>JAECWO010000036.1:0-600000 GCA_018150735.1 Drosophila sp. 14030-0761.01
ATGCCCATTAGTCCAAACTAGCTGCCGGAAGTGACTTAGAGCCGGGCTCTTAAGATTTTTAGCAATCATCTTAAGTCATACGGCAGTCTAAGGGTCCTTGATGGATGCCCAATAGTCCAAACTAGCTGCCGGAAGTGACTTAGAGCCGGGCTCTTGAGACTTGTAGCAGTCATCTTAAGTCATATGGCAGTCTAAGGGTCCTTGATGGATGCCCAATAGTCCAAACTAGCTGCCGGAAGTGACTTAGAGCCGGGCTCTTGAGACTTGTAGCAGTCATCTTAAGTCATATGGCAGTCTAAGGGTCCTTGATGGATGCCCAATAGTCCAAACTAGCTGCCGGAAGTGACTTAGAGCCGGGCTCTTGAGACTTGTAGCAGTCATCTTAAGTCATATGGCAGTCTAAGGGTCCTTGATAAATGCCCATTAGTCCAAACTAGCTGCCGGAAGTGACTTAGAGCCGGGCTCTTAAGATTTTTAGCAATCATCTTAAGTCATATGGCGGTCTAAGGGTTCTTGATGGATGCCCTATAGTCCAAACTAGCTGCCGGAAGTGACTTAGAGCCGGGCTCTTGAGACTTGTAGCAGTCATCTTAAGTCATATGGCAGTCTAAGGGTCCTTGATGAATGCCCAATAGTCCAAACTAGCTGCCGGAAGTGACTTAGAGCCGGGCTCTTGAGACTTGTAGCAGTCATCTTAAGTCATATGGCAGTCTAAGGGTCCTTGATGGATGCCCAATAGTCCAAACTAGCTGCCGGAAGTGACTTAGAGCCGGGCTCTTGAGACTTGTAGCAGTCATCTTAAGTCATATGGCAGTCTAAGGGTCCTTGATGGATGCCCAATAGTCCAAACTAGCTGCCGGAAGTGACTTAGAGCCGGGCTCTTGAGACTTTTAGCAGTCATCTTAAGTCATATGGCAGTCTAAGGTCCTTGATGGATGCCCAATAGTCCAAACTAGCTGCCGGAAGTGACTTAGAGCCGGGCTCTTGAGACTTGTAGCAGTCATCTTAAGTCATATGGCAGTCTAAGGGTCCTTGATGAATGCCCATTAGTCCAAACTAGCTGCCGGAAGTGACTTAGAGCCGGGCTCTTGAGACTTGTAGCAGTCATCTTAAGTCATATGGCAGTCTAAGGGTCCTTGATGGATGCCCATTAGTCCAAACTAGCTGCCGGAAGTGACTTAGAGCCGGGCTCTTGAGACTTGTAGCAGTCATCTTAAGTCATATGGCAGTCTAAGGGTCCTTGATGGATGCCCAATAGTCCAAACTAGCTGCCGGAAGTGACTTAGAGCCGGGCTCTTGAGACTTTTAGCAGTCATCTTAAGTCATATGGCAGTCTAAGGGTCCTTGATGGATGCCCGATAGTCCAAACTAGCTGCCGGAAGTGACTTAGAGCCGGGCTCTTGAGACTTGTAGCAGTCATCTTAAGTCATATGGCAGTCTAAGGGTCCTTGATGGATGCCCATTAGTCCAAACTAGCTGCCGGAAGTGACTTAGAGCCGGGCTCTTGAGACTTGTAGCAGTCATCTTAAGTCATATGGCAGTCTAAGGGTCCTTGATGGATGCCCAATAGTCCAAACTAGCTGCCGGAAGTGACTTAGAGCCGGGCTCTTGAGACTTGTAGCAGTCATCTTAAGTCATATGGCAGCCTTAGGGTCCTTGATGGATGCCCAATAGTCCAAACTAGCTGCCGGAAGTGACTTAGAGCCGGCTCTTAAGATTTTTAGCAATCATCTTAAGTCATACGGCAGTCTAAGGGTCCTTGATGGATGCCCAATAGTCCAAACTAGCTGCCGGAAGTGACTTAGAGCCGGGCTCTTGAGACTTGTAGCAGTCATCTTAAGTCATATGGCAGCCTTGGGGTCCTTGATGGATGCCCAATAGTCCAAACTAGCTGCCGGAAGTGACTTAGAGCCGGGCTCTTGAGACTTGTAGCAGTCATCTTAAGTCATATGGCAGTCTAAGGGTCCTTGATGGATGCCCATTAGTCCAAACTAGCTGCCGGAAGTGACTTAGAGCCGGGCTCTTGAGACTTGTAGCAGTCATCTTAAGTCATATGGCAGCCTTAGGGTCCTTGATGGATGCCCAATAGTCCAAACTAGCTGCCGGAAGTGACTTAGAGCCGGGCTCTTAAGATTTTTAGCAATCATCTTAAGTCATACGGCAGTCTAAGGGTCCTTGATGGATGCCCAATAGTCCAAACTAGCTGCCTGAAGTGACTTAGAGCCGGGCTCTTGAGACTTGTAGCAGTCATCTTAAGTCATATGGCAGTCTAAGGGTCCTTGATGAATGCCCATTAGTCCAAACTAGCTGCCGGAAGTGACTTAGAGCCGAGTATCTTAAGTATGGAGAGGGTGGGCTCTTGAGACTTGTAGCAGTCATCTTAAGTCATATGGCAGTCTAAGGGTCCTTGATGGATGCCCAATAGTCCAAACTAGCTGCCGGAACTGACTTAGAGCCGGGATCTTAAGTTGTTTAGTAGTCATTTTAAGGCATACGGCAGTCTAGGGGTCCCTTGTGGATGCCCATTAGTCCAAACTAGCTGCCGGAAGTGACTTATATCCGGGCTCTTGAGACTTGTAGCTGTCATCTTAAGTCATATGGCAGTCTAAGGGTCCTTGATGGATGCCCAATAGTCCAAACTAGCTGCCGGAAGTGACTTAGAGCCGGGCTCTTGAGACTTTTAGCAGTCATCTTAAGTCATATGGCAGTCTAAGGGTCCTTGATGGATGCCCAATAGTCCAAACTAGCTGCCGGAAGTGACTTAGAGCCGGGCTCTTGAGACTTGTAGCAGTCATCTTAAGTCATACGGCAGTCTAAGGGCCCTTGATGGATGCCCGATAGTCCAAACTAGCTGCCTGAAGTGACTTAGAGCCGGGCTCTTGAGACTTGTAGCAGTCATCTTAAGTCATATGGCAGTCTAAGGGTCCTTGATGGATGCCCAATAGTCCAAACTAGCTGCCGGAAGTGACTTAGAGCCGGGCTCTTGAGACTTGTAGCAGTCATCTTAAGTCATATGGCAGTCTAAGGGTCCTTGATGGATGCCCAATAGTCCAATCTAGCTGCCGGAAGTGGCTTAGAGCCGGTGTCTTGAGACTTGTAGCAGTCATCTTAAGTCCTATGGCAGTCTAAGGGTCCTTGATGAATGCCCATTAGTCCAAACTAGCTGCCGGAAGTGACTTAGAGCCGTTTCTTAAGATTTTTAGCAATCATCTTAAGTCATACGGCAGTCTAAGGGCCCTTGATGGATGCCCGATAGTCCAAACTAGCTGCCGGAAGTGACTTAGAGCCGTTTCTTAAGATTTTTAGCAATCATCTTAAGTCATACGGCAGTCTAAGGGTCCTTGATGGATGCCCAATAGTCCAATCTAGCTGCCGGAAGTGGCTTAGAGCCGGGCTCTTGAGACTTGTAGCAGTCATCTTAAGTCCTATGGCAGTCTAAGGGTCCTTGATGAATGCCCATTAGTCCAAACTAGCTGCCGGAAGTGACTTAGAGCCGTTTCTTAAGATTTTTAGCAATCATCTTAAGTCATATGGCAGTCTAAGGGCCCTTGATGGATGCCCAATAGTCCAAACTAGCTGCCGGAAGTGACTTAGAGCCGTTTCTTAAGATTTTTAGCAATCATCTTAAGTCATATGGCAGTCTAAGGGTCCTTGATGGATGCCCAATAGTCCAAACTAGCTGCCGGAAGTGACTTAGAGCCGGGCTCTTGAGACTTGTAGCAGTCATCTTAAGTCGTATGGCAGTCTAAGGGTCCTTGATGAATGCCCATTAGTCCAAACTAGCTGCCGGAAGTGACTTAGAGCCGGGCTCTTGAGACTTGTAGCAGTCATCTTAAGTCATATGGCAGTCTAAGGGTCCTAAATGAATGCCCATTAGTCCAAACTAGCTGCCGGAAGTGACTTAGAGCCGGGCTCTTAAGATTTTTAGCAATCATCTTAAGTCATACGGCAGTCTAAGGGCCCTTGATGGATGCCCGATAGTCCAAACTAGCTGCCTGAAGTGACTTAGAGCCGGGCTCTTGAGACTTGTAGCAGTCATCTTAAGTCATATGGCAGTCTAAGGGTCCTTGATGGATGCCCGATAGTCCAAACTAGCTGCCGGAAGTGTCTTAGAGCCGGTTCTTAAGATTTTTAGCAGTCATCTTAAGTCATATGGCAGTCTAAGGGTCCTTGATGGATGCCCAATAGTCCAAACTAGCTGCCGGAAGTGACTTAGAGCCGGGCTCTTGAGACTTGTAGCAGTCATCTTAAGTCATATGGCAGTCTAAGGGTCCTTGATGGATGCCCAATAGTCCAAACTAGCTGCCGGAAGTGACTTAGAGCCGGGTTCTTGAGATTTTTAGCAGTCATCTTAAGTCATATGGCAGTCTAAGGGTCCTTGATGGATGCCCAATAGTCCAAACTAGCTGCCGGAAGTGACTTAGAGCCGGGCTCTTGAGACTTGTAGCAGTCATCTTAAGTCATATGGCAGTCTAAGGGTCCTTGATGGATGCCCAATAGTCCAAACTAGCTGCCGGAAGTGACTTAGAGCCGGGCTCTTGAGATTTTTAGCAGTCATCTTAAGTCATATGGCAGTCTAAGGGTCCTTGATGGATGCCCATTAGTCCAAACTAGCTGCCGGAAGTGACTTAGAGCCGGGCTCTTGAGACTTGTAGCAGTCATCTTAAGTCATATGGCAGTCTAAGGGTCCTTGATGGATGCCCAATAGTCCAAACTAGCTGCCGGAAGTGACTTAGAGCCGGGCTCTTGAGACTTGTAGCAGTCATCTTAAGTCATATGGCAGTCTAAGGGTCCTTGATGGATGCCCAATAGTCCAAACTAGCTGCCGGAAGTGACTTAGAGCCGGGCTCTTGAGACTTGTAGCAGTCATCTTAAGTCATATGGCAGTCTAAGGGTCCTTGATGGATGCCCATTAGTCCAAACTAGCTGCCGGAAGTGACTTAGAGCCGGGCTCTTGAGACTTGTAGCAGTCATCTTAAGTCATATGGCAGTCTAAGGGTCCTTGATGGATGCCCAATAGTCCAAACTAGCTGCCGGAAGTGACTTAGAGCCGGGCTCTTGAGACTTGTAGCAGTCATCTTAAGTCATATGGCAGTCTAAGGGTCCTTGATGGATGCCCCATTAGCCCAAACTAGCTGCCGGGAGTGACTTAGAGCCGGGCTCTTGAGACTTGTAGCAGTCATCTTAAGTCGTATGGCAGTCTAAGGGTCCTTTATGAATGCCAATTAGTCCAAACTAGCTGCCGGAAGTGACTTAGAGCCGGGCTCTTGAGACTTGTAGCAGTCATCTTAAGTCATACGGCAGTCTAAGGGCCCTTGATGGATGCCCGATAGTCCAAACTAGCTGCCGGAAGTGACTTAGAGCCGGGCTCTTGAGACTTGTAGCAGTCATCTTAAGTCGTATGGCAGTCTAAGGGTCCTTGATAAATGCCCATTAGTCCAAACTAGCTGCCGGGAGTGACTTAGAGCCGGGCTCTTGAGACTTGTAGCAGTCATCTTAAGTCATATGGCAGTCTAAGGGTCCTTGATGGATGCCCAATAGTCCAAACTAGCTGCCGGAAGTGACTTAGAGCCGTAGAGCCGGGCTCTTAAGATTTGTAGCAGTCATCTTAAGTCATATGGCAGTCTAAGGGTCCTTGATGATTGCCCAATAGTCCAAACTAGCTGCCGGAAGTGACTTAGAGCCGGGCTCCTGAGAGACTTGTAGCAGTCATCTTAAGTCATATGGCAGCCTTAGGGTCCTTGATGAATGCCCAATACTCCAAACTAGCTGCCGGAAGTGACTTAGAGCCGGGCTCTTGAGACTTGTAGCAATCATCTTAAGTCATATGGCAGCCTTAGGGTCCTTGATGGATGCCCAATAGTCCAAACTAGCTGCCTGAAGTGACTTAGAGCCGGGCTCTTGAGACTTGTAGCAGTCATCTTAAGTCATATGGCAGTCTAAGGGTCCTAAATGAATGCCCATTAGTCTAAACTAGCTGCCGGAAGTGACTTAGAGCCGGGCTCTTGAGACTTGTAGCAGCTATCTTAAATAATATGGCAGCCTTAGAACCTTTCATGAATGCTCAATACTCCAAACTAGCTGCCGGAAGTGACTTAGAGCCGGGATCTTAAGGTTTGTAGCAATCATTTTAAGTCATATGGCAGCCTTAGGGTCCTTGATGGATGCCCAATAGTCCAAACTAGCTGCCGGAAGTGACTTAGAGCCGTTTCTTAAGATTTTTAGCAATCATCTTAAGTCATACGGCAGTCTAAGGGCCCTTGATGGATGCCCGATAGTCCAAACTAGCTGCCTGAAGTGACTTAGAGCCGGGCTCTTGAGACTTGTAGCAGTCATCTTAAGTCGTATGGCAGTCTAAGGGTCCTTGATGAATGCCCATTAGTCCAAACTAGCTGCCGGAAGTGACTTAGAGCCGGGCTCTTGAGACTTGTAGCAGTCATCTTAAGTCATATGGCAGTCTAAGGGTCCTTGATGAATGCCCATTAGTCCAAACTAGCTGCGGAAGTGACTTAGAGTTAAGTTTATATTTAAGTCATATGGCAGTCTAAGGGTCTTGATGGATGCCCGATAGTCCAAACTAGGAAGTGACTTAGAGCCGGGCTCTTGAGACTTGTAGCAGTCATCTTAAGTCATATGGCAGTCTAAGGGTCCTAGATGAATGCCCATTAGTCCAAACTAGCTGCCGGAAGTGACTTAGAGCCGGGCTCTTAAGATTTTTAGCAATCATCTTAAGTCATACGGCAGTCTAAGGGCCCTTGATGGATGCCCGATAGTCCAAACTAGCTGCCGGAAGTGACTTAGAGCCGGGCTCTTGAGACTTGTAGCAGTCATCTTAAGTCGTATGGCAGTCTAAGGGTCCTTGATGAATGCCCATTAGTCCAAACTAGCTGCCGGGAGTGACTTAGAGCCGGGCTCTTGAGACTTGTAGCAGTCATCTTAAGTCATATGGCAGTCTAAGGGTCCTTGATGGATGCCCAATAGTCCAATCTAGCTGCCGGAAGTGGCTTAGAGCCGGGGTCTTGAGACTTGTAGCAGCCATCTTAAGTCGTATGGCAGTCTAAGGGTCCTTGATAAATGCCCATTAGTCCAAACTAGCTGCCGGGAGTGACTTAGAGCCGGGCTCTTGAGACTTGTAGCAGTCATCTTAAGTCATATGGCAGTCTAAGGGTCCTAAATGAATGCCCATTAGTCCAAACTAGCTGCCGGAAGTGACTTAGAGCCGGGCTCTTAAGATTTTTAGCAATCATCTTAAGTCATACGGCAGTCTAAGGGCCCTTGATGGATGCCCGATAGTCCAAACTAGCTGCCTGAAGTGACTTAGAGCCGGCCTCTTGAGACTTGTAGCAGTCATCTTAAGTCATACGGCAGTCTAAGGGCCCTTGATGGATGCCCGATAGTCCAAACTAGCTGCCTGAAGTGACTTAGAGCCGGGCTCTTGAGACTTGTAGCAGTCATCTTAAGTCATATGGCAGTCTAAGGGCCCTTGATGAATGCCCAATAGTCCAAACTAGCTGCCGGGAGTGACTTAGAGCCGGGCTCTTGAGACTTGTAGCAGTCATCTTAAGTCATATGGCAGTCTAAGGGTCCTTGATGAATGCCCATTAGTCCAAACTAGCTGCCGGAAGTGACTTAGAGCCGGCTCTTAAGATTTTTAGCAATCATCTTAAGTCATACGGCAGTCTATGGGCCCTTGATGGATGCCCAATAGTCCAAACTAGCTGCCGGAAGTGACTTAGAGCCGGGCTCTTAAGATTTTTAGCAATCATCTTAAGTCATACGGCAGTCTAAGGGCCCTTGATGGATGCCCGATAGTCCAAACTAGCTGCCGGAAGTGACTTAGAGCCGGGCTCTTGAGACTTGTAGCAGTCATCTTAAGTCGTATGGCAGTCTAAGGGTCCTTGATGAATGCCCATTAGTCCAAACTAGCTGTCGGGAGTGACTTAGAGCCGGGCTCTTGAGACTTGTAGCAGTCATCTTAAGTCATATGGCGGTCTAAGGGTCCTTGATCGATGCCCAATAGTCCAATCTAGCTGCTGGAAGTGGCTTAGAGCCGGGGTCTTGAGACTTGTAGCAGTCATCTTTAGTCATACGGCAGTCTATGGGCCCTTGATGGATGCCCGATAGTCCAAACTAGCTGCCGGAAGTGACTTAGAGCCGGGCTCTTAAGATTTTAAGCAATCATCTTAAGTCATACGGCAGTCTAAGGGCCCTTGATGGATGCCCGATAGTCCAAACTAGCTGCCGGAAGTGACTTAGAGCCGGGCTCTTAAGATTTTTAGCAATCATCTTAAGTCATACGGCAGTCTAAGGGCCCTTGATGGATGCCCGATAGTCCAAACTAGCTGCCGGAAGTGACTTAGAGCCGGGCTCTTGAGACTTGTAGCAGTCATCTTTAGTCGTATGGCAGTCTAAGGGTCCTTGATAAATGCCCATTAGTCCAAACTAGCTGCCGGGAGTGACTTAGAGCCGGGCTCTTGAGACTTGTAGCAGTCATCTTAAGTCATATGGCAGTCTAAGGGTCCTAAATGAATGCCCATTAGTCCAAACTAGCTGCCGGAAGTGACTTAGAGCCGGGCTCTTAAGATTTTTAGCAATCATCTTAAGTCATACGGCAGTCTAAGGGCCCTTGATGGATGCCCGATAGTCCAAACTAGCTGCCTGAAGTGACTTAGAGCCGGGCTCTTGAGACTTGTAGCAGTCATCTTAAGTCATATGGCAGTCTAAGGGTCCTTGATGGATGCCCAATAGTCCAGACTAGCTGCCGAAAGTGACATAGAGCCGGGATCTTAAGATTTGTAGCAGTCATCTTAAGTCATATGGCAGTCTAAGGGTCCTAAATGAATGCCCATTAGTCCAAACTAGCTGCCGGAAGTGACTTAGAGCCGGGCTCCTGAGACTTGTAGCAGCTATCTTAAATAATATGGCAGCCTTAGAACCTTTCATGAATGCTCAATACTCCAAACTAGCTGCCGGAATTGACTTAGAGCCGGGATCTTAAGATTTTTAGCAGTCATCTTAAGTCATTTGGTAGTCCAAGGGTCCTTGATAAATGCCCAATAGTCCAGACTAGCTGCCGGAAGTGACTTAGAGCCGGGCTCTTGAGACTTGTAGCAGCTATCTTAAGTCATATGGCAGTCTAAGGGTCCTTGCTGGACATGCAGCATGCAATTTTTTCATATGTTTATATGACAGCTATATGATATAGCTGATTTTGATCAAATTTACCAGAATTATAACTTTCAATGTGGAAATGTTATTTACCAAGTTTGACGATGATCGCTCAAAAACAAAAAAAGTTTTTAGAAGAAAAATTATTTTTGGTCCGATCGTTCATATGGGAGCTATATGATATAGTAATCCGATCTTGATCAAATTTGGCATGGATGTTTATATGTATAATAAACTGCCAAATGTTAAGTTTTTTGATAATCGGGTGAAAAAGAAAGAAGTTATTGATCTAAAACTCATTTTTCGACCGATGGTTCCTATGGGAGCTATATGATATAGTTGTCCGATCCGGATGAATCCGAGATATACAATGCCTGCAGTATATACAAGACTTCGTGCAAAATTTCAGCTCTGTAGCTTTAGCGGTTTAGGAGGAGAAGCTGTTGATCCAGACAGACAGACGGACGGACGGACAGACGGACAGACAGACGGACAAACGGATTTGAACTCGCCTTGTCATGCTGATCAAGAATATATATACTTTATATGGTCGGAGATGCCTCCTTCTATGCGTTGCACACTTCTGACCAAAATTAATATACCCTTTTTGCAAGGGTATAAAAAGAACAACACTACAAAACGCTTACCGCACAGAAAATCTTTTTCTCATATTACATTGCCACCAACTCCCATCTGAGTACACACTTGCAAACAAAAATACAGATACTCTATACTAATTAAATAAATACATGTCTTGCAGACGCCACCAATTCGTCTGCTAAGACGAGGAAAAAATACAACCTTTAAGAATAGAGCGAACAAAAAGAGAAATAATACATACACAAAATAATAATATTAAATATAAGTATAAACAAAATAAGCACAACACATAGACATAAGAAATACACAATTTTTAGAAGAATAAGCTAAACAAAAAAAAAAAGAGAGTATTTAAGAAGAGTATTAGGAAAAAAAGAAATAACACAAAAGGGAAATAATACATACACAAAATAATAATATTAAATATATATTATAAGCACAACACACACACATAAGAAACACACAATTTTTAGAAGAATAAGCTACAAAAAAAAAAAAAAAAAGAAATAACACAAAAGGGAAATAATACATACACAAAATAATAATATTAAATATACATTATAGACAGAACACACACACAGAAGAAAACCCAATTTTAAGAGTAGAACGAACACAAACAAAAAGACCAATTTAGAAAAGAAAAAGGAAAAAAAAACACAAAAATACACATTATAAACAGAATATATACGCATAAAAGCAAAACACAATTTTGATCATAAACTAAACAAGAAAGTAGGTTCTTCTTGCCAATGTCAAAGAATAACTTAGTAAGTAAGACCAGGTCTAGGTTAGGTCTTAGGAGTAGCAGCAGTCTACCAGAGATCAGGGAAGAAACAGGCATAGCAATGACTGACTCCGGACGTGACTCTAACACCCCCGGGAACGTTAGCCCTTTAATCCCGGCAATACCTGCCATAGAAACAGCTAGCACTTCATTAAACACGTCTATTAATATGACCCTAAATCCAACCGATATTCTGGCTTTTATAAAGCAACTGCCAACCTTCGATGGGTCCCCTGAGACCCTTGATAGGTTTGTAATAAGCGTAGAGGAGATTATTATGCTCATCAGAGGAACTGACCATATACCGTACGGTCAGTTGTTACTCCACACAATTCTTAACAAAATAATAGGTAGGGCAGATCAAGCACTTAGTAACCTTAACACCAGGCAAGAGTGGGACAACATTAAAGAAAATCTAAACCGCATGTATGCATGTAAAAAGACAGAACCAATGCTTATCCGGGAAATACAGACATTACCAGACAATGTATCCTTAGGGGAACTTTTTTACGAAATAACGAGGCTGAGAAGCCAGGTATTGAATCTATCCCCAGCTCATGCTTACCACTTCGAAAATCAAAATTTATCAGCAAAGAAAACTTTCTATGATGAAATCTGTCTCCATGCGTTTTTAGTGGGGCTCCGCGACCCCCTCAAAACCATGATTAGGACTAGGAGACCGGCTACCATCGAAGAAGCCTTTGAGTGGTGCCAAGCTGAAAAAAGCTTCTACCACCAAAATCAGAATAGGGCACAATTTTCAAATAACAATCTGAATAGAACCAGACCCTATAACAGGAAATACAATTAAACCAATAACGTGTCAATCCCTAACAGAAACAACAACTCGCCTAATCAAACACAATCGAACCCATTTAGGCTACAATCTAATCAAAACCGCAATTATCCAGAACAAAATCGCCAAATCAATCAAAATTATAATAGATCTGGGCAAATGCCCCCCTCTAACTTGCATAATATCAACGATAACTAAAATTTTCAACAATTAGCCTCGACAAACTAGTCGGGTACATAAGTAAAAACCACGGGCCCACAATTCCATATATACTCTTAACCTTCTTCAATGGAAAACTCCCATTAAAATTCATGATAGATACAGGCTCTACCTACTCATTCATAGACCCAAAATATGCACAGGAAGATATGATACAGAATCTAATCGAAGGTATAACTATAACAACCGTTTTACAAAACTACTTGCTAAAAAACAAAATCATTTTGTCTATGCCAACCGAATTCAAAGAACAGGGTCAAGTAGACCTCCTACTTTTCAAATATCATCCGTACTTCGACGGTCTCTTGGGTATGGATTTTCTCACAAAATATAAAGCCAATATAAACTTGGGAAGCTTCATATTTAGCACCGAAAACGCCTCTCTTAACATTTTAACCACGATCAATTTAGCATCAGACATCTTTTTATTACACCCACACACTAAAACTCGTATTGAACTGCCAGTGGACGTCAATGAGGGGGATTTCTTCTGCAACTCAATGTCCACAGACACACACCTTTCCATCTCCGGAGGACTCTATACGGCAACCAATGGTACTAGCTTTCTCAGGGTACTAACAATGCCGATGTAGAGCAAACTTTTTGTTTAGACCAACCAGAACAAGTAATATCGTATAACGAGGAAGCATACGACCAACTTCGTAGTATCACACTACACCCAACCCCTTCATACAAGGGAGAACAGTTCCCGGCAAACCGATCACTTAAACAAGGAAAAGAAAGAAGGGCTAGTCAGGACATGCAAAGACTTCCGTGATCTCTTCTACGACGTAGATTCACCATTAACCTTCACCAATGAAGTCAAACACTGCATCCCTACAACTGATAATTTACCGATTCACGTCAAGTCATATCGATACCCTTATATACATAAAGAGGAGGTTCGTAAACAAATTTCAAAAATGTTGGAACAAAATATTATTAGGAATAGTCATTCCCCTTGGGGCCACCTGTATGGGTAGTTGGGTATTTTTCCACACTGGATCTACCGAGTGGGTTTCATCAAATTGAAATGGACCCTGTAGATATGGCTAAAACTGGTTACTCGGTCGAAAACGGGCACTACGAGTTTACAAGAATGCCCTTCGGGTTAAAACATGGCCCTGCCTTGAAAGGTGGCAGGGACAACGTATGGGGAGAACTTATAGGAAAAACTTGTCTCGTCTACCTGGACGATATAATAATTTTTTCCCCGTCACTTCAGGAACACTTGACAGATCTAAAGGCCGTTTTCAGGAAACTAAGTCCAATTTCCTAAGAAAAGAGTTAGACTTCCTGGGGCATATAGTCACCCAGGAGGGTATCAAACCAAATCCAGACAAAATAAAGGCAATAAAAGATTTTCCATGTCCTAAAACAACCAAACAGGTCAAGTCATTTCTAGGCCTACTGGGGTATTATAGGAAGTTTGTCAGGGACTTCGCCAAAATCACAAAACCCCTCATTAGACAGCTAAAAGGCGGCAAATCAGTTGTAATAGATGCAGAATTCCGCGAGGCATTTGACTTTTGTAAAACGTTACTAGTTAACGATCCCATATTACAATATCCCGATTACACCAAACCTTTTACCCTCACCACAGACACGAGTAATTTTGCTATAGGCGCGGTATTGTCTCAAGGACCAGATAGTTCCGATAGACCTGTCTGTTTTGCTAGCAGAACCTTAACAGATACAGAAGTCCGGTATTCCACTGTCGAAAAGGAAATGTTAGCTATAGTCTGGGCAGTAAAAAACTTCCGACCCTACCTTTACGGTAATAAATTTAAAATTGTTACAGACCATAAACCCCTACTTTGGCTAGAAAATGTTAAAGGACAGAATCCAAAGCTTCTCCGATGGAAACTAACGCTTGCTGAATATGACTATAAAATAGTTTACAAGAAGGGTTCACAAAACGTTATAGCAGATGCGCTGAGCAGAATAGAGCCGAACATGTGCGTAAACGACACCAGCCCCACACCACACACTAGCATCCCCGTGTCTAAGAGCGCATTAAATAATTTCACTATTCAGGCGATATTCAAAAGCGATCAAATATCTTCGTGCGAAAAAACCACCCCGTTCATCCACAAAGTTCGTAGCTGTGTAACTGAACCTATTTTTACTCTAGAAAAACATCGAGTATTCTAAAATCCTTGCTCAAGCCAAATAAGACCTTGGCAGTCTATTCTAGCGACGAAATATTCAATGTCATAGAGGAATCATATCGCAAATACTTTGCAGACACAAACTTATATAAAATTTATAGGTGTTTGTTTTTCCTTTCTGAGCCAAAAGGCATAGGTGAAGCCGAGAATTTAATAAGAAGCTATCACTCGAAAAACAACCATAGGGGAATCGAAGAAACTTACGAACACCTTATGCGCGAAATTTATATACCTCAGCTGAAGAATAAAATTTCTCAAATAATCAGAGACTGCGAGGTATGCTTGACCCTTAAATATGATAGAAAACCACAAAAACCACCTTTCATTCCGCCAGAAATACCGAATGGCCTATTAGACATTACCCACACCGACATTTATACCATCAATAATAACTATAATCTGACAATTATCGATAAGTTTTCGAAATTCGCACAAGCCTACCCTTTCGCGAATAGGAACGCTATAAGCGTTACGAAAGCTTGTAAGGTATTCATAAAACAGTTCGGGGTGCCGAAGAAAATTATTCTCGATTAGGGTGCTGAATTTTCTGGTGCCATCTTTAAGAGCTTCCTAGAAGAATATGACATTAAACTTCACGTCACATCATTCCAACAATCAAGCAGCAATTCAACAGTCGAAAGATTACACTCAACATTAACGGAAATTTATAGGGTGATCCTAAGTAAAAGAAAAGAATCGAAGTTGACCCAAGACCACGATGAAATCCTAGACGAAACCATAATAACCTACAATAATGCCATTCACTCTAGCACCAACTTAACACCGTTCGAACTATTTAGCGAACGTACACACATTTTTAATAAAACAATCAAGTTTAACAACGAACAGGACTATTTAATGAAACATAACGAATTCCGATCAACAATCTACCCTGCCGTCAAATTAGATACGGAAAACCCAACGGAGAAACTGAATGAATCTAGGACAAAACCAGCTGTCGTATCAACAGAATAGGAGAAATAAATTGACACCTCGCTTAAGTAGACATAAAGTCCTCTTAGATAATGGTTTAACCCTACGTACTGCGAAAGGACAACAACTACACAAACAAAAAATAAAGTAAGTAAGTCGCCGGGCCGACTTGGATATACCATGCATCAGGAGAAAACAAATTTCCTTGAGTTTATAAAACTTATTTCATATATTAAATTTCTTTCGTATGCGCGATTTCTAGCATATGCTATCTCGCTCATTCTTATGTGTGTGTACTTTAGCGCCCCACCGGCCAAATTCGCCCTTGCACCGCTTTGAGTGCAAAACGTTTCAATGCATAACTCGGCCATTTTTATTCCGATTTTTATGAAACTTGGTGGAATGATAGATGTCCATAACATAAATAAGTGTGCCGAATTAAATTCCGATACGGTCAATATTGCGGAAGAAAATCACTTTTTATTAAATTCCGGAGGCGGAAGGGGGCGTGGCAAAAAAAATTTGGTGGAATGATAGATGTTCATAAGATCTATGAGTGTGCCAAATTAAATTACGATACGATAAATATTACGCGAGAAAATCACTTTTTATTAAATTCCGGAGGCGGAAGGGGGCGTGGCAACAAAAAAACATAAACTTGATCTGCGCCAAGACTACACGAGTCTACATTCTAAATTTGGTAGCTCTATCATTTATAGTTGCTGAGATCTCTGCACTCTTATGGACGGACAGACGGACAGACAGACGGACGGACGGACGGACGGACGGACAGACGGACATGGCTCTATCAATTTCTTTTCTCATGCTGATCAAGAATATATATACTTTATAGGGTCGGAAAAGCTTCCTTCTCCCTGTTACATACATTTTGGCGACTTTAATATACCATTTCATCCTATGGATGCATGGTATAATAAGGAAAATTTCAAAAGCAGTAGCCAACACGTGAACACACTACGCATCCTTTTCTGCACGTACATTAATTAGAACCCCAATTAAATTCTTACAGGATAACGATAGGTCATGGACAGCGACTCTTATTCGACGTACTGGACAAGGAGCAACCATTGATGAAGTTAAATCTGGGGCCAGCTAAGGTAGTGTTAGCCTTCAAAACCATCAACCATATAATACAAGTACGTGATTACGAGGAAACAGCAAATGAAATATTACAATTAATCGTCAGCATACCTGACGAAAAAGAGCTTCTGGATTTGAAAATAATACTTCACAAAAAGTTACTACAAGTGTTTGATAGGTTAAACACCTAGGAGAGGGTTGATTAACGGTTTAATTAACGGAAAATCATCTCGGGCAACATGGATGCCGACGATGAAAGTAGAATAAATAAAGACCTGGCAAGCCTTAGAAGTAATGAAAAAATTGATGTGCAATGGCAAAAAGAGACACTCGTGAGGTTCAAAAACATAACAGGCCACCTGCAACACCATCAGGGGTAGCAACGAAACAAGGATCTTTGTGCCGACAAAAGGCATTCTACTAATCTTTAACGCTCAGGACGTGAATATCACCTCCGATTGCGTAGGTGACAAGATTTTTAGCGGTTCCATGGCAATACACTATGCCAATTGCTCCAGCTCCGCGGATGGGGTTAAATACGTCGATGCCGTTTCAAGGATCATCGTCTCATATCTAAGGATCATCGATCGATAGCACCAATTCAAGGATAGTCATCGCAAGGAGTGTTGCTTAGCATCGCCAGGATCATCGCTTGATGTAACTTTTCAAGGACGATCATCAAGCATCGCAAGAAGCCTCACTCAGCATCGCATGGACTAGCGCTTGGTATTTCAACCCAAGGATCATCACTCAGCATCATCTCAACCCAAGGATCATCGCTTGGTATTTCAACCCAAGGATCGTCACTCAGCATCGTCTCAACCCAAGGATCATCGCATGGTATTTCAACCCAAGGATCTACACTAAGCATCATCTTAACCCAAGGATCATCGCTTGGTATATCAACCCATCGCTCAGCATCACCGGATCATAGCTTGGTATATCAACCCAAGGATCATCACGCCCCATCACCAGGATCATCACCCCCCATCGCTTGGTACAACAACCCAAGGATCATCACCCCCCATCGCTTGGTATATCAACCCAAGGATCCTCATTCAGCATCGCATGGACTACTACGTAGCATTGTAAGGTCCATCACTCAGCATATCGAAACTCAAGGACCATTAAACCAACAAGCATGGGTGTCAAATGGATCAGTTATCGAACCAAAGGAGATCTGGAAGCTTTCATCAACGAGTTCGGATTGACCCCAGGAGGAACAGTGGAGGAAATGCGAACACGATTCGCTAGATTCACTTCACGAGAAGACCACCCCCCAGAGATACTTTCACGCTTGGCAACCCTGGAAGGACAATACGGAACTGTGGCTACCGTGGACAAGGGACTCGACGTGAAAGCCCGTTCTCGACGAGTCTCGCCGGCTAGCGTTAGCGATACACCGAAGGAAGTACACATGGAGTCACTTCGAGATTTTATGCCCGAAGCCAAACTATTGGCACTGACGTCCTCCTTGTCCAAGTCAACGGACCTTATCCTGGAAGTACCACAGAAGAACAGGACGCCACCCATGGAGCACCACATCCAATCAATCAGGTGGCACAGCAGACCCGTTATATTTCTTGGAGAAGCTGGAAGTTCGCGCAGCCACCTACAACATCGATTTGGAGTCACTGCCCAACATAATGGCACTTCTATTCTCCGGAAGCGCCGAAGGATGGTGGCAAACGTGTGGCCTACTAAACGTGACCTGGTGTGAATTCAAACAAGAATTCCTGGATTTCATACGCTCACGTCGGCAAAAGTATTTGGAACCCTTCAAGCAATATTTGATCGAGCTACGACTTATGATGCGCCGAGCGAACTACTCCCCAATGCAGGAGCTCGAGACGATCTACGACAATATACAGCCTGATTACTAATTGTATGCCCGACACGTCGACTTCAGGAGCTTAGCAGAGCTCACTAGACTGGTGATCACCTACGAAACCATAAAGAACGGAAGCCCCGAAGGAAATTCTATGGTCTTCGTTACAAACCCTCCTGAGAAAAATGTGGAATTCGTGCCCACCGATTCAGGATTGGATTCCCCAACCCAGGCAACCGAGAAGACGGGTGGACCTCAAGCGGAATTTAAGCTACATTGTTAGAATCTAATTATTTTTAGAAGCCACACAGATAGGGACATAAGGTTGTAGGATTGCTGGTCAGAGTATTTAAACATATTTTTCATGCAGCATGACGGTCCAATTCTCCCGCTTCGTCGGGTAAGTCGGGAGGACGTGTGACGATATATCAATCTATCGACACAACACCTATCGATAGCGATAACGCTCAAAGAAGAGCAGTGCTTATTAGTATTATTATTAGTATTAAGTTCATGGGCTGGCTCTGACCCGACAGGTAGAACTAGTTCTTCTTTTCTTTGCAGCGCCACCTAGCCTGGACAACCACTCGCCGCTCTCTCGTTTCGCCGTTCACCCATTTCGCCCCTCACGATCTTCGCCGCTCATGCTCTTCGCTTTCGCTGCTCATGCTCTTCGCCTTCTCCGCTCATGCTCTTCGCCGGCGCTTTCTCAAAAAGCCGAAAAGTAACGGTGATCGGGACTACGGCACGCGCCGGCACCACCTGAAACTACGTACATGCGATGAGTCACGTAGGCCACTGAACATATGCAGCTATGCGTAAGAGAGGGACGGAATAGTATCGATGAAAATTAAAAAGTGTGATAAATCGATGGGAAAAGTTCGATGGCGATCTATCGAACTTGATTTGTGCGTGGTCACATAAAAAACCGTTTTATATTTTGTTTGAATAATAATTCGAATAACCCTTTTAACCATCGATGGTTCCATCCATCGATTGAAAAATACTGAACCATCGATAGTATCGATTATTTTTCCCATCGCTGACAAAGCTATCGAGGGGACAGACCATCGATGGATTCCCAGCTCTAGTGCCAAAGCGTCACGGCGAAAAACAGGCCGAAGTGGATGGGGAAAATTTGGCCGGCGGTCAGTTAAGTCTAGACCACGAGAGTGCATACAAGTGAGTGAAGAAAAAAAAAAGGAGACTGAAGTGCAAGTGACATAGTGAACCCTCAAGACCATAAAGGACGAAGACCAAGGATAACATAAGGATAACACAAAGGACAACCCAAACGCGGAAAATCACGAGGACAACGGCCAACTATAAACAAGGATAAACAAGAAACAAGGGCATATATAAAGACGAAGCGAGTGAACGAGGAGGAAACGGCCATTAGTGTAACGGTGTGTGGCCAAAATAGATAGAATAGAGGAAATAAATATATTGCAAATAAAAGTTGAACAAATGATGAAAGTTATGAACGGAACCAACGTGGTAGTATTGATTTGCTGGTCGCACAGTGGGTCACAAGGACTCTCAGGTCCTTTAAACAAGTGTTCGGAGGATCCGAATGTCGTGCTAATGCACCAGAGTGAGAGTGTTTAGTCGGCTATGCCGAATCGCAGCTCCTGACCAGACCCTTTAGTGGTTCGGCTTTGCCGAACATAGGGTCCCTCGTGCAAACTCCCGCGCATCTCTGATAGACGTGAAGTTTTGTATTTGTATGTGATTCCTTTATGTCGTACTTGTCAATGTGCTGTTTTGCTACCCCATGCCCAGTATTTATTCCATGTGTGGCAGGATTCCGAGTCAATCCTTTCCTGGCCTGCTGGATCCACCTCCCCCCGCCTCAATATATATATATTTAGTAGTATATCCTGGTTCTATCTAGTCGCTAGGTCAATCCTCGGCTAGAGATCGAGCCCGTAGTATCAATCGAGCCGTAGTTAAGATGCTGCGTATCTCCATCCTGGTAAATCCCTCGGAGATACCAAACATCATTCCCCTCCTCAGTCGACCCGTAATTAAGATGTTACGTATCCCTGTCCGGGTTAATCCCTAGGAGATACCTATTATCATGCCTTTCCTCAGGCCTCAGACCCCCATCTCAGCTAGAAGCTAACCCATATGTGTATCGTATTTATGTCGTCCTGCATATATCTTTCCCTTTTCCCCATTTTTATGTGTCGTGGTCCGATCTGGAATCAGTAATCCTCCAATAATCTCGAGTCTCGGTATCTTTACAATTATTTTTGTAAGGAGGCTCTGGGGAGACTGAGATATGTACCCCAGCTGAGAAAAACTTCCTTACACAACATTCAGCAACATGCACCAGACAGCATGCGAAGCAGCAAACATCGATTTTATTAGAAAATACAACTGTCAATTAGATTTCAAACCGTCAAATCAATTTAAAATACCCAATCTATGTACCAATAAAATATAGTTCTGGCAACAACTCAATAGAACTATATTTATACTCCAGCCAGCAAGATCACAAGTTATCTGAAAAATTGAACTGACCACCGCAGAAGACAGTGTATTAATTCCGAAAAAACTACAAAGTAGTTAATACAAATTTAGAAGACAGAGAAAAAATAGTGTTAACCAAACTTTCAAAACATTTTCCGCCACAATTTCATAACCAACTAAAGGCATTATGCACACAATATAGCGATGTATTCGTTGTAGAAACCGAATCTATAACTACGAATAATTTTTACAAACAAAAACTGAGACTGAAGAATGATGAACCAATATACATAAAAAATTATAGAAACCCTCATAGTCAAAAAGACGAAATTCAAAAACAAGTCCAAAAAATGATAGATGACAACATAGTTGAACCATCTGTATCAGCTGATAATAGCCCACCTTTCTTAGTACCAAAAAATACACTTCCAAATTCCGAAAAGAAAAAATGGCGATTAGTAATTGACTATCGTCAGATTAATAAAAATCTGTTGTCTGTCAAATTTCCACTCCCTAGGATTGATGATATTTTAGAACAAATAGGTAGAGCGAAATATTTTTCATGCCTGGATTTAATGTCATATTTAAGAAAGAGTCACGAGATGTTACATCTTTTTCAACAAAAAATAGAATATTAGCTAAAACGAAAAGACATTACTATTGGACAAACATGACACGAGTATATTATGATGTATAAAAAATGCAACAAGTTTCAAAAAGCAAAAACAATCAAGCATACACAAACTCCATTGACCATGACACACAAATGGCATTCGACAGGGTAATTATAGATACGATCGGTCCACTACCTAAATCAGAAATAGAAAATGAATATGCAGTAACTAATAAGTAGGGAAAACAGTAGCAAAAGCTATATTTGAAGATTTTATTCTGAAGTATGGTCCAATGAAGACGTTCATTACGGACATGGGAACAGAATATAATATAGTAAGTCGCCGGGGCGACTGGCATATACCAAGCATCAAGTGAAAAAAACTACTTAGAATTTAACCAGATTAGCGCCAAATTCGACATTGCACTGCTTTGAGGTCAAAACGTTTCAACTCGGCCATTTTTATTCAGATTTTTATCAAATTTGGTGTAATGATATAACATATATAAGTGCACCAAATTAAATTACGATAGGGGGAAGCAAAAAAAAAAAAAAAACTTGGTTAGCGTCTACATTCTAAATTTGGTAGCTTTTTTATTTGTAGTTGCTGAGATCTGGACATGGCTATATCAATTTCTAAGAATATATATACTTTATAGGGTCGGAAAAGCTTCTTTCTGCCTGTTACATACACTTTGGCGACTTTTATCCTTATCATTTCATCCTATGGATGCACGGTATACATATACCGAATGTATTAACTAGAATGAGTCCATTTTGTAACCGGCGCGCTTTCGCATTTAATTAATTTTAAAACAAATCGAGGTCAGAAAATTGTCAATATATATATGTATAAATATAATATAATATATTTTTAATATAATATAATATAATATTGTTCACGCCAGATCGTGACCAGCAAGGAGGAGGGAGGGGGATTTCGGGCCAACGCGAGGGCGGTCACACTATCCAAAATGACCGGCAGTATTAGTGAAAACCGCCATTAAAATCGGACGCGTTCGACCCCCGAAATTTACCCAAAAGTTTTGTTTCCACTCGAAATTCCCCAGTTCGCGAGTTCTGTGAAATAAAGATACCTAAATTAACCGAAAGAACCGTGCGTTTTAATAAACCAAGTTCCACAGACTCACCCACCACAAGAGAAGGAAGTATATTGGCACCCGCAAACCACTCATACACATCTACATATATACGACTGCCAGCAGTTTTTCGCCCCTCCACAAACAAATATAAATATAAAAAAAAATTTTTAAATTAAGCGGAACCCTATCTGCCCAATAGCTGTACAGCCCGTAAAGCTAGGTAGAATGATCCCAAATCATTACATGGAATAAGTTATCAGAACAATCCAACAACATTTGTGAGGATCAAAAGTAACAAACTATTTATGCACCTCACAGCATTCAGCAATATGCACAAGACAGCTTGTTGACAGCAAGCGAAGCAACAAACCGTGCCCGCAACATGTACAGCGAACAATGTTGTCTACGCAGCAACAGTAGCGCCCGCAACATGAATACAGCGCCAATGGCTGTTTACCGTCGGCAACATAACGCCGTGCAAAATGCAAACAATAATGATAAACAATAAACGCAAATGCCCAAATATGAACATCTGAGCATTAAAAAATGCGAAATTCAGAAGGGCTGCAACAAAACAAATGCAGGTGGTCATAGGCTCCAAGCATCAGAAGCAAAGAAAGCAAGGAACAAAAACAGCGAAAAGAGAAAGAGGAGGAGTATGGTCGTGCGAAATGCACGTCGGAACTTGATCACCGAGAGAGTAAAAGTGGTGGCTAAGCGAGATCGAAAGACGTGTGCGGGTGTGAAGGGGGCCCTGTACGAAATAAAGTGAGGGCCATGCTTGTCAAAAAAAGAGAAGCGGGAGGTGTTAATAAGTAATGTTGGTAATAATGGAATGTTAGATAATAAGACACAGGTTGGAGGTCGAAAAAGGAGCAAGAGAAGGAAAAAGGAGCGGCGATGACGCCAACATATAGAAATTGATTACGAGGGAGATAGAAACGAGCTATGGGATGGGTACGCAGCTGTATAGAAAGTTACTGCATGTCGTTTAAGGATAAAATATTGGACTTTTACCACGCATAGCAACAGCGAAAGTGCGTGGGTGAAAGTAAGCGCTAATGGAAATATACTGGCTGCATCCAGAGGCCAGGAGGCCAGGACCCGCAGTAAGTTAAGGAGGATCATCAAGTGTCCGGCAGCGAAGAAGGCAAGGCGAATCACTCAAGACCTAGTTTAGTAATCTTAAAGGTTCAGATCATCATGTGTCAGGAAGCGAAGACAACAAGGCGAACCACTTAAGACCTCCTGCAGTAATCTTGAGGGTTCGAAATCAACCGAAGGAAAGGGCAGTATACAAGAAACACCAAATCTGGGTTCAGGACGTACCCAGGAGGTAATAGGGAACAGCAAGTAGGGAAAAGTTCAGGAGATATCCTAGAACAGAATTGTAGGCAGTGAGAGACTGCCGCGAGGAGACGTTATGGGTAACAAGAGATATCTAGGAGGAGTATTTTGGAGTTCAGGAAGTATCCTTGAACCGAAATAAGGACCTCAGGAAATATCCTTGAGAGGTAAAAGGTCAGGAAATATCCTCGTACCTCGGACCTCCGGAAATATCCTTGAGAGGGAAAAGTTCAGGAAATATTTTTGAACAAGGTTTAAGGGAGACAGGGAAAATAAAAATAAAGAAAATAACAATAACAAACAAGTTCAGCTCGCAACATCGTACCACGGTTTTGCGTTTATGATGAAAGAAATAAACCAAAACGTAAAAGTAAACATTGAACTTTGTTTTATAATCGTCTCGGGTGCAACTGACCATCTAATTAATGATGAGTCACTATTTACTGACAGTGTGATATTGGAACCACCAATAAAAATTTCTGTAGCAGAAGAAGAAGAATTTATATTTGTAACAAAATGTGGAATTGTGCAATGAACACGATATCACCCTGGAGGATGTTCTTAACTCCAAAGAAGCAGCAGAAAACCTCATGTCGGTTAAGCGTCTGTAACAGGCTGGGATATCAATCCTGTTTGACCATGACGGGGTATCGCTATCAAAAAACGGAGTGATTAAATGGTGCAAAACTAGATAAAAGTTTCTGCGTTGAAGCTGTACTCATTGCAACATATTTAATCAACAGGATTCCAAACAAAGCACTTGGTAACAATAAAATGACCCCATATGCAATGTGGCACAAAAAGAAGCCAAATTTTAAGTTTTTATAAGTTTTTGGTTTAACTGTGTATGTACATAAAATAAAATCAAAAAATGTAAATTCAAAGCTATTCTTATCGAATATGAACCAGACGGTTACAAATTATGGGATGTCATTAATGTTGTTGTTGATGAGTCAAATATGATTTATCTAGAGCAATAAAGAATTATGAAAAATTCCCGAATAAAAGTAAGGTTCAGCTAAATTTTTCGAATAAAGAAAAAGAAAAGAATATGTTTTCATGAATGAAAGTAAGGAAATATATATCCCGAATGAGAGTAAGGAAATACATATCACCAATGAAAGTAGTTGTTTAAGAATAAACACTGTAATCTTCGAGGCGGTTGAGAAAAACATTGTTGATAATAAAATGCAGTACTACTCAATGTGTACATGGAAATAACATAATATAAAATGCGACTCTATGTATAGAGGACACTAACATAGCATAAGATTGAGAACACCAAAAGGGCCCGCTTAAAATAGATAACAAATGTATTAAACGAACCTCGGCAAATATGAGCCAGGCAACGGCCAACGCCGAGATTAATCAAAATAGATTTCTACCCCGACCGCTGATCATGAGCTCTCGCGATTGGTTCTAACACTAGACTTAGATACCCCGACCCTCCACAAATGTGACCCCTTAGAGCGTAAGAATGCCTTTATAAACTCAGAACTTTCTCAAATAAACTCAGTCCAGTTTTGAATTCACTAATGAATATTTGGCTTATTTTTCCTTCTCCCCGGAATCCCTATTCATTTGGTCCTTCGAGAAAAGAAACTCTGCAGTTTTCCCCCACCAGTGGTAAGAGACAGTGTAAAATATAATATAAAAGCATATTAAATTGCTTAAAGAGAAAAGTGTATGCGTCGGAGATTTAAAAGACATTGTTGCTGGGAGCAAATGTAGTTATATCGCGACGTGAAGAGAAAGTGTGAGGCGTATTCGAAGCCTAAATATCGAAAAAAGTTCGCGAGAGTGTGAGGCATATTCGAAGCCTAAATATCGAAAATAGTTCGCGAGAGTGTGGGGCGTATTCGAAGCCATAATATCGAAAGTGAAAAAAAAACCACAATAAAATCAAAAAGAAGCAGTGTTGGCAGATGCCAATGACACCAGAGAAGAAGTTTTGACCAGAAAAGAAATACCACCCAAGAGAGAAAGAACCACCCAATAGAGGAAAAACCACCCGAGCCAGAGGAAGAACCACCTGAACGAGAGAAAGACCCACCAACATCCGAACGTGTGTCGACATCATAAGATAAGATATAATTAATTATAATAAATAATTAAGAAAGTACATATACATACATATATCATATACATATATACAAAATCAAAACAAAATGTTATCCGAAGCAACAATCCGGTTATTAGAGGAGCAGTCCAAGTTGGTGGGCAAACTCAGGCAGTTAGAGACGCGCAGGGTAACTCGGGATGTTGTAAAAGAAGTAGAATATATAAAGAAATCGTGGGTAATCATAATAATTTGATTAAAGGGAAGATAGTCGATCACGACTACTTTAACAATAAAAAATATGATGAGATTTTAGGGGTAATTTCCAAAATCATTTCTAAGGGAGATATAGCAGGGACTAATACGTCTACAATCGTTGAGACAGACACGGTTAGACTGCCAGAAAATAATGATGGTATTGCCAATGTAGATACGGCCAGGGGTGAGTTAGTGGGTGTAAAAGACGAGTTTGCAGACAGGGTTCACCAACTCCGCGATTATTTGGAGAGGGTGAACTCAGATATAGTAGAAAAAAAGGAAGACATTTTCAAAATCCATAGGAATAAAATAAATTTCATGTGGCAAAGAATACAGAAAAAAATAGAAGAGCTATACGAAGCAGTTTCACCCAACAACGAGATCAAGGGAGCCATCGAAGAGTTGGAGTTTGATATGCAAAACACGTTAGCTATGTTAGAAAAGCTTATGAATAAGAGGGTAGAAGTTAAAAGTGAGAATATTTATGGTAGGGAAGAACTACCGGTGTTACCGAAAATTCAGGTACCCACATTTTTCGGAGAACCGAAAGAGTGGGAACTGTTCGCGGAAATATTCGTAGAATTAATTGAAAAGTCCGCGTTACGGGGAGAAGCGAAGAGCATGGTTGCTCACTTATTGTCAGGTTCAGCTGACAATTATAATGCCGCTTGGGATTTGTTAACCAAGCGGTAGGAAAAAAACCGAAGGGTATTTTCCGAACAATTAAATCGGATAATAGATCTACCTATAATTGGTAATGAATCCGACAAATATTTAAAATTAGTGATTGACACAATAAATAAGTCAATACACTTAGTAAAAATAAAAACAAACTTGTCTGATGAAGTTGACGTATTATTTGCGCAACTCATCTTAAGAAAGTTTGATAAAGAGACTCTGCAATTATATGAGAGCCAAGTAAAGAAAACAAAGCAGATACAAGTACTATCTGATGTTATGGAATATTTAGAGCAAAGATATGGCTCACTAAGTTCCATGAAGAATGAAGAAAGAAAACCGATACAGAAAAATTCGTATGCGGTATTTAAAGAAAATGGTCCGATTTGCAAGGTTGCTGGACACAGCACATTTCAGTGTTACAAATTTAAGGGATTGACACCTATAGAAAGGGTCGAAATCGCCAGAATAGTGTAGTTGTGCATAAGATGCTTGAAACATTCAAGCAATAAAAGATGCAAAAATGAAGTTGTCTGTTCATTATGTAAAAAAGGGCATCATACTCTGCTCCACGTTGGGGAAAGAAAGGAGAAAGTGAATACTTGTGTGTCAGAGCAACCAGCATTATTGGCCACAGCCCTAGTAAAAGTTAAAACAATAAATGGTGAATATGAAACTCTAAGAGTCTTGATTGATAGTGTTTCGGAGGAGGCAGCAAATATTAAAGTTGCCTAAAATTAAGGCACATACAGAAATAAGTGGCGTGTCTTCGACAAAATCACTTATATCGAGAGACCTTCTTAAGGTTGAGGCAATTGTACTCCCAAAACTAATGAAGGCTCTCCCATAAAAAACAGCAAACGTAGATTTGTCCAAATCGAAATCCTACGTATTAGCTGATCCTAATTTTAATAAACCTTGTAGAAAGTGGGGTAACCAAAGTTGACGGGCTATTAGGCCAAAATACTCAGTTTGGTTGGATAGTGTCAGGATGCACTAAGTCGAATGGAAATAAGTCCATAGTAGCTACAACAATAGATGTAACTGATTTGGAGCGATTTTGGGAAATGGAAGAAGACGAGAAAGATGATGTAGAAGCTAACGCATGTGAGGTATGTAGTAACAATGCCATTTAAAGATGAAAAAGAGTTAGGAGACTCGCAATAGCGCAAGCAATAGCGCGGTTTCTCAATTTAGAGAAAAAATTCAAGAAAATGCCAAGTTTAAAAGAAGAGTATTCTAAGTTCATCAAAGAATACTTGGAATTAGGACATATGGTCGAGACAAATGACGAAGGTTATTATTATTTACCCCATCAAGCAGTGATTAAAGATTCAAGTTTAACCACTAAACTAAGAGTGGTGTTTGACGCTTCGGGAAAAACAACAAATAATAAAAGTCTAAATGACATTATGTGGGTCGGTCCGCGACTACAAAAAGATATTGTTGACATAATTTTAAAATGGCGAAAATGGGAGTTCGTAGCTTCTGCAGACATTGAGAAGATGTATCGTCAGATAAACATTGATCAAGGTGATCAAAAATATTTGCACATTTTGTGGAGGAATTCACCGCACAAGAAATTAAAAACTTATAAATTGACTACAGTGACCTACGGTACTGCGGCAGCTCCTTATCTAGCTACAAGGGTTCTTGCAGAGATAGCAAGCAGATGTCAGGATGAGGTAATTAGCGAGGTCATTCAAGATGAATTTTATATGGATGATTTAATGACTGGGAGTGTCACTGTAGAGGAGTTAAAGCACAAAGTAGTGCAGATCTCGAGAGAACTGGAGAAAGCGGGAATGAATTTAAGAAAATGGATCTCTAACAGGGCGGAGATAATCGAAAACGTCACTGATACAGGCGATAATAAAATATTAAAAATTGATCAGAATGAGTCAATCAAAACATTGGGATTACAGTGGGAACCATTTAAAGATGAATTTAAGTTCAAGGTACACTGTGACGATGACAGAAAACTAAATAAAAGTGTGGTATTATCCACACTGGCTAAGATTTATGATCCATTAGGATGGCTAGCACCAGTGACAGTTATTGGAAAATTGTTCATGCAAAAACTATGGCTGGCTGAACAAAATTGGGATGAGGAATAGTCTGAAAAAGACGCATTAGAATGGAATTCATTCAAGGACAATTTGAAAGCATTGGAAGAAGTAAGAGAACCTAGATGGATAAAGACACAGCTAAAAGAGGTTGTGCAGATTCATGGATTTGCTGACGCATCAGAAAAGGCATATGCAGCAGTAGTATACGTAAAGATAGGTAAGGAAGTCACATTGATAGTCAGTAAAAGTAAAGTCAATCCCATAAAAAATAGAAAAACAATCCCGAAACTCGAATTGTGTGCAGCTCATTTATTGTCGCAATTAATAAAAAGAGTACAATCATCAATTGCTATACCATCAGAGATATGCGCTTGGAGTGATTCTACAATCACACTCTGCTGGATAAGGAATGGTGCTTGTAAAGAAAAATTCGTTAGGCGTCGAACAGAGGATATTCAAAAAATGAAAGAAATAGTATGGGGGCATTTAAAATCCGAAGATAATCCTGCTGATGTGCATCGAGAGGGGTGTGTCCAGAAAAATTAAAGAACTGTGACATTTGGTGGAACGGCCCTAATTGGCTGGTTGAGCCAAAGGAAAAGTGGCCAAAGGAAATAAAGTAAGTAAGTCGCCAGGCCGACTTGGATATACCATGCATTAGGTGAAGAGATATATATTAAATTTCTTTCAAATGCTATCTCTCTTTTGTGGAAACGAGCACTTTAGCGCCCCCCGACCAAATCGGTGATTTGCAGCATATGCTATCTCGCTCTTTTTCGCGTGCATCTGCCTTGCACCGCTATGAGTGAAAAACGTTTCTATGTATAACTCGGCCATTTTTATTCCGATTCTTGTGATATTTGGTGGAATGATAGATATACGTGACATGTATTAGTGTGCCAAATTAAATTACGATACGATAAATTTTTCGGCTGAAAATCGAATTTTTCGAATTTCGGGGGCGGAAGGGGGCGTGGCCAAAATTTGAAACAAACTTGGTCTGCGCGCACACTGCACGCATCTAATGTCCAAATCCGAAAGCTCTATCTTTTATAGTTCCCGAGATATGGAGGCTCAAAATATTGTTTTTCAAATAGCGGGGGCGGAAGGGGGCGGGGCGAAAAAAAAAAAATAAACTCGATCTGCCTGCAGAGCAAAGGGGTCTACATGCCAAGTTTGGTAGCTCTAGCTCTTATAGTCTCCGAGATCTCGATGATTCTTCAGACGGACAGACGGACAGACAGACGGACATGTCTCAATCGACTCGGCTATTGATACTGATCAAGAATATATATACTTTATAGGGTCGGAGAAGCTTCCTTCTCCCTGTTACATACATTTTGGCGACTTTAATATACCATTTCATTCTATGAATGCATGGTATAAAAACGGGTGCTGACAATATTATTGTCAACACAGTAGTTCAAAATACGGAAAGTAGCATGATGCAAGAACTAATAGAAAAGTATTCGTGCCAAAATAAGCTAGTCAGAATTACGGCATACATGTTACGGTTTATTGCAGTCAAGATAGAAAAGAAAGTGTACCCATCTTACCTGACAGTTAATGAACTTAAGAATGCGGAAAGACTAATAATTAAAAATCAACAAGCATGTCAATTCAGCAGGGAAATAGCTTGTCTAGCTCAGAAAAAAGAGATAGATATGAAAAGCAAAATTTTGAGTCTGAATCCATTTTTGGACAGCGAAGGGATACTGCGAGTAGGAGGCAGGTTGCATAATGCCAATGTAACCTTTGATGCTAAGCACCCCATGATTCTGGACAAGTCTCACTTGGGGCTGTTGTTAATAAGAAATGCTCACAGGGAAACCTTGCATGGGGGAATTAACCTTATGAGAACTTATATCCAAAGATGGTTTTGGATATTTGGCCTAAGAAGTGCTCTTAAAAAGTATTTAAGAGAATGCGTCACTTGTGCAAGATATCGTCAAATTAAAGGAGTGCAAATAATGGGTAATCTTCCAAAGCCTAGAGTCACGTTCTCTTTTCCGTTCTACAATACTGGAGTAGATTATGCGGGACCATATCACGTTAAATGCTCGAAGAATCGTGGACAGAAAACCTACAAAGGGTATATAATTAAATATCCACTTCTTTTCTTTATTAAAAAAAATTATGGATCAAAAGATCTTTATTCGAACAGAGTATCTTAGGAACTAACTTATCATTATTCATGAAGATATAATTAAAGTTCGGTATCAAAAGCTTTTTATGTTAGTATTGGGAGCTTTTGATCTGGTGACAAGGGATCTGGATTTTGATTGGTTTATTGATTTTTGCCTATTAAGCGTTCTCACGCTTGGAAAGCTTTTGGTCTGGTGACATGGGATCTGGATTTTTATTGGCTTATTGATTTTTGCCTACTAAGCGTTCTCACGCTTGGAAAATTTTGGGGACAGTTGTTTATAGAATATTTGTTTGGTTTCAGTTGCGGTAAACATCCGCTGTTTTCTAGACTAAAAACAAAGGGGGCTTAAGTGGTGTGGGTGGATGGAGTGGCGGATATATTACTCCCCCATCACGTAGAAAATAGCCTGTCCTCAGGCGGATACATTGGGATATAGCGAGGGGTTTTTCTCAGCTGTAAAGAGTTGAGTATCAATTTTGTTTATAATTTGGGACTCAATTTTTTCAACAATTGGGGTTTCGATTATTTCTGTGGGGTCACATTTGTTATTTGATCCAAAATGCTTAATTATTAATTCTTGTGGCATTGCCTTAAACTAATAGATTAAGTATGTAATCAAACTTATTATAATAAGTATAAAAGTGGTTAATGTAATAGTTTGAAATACAGTATAATATTTCGTGTGTTCGTTAATTATTTCTTTTGTTTGGATAAAGGAAATCGGTTCTAACCTGGTGATATTGTTTGTTACATAAATGCTTTGGCTATAGTCAAGCAATGAATTTATTATTGATATTTCGTTTAGTTGTAAGGCACAATCGTAAATTTTTATTATGTTATTGCCTTCTATTACTAAGTCGTTGTTTACGCAATTTTGATTAAGTTTAGTTTTTGGTAAATTCCATGTTACGATTATGTTTGGTTCAATGTAATTAGTTTGAAAATTCTTATATGTCTTAGTGTATTTACAAGTGGTTGGGGTTTGATTTAAAATCCCTATTATACATTCATTAGTTTCTATTTGTTTTGTATTTTTATTGAACAAAGTGTTGTTGTTAAAATAGTATTTATCGTATGAATTTTCTGTCAAAATATTTTTGTTTTCATCTGGATAAGGAAGTATCTCAAAGATAGGGGTTTTTACTATTTCTTGAGGAATGTTTGAAATGATAAATATCTCATTTGAATTTGGTTTAAGCCAGGTGGATGTTTTTGTATTCAATAGTTTTTCCGAATTAACATGACTTAGGTGATTATGTTTTAAAAGTTTTGGGTTGAAAATTCCTAGTCTAGTGAGCTGCATGCCCATTTCTATGTCTTCAATGTATTCTGTGAAATGCTCAAAATTAAAGATTAGAACTTCTAATTTTACTGATTTTTCTTTTTCTTTTTTGAGGTTGTTTAATACTTCTAGACCTTTGTTAATAGTTTCTATTACGTAATTTAGTTCGTTTGCTTTTACACTATTGCTTTCAAGATTATTTATTTTTTCTTCTAATTCGTCTTTATCGTCTTGATCAAGAGTACCAAAAAGATATTTTTATATTGAACCAATTCCGTTAATTAGTCCTCGCTTGTTACGTTTTACAATTTGTATTCCATTAATTTCCCTACTTAGTTTTTATGTTAGGTATTGAATATGGATTATGTCTTTAAATTCCTGTGCTTGTTGCATTAAATTGTTATATGTAATGTCTATTAGCGTTAAATTCACTTTTAAGTAATGATATTCAAAGTTTGTCGGTAAATCCATGGTTCCTGTCTTAAATATTAAGTAACCGTTTGGTGATTTTACTGGGTTTATGTCAATGGATTGACTGCATGTTGATTTTAATGTTAAGGATAGCATAATGCACAAAAAAGTCATCTTGAGTTGTTGACCTGTAATTAATCAATTGTCGTATTTGCTTTTATTAACTTTCTTTTTCTTTTTGAATTTTGATTTGTAGTGTGTGACCTTTTGTCCTCTGTTTCTTTCTTCAAAATGTTTCTCATCTAATTGATTTATTTCTCCTGTCTTTTTAAATGGATTTGTTGTTTTTGACTTTACTAATGGTGCTTGTTTAAATCTCGTATCGATTTCGAAGTCGTGTCTATCTTTATTTAAATTGTTTATTTGATATATTTTATTCGTTTGGGTATTATAGTCGGGTGATCCTGCATAGATAAAAATGTCAGCTGGTGTTCGGTTAGTTGTTTTGTGTCTTGTCTTATGGTTGTATATGTAGAGAATTTTTTCAAATTTGATTAATTTATCTTAGATGTCTTTTTCGCTATTTATAATTCTGAGTTTTTCATTTACTGTTTTATGGAATCTTTCTATGTCTGATATGCCGTTTTTACTTGTTGTGATTTCTAACTTTACGTTTTCTTCTTGTAGCCAATTTTTTAGTGCTATACACAGAAATGCTGAATCTTTGTCTGATTTTATCTCTATTGGTTTGCCCATTTCAGTGAATACTTTCATAATTGCTCTCTTGGCTTCTAACCAATCTCTAGACTTTACTTCTACAAGTGTTGCAAATTTGGAGTAAATGTCAATGCATGAAAGGAATTGTAAATTGTCGATCATGTAAAAATCCATGACATATTTTTCTCTGATATTAAAATTTTCTGGTGTTATTTCAAAAGTTAGTTTTGTATTTCTATTTTCTGTCTTAGCAATATTGCATACTGAGCATTCGTTAATAATGTTTTGGATTAGGTTTTGAAAATCGGGGAAATAATATTTTTCTTTAAACAAATTAATGTTTTTTTCGATTCCTGGATGTAATAATTCTTTATGTTGTTTTAGAATTATTTCTTTGAATTGTGCAAACGTTTGAAGGTCCTCTAACTTAATACTTGATTTCGAGGTTTTTGTATTTGTGTTCGATCGTATTATTTCAATAAAGGCTTGTTGAAATATAGGATAATCTTGCTCATTATGAAAATATAAAACAGTTTTCTTACCGCAAAGATATCTTTTAATTATATCTTTCGCGTAAGCATTGGTCATTTCTTTGTATGTTATTTTTATGTTGGATTTATAAAAATAAGTTGTTGTTTCCGCTTTGTCTTCTGAACCTCTAATGAATTCTATTTGCCTATTGAAATAATTTATAGGTTTTTCTACTATTGGAATGTAGTTTCCATTATCCTCCTGAGCAGTATGTATTGTAGCTGCGGTGCTGTCTATTGATCCTAAAAGGTTTTCATCTGTTTTAATTCTGGAAAGGGCATCTGCTACGTGATTTTCTTTGCCGGGTAAATATTTAATTTTGTAATCAAACTCATTTAATTTTATTTTCCATCGTTGAAGTTTCATATTTGGTTCTTTTATATTGTTGAGCCATACTAAAGGCTTATGGTCGCTTAGAATTTCAAACTTTCTACCGAAAAGGTATGGTCTGAAATACTTTGTTGCCCAGACTATTGCTAGTAATTCTTTTTCTATAGCTGAATAATTGATCTCATGTTCGTTCAACGTTCTGCTTGCGTAAGAAATAGGTCTATGGTCCTGTGAGATGAACGCACCTAAAGCTTTATTGCTAGCATCTGTGGTTAGGAAAAATGGTTTTTTGAAATCGGGATATGCAAGTATGGGGTCGTTCATAAGAAGACATTTTAATTTTTCAAAGGATGAAATATAATGTGGGTCATTTATATTAATTTTAGCTCCTTTCTTTAATCCAAGTGTTAAAGGTTTTGCAATATGTGCAAAGTTTGGTACGAATTTCCGGAAGAATCCACATAATCCTAAGAATAATTTTATTTCTTTTGGGGTTTTAGGGATCGGATAGTTTTGAATTGCTTTTAATTTATTTGGGTTAGGTTTTATACCTTCTGTTGTTATTATATGACCAAGGAATTCTGTTTCTTTTTTCATAAATTCGCATTTGTCGAGTTGAAGTTTAAGATTAGCTTCTCGTAGTTTGTTAAATACCTTTCTGAGTGATAGTATGTGTTCCTCCAATGAAGTGGAGTACACTATAATGTCATTCAGATTAACAAGGCAATCCTTATAAATAAGGTCTTCCAAAAGATTATTCATGCATCTTTGGAATGTTGCTGGGGCATTTTTAAGACCAAATGGCATACGTGTGTATTCGTAATGGCCATGTTTATTTGAGAAAGCTGTTTTTGCATTTTCCCAGTTTGTCAAGAATTTCATCCATGACTGGAATTGGGAATTTGTCATCTATTGTGACTTCATTTAAATTTCGGTAGTCAACGACTAATCTGAATTTTTGTTTGTTGGAAGCATCTCCTTTTTTTGGAACGATCCAAATGGGTGAACAGTAGGGTGAGTTCGATTTTTGAATGATGCCCTGTTTGATCATTTCGTTTTTTTGTTTGTTGATTTCTATATCAAATATTTGGGGATATTTGTATGGACGTTTATAAATTGGGTCCTCATGCTTTGTATGAATAGAGTGTTTTATTGTACTCGTGAAAGTCAAATTTTCACCTTCGCGGTACTGAATGTCACTGAATTCGTACAATACTTTTTTAAGTTTTTGTGTTTCTTCGTTGTTTAAATGGTCGAGTCTATACTCATTGCTTTCTATTATTTCATTTTCAATCGCATAATTTGTATCCGGGTCCCTCTCTGTGGGTGGGTCGAAACATTCTATGTTATATTCTTCTTCTATTTCTTCAATTATGTATAGTTTCCTAGTTTTACGTATTCTTCTTCATAGTTTATTTGGGCTTTGCAGGCTTTTAGGAAAGTTCTGCCTATCAACATGTCGTATTTATTTGAAAATTTATGGATATAAAATTTTTGTTCTGTTGGACAAAGTTTGTTGGGTGCAAGAAAAATGATTTCTTTTAATTCTACTGCTCCTTTAATCAGGTGAATTTTGGAATCTCCTAAATGGGTTTTGAAATTAAAAATGTTCTCCGACATTATATTTATTGAAGATCCTGAGTCGACTACACATCTCAAAGGTTTATTGTTCATTGTTACTATGATGAAGGACCTGTCTCTATCTCTTCTTCCGATTGTTCCGAGGCATTCAAACGAAAGTTTTCTGACGTGTCCATTCTGCTAATTCCACTATTACTTTCTCTTTGCCTTTTTGTAGGCTGGTTTGCTACGTTATCTTTTGGATACCTATTTTGCTGTTGATAATTCATTGGATTTTTAGCCCTGTCAATATTTAATTTTTGTTGAAATTCTTGGAAAAGTTGTTGGTTTTGTGTTGTATTAGATTGTTTTGGTTGAGACGGAGTTGTACTATTGGGTACAAAAGCTTTTCCACTTTTTTGGTTTTGAATTTGGCTTTGATTTGATTTTCTGATTTCTGTTGTACTATTCTCGTATAACCCTTCTCTTTGAGCTACTTGTTTCAGTTTGCTAACTGTGGTTATATCATGTCTAGCTAACGTCATAAATAATCTATCGGGTAATTTTTTGTTTATTACATCTTTTATAGTGTTATTTGAAGCATTTGTATAAAGAGTAGTGTTATTTGCATCGTTTTCCAAACATAGTTTGTTTGTGATAATATAAGATTTATCTTCTAATTCAGTCACAAACTTACGAAGGTTTCCTGTATAGTTGGTGTTGTAGAGACGTCGAAGAAGTTCCTCACATGGGGTCTGCGTCTTCAATTCATTGATGGGGAATGCTTTTAGTTCCGGCCAGGCGTTGGCTTCTCCAATTTGCGAGAGTCGTTGTGCTTCTCCAGTGAGTTGCATCTCGATTGCGCTGAACAATATGTTATGTTGCCTAATATCATGGGTTGGATATAAGTGCATAATGAAATCTATCCTCCTTATGAATGATGTCAGATTCTCGGGTGTTCCATCATAGTGTGCCACCTGTCTTAACGAAGACAGCGCTTGACTGAGGTGGGCTTCGGTGAGTTCTAAGGCCATTTTGTATTTTATTTTTTTTTTTTTTTTAGTGGTGCTTAGTTTTGTTCACACACATGTTGGCGTTTTTTGTTCCACAAGTGGAGTTTATGGTTGTAACACACAGTTGATATTTCCGCACACAGTTGGCGTAAATATTTTTCACTGTTGTTGACTTTTGAGCGTTCACGTAAGTTCTTGATGTCGGATCGGAGTTTTATAGTGAGTATTCACTAATTCTATGTAACGCACGGATAATAATTCTATGTGTCACACGGATAGAATAACAAGTTCACTTTTACCGATCCTACCGACTGCGCCAATTAAATATCCACTTCTTTTCTTTATTTAAAAAAATTATGGATCAGAAGATCTTTATTCGAACAGAGTATCTTAGGAACTAACTTATCATTATTCATGAAGATATAATTAAAGTTCGGTATCAAAAGCTTTTTATGTTAGTATTGGGAGCTTTTGATCTGGTGACAAGGGATCTGGATTTTGATTGGTTTATTGATTTTTGCCTATTAAGCGTTCTCACGCTTGGAAAGTTTTTGGTCTGGTGACAAGGGATCTGGATTTTTATTGGCTTATTGATTTTTGCCTACTAAGCGTTCTCACGCTTGGAAAATTTTCCGCTGTTTTCTAGACTAAAAACAAAGGGGGGGTTAAGTGGTGTGGGTGGATGGAGTGGCGGATATATTACTTTATAGCGGTTTTTGTGTGTATGGCAACTAAAGCGATACACTCAGAAGTTGTCAGTGATCTAACAACTGATGCCTTTCTAGCGGCATTTCGTAGATTTGTAGCAAGACGGGGAAAATGCGCGAACATATTCTCGGATAATGGGACAAACTTTGTAGGGGCTTCAAGAAAGCTAGATGAGGATTTCAGGAAAGCTATCCAAGATAACGTCCAAGTGGCACCTGTTCTAGGAAAAGAACACATACACTGGCATTTTATCCACCCGGCAGGACCTCACTTCGGAGGTATTTGGGAGGCTGGGGTTAAATCAGTCAAGTATCATTTAAAAAGAGTGATAGGTGACATCAATCTCACATATGAGGAAATGGCAACATTGTTGTGCCAAATTGAAGCGGTGTTGAATTCGCGAACACTATATACATCAGGCGATGACGTTGAGAGCATCGAGGTGTTGACACCCGGTCATTTCTTGATTGGTGGGCCAATGTTGGAGGCCGCCGAGTCCATATCTGAGGAAAGGATTGGAAATCTAGACAGGTGGAAGTTGATTCAGAAAATGAAAAAAGATTTCTGGATGAAATGGAAAGACGAATATTTTTATACTCTTCAGCAACGAAATAAATGGAGACGATCTACAACAAATATAAAGGAAGAGCAAAGCGTGCTGATCAAAGATGAGAATTGTCATCCAGCCAGATGGCCGTTGGGTAAGGTGGAGGAAGCACACAAAGGCAGGGACGATAAAGTTAGGGTAGTAAAAGTAAAATTACAGGAAGGGTCAATTACACGACCTATTCATAAAATTTGCCCACTAACTGGAGTTAAAACAAGTGAAAACGAAGAAACAAATTGTGTTTCCACAAAGAAGGGTAAGCGTTTCAAAGGATTGTCTAAAATAGGTATTATAATGATTTTGTCAACGCTTATGTTACTCTGTCAAGTCTCAAATGCGGCCAATATCAGACAAACTGTTCCAAAAGTAATAGTAAAGGCAATAAATTCAAAAGCGGCATTATATTTAGATCCAATGGGAGAAGTAGAAATAGTAGCTTCCTCGTGGGATCTTGTAGTGTACTACGACATGTCGGCATATTTTGAAATGCTGGATAAAGGGAACAGGTTGGTGCCTAAAATGAGGTTAGTATGCAAGAAGTTACATAACTTCGAGGATCAGTGCAATTTAGTACTTGACAATATGGTAAAACAAATGGACGAGATTCAGGAAAATAACAAATTATTCATGGTAAATGATAAGACGCGGCATAGGCGAGCACCGTTTGAATTCATGGGATCGCTAAACCAATGTGAAAAAATTCAAGCAGGGATAGTAAATCTGTTAATAGATATCAATCATGGGAGATTAAATCCTAATATCGTTAAGCCTAGCCAGCTAAAAAATGAGATATCAAAAATAAAGGATAGATTGTCTGAATCGTTAGTTCTTCCAGGTAAAAGAACAGGTACTGAGCTAAAGGATATATATACATTGCAATATATACATTATAACTAATACTAGTACAACGAGTATTTAGTATACAGTTTTGAGATAGACTCTTATCACCTAATGAGCGAATCTACATTGCACAAGTGTCGGACATGGCAGTCTAATAAAAGAATGTGTGAAGGAAGTTGGCCTTGGAGTAGTGCCAATGATAATGCATGTGAAGTCACACCATTCAAACAAAATAATCAGTCTAATTGTGTCTACAAAACGATTGTTGAGCTTAGATCATATTGGATTGAACTAGAGAGTAGTAGTAGTTGGTTGTTTAAAGTTCCACCACTTACAAAGGCTAGAATTCAATGCAATAATGGTCCTCAGGAGTCAGTAGACATCCCGGCTTGAATGCACCGTTAGAACAGAAGACAAAATATTAGTTGCTCATCATAGCATTCAATTTGAGTCACATCAGTCTATTGCTACATCACATATAGGGGACATTAGCGTAGTACCGAAAACAGTGTGGAACCCGGTAGACGGCAACATGGTAAATCACACAGCAGAATTTGTAAAATTAAAGGGCGAGTTAACATCCTTAAAAGAACATAACATCGAGATTTTAGGGTTAAACTTCCACCACGTGACTGGACATGCTTCTCTGATAATAGTAATTATATTAGTCATAATAGCAATACTGTATATAATAAGAAAAATGAATGTAACAAGAAGACTGCAGACCATAACATTTGCCGGCCCCTTGCAGAATGTTTAAGAATAAACACTGTAATCTTCGAGGCGGCTGAGAAAAACATTGTTGATAATAAAATGCAGTACTACTCAATGTATACATGGCAATAACATAATATAAAATGCGACTCTATGTATAGAGGACACTAACATAGCATAAGATTGAGAACACCAAAAGGGCCCGCTTAAAATAGATAACAAATGTATTAAACGAGCCTCGGCAAACATGAGCCAGGCAACGGCCAACGCCGAGATTAATCAAAATAGATTTCAACCCCGTCCGCTGATCATGAGCTCTCGTGATTGGTTCCAACACTAGACTAAGATACCTTGACCCTCCACGAATGTGACCCTTTAGAGCGTAAGAATGCCTTTATAAACTCAGAACTTTCTCAAATAAACTCAGTTTAGTTTTGAATTTACTAATGACCAGAAGGCCGGGCTAACTTCGACCATGCCGAAGTTTGTATACCCTTGCAAGTTCATGCCTTACTCAATCCCTAAATGGAGATTTTGTGTGAAAACCCTTATCTACACGCTATAGCACGGCACGCACACATATGCATGTATGTAGATATATGTATGCTGCAGCATGCAATTTTTCCATCTGTTTGTATGACAGCTATATCATATAGTAATCCGATTTTGATCAAATTTGGCAGGATTATAACTTATTATGTGCAAATGTTATTTGCTAAGTTTGGTGATAATCGCAATAGAAACAAAAAAGTTTTTAGAAGCAAAACTATATTTGGTCCGATTGTTCCTATGGGAGCTATATGATATAGTAGTCCGATCTTGATCAAATTTGGCACGGACGTATAGATGTATAGTAAACTGCCAAATGTTAAGTTTTATAACAATCAGATGAAAAACAACAAAGTTATTGATCTAAAACTCTATTTTCGACCGACGGGTTCTATGGGAGCTATATGATATAGTTGTCCGATCCGGATGAATCCGAGATATACAATGCCTGCAGTATATACAAGACTTCGTGCGAAATTGCAGCTCTGTAGCTATAGCGGTTTAGGAGGAGAAGCTGTTGATCCAGACAGACGGACAGACGGACAGACAGACGGACAAACGGATTTGAACTCGTCTTGTCATGCTGATCAAGAATATATATACTTTATATGGTCGGAGATGACTCCTTCTATGCGTTGCACACTTCTGACCAAAATTAATATACCCTTTTTGCAAGGGTATAAATATTTGGGTTATTTTTCCTTCTCCTCGGAATCCATATTCAGTAGTGATTGCGAGAAAACTGATCAATCAGAAAACAATATTCAAAGAAATATTGGTACTGTGAAAAATTATACTATTTAATTTTTATATATATACTCAACACCAACTTAAAATAACAAGACACCTTGTTATTAGTTTTTAAATTCAATTTATTTTAAGGAACCACACGCACTCGCAGTCAGAACTTAACTAACTTCTCGAACGTATACTGACGCTCACACAAGCGACAAAGTAGAAAGACATCATTTTCGGGAAAGTCCCGTTTTCAATATCGAATTCAGATTTATACGTATACATGTGATTTTTCCTTGTATGTATGTACATTTTCAACAGGTACAAATAAAGAAAATAGAAAAAGTGAAAGGCTTAAGGCAAAGTCTCGACTATTTTACGATGAGGTTGAAAATAGTCTGGATAAGTTCATATCAAATGCTCATATAACCATTGATGAAGTTAAACTTGAAAGGACAGGTCTGCTTGAGAGGAAGCAATAAAAACAGAGTTAAAAGGCTCATGAAGTTAATAACACCTGGACAATTATAACCAGAAGTCCGGGATAACTTTGGCCATGCCATGTATACCCTTGCAAGTTCTTGCGTTAATCAATCCCTAAATGGAGATCGTAAAGTGAAAATCTACACGCTATACTATAGCACGCATGCATACCAAGTTTGGTGATGATCGCAAAAGAAACAAAAAAGTTTTTAGAAGCAAAACTATTTTTGGTCCGATTGTTCCTATGAATATAAATAAATATAATCCTGCGAAATTTGATCAAAATCGGATAACTATATGATATAGCTATTATACAAACAAATGAAAAAATTGCATGGTGCATATCTACATACATGCATATGTATCCGTGCCGTGATATAGCGTGTAGATACGGGTTTTTACACAAAAACCGTTTCCATTTTGCGATCTCCATTTAGAGATTCAGTAACGCAAGAACTTGCAAGGGTATACAAACTTCGGCATGGTCGAAGCTAGCCCGGCCTTCTCGTTTTTTCTTACGGTCTGTATTCCTCAACTTCCTTTGGATTTATTTTTTTTTTTTGTTTTGGCAATTTTGGGCGGAAAAAATAGGTCGCTCGGAAACCACGATTCGAATTTTCTTTAATATGGCAAATAATCCATCTATTGGATGAAATGGTATATTTAAGTCGCCAAAATGTATGTAACAGGGGGAAGGAACTCGAGTCGATTGAGACATGTCCGTCTGTGCGTCCGTCCATCCGTCTGTCCGTCCGAAAGAGTGCCAAGAGATCAGCAACTATAAAAGCTAGAGCCACCAAATTTGGAATGAAGACTCCTTTTTTGTGTTTTTTTGCTATTTGAAAAACATTATTTGAGCCCCCACATCTCGGGAACTATAAAAGCTAGAGCTATCGTACTTAGACAGTAGTTGTGTGCAGTATGCACGCAGATCACGTTTATTTCAAATTTTTTCCACGCCCTCTTCCGCCTCCAAAATTAAATAAATTCGATTTTCACCCGAAATATTTATTGTATCATAATTTGGCACACAAATAGATATTAGGAATATCTATTATTCCACCAAATATCATAAGAATCGGTATAAAAATGGCCGAGTTATACATAGAAACGTTTTGTACTCAAAGCAGTGCAAAGCCAATGCACACAAAAGTGAGCGAGATTGCATGTGCTAGAAATCATCGATTTGGTTGGGGGCGCTAAAGTGCTCATGTCCACATAAGAGTGAGCGAGATAGCATTCGAAAAAGATTTATTATTTAGATTTTCACCTGATGCATGGTATATGCAAGTCGACCTGGTGACTGACTTACTCATTAATCATTTGATAATATAAACAACTAAGTTAGCGGAAAAAGGTCTAAAATCGTGACTCAGTGACCCCTTGGGCTCACGGGCACCACTAACAGCAAATCAGGTGGTAGGCCGGTGTTTTGATTTGTTTAGTGAAACAGAAGTAACTAATTTTATCGTGTTTCGAATTATTTGCGTTGTGTCTCGTGGATGCCAATAAATTAAATTGCGGAAAGCCCAAACGAATTGGCTGCAATGTTTAGTGGGACGTAGTGCGAGGGACGGAACGAATCAAGACATTCACCACTGGTTGTTGCACATATGGTAAGTATGTCTGCATGTAGGTGTGAAAAATGCGGCCACAATTATTAATAATTCTATTTTGTAAATGGCTTGGAATACACAAATCGCGATATTAAAATTGTTGCTCTTGGAGATGGAGAATGCAGGACATGTGTGTAATGATTTATGTATGTACATACAATCAATCATATGCAAACGGAGTTAGAAATTTTTCTGGACAATTTAAACACACTCGACAGACACAGGATAGTTCGGAGGATACCAGGAAACATTTGGAGAGGTGTAAGGTATGTACATACAGGTGCTTAAAAGTCCAAAAGTCGCTATGGGGGAGCGAAAGTTTCTCTCCTTTATGTGTGTATGTGTATATGTATTAGTATTTATTTACAACTTATCGGATTGATTCCACCGATGTTAAGCTGGAGGAGCGGAAGGATATCCAGCTCGAAGGACCAATATTTGTGGAGGGGCGGAAACTCATCTTCCAATTGAACACACTTGGCGGTTGCCGAAAAGCTTCTTGGGTGTTGGTGGGTAAATAATAAACGCACGGATTCTTCGCTTTGATGATTACCTTTGTTCAAAAAATTCGCGTAATGGTGTTTTCTCGATTGGAAAAATACTTTATTTTAAAAAGTGCCAATATGACCGCCCTCGTCTCGCCACTCTGGTCACGGTCTGGCGTGAACAATATTAAATAAGTAAAAGATACAAATGAATATTAATAAGACAAAAAATTAATTGTTTAGACATAAGAAAGACTATTTAAGAACAATAACGGGATAGAAGGGGACACAGGGCGAGATTGGAGGTCGAAAAAAGAGCAAGAGAAGGAAAAAGGAGCGGCGATGTTACCAACACAAGAACAGTCAAGACCTCCTTTAGTAATCTTGAGGGTTCAAATCATCCAGTGTAAAGAAGCGAAGACAACAATACGAATCACTCAAGACCTCCTGTAGTAATCTTAATGGTTCTAGTCAAACGAAGTTAAGTGCAGCACACTGGGTTCAGGAAAAAGAAAAAGAAAAATCGGCCACCGATTCGCCTGCCAAGTGCTGCTCAAGCTACTAATACGGTTTCGGGCACACCAGCATCTGCTGGTGTGTCAAAAAACTAGATTCGTCCCTCAATCTGGGTTACCAGAATGTGAGAGGACTGAAATCAAAACTTACTAATCTCTATGTAGATAGCCTTTCTTTTACGAATAACATTTTAGCTTTTACGGAGACGTGGCTAAAACCTGACATTGCTGATGCATCTGTTTTTGCTTCAAAATTTTCTGTATTCAGATGTGATCGAACTCCTCGCGTGGTTGGAGGAGTTTTGATTGCTGTTGATGCTGCTTTATCATCTGAACAGATTCAACCTTCCTCTAATCAGGAGATTGAATAATAAAGCTAAGACTGATCAGGCAATTGCCGATTTGTTTGCTGATTTTTTCAAGACTACCTACTCCTCAGCGGAATATCATTCAATTCTTCCGTATCCTTATCAGTTAAAAAAGTCGAACTGTATTTTTAATCCAATGATTGATGAAAGTTCGCTTCTCAGCGTGCTTAATGTAGTGAAACCCGTGTATTCACCAGGACCTGATGGTATACCTGGTTGTGTACTCAGGTTTTGTGCAAATGCTTTATGTAAGCCAATTTTGAAGTTATTTTTGTTGTCTGTTGACTCGTCCTCCTTCCCAGCTATTTGGAAGGAATCATATATTATTCCTCTCCATAAAAATGGTAAAAAGTCCGAAGCTTCAAACTATAGGGGTATTTCCAAATTGTATGCTATTCCTAAAGCTTTTGAAAAGATAATTACTTCTCAATTGCAACACTTCTGTAGGTCTATTATTTCGACATCCCAGCATGGGTTTGTGAAACGTAGATCCACTACCACTAACCTTTTAGAATTCACTTCTTTAACAATCGATGGATTTCGAAATGCAAAACAAACTGATGTCATATATACTGATTTCAGTAAGGCTTTTGATTCTGTTAATCATACTCTTTTGCTTATTAAGTTGAGCGACATTGGCTTTCCGCCAATTTTTCTCTGTTTTTTTAGAATTCACTTCTTTAACAATCGATGGATTTCGAAATGCAAAACAAACTGATGTCATATATACTGATTTCAGTAAGGCTTTTGATTCTGTTAATCATACGCTTTTGCTTATTAAGTTGAGCGACATTGGCTTTCCGCCAATTTTTCTCTGTTGGATTCGCGAGTATCTAACAAACAGAACACAGAAGGTACTTTTTAAGTAGTCCTTTTCCAGTTCCATTCATGTGACGTCTGGGGTGCCTCAGGGTAGTCATCTGGGCCCTCTGCTTTTTACACTCTTTATTAATGATCTTCCCTCAGTTATGATACATTCGCGTTTGCTGATGTATGCTGATGACGTTAAGCTTTGTTTTAGTTATAAAGATATGATATGGTGCCGGCTCAACTTGTTAAACCTCAATACTACTAAGTGTAAAGTAATGACTTTTCATAGAACTTCTCCTCAACTGGTAACCTATTTTCTTAATCATAGTCCATTGGAACGTCTAACTGAGATGAACGATTTAGGTGTGCTTATGGACAGCAAACTAACTTTTAATACCCACATTTCCAACATGGTCGGTAAAGCAATGGGTGTTCTTGGTTTTATAAAGCGGTGGTCAAAGGAATTCACCGACCCATACATAACCAAGATTCTCTTCACATCACTTGTACGGCCTATTCTAGAGTACGGTTCTTGTGTATGGTCGCCTCAGTATGAGACGCACCAAACTAGAATAGAATCTGTACAGAAACAATTTCTGCTTTTCGCTCTTCGTGGCTTAAACTGGAATCGCAATGCCAATTTGCCTTCGTACTCCAGTACACTTCTTTTGATTAACCTTCCTTCTCTCATTAACCGTAGAATTATGCTTGGTGTAATCTTTGTGCACAAGCTTTTGAATGGAGATATAGATTCGCCTGAGTTATTATCTCAGGTTAATCTATCTGTTCCATGTAGACCTACCAGAAACTTTATTCCTTTATCTTTGACTCGTTGTACTACTAACTATGCTTTGCATGAACCCTTTCGTGTCCTTTGTGCTGACTACAATCGGTTGTACCGAGCGATCAGCACAGAGTCCTCTCTTCCTATACTAAAAACGTCTATTTTATTTTACTTAGCTCGTAATTAGCCCTAGTTATTTGATTTTATGTTTCTTGTCTTCGTCCACGCGATAACGTGTCGTACGTTATGCGACTGCGTCCCTTGGTCGGTTGGGCGGGAGGTGGGCGGAACGCCTGGGACTCGCGCGAAGAAGTGGAAAAACTGAAAAAGACCCTTGAAGGTGCCTATTTTAGAGGATAAATATTGCGGGAAAAGATTACTTTTTATTGAATTGCGGAGGCTGAAGGGGAGTGGCTTTGCTAGGGCGTGGCAAAAAAAAAAGCTTGGTCAGCGTCTATAATACACGAGTCTACATTCTAAATTTGGTAGCTTTTTTATTTGTAGTTACTGAGATCTGGACAGCGGCAAGTGCATTGCCGCTTTGTAAAGAGAGACAGAGAGAGAGAGAGAACGAGAGAGCCCATACACGCACAGCGTACTGCTGAGGGGGAATATGATCGTACGAGATGCACTGCGGAATGCGAGCACCGAGAGAGTAAAAGTGGGGGCTAAGCAAGCCCGAGAGACAGGTGCGGGTGTGAAGGGGGGCTCTGTACGAAATTAAGTGAGGGCCATGCATGTCAAAAGGTGAGAAGCGGGGGTGATAGAAGCTGAATAAACAAGAGCGAGGCCGTATGGCGGGGCGGCCAATGAGATCGAGCCGTATATCGTTGGGGAAGCCCGACTTACGATGCAACAGCGTCGAGAAAATACGATACGATAAGAATGGATGAAGTTTCTATGAAGTTAATTGTAATTATTTTTAATTATCTTAAATAAATAAAAGATACAAATGGAATCTTAGATAATAAGACACAAAATGTATTATTTAGACATAAGAAAGACTATTTAAGAATAACGGGATAGGAGGGGTCCCAGGGCGAGGTTGGAGGTCGAAAAAGGAGCAAGGGGAGGAAAAAGGAGCGGCCATGTCACCAACACAAGAACATGGAGTGCGAGGGACTGCAATAGCTGCATCCAGAGGCCGGGACGCCTATATAAAGGCCGCAGAAAATCAAGAAAGATCATCAAGTGTCCGGTAGAGAAGAAAGCAAGGCGAACCACTCCAGACCTCATTTAGTAATCTTGAGGGTTCAGATCATCACAAAATTGTTAAAATATATTTATAAATACTAGCTGTACCCTGCTACGTTTCGCTGTGGCCTCTGTTAAATTCTCATGTGACCACGGAACAGTAATATAATAGAGATTTCGTCTGTTTAGGGACAAAAAATAAGTATAAGTAATGTTGAAGCGTATTGAAAGCAAATAGCAAATAGCAAAGAGCGATTATGAAAAAGTTGATTATATGTTAGCTGTACCCTGTCACGTTTCGCTGTGGCCTCCCATGTGTATTGACAAAGGTGCCAATATTTTTCTTATTTTTTTACCATGCATCCATAGGATGAAATGGTATATTAAAGTCGCCAAAATGTATGTAACAGGCAGAAGGAATCTTTTCCGACCTTATAAAGTATATATATTCTTGATCTAAGACCCACAATGTACCGGGCGGCCAAAAAAATGAAAAGAAACCAAAAAATCCCTAATATCTCAGCCTCTGGCAAGACTATCGGAATGTCCTTCACACAGATGATAGTCCTTGATGAAACGAATCGATTGACACTATTTCGTCACTATCCTTCAAAAGACTCGCGAGATTGATTTAGCAAAAAAGTCCTTTTTTCTCAGCTTCCTGAAGGGCTTTCAAGGATCAATCTGGCCAAAGGACATCCGGATCGTCCTTGAAATGACTGAGTTATAAGGACATTTGTGCTTTTTTGTGATTTTTTGGCCATTTTGTCGACCTACCACCCCCTTACAAAAATTTCAGCATAATTTTTGGAAGGATAATGAAAATGCTTGAATGCAGATCGATAGTCCTGCTTCTGGAGGACCCAGAAAAGCATGTCCTGGCGAAATCGGTCAATGTCCTGCGGTGTTATGGCCTCGAGAAAATTGATTGAAACCTAAAAGTATGCAACACAAAATTTATGACGTTTGTATGGGATAAGGAAAAGGACTCTTTTTAAGGTTTTTCAGGCAATTATTTGGTAATTTTTCGACGTAAAAACCATCCTTGAGCTTCGACGAATATTAAAAAAAAAAATAAGTGAAATCGGTCCAGACATTCCCGCGTGATGCCGTGACCAAGGAAAACGGCTTTCATTTTTATATATATAGATAAAAAAAATTCAGAAGGTCTGCAACAAAATAAATGCAGCTGGTCGTAGACAGAAATGCAAAGCGGCGCTTAATTCTGGTCTCCAAGTATCAGAAGCAAAGAAAGAAAGCGATAAAAACAGCGAAATGATAAATAGGGGGAGTATGGTCGTTCGAAACTTGATCACCGAGAGAGTAAAAGTGGTGGGTAAGCGAGATCGAAAGACGTGTGCGGGTGTGAAGGGGGCCCTGTACTAAATAAAGTGAAGGCCATGCTTGTCAAAAGGAGAGAAGCGGGTGGTGTTAATAAGTAAAAGATACAAATGGAATGTTAGATAATAAGACACAAAATGAATTATTTAGACAGAAGAACAATAACGGGATAGGAGGGGTCACGGGGCGAGGTTGGAGGTCTAAAAAGAAGCAAGAGGAGGAAAAAGGAGCGGCCATGTCACCAACATATAGAAAGGGATTACGAGGGAGACAGAAATGAGCTAAGGGATGGGCACGCAGATGAATAGAAAGTTGCTGCATGTCGTTTAAGGATAAAATATGGGACTTTCACCACGCATAGCAACAGCGAAAGTGCGTGGGTGAAAGTAAGCGCCGATGGAAATGTGCTGGCAGAATCCAGAGGCCAGGAGGCTTATATAAAAGCTGCAGCAAGTTAAGGAGGATCATCAAGTGTCCGGCAGCGAAGAAGGCAAGGCGAACCACTCAAGACCTAGTTTAGTAATATTGAGGGTTCAAATCATCAAGTGTCAGGAAGCGAAGACAACAAGGCGAACCACTCAAGACATCCTGCAGTAATCTTGAGGTTTCAAGTCAAACGAAGAGAAGTGCAGCACTGGAGGTAACAGGGAACAGCGATTAATGAAAAGTGCAGGAAATATCCTTAAACGGAGCAGTAGGGAGCGAGATCCCTGAACGGACTTAGAGTGTGACAAAATAGATAATGGAGGAATATTATATATATACGTTGGGCGCCAGTTGTAACGATCCTTTTTCGTCCTTAGAGTCGATGATGACTTTTCAGGGCTAGGTTCGACACAACAAAATTTATTTTGTGCCCCGATAAATAATAACAAATCAGAATTTTTGGTTTTGGCACAGACCTTTGAAACTTTAGCTTTATTTCGTGATGTTTTGGGATTCTTAGGGGTCCTTGGCAATTAGTTGGAGGTCCTTTAAGTATCCGGGATCCTGGTCCTTCCTGTTCCGCTAAGATTGCGTCTCTGCTGTGGTTCCTGAATCGTCGTTGCCGGGTGCGGTTGACTTCCGTTTGCTTCTTTCTGCTGCGTTGTTCAATGGCTCCTTGGAGACGTCTCGTGTGACTCTGGTCCTTGAATTAGGTTCAGCTCCGTTTCTTGAGTTTCTCCTATTCTCCTACGAACTCCTGACCTCGACTTTCTAACTTTTCTCCCTGTTCGAGGCTATTGCCTGTACTTTCACCCTCCAGGATATTTCCTGAAGTCCTTATTTTGGTTCAAGGATACTTCCCGAACTCCAAAATCTTCCTCAAGGCTATTTCCTGCTTCCCTTTTTCAAGTTCAAGGATATTTCCTGAACTTTCTCCCTCAAGGATATTTCGTGAGGTCCTTATTCTGGTTCAAGGATACTTCCAGAACTCCCAAAATATACCTCCAGGATGTTTCCTGTCTCTTTTACCCCAGTTCAAGGATATTTCCTGAACTTTCTCCCTCAAGGATATTTCCCGAACTCCAAAATATTCCTCCAGGATATTTCTTGTTTCTTTTATCCCAGTTCAAGGATACTTCCCGAACTCCAAAATATTCCTCCAGGATATTTCTTGTTTCTCTTACCCCAGTTCAAGGATATTTCCTGAACTTTCTCCCTCAAGGATATTTCCTGAGGTCCTTATTCTGGTTCAAGGATACTTCCCGAACTCCAAAATATTCCTCCAGGATATTTCTTGTTACCCGTTCAACCCTCTTTCCTCGTATGTTCCTACTCACTAGTTCTAGGATATCTCCAGAACTTTCCCTACGTCTTGCTCCCTTATTCTTCTCAGGATACTTAATTGAACCCTGCCTTGGTCCTTTTCGAGTGCTTTGCTTCTGACTTGACGCTCCAAAATTACTGCCGGTGGTCACGAATGCTTCGTTTGAAGATCCTTGCCTTTGACTTTCGAGCTTTCTACGGGATGCCTTGATATGTCCAGTTCCTTCCCTGGCTTTCACTTGATTTGAAACTTTGAGATTACTACAGTAGGTCTCGATAGTTTCCACTTCTTTGCTTCACTTCGCAGTGCTTCTGATCCTTCAAGATTACTGCAGGAGGTCTTGAGAGGTTCCACTTGTTTCCTTCACTTGTGACTGAATGCTGTCCTTGACTTGCTGCTGATTTATATAGGCCTCCTGACTGCTGGATGCACACATTGCAGTACCGCTATACAGCCAGTACTTTTTCATTTGGTCCTACTTTCACCCACGCACTTTCGCTGTTGCTAGGCATGGTGAACGTACCGCTCATTCCCTTTTCCTTCGCATGCAATCACTTTCTCTAATGCTGCATGCCCAATCCATCGCCTGCCTCCATCTCCTTCGCGCTCCTTGCGCTTACGTTGGTGACTTTCTCCGTTCCTTTTCTCTCCTTCCCATCCCGTTACTCCTATAATTTAATCATTTACATTAACTTTTGATTATTTCGCCTCATCTTTATGCCAAAATCTTTGATTATTTGACATAATTAATTACATTTAATCTTTTCATATATGTATATCTGATGACGTATTATTTCCCAAAGGCTTCCCCATTGGGACGCCCCTCACTCCCCTCGGTTGCCATCCAGCCAGCCATATTCTTGCTTGCTTCGCTTTGCCTCCCCCGCTTCTCCCCTTTTGACAAGCATAGCCCTCACTTTATTTCGTACAAGACCCCCTTCACACCCGCACCAGTCTTTCGGGCTCGCTAGCCCTCACTTTTTACGCTGTGCTTTGCTCTCTGAGGTTCGTCTTGTACGATCAAATTTCCCTTCACACGTACACTGTCTGTGTGACGTGGCTCTCTCGCTCTCTTGCTCTTTTCTTCGCCCATTGGTCAAGCCCTTCTTTCCGCCGTTTGCTTTGGATGCTTGGAGCTCAGCATCAGCGGCCTCTGTCCCTTTTGCTTTGCGCTTTGCCCCTTTATTCATGTTCATTTGTTTCTTTCTTTTTATATTTCAACGCAGAGAAATTATTTGACTCATTTCTGCCCTTCGCTGTTGCATTTGAATTGACCTTTGGACTTTCCTATTTTCATTGCCCCATTGGGCGGGCTTTGGACCCCATTATTTTCCCTTTGGCAATTATCATTTTTCCGACGGCAAAACATCGCTTGGCCCTGTACTGCATGATCGTTTTGCCGACGGCAAAACGCTGTTTGGCCATATGATTGTTTTGCCGACGGCAAAACGCTGTTTGTCCACATGATTGTTTTGCCGACGGCAAAACGCTGTTTGGCCAAACGTTCTTTGTTTTGTTATTTGTTGTTGTGGTGCTTGTTGTGGTTTGCGCCACTCATTGTTGTTGTTGTTGTGTTTACTTTTGATTTGTGTTTTCGTTTTGTATTTTCGCTTTTGTTTTTGTTGTTGTAGATTTTCGTTTTGTGCGCCTTTGTTTTGCCGACGGCAAAACGCTGTTTGGCCAAACGTTCTTTGTTTTGTTATTTGTTGTTGTGGTGCTTGTTGTGGTTTGCGCCACTCATTGTTGTTGTTGTTGTGTTTACTTTTGATTTGTGTTTTCGTTTTGTATTTTCGCTTTTGTTTTTGTTGTTGTAGATTTTCGTTTTGTGCGCCTTTGTTTTGCCGACGGCAAAACACCCGTTGGCGTTGGATACATGTTGCTAGCCGATCTTGCTGGCAACATTGTGGTTGATGTATCCAGAATGTTGTGAGGTGCATAATGTATTGGCTTTTATGCTCCTCACACTCCCCCCTTTCTTCCTTAAACCAAAATAAGGATGTCAGAAAATATTCTTGAGAGGGAAAAGTTCAGGAAATATCCTTGAACGGGTCTAAGGGAAATAGGACACATCCTGGAGGAATATTTTGGTTTCAAGAAGTATCCTTAAGCTAAAATAAGGGCCTCAGGAAATATTCTTGAGAGGGAAAAGTTCAGGAAATATCCTTGAACAAAGGGAAAGGGCAAGAACTGGGCTAGAAACGGGAGTGTGGAGATATTAGGAGATCGGGTTAGCTCAGGAGACAGAGTGCAACCCATGTGAATGACCTAAATGAAAGAGACAAACGGAAAACAACACCCAATTAATTATACCAACAGATTTAATCACCGCGATAGAGGTGGTTATTATAATAATAATAATAACCATAATCGCAATAACGGCCAGAAATATAATCATAACCATAATAATAACAGAAGTAACAATAGAGGTGGACAGAGTAACAGCCGAGGTAGGAACAATTCCTACTGAGCCAATAACCAAAGTCAACACAGCTACAACAACTACAACAGCAATGTCCGGATTGCCCAAAGTGATTCGGGAAACGCACAAAATGTTTAGAGCATAAAAAATATACAATCAATCTTAGTCTGAGCATATGTATAAAAATTAATAATGAACAAACAGGTAAAACATATACCTTGTTAATAGACTTTGGGGCAGACATATCAATCCTAAAAGAAAAAATCGATATATTTGACAATATCAGTCCAACTATATCCACAGCTCGTGATGATGTCCGAAAAATCACAATAGATTCAATAGAACATAATGTTCGCATTCCAAATCAAGAAATTGAGGATGGAATTTTTATTGGAAACACTATTTCCAACCAAAACAACACCTTTCTCCGCATATTGAATACAACAAATTCAACTAAATTAGTAAACGCTAATAAAATAAAAATCTAAACACTCAGTGACTGCGAGATAGTCCAAGACAAGTGAGAACGGACAATTAACACACAAAAAACTAAATAAGAACTTTCAACCATTATTCAAGCCAATACTTAAGGAACTATGCCAAGTACACTGAAATTTTCGGATTAGAAACCAAACCTATAACAACAAATAATTTTTATAAACAGTTATTGAGGCTAAAAGACAAAGAACCAAAAAATATATAAAAAGTTAAAGAATACCACATGCTCATAAAGAAGAAGTAAGCAAACAAGTGTACAAACTCATTCTAGACAAAATAGTAGAACCTTCAGTATAGAAATATAATAGCCCAATACTATTGGTACCTAAAAAAGGTCTACCAGGCTCAGAGATGGTGATTAGTAATTGACTATCGCCAGATTAATACAAAATTACTATCCGACAAATTTCCATTTCCCAGAATCGATGACATTCGATCAATTAGGCAGAGCAAAGTACTTCTCATGTTTAGATTTAATGTCTGATTTCCAGATAGAATTAGATGCACAAACTAGAAATTGAATACTTAATACTTAATTGAACCCTGCCTTGGTCCTTTTCGAGTGCTTTGCTTCTGACTTGACGCTCCAAAATTACTGCCGGTGGTCACGAATGCTTCGTTTGAAGATCCTTGCCTTTGACTTTCGAGCTTTCTACGGGATGCCTTGATATGTCCAGTTCCTTCCCTGGCTTTCACTTGATTTGAAACTTTGAGATTACTACAGTAGGTCTCGATAGTTTCCACTTCTTTGCTTCACTTCGCAGTGCTTCTGATCCTTCAAGATTACTGCAGGAGGTCTTGAGAGGTTCCACTTGTTTCCTTCACTTGTGACTGAATGCTGTCCTTGACTTGCTGCTGATTTATATAGGCCTCCTGACTGCTGGATGCACACATTGCAGTACCGCTATACAGCCAGTACTTTTTCATTTGGTCCTACTTTCACCCACGCACTTTCGCTGTTGCTAGGCATGGTGAACGTACCGCTCATTCCCTTTTCCTTCGCATGCAATCACTTTCTCTAATGCTGCATGCCCAATCCATCGCCTGCCTCCATCTCCTTCGCGCTCCTTGCGCTTACGTTGGTGACTTTCTCCGTTCCTTTTCTCTCCTTCCCATCCCGTTACTCCTATAATTTAATCATTTACATTAACTTTTGATTATTTCGCCTCATCTTTATGCCAAAATCTTTGATTATTTGACATAATTAATTACATTTAATCTTTTCATATATGTATATCTGATGACGTATTATTTCCCAAAGGCTTCCCCATTGGGACGCCCCTCACTCCCCTCGGTTGCCATCCAGCCAGCCATATTCTTGCTTGCTTCGCTTTGCCTCCCCCGCTTCTCCCCTTTTGACAAGCATAGCCCTCACTTTATTTCGTACAAGACCCCCTTCACACCCGCACCTGTCTTTCGGGCTCGCTAGCCCTCACTTTTTACGCTCTCGGTGCTTTGCTCTCTGAGGTTCGTCTTGTACGATCAAATTTCCCTTCACACGTACACTGTCTGTGTGACGTGGCTCTCTCGCTCTCTTGCTCTTTTCTTCGCCCATTGGTCAAGCCCTTCTTTCCGCCGTTTGCTTTGGATGCTTGGAGCTCAGCATCAGCGGCCTCTGTCCCTTTTGCTTTGCGCTTTGCCCCTTTATTCATGTTCATTTGTTTCTTTCTTTTATATTTCAACGCAGAGAAATTATTTGACTCATTTCTGCCCTTCGCTGTTGCATTTGAATTGACCTTTGGACTTTCCTATTTTCATTGCCCCATTGGGCGGGCTTTGGACCCCATTATTTTCCCTTTGGCAATTATCATTTTTCCGACGGCAAAACATCGCTTGGCCCTGTATTGCATGATCGTTTTGCCGACGGCAAAACGCTGTTTGGCCATATGATTGTTTTGCCGACGGCAAAACGCTGTTTGTCCACATGATTGTTTTGCCGACGGCAAAACGCTGTTTGGCCAAACGTTCTTTGTTTTGTTATTTGTTGTTGTGGTGCTTGTTGTGGTTTGCGCCACTCATTGTTGTTGTTGTTGTGTTTACTTTTGATTTGTGTTTTCGTTTAGTATTTTCGCTTTTGTTTTTGTTGTTGTAGATTTTCGTTTTGTGCGCCTTTGTTTTGCTGACGGCAAAACGCTGTTTGGCCAAACGTTCTTTGTTTTGTTATTTGTTGTTGTGGTGCTTGTTGTGGTTTGCGCCACTCATTGTTGTTGTTGTTGTGTTTACTTTTGATTTGTGTTTTCGTTTAGTATTTTCGCTTTTGTTTTTGTTGTTGTAGATTTTCGTTTTGTGCGCCTTTGTTTTGCCGACGGCAAAACACCCGTTGGCGTTGGATACATGTTGCTAGCCGATCTTGCTGGCAACATTGTGGTTGATGTATCCAGAATGTTGTGAGGTGCATAATGTATTGGCTTTTATGCTCCTCGCACTCCCCCCTTTTCTTCCTTAAACCAAAATAAGGATGTCAGAAAATATTCTTGAGAGGGAAAAGTTCAGGAAATATCCTTGAACGGGTCTAAGGGAAATAGGACACATCCTGGAGGAATATTTTGGTTTCAAGAAGTATCCTTAAGCTAAAATAAGGGCCTCAGGAAATATTCTTGAGAGGGAAAAGTTCAGGAAATATCCTTGAACAAAGGGAAAGGGCAAGAACTGGGCTAGAAACGGGAGTGTGGAGATATTAGGAGATCGGGTTAGCTCAGGAGACAGAGTGCAACCCATGTGAATGACCTAAATGAAAGAGACAAACGGAAAACAACACCCAATTAATTATACCAACAGATTTAATCACCGCGATAGAGGTGGTTATTATAATAATAATAATAACCATAATCGCAATAACGGCCAGAAATATAATCATAACCATAATAATAACAGAAGTAACAATAGAGGTGGACAGAGTAACAGCCGAGGTAGGAACAATTCCTACTGAGGCAATAACCAAAGTCAACACAGCTACAACAACTACAACAGGAATGTCCGGATTGCCCAAAGTGATTCGGGAAACGCACAAAATGTTTAGAGCATAAAAAATATACAATCAATCTTAGTCTGAGCATATGTATAAAAATTAATAATGAACAAACAGGTAAAACATATACCTTGTTAATAGACTTTGGGGCAGACATATCAATCCTAAAAGAAAAAATCGATATATTTGACAATATCAGTCCAACTATATCCACAGCTCGTGATGATGTCCGAAAAATCACAATAGATTCAATAGAACATAATGTTCGCATTCCAAATCAAGAAATTGAGGATGGAATTTTTATTGGAAACACTATTTCCAACCAAAACAACACCTTTCTCCGCATATTGAATACAACAAATTCAACTAAATTAGTAAACGCTAATAAAATAAAAATCTAAACACTCAGTGACTGCGAGATAGTCCAAGACAAGTGAGAACGGACAATTAACACACAAAAAACTAAATAAGAACTTTCAACCATTATTCAAGCCAATACTTAAGGAACTATGCCAAGTACACTGAAATTTTCGGATTAGAAACCAAACCTATAACAACAAATAATTTTTATAAACAGTTATTGAGGCTAAAAGACAAAGAACCAAAAAATATATAAAAAGTTAAAGAATACCACATGCTCATAAAGAAGAAGTAAGCAAACAAGTGGACAAACTCATTCTAGACAAAATAGTAGAACCTTCAGTATAGAAATATAATAGCCCAATACTATTGGTACCTAAAAAAGGTCTACCAGGCTCAGAGATGGTGATTAGTAATTGACTATCGCCAGATTAATACAAAATTACTATCCGACAAATTTCCATTTCCCAGAATCGATGACATTCGATCAATTAGGCAGAGCAAAGTACTTCTCATGTTTAGATTTAATGTCTGATTTCCAGATAGAATTAGATGCACAAACTAGAAATTGAATATCCTTTTAAACAAACGATGGTTCATATCGTTTTACATGATTACCTTACGGTTTAAAAATACCGCTTAATTATTTCCAAAGAATGATGACAATAGATTTTTCTTGACTAGAATATTCACAAGCATTCTTATATATGGATAACTTAATAGTCATCGGCTGTTCTGAAAACCATATGATTAAAAACTTAGCCAACGTTTTTGATTTATGCAGAAAACACAACCTTAAAATACATCCAGAAAAATGCACTTTCTTCATGCACGAAGTGACATTCCTAGGTCACAAATGTACTGATAAGGGTATTTTACCAGATGACAAAAAATATGATGTCATAGAAAAATATTCTGCCCCTAAGGACGCAGACAGCGCTAGAAGATTCATTGCTTTTTAGAATTATTACCGACGTTTTATTAAAAATTTCGTCGATTATTCACGGCACATAACTAGATTATGTAAAAAGAATGTTCCATTTAAGTGGAATTAAAGTGCATTTGAATACTTAAAAACCAAACTTATGCAGCCAACTCTATTACAATACCCAGCTTTTAGCAAAATATTTGGAATAATCGCAGATGCACGCAAACAAGCATGTGGAGCAGTTTTAACTCAAAACCATATATTGTAACACTTCTCTAAAATATTTATGTATACAACATTCAAGTGCCATGCCTCTTAAGTAACATGACCATCCATGAGTGCATGGTACTGGACAGTGCTGAGTCGGCAGATCTAACACGCGCGACCACATTATCGCTAAGCAATATGATACATCCTCAATCTCCCGCTGCGGCGGGTTACATATATACTTATTTTTATGTAAACATTTATACATAAGCATACCGCTCTTCAATCGTTCATGAACTTTCTTAATAACTTTACACCAGGTCAGGCAGGATATTTCACAAAAACCACTTGAAGTATTGATCAATATCCTCTTTCGACAGATTGCTTATGTTACCACTTTGCTGGGGTCACACAACCATATTGGACTACACTAAGTCGAGAGTGGTCATGTTAGACAACGGGTTGGCCGCGCGTAAAAAATGAACCTTTAAAATCATTTATGTTATCGAGCTGGAAAAATATCAAATGGCCATATCCGTCTTACAGGAAGTCTCAAAAAAATCAACAAATCAGCCCTTTTTGGCTTATGAATTAACGTGGATTGACAATGAGTTAAGGAGGCTTCAGCCGATGAAGTCCAGAAACAAAAGATCGCTTGATATACTCGGCAGGGCGTTAGCGGGCACACCCGATCATGAAGATCTTATGATTGTGCTAGATAAGATCAATGAACAATTGAAAAAGAGAATAAGATAAACGATTTAATTAAGATAATTAAGGTAAACCCGAATCCAGATTTGTAAAAAAAATCATAGCAATACCAATTAAATACCAAAAATTTATAGTAGAAATAGTGTATGAGGATATTATGAAATGCAATAAGAAACCCTTCGGGTTAACCAAAATAAATGTAATGTTCATAATGGTAAGTCCATTTGTAAACTGGAAGATCTGACTAATTTAGAAAACAGTAAATGTGTAGGAACCTATTTGCAAAGAAGGAATCCACAATGTAAGGTCATTAACAACCAGCACGTGAAATCTCATTCAGAAATAATACTCGATACCTTGCTGTTGAACCAATTTCAAGGGGACATCAAAATCGATGGAGAAAACATTACCCTAGAAGGCACCTTCATAATTAAAGCGGAAAATGCGACAGTCATCATAGAAGACTCCTGACCAATATAAACATACGCCGACTACCATTAAATAATTCCAAATAACTATTAACACTATAAATGCCTTCAGTAAACATTGCCCAAATAATGACACGATGGTCCCACGCCAAGAACGCAAGATCAGCAATGCACCCGAACGTACTTGAAGTGGAGTACCAGATTTGTCATCACGCCACCCTTCGAAGACCAAAACATAAACATCGCCGCTCTGAGGCCCAGACATAAACAATCCCACGATGCCCGAAACATACATTGGACTAATAGACCCCGTCAACTTCGATGTCAGCGCCGATGTCCACAACCGGAGGTTTCAATATAACAAAAATCCTTTCAGTCAGTTAGTCTTAGATAGCGCCACCATCTCACACCTCGCCGCTCACGCTCTTCGCCGCTAACGCTTTTCGCCGCTGACGCTCTTCGCCGGTGACGCTCTTCGCCGCTCACTCACCTCTCCGCTAACGCTCCTCGCCGCACATGATCTTCGCCGCTCACGATCTTCGACGTTCACGCTCTTCGACGTTCACGCTCTTCAACGTTCACGCTCTTCGCCGCTCGCTCTTTTCTGTGCACGCATGGGAGAGAGGCTGTGCTGCCGCCTCTCTCAAAAAGCGAAACCGTGCGTAAGACACGCACGGCAACAAGAAGTCAAGTAGAAGAGTGCAGAGCGATCAAGCGCTTTAGCCATTGGCCGAGAATGGCTGGGGAAAATCGCCGAAATCGCATGGGACATTCAAGTTTTGACGGTCGAAGTTCGAGTTCAAGTGGAAGTGCAAAGTGAAAAGAAAAGTGCAAGTGACACCCGAGGAGGCAAGGACATTTCACCGCAAGGACGACCCCATAGCACAGCAAGGACAATACCCCGTATGCCGGCAAAGACAACCCCAGGTACCATAGCAGGGACACGGAACGGAGTGAGCGGGAGTGGATTGCCAGGTGATTTGGCGCAGTCGCCCTTGTGTGGGGATTATCCCCTCGGTTAGCCGAAAGTGAGTCGTTTAAGAAAAATATACAATGAATAAAAATTAACACTATGATCATATATAAATGTGTTCATCTGTGGCTAGCAGGACGTGTCACAAGGACCTTCAAGGCCTTCAGCCAAGGATTCGGAAGATCCGAGCAGAAAGATAGTGCGTGTTTATTCGGCTATGCCGAATCACAGCTCCGGCCCATACCCTATCTCGGTTCTCCAAGGGACCCGTATCTAGTCCTTTAAGATAGGAGTCCGGGTCAATCCCACTCCTATCTTATTGGTTAACTGCCTCAGCCTAGAATAAGTATACTTGCCGTGTAGCCATGTTTCGATGTTGTGTCTCTAGATGCTTTGGTGGCAAGATCTGCCGGGTTGAGGTGGGTTGGCACCCAGTTCCATTGTTTGACATCAGTGAATTCCAATATTTCGACCACGCGATGCTGAAACTTGCATGGATCCATTCGAACCCATTTCAAGATAGTTTTAGAGTTGGACCACTACCATCTTGTATTAATTGACAGCTTTGAATTGCATTGGATTCGACTAATAAGCTTTGCTCCGTATGGAAAGCGGACTCAGAGGTGCCATCTTTGCTTTGGAGGCCTCGAAGCTGCAAACTGCTACGTATGCTAATTCGCTGGAACTTGTGTAACTGGACATCGTCGTCGCGGTCGCTGCTATTTAAATAGCATCTGGGAATATCCGGGGCAGTAATTGTTGGAAGTAGCGGAAATGCCCAATACATAGTGCACAGTATTGTAGGCAGTTGTTTGGCCACCCAAAACACATACGTAATGTTTGTACGAGCACAGTCGTCGATTAAATGCAAGAGAAAGAGAAAAAAACAAAGCAAGGATAATTTTTTTTTTATTCCTTTATTCTTTCGCAACATTTTTACGTTTAGTTAACAGCAGAAAAAATTAAATCAAAATATAGTTATAATTAATTAATTGAGATCTTTGGTATCGTAATTTTCATTGACGTGACTAAAGAAAATAATTTCATTTGATATCCCTGGTAAATCCACATACAAATCCATAGAACAATAGTCCAATTTCTCCAGCTCTTCAAAAATATATTCCTCGTCAATACTTTTTGAAGGATCCTAAATGGAATAAGGGAATATTTGCTATGAATATCTTTGTAAAAAATTATGAAATTCAGTCAGTTCACCGACTTTTAGGTACCTATTATTCCTACGAGAGGTTTTTGATGTAGTTGTCCGAGCTGTAGTGCGTTAGTAGACAATTTCAGCACTGCAGACGTCGACCACTAGGAGGAGATTTAGATTCAAATTGACGATCAATCATGTCTAAAAGAATTCGTCTTTTCGTGCTGTTCAATATTATATTTCTTTTATATATGATATGATATAAAAATAAGATATGATTCCTTCTAGATGTAAGCACACAAATTTACAAAAATCATGATACCACATTTATAACATGCATCCATAGGATGAAATGGTTCATTAAAATCGCCAAAATGTATTTAACAGGCAAAAGAAAGCGTTTCCGACCCTACAAAATATTATAATTATTTATGTTGCGTATATTTATAATTGTTTATACTTTCTACAAACTGTTACAAGTTGAGCTAGGTTTATATTGTATTTATATGCGAATAGACTACACCTCCCTTTTTAATATGGTAATATGTAGTTGTTCACGCCAAACCGTGACCAGCGAGGAGTAAGGAGGAGGATTTTCAACCCAGGCGAGGGCATACACACTGCCAGGAGTGACGGGCAGTATCCAGGGAGATCGCCGTTACGAAACAGTCGCGTTTTCGACCCGTTTTCCGTTTTAATACCCTGACAAAAAGGGTATATTCATTTCAGTCAAAAGTGCGCAACGCATAGAAGGAGGCATCTCCGACCATATAAAGTATATATATTTTTGGTCAGCATGACAAGACGAGTTTAAATCCGTTTTTAACTGTGTGTTCTGTCTGTCTGTCTGTATGTCTGTCTGGATCAACAGCTTCTCCTCCTATGCCGCTAAAGCTACAGAGATTTAATTTTGAACGAAGTCTTGTATATACTGCAGGCATTGTATATCTCGGATTTATCCGGATCGGACGACTATATCATATAGCTCCCATAGGAACCATCGGTCGAAAAAAGAGTTTTAGATCAATAACTGCGTTCGTTTTCACCCGATTATCATGAGACTTAGCAAGTGGCAGTTTATTATACATCCAAACGTACGAGCCTTTTCATTTTGCGCCTTTTCATTTTGCGATCTCTATTTAGGGATTGAGTAACGCAAGAACTTGCAAGGGTATACAAACTTCGGCTTGGTCGAAGGTTTTTTTCCACTCGAAAATATCTTAGTAGCGCCAGTTTTAAATTAAATGAATATATATATATATATAATCGAAGAATTTATTAAAATCGGATAACTATATCATATAGCTGTCATACAAACAAATGGAAAAATAGCATGCCGCATATCTACATGAATGCATATGCATGCGTGCCGTGCTATGGCGTGTAGATATGAGTTTATTCACAAAGATCTTTTCATTTTGCGATCTCCATTTAGGGATTAAGTAATGCAAGAACTTGCAAGGCTATACAAACTTCGGCAGGGTCGAAGTTAACCCGGCCTTCTGTTTTTTTTTTTCCACTTGAAAATATCTTAGTAGCGCGAGTTCTATATTAAATGAATATATATATATATAATCGAAGAAACCGTGCGTTTAATTAACAACCGCCCCGTGACAGACTACCCGCCAAATTACCCGATCTAACCGCCAAGTGCGCATTTTTGAAGATAGTTTTTCTCACCTCCCTCGCCATTCCACAGAAACATTGGTCCTTCGAGCCGGATATCCTTCCGCTCCTCCAGCTTAGCATCGGTGGAAACAATCTGATAAGTTCATCATTAAACTATATGTGTATTTAATAATAAACTTATCAGATTGTATGATAAAGGTATGAAATTTTTGTTCCCCTATATCGACTTTTCCACCTTTAAGCACCTGTATGTACATACCTGACCCCTACAAATGTTGCCTGGTATCCTCCGGCCTATCCTGTGTCAGTCCATTACGTTTCAATTGTCTACAAAAAAATTCACCCCCAAAATATCCGATCCAACCGCCAAGTGCGCATTTTTGAAGATGGTTTTTCTCACCTCCCTTGCCCTCCCTCTTCCAGCTTAGCATCGGTGGAAACATACCTAACCTCTCCAAAGGTTTCCTGATATCCTCCGTCCAGTATGTTTCAATTGTCCTGTAACGCCGTCAGTTGCACTAAAGAAACGCAGCATGCTTTTAGGCAGGTAATGTTGCTAAGCTTGGAGGCAAGCAACATTTAACTAATTGGCAGCTGTGGGAGCGAATCGGGGAAAGCGAAAATCCGAGAAAGGCTTACACTCTCGCAAAGGCTGACGCCGAAAATGGCGTTTTTCTTTTCGCAGCGAGCAAGGTGACCTCTGCGGCTTGGCGGCATGGTCGAGTAGTATAGTTTGACAGCCGAAGTGAGCAGTCCATATCAATCCAAAAAGTTTTAACTTATATAAATTATAAAACAGAGACCGAGCAAAAAAAGTGAAAAGAAAAATTGGTCAAGTCCTAACAAACTTTAACAACATAGAATTAACCCATTTGTGGCTAAGCCCTATTGTTGGGTAAGTTAAGAGAAATTGCGAGCGCTGATATGAGACTGTATGTCTAAGAGATTTTTTTTTGGGTTAATTTCCTTTTTTTTGCATAGGCCTAGCTCCCGTTTAGGGAATCACGGAAAAAAAAGGGCAACAACTTCTTTTTTCTTTGCGGCGACAAAGCCACTCAAAATCCATTGAAGGAAGCCAAAAGCAACTCCCAAAAAAAAAAGCGCTCGAAATACGAGATTTGCTAGGAGAGGCAGCGACGAAGCAGCGGCAGCAGTACCAAGCGATCGGGCGCAGATGACAAACGCAGAATATTCGTCTAAATGTCGTATTAGATTTTCCTTTTTTTTTACTTTCTAAATTGCTGGCCAATAATCATTTCCAACAAAAAAAGTGAAAAGATTCGACACCAAGCCCCAGAAAAGAATTTATAAGTTGTGAATTTGGAGTGAAAAAAAAAGAAAAGGGTCAATGTAAAGGCCCAGAAAGATCTTGAAGAAAAGAAAAGAGGAGAAAAAAAAAGAAAAAAAAAAGAGATGTCACCTATGTATTTTTTTTTGTTTAAATAATGTTTGATTCCAATTGGCATAAAAAGTATGTAAAGTGATGGTGAAAAAATGGGAAAAATATCAAAGAAGCTAACTTTGGCTATGCCAAAGTTTGTATACCCTTGCAGCTTTTGACCATTACATTTTATTTTCTAAAAATTTTTTGTTTCTTTAATCCAATAAAGAAATATTTTAAATACATTGGCCGGGGGCAGCCAATCGCCAAATAGTAGACAATGTAGCGATTGATATTCATATTCACACACACACAATCGCAATTTTGACACATATATGTGCTTCACTGCTTATGCGTGCACTGCTTATGGCAGCAGTACTGCTGCATACTGCTGCTGCCATAAGCAGTGCACGCTATATAGGCAAATTTTATATCGTCGAAATCAGGCGTTATGTTTATCCGATTGTTTTGAAATTCACGCATATGACGTAATCCCTTTTTATTTATGTACATAATCAGTTTGGATAAGATTGTTAAAAAAATAGAGAAGTTATTCGCATTTAACGATTGTATTTGTATGGCAGCTATATGATATAGTTGTCCGATCTTATTCAAAATCGCAGATGTGTATGTGGCTGTATAGAAAAGCTTATATACGAACTTTGAATGCGATAGCTCTAAAACTGTGGGACTAGATCGCGCAGCACCAGACAGACAGACGGACAGACGGACAGACGGACATGGCTATATCAACTCGTCTTCTCTTGCTGATCAAGAATATATATACTTTATGGGGTCGGAAACGATCCCTTCTCTGCGTTACAAACATCTGACCAATTTTATAATACCCTCTGCAAGGGTATAAAAATAGGTATCGAATCTCAGCATAAAGTCATAGAAGTAATACAAAAAAAAAAATATAAAAAGGGTCAAGCAAAAGCTAAGAAAAAAAGAATCGGCAGAAGAAAAAGAAAGTGTAAATGGCGGCTCATTTTTTTTGTGAGTGAAAAGAAAAAAAAACCTTTCAAATTTCTCTGCCTATGTGCAGCAAATTTTTTTTTCAGTTAAATACCCTCATCGTCCATGGAAGCGCTTTCATCGATGGATTTGGAGTGAATCGGGTGAGTGGAAAATTTATCCTTTTATTTTTCCATCTTTGAGATATAAAAGAAAGAAAATATAATGAATACGAATTAAAAAAAAAGAGAATCCAAAAAAAATAAATGGGTCAAAAGAAAAGTAGGATATTTAAAATTCGCAAAAAAAAAAAAAAAAAAAGGTTAAATTTTGAAATTTGAGCAATACTTTCAATTTTGCAGAAAAAAAGGGGAAAAGAAAAAAAGAAAAGAAAGAAAAAGAAAGGAATACTCCGATTGAGTCGTTTCTATGCTATTGCTTTGACCGTCGCGTTGAGCAGCGAGAGTGGAAGACAAAGATAATTTATATTTTTTTTTTTTAACGACTTTGCAATGCCCTAACCCCATATCTTCACCATTATATTTTTTTCCCTTGATCATATGTTTTTATATATCTTTACATTTGTACAACACTGGATATTCTTTATTTTTATTCATATTAAGGTTTAATTATAGATTCTTGTATTCTTTGGTTAAGTATTCTTTTTTTGCAGAGTGTATAATACTCTTTAAAATTAGTCCTAGTAAAGAAATTTTTTTTGCTTATGAATAGAATCGATAGAAAAGTACATGTTAGATAATAAAACCCCCTTTATAATGTTTACTTGAATCAATTTTTAATGGGGTTCCGCTAGCCATGGATTAGTAGGGCCTGAGCAGAGGGACCATTTCGAGGAGTTTTTTTTTGGACCGAAATGGCCAAGGTAGGGAGGGCATTAAAGCTTCAATGACACCATCGAAGCACTTTTCTTAATAGGCCTAATCCGCTCGATGCATATTGACTTCCTCTGGCTTGGTTTGGAATCATCCTCTCCGATCCGGTATAACTAGTTTTTGCACGCTTTTTATACCATGCATTCATAGAATGAAATGGTATATTAAAGTCGCCAAAATGTATGTAACAGGGAGAAGGAAGCTTTTCCGACCCTATAAAGTATATATCTTCTTGATCAGTATCAATAGCCGAGTCGATTGAGACATGTCCGTCTGTCTGTCCGTCCGTCCGTCCGTCCGATAGAGTGCCTAAATCTCAGCAACTATACAAGCTAGAGCTACCAAATTTGGCATTTAGACTCGTTTGGAGTGTACGCTGATCAAGTTTATTTTTTTTTTTTGCCACGCGCCCTTCCGCCCACGCTATTCGAAAAACAATATTTTGAGCCCCCATATCTCGGGAACTATAAAAGATAGAGCTATCGGATTTGGACATTAGATGCGTGCAGCGTGCACGCAGACCAAGTTTATTTCAAATTTTGGCCACGCCCCCTTCCGCCCCCGAAATTCGAAAAATTTCGAATCGATCCGAAATATTTATCGTATCGAAATTAAATTTGGCACACTAATACATGTCACGTATATCTATCATTCCACCAAATATCACAAGAATCGGAATAAAAATGGCCGAGTTATACATAGAAACGTTTTTCACCCATTGCGGTGCAAGGCAGATGCACGCAAAAAAGAGCGAGAGAGCATATGCTGGATATCACCGATTTGGTCGGGGGGTGCTATAGAGCTCGTTTCCACATAAGAGTGAGCGAGATAGCATTTAAAAGAAATTTAATACATATCTCTTCACCTAATGCATGGTATATCCAAGTCGGCCCAGCGACTTACTTTCTTTATTATTATTAAATTTAAGTCATAAGGCCCCCGCGGTAACAGAGCAAGACCACCACACCAACTAGCCGACGAGCCAGAGCCGGAACCGTAATGCGTGCGCTCTCAACCCGCGATTCCACCCAGCCTGCCAAGCTGTACGTTACAGTTATGATTATTTTTCCTTAAATTTATTTGGCGCCCAACAGTGGAGCCACAATTTTGTGGCTCGCAGATATTCTAAACCAAACCAAACTTCTTTCTCTAAATTTTCTCATGTCGCAGTCGTGCAATGGGCATACGATTGTCTGGTGGCTAGAAATTTCGTAAATGCTGCCAGAATCATATTCTTAAAGCACAGATTGTTCACGAATCTGTTTCTATCGGATTTCTTCGGCGGTTTCGCAGACGCATATTAATTGCAGTAGTTTTCCTTTCAGAAGGAGAAACCTGACCACGGTTGCGAAAACTAACCATATGAAATACCAAATCTTTTCTATAAATCTATACTATTTCAAATCAAGTTTTCATGATCCATAGGAATTAGAAAAGCTTAAGTTATCAGTAACTACTATTCTAACCACATCAAAAGATCTTCGATAAAAGCGTTAACTATGTTTTGAATGTGTGATCAAAACATAAAGTTCAATTTATTAATTTCGCATGGATTTGCAGTTTGTTTTCTTTGCGAAGAGATCAGCTGACCACGATTAATGCACTTGTTCTAGTTTTGAATTTCGTTTCGAGCCTCAGTTTACAAAGCCGCCGATGCGCTTAGGAATACATGGAAGGGGTTTTGGGAAACCATACCATGGCCACGTATCAGTAGCATGAGTAAACGGAGGGTACGCCACTGTGTATGGTTGTACTTAGGTCTTCGCGACGAAGACAGACAGAAGCCAGACACAGCTGACGTTATTTCTTTTATATTTCTCTTTTAGCATCGATGCAGACTTATGGCAGACGCACTGCTAGGTAAATTTCAAGTTCAAGGTCAAGCGGAAACCCAAACATATGTTTTAATAGATTTGTTTATTTACAAATTACCTCATCAATTTTTTTGTTGTATTGTTTTCATATCATCTTCTCTTTAATACATTAGAAGCATTAAGCATTGATCATAGAGTTAAATAATAATTTTTTTGTTTCAACTAAACAGCTGATTAGGCAGTCCAATTAGATATTAATAAGCGACTTTGGGATACGCAAATTGCGTTAGGCAGGATGATTCATTCAGATAATGAAAGTGAGGCGGAAGCTCCGCGAAATTGTCAAATATGTCAAAAACAAATATCTCTACCAGAGGAGTATTCGACCAAGTGTGGGCACAGCTTCCAAAAGAAGTGCATCATGGCTCATGCAGCCATAAAAACTTACTGCCCAACCTGCAAAAAAGTTTATTTTGAGACTGTTGCCCAAAACACTAGGTCCCAAAAGCAAGCTAGTGAGGAAGCGTCTACAAGCCATGGGTTTAGAACGCCTTCTCGACAGCCAGCAGTAGAGAACCCAAGCATAGGTAGGCCAGAAGTCACCAATCAGGCAGCACAACCAGACGTCTCAGTACAGATGGTCCAAAATATGATATCGCAATCGATGCGCACATTGCAGCAGGATCTTCTGACTCAATTGTCGGCTCAGATGGCTCAATTCATGGAGAGAGCAGTGCCGCAAGCCAATCCTGCTGAACCCACCAATAATATCCCTGAGGCGACCGGTCGTACTTGGGACAGAGAGAGGGAAACTCCAAGAAGTTTTAGTTCAGACTTGCTGCAGCGACCAGACAAAGTTGGACACATTATGAATAGCTGGAAATTGAGATTCAACGGTAGTCCAGAGGGTCTTAGCGTAGACAGCCTCATTTATAGAATAGAGTCGCTCACTAGGCAGATGTTGGAAGGGGATTTTGCGGTCTTGTGCAGCAAGGCAAGCTTGTTATTTGATGGTAAGGCGCGAGAGTTTTACTGGCGTTTTCACAAACTCCGAAGTCCGTTTCTATGGGGCGATCTTTGCAGGGCACTAAGGAAGCAGTTTCGAGATACTCTGACAGATGTAGATATTAGAGAGACCATAAGAGATCGGAAACAAAAAGATAAGGAAAATTTCGACTCATTTTACGATGCTATTGTCTTGCGTATGGATAGTTTGGAGGAGCCGTTGGCCGAAAATACTATAGTAGAGATACTCAAACGAAATCTGAGAGCGGAAATACGTCACGAAATTCTCAATATTCGTATCGATACAGTTGAGGAGTTGCGGAAGATTTGCCGGCGCAGAGAACGATTTTTAGAGGATTTAAAAAGGGAATCGACAGTGCAGAAACCAACACATTTTAGAAAGCAAATCGCCGAACTTGTCGACGTGGATGATGCCCTCGAGTTTCAAGGCAACGAGATTGAGACTGAGACAGGTGCAGTAGCGTTAATATGCTGGAATTGTCGTAAGGAAGGGCATCGCTATCAGGATTGTGGAGAGATTCGGAAAATCTTTTGTTTTGGATGTGGATCCCCTAATATGTATAAACCATCCTGCCCAAAATGTGAAAAAAACGGGAAAGGGAACACACAGCCACGTCCGCTGCAAGGTGTTCAACGCAACGGAAGGACGAACAGCGATCAAAATTAAAAAAACCCCAAACAGAAATTTGTCCCAATGTCTCAGCTATTGCAATCAATGCCGAATCTGATGGCAGTGAGCGATCACTATTGGGGCATCTGAATGAATATGAGTCGCATAATATTAAGAATACCTCACGTAGTTCTAATAGAATTAGGCGGTTTTGGCAGAAAACCAGAAAGATAGAAGAGATTAGGCAAAAATCATACGATCCGCGCCTTTATGCAGAAGTTCGTTTATTAGATCGGGTAGTGCTAGGACTTTTGGATACGGGAGCAGCCACCAGCTGCATGGCTGGTCAATTAGCGAGACAATTTATTCGTAGTAAAGTTCCTTTTGTTAGGGTAAATGAAGGTGTAACCACCGCGAGTGGTCAAGTACAAGACGTTTTAGGCGAAGTGACTACGCTTATTGAATTTGAGGGCAAAACCATAGACATGCCGTTATCTATTGTCCCTGGGTTGAAACAAGATTTATATCTGGGAATTGACTTCTGGAAAGCATTTGGATTATTGCCACCCCCTTTGCAGGTGTCGGAGTTGATATCGGATCTTCACCAGCTGTCACCGGATGAGAATTTTGAATTAAGAAAGGTGATCGAATTGTTTCCATCTTTTGCAATTTCGGGTCTGGGGAAGACTTCTCTCGTAACACACGTCATAGATGTAGGGGACGCCAAGGCAGTAAAACAACGTCATTTTCCACTTTCTCCGGCAAAAGAAAAATTGCTTTACACAGAAATAGATCGAATGTTAAGTTTAGGAGTTATTGAAGAAGCAGATAGTGCCTGGTCGTCACCAGTAGTAATGGTAGAAAAGCCTGGGAAAGTTCGGATTTGTTTAGATAGTCGAGTAGTTAACTCTGTGACTCGCAAAGATGCATATCCTCTTCCCCAAATCGATGGTATTCTCAGTCGGTTACCGAAAGCGTGCTACATTTCAAGTTTGGATCTGAAGGATGCCTACTGGCAAGTTCCGTTGGACCCAGCATCCAGGGATAAGACCGCTTTCACGATTCCGGGTAGACCATTATACCAATACAATGTCATGCCTTTTGGATTAACAAATGCTTCCCAAACTATGACTCGATTGATGGACAAAGTAATTCCTCCAGTTTTCCGTAATGAAGTCTTTGTCTATTTAGACGATTTGTTAGTAGTGTCTGAGAGTTTTGAATCGCATCTTCGGGTGCTTAGACAGGTAGCAGCAAATGTGCGCCTGGCAGGGCTTACTCTAAATGTGGAGAAAAGCAAATTCTGCAGAAAGTCTGTAAAATATCTAGGGCATATTGTCGGAGATGGCTGCATAAAAACAGATCCGGAAAAAATCGCAGCAATGTCAAATTTTCCAGTACCAAAAACTCTCAAAGCTCTAAGGAGTTTCTTAGGATTAGCCGGTTGGTATAGAAAGTTTATAGAGAATTTTTCCGATATAGCCGCTCCGCTCACCGACTTGCTAAAGCCAAGAGCAAGATTTAGCATGACAACAGCTGGGCAGGAGGCGTTCGAAAGATTGAAACATATGCTATGTTCCGCCCCGGTATTGCATAGTCCCAACTTCGAAAAGCCATTTTACATCCATTACGATGCCAGTAAAACGGGTGTTGGAGGAGTGTTGATGCAGAAGACCGAAGAGGTCGACGAATACCCTATCGCTTTTGTATCCAAGAAATTAAATAAAGCTCAAAGAAATTATACAGTTACTGAATTAGAATGTTTGGCAGCTGTTATCAGTGTGAAAAGATTCCGAGGATATGTAGAGGGTCATGATTTTACTATAATCACAGATCACGCATCTCTTAAGTGGCTGATGTCACAAACTGATCTGCATTCACGCCTAGCCCGGTGGGCCCTGAAACTACAAGGTTTCCGATTCAAAATAGAACATCGCAGTGGCAAATTGAACGTCGTACCAGACGCTCTCTCTCGAGTAAACGAAACACAAATAGCAGAGTTAGATATAGGCAAAGTCGCAGGAGTAGATCTTCAGTCGCAACATTTTAAGTCAAGGTACTCTATCATTTGTTTGGAGTGCCGGAAACGATAATTTCGGATAACGGATCACAATTCAAATCCCGATTATTTAAAAAACTTTTATCAGATTATAAGATTAGTCATACTACAACAGCTGTGCATTCACCTCAAGCAAATGCTTCGGAACGAGTTAATCGTTCAGTTATTTCAGCGATTCGGTCTTATGTAGATACTGATCAGAAAGATTGGGATGAAAATTTAAGTCACATTAGTTGCGCTTTGCGTTCGGCGATTCATTCAAGCTTGGGGACGTCTCCCTACTACATGGTATTTGGACAGCATTTTCTCTCATCAGGATCAACATATAAGCTTTTAAGAACTCTTAAATTGCTGGAAGACAAGGGCATTGAGAAGGCAAAGAAGATTCGAGGGATTTAATGGCTGGTCGAGCCAAAGTATTGTCTAAAATGTTACATGAACGGAATCAGCGGCATTAGTATATGCGATCGCGAGAGGTCAACTATAAAGTAGGCCAAGAAATATATCGTCGGAATTTTAAGCAAAGCAATTTTTAAACCGGTTATAATGCGAAGTTAGCACCAGCATTTGTAAAAGCAAGAGTACGTCAAATTTGTGGCAATGCTTGTTATGAGTTGGAGGATTTGCAAGGGCGGTCAATAGGGCGATATCACGCAAAGGATTTGCGGCAATAGCAACTGCCGGTTTAGATGGATCTGTCTTGTGCCTGGTAGCCCCAAGTCAGATTTTAGCGGGGGGATTTTGTAACGCCGTCAGTTGCACTAAAGAAACGCAGCATGCTTTTAGGCAGGTAATGTTGCTAAGCTTGGAGGCAAGCAACATTTAACTAATTGGCAGCTGTGGGAAAGAATCGGGGAAAGCGAAAATCCGAGAAAGGCTTACACTCTCGCAAAGACTGACGCCGAAAATGACGTTTTTCTTTTCGCAGCGAGCAAGGTGACCTCTGCGGCTTGGCGGCATGGTCGAGTAGTATAGTTTGACAGCCGAAGTGAGCAGTCCATATCAATCCAAAAAGTTTAAACTTATATAAATTATAAAACAGAGACCGAGCCAAAAAATTGAAAAGAAAAATTGGTCAAGTCCTAACAAACTTTAACAACATAGAATTAACCCATTTGTGGCTAAGCCCTATTGTTGGGTAAGTTAAGAGAAATTGCGAGCGCTGATATGAGACTGTATGTCTAAGAGATTTTTTTTGGGTTAATTTCCTTTTTTGCATAGGCCTAGCTCCCGTTTAGGGAATCACGGAAAAAAAAGGGCAACAACTTCTTTTTTCTTTGCGGCGACAAAGCCACTCAAAATCCATTGAAGGAAGCCAAAAGCAACTCCCAAAAAAAAAAAAGCGCTCGAAATACGAGATTTGCTAGGAGAGGCAGCGACGAAGCAGCGGCAGCAGTACCAAGCGATCGGGCGCAGATGACAAACGCAGAATATTCGTCTAAATGTCGTATTAGATTTTCCTTTTTTTTACTTTCTAAATTGCTGGCCAATAATCATTTCCAACAAAAAAAGTGAAAAGATTCGACACCAAGCCCCAGAAAAGAATTTATAAGTTGTGAATTTGGAGTGAAAAAAAGAAAAGGGTCAATGTAAAGGCCCAGAAAGATCTTGAAGAAAAGAAAAGAGGAGAAAAAAAAAAAAAAAAAGAGATGTCACCTATGTATTTTTTTTTGTTTAAATAATGTTTGATTCCAATTGGCATAAAAAGTATGTAAAGTGATGGTGAAAAAATGGGAAAAAATAGGTATCGAATCTCAGCATAAAGTCATAGAAGTAATACAAAAAAAAAATATAAAAAGGGTCAAGCAAAAGCTAAGAAAAAAAGAATCGGCAGAAGAAAAAAAAGTGTAAATGGCGGCTCATTTTTTTTGTGAGTGAAAAGAAAAAAAAACCTTTCAAATTTCTCTGCCTATGTGCAGCAAATTTTTTTTTCAGTTAAATACCCTCATCGTCCATGGAAGCGCTTTCATCGATGGATTTGGAGTGAATCGGGTGAGTGGAAAATTTATCCTTTTATTTTTCCATCTTTGAGATATAAAAGAAAGAAAATATAATGAATACGAATTAAAAAAAAAGAGAATCCAAAAAAATAAATGGGTCAAAAGAAAAGTAGGATATTTAAAATTCGCAAAAAAAAAAAAGGTTAAATTTTGAAATTTGAGAATACTCCGATTGAGTCGTTTCTATGCTATTGCTTTGACCGTCGCGTTGACCAGCGAGAGTGGAAGACAAAGATAAAAGATTTTTTTTTTTGAACGACTTTGCAATGCCCTAACCCCATATCTTCACCATTATATTTTTTTCCCTTGATCACATGTTTTTATATATCTTTACATTTGTACAACACTGGATATTCTTTATTTTTATTCATATTAAGGTTTAATTATAGATTCTTGTATTCTTTGGTTAAGTATTCTTTTTTTGCAGAGTGTATAATACTCTTTAAAATTAGTCCTAGTAAAGAAATTTTTTTTGCTTATGAATAGAATCGATAGAAAAGTATATGTTAGATAATAATATAATGTTTTTTTTCAATTTTTAATGGGGTTCCGCTAGCCATGGATTTGTAGGGCCTTAGCAGAGGGGCCATTTCGAGGAGTTTTTTTTTGGACCGAAATGGCCAAGGTAGGGAGGGCATTTAAGCTTCAATGACACCATCGAAGCACTTTTCTTAATAGGCCTAATCCGCTCGATGCATATTGACTTCCTCTGGCTTGGTTTGGAATCATCCTCTCCGATCCGGTATAACTAGTTTTTTGCACACTTTTTATTATTAAATTTAAGTCATAAGGCCCCCGCGGTAACAGAGCAAGACCACCACACCAATTAGCCGACGAGCCAGAGCCGGAACCGTAATGCGTGCGCTCTCAACCCGCGATTCCACCCAGCCTGCCAAGCTGTACGTTACAGTCCCCAACAAAATTCCGAAACAAAATTATGTCCCACAGTCTCCATATGCAAGTGAGAAAAAATTAATATAACAATATTTGTGTTGCAAGGAATTTACCGTGGGCTTATTGTGTGTCGCGTCTTCATTTGCATAATCCGTGTGTGCTCCTAAATTTGCCAAATATGATTATTAATAATTGTGGCCGCAAATTTACACAACTACATGCAAACATACTTACCATATAGGCAACGGCCAGTGGTGAAAAACTTTCAGTAAAACTGTAAAACTGTCCTCTCGGGAAAACCCCAGTACGTCAGTTCTGTGAATAAAGATAATTATCAAAACAAAGAATCCCTGCGTTTTTAATTGTCCCTGGTGTTAATAAGTAAAATATACAAATGGAATGTTAGATAATAAGACACAAAATGAATTATTTAGACAAAAGAACAATAACGGGATAGGAGGTGTCACGGGGCGAGGTTGGAGGTCAAAAAAGGAGCGGCCATGTCACCAACATATAGAAAGGGATTACGAGGGAGACAGAAATGAGCTAAGGGATGGGCACGCAGATGGATAGAAAGTTGCTGCATGTCGTTTAAGGATAAAATATGGGACTTTCACCACGCATAGCAACAGCGAAAGTGCGTGGGTGAAAGTAAGCGCCGATGGAAATGTGCTGGCTGCATCCAGAGGCCAGGAGGCTTATATAAAAGCTGTAGTAAGTTAAGGAGGATCATCAAGTGTCCGGCAGCGAAGAAGGCAAGGCGAACCACTCAAGACCTAGTTTAGTAATCTTGAAGGCGAACCACTCAAGACCTCTTGCAGTAATCTTGAGGGTTCAAAATCAACCGAAGGATAGGGCAGTATACAAGAAACACCAAATCTGGGTTCAGGAAAAGTTCAGGAGATATCCTCGAACAGAATTGTAGGAAGTGAGAGATAGCCGGAAATATTTTTGAACAGGGTTTAAGGGAGACAGGGAAAATAAAAATAAAGAAAATAACAAACAAGTTCAGCTCGCAACATCGTACCACGGTTTTACGTTTATGATGAAGGAAATAAACCAAAACGTAAAAGTAAACAATGAACTTTGTTTTATAATCGTCTCGGGTGCAACTAACCATCTAATTAATGATGAGTCACTATTTACTGACAGTGTGATATTGGAACCACCAATAAAAATTTCTGTAGCAAAAGAAGGAGAATTTATATTTGTAACAAAATGTGGAATTGTGCATCTACACAATGAACACGATATCACCCTGGAGGATGTTCTTAACTCCAAAGAAGCAGCAGAAAACGTCATGTCGGTTAAGCGTCTGTAACAGGCTGGGATATCAATCCTGTTTGACCTTGACGGGGTATCGCTATCAAAAAACGGAGTGATTAAATGGTGCAAAACTAGATAAAAGTTTCTGGGTTGAAGCTGTACTCATTGCAACATATTGAATAAACAGCATTCCAAACAAAGCACTTGGTATGCAATGTGTCACAAAAAGCCAAATTTTAAGTTTTTAAAAGTTTTCGGTTTAACTGTGTATGTACACAATAAAATCAAAAAATGTAAATTTGATGAGATATCATTCAAAGCTATTCTTATCGGATGTGAACCAGACGGTTACAAATTATGGGATGTCATTAATGTTGTTGTTGATGAGTCAAATATGATTTATCTAGAGCAATAAAGAATTATGAGAAATTTCCGAATGAAAGTAAGGATCAGCCAAATTTTTCGAATAAAGAAAAAGAAAAGAATATGTTTCCATGAATGAAAGTAAGGAAATATATATCCCGAATGAGAGTAAGGAAATACATATCACCAATGAACGTAGTGATTGCGAGAAAACTGATCAATCAGAAAACAATATTCAAAGAAATATTGGTACTTTGAAAAATTATACTATTTAATTTTTATACCATGCATTCATAGAATGAAATGGTATATTAAAGTCGCCGAAATGTATGTAACAGGGAGAAGGAAGCTTCTCCGACCCTATAAAGTATATATATTCTTGATCAGCATCAATAGCCGAGTCGATTGAGACATGTCCGTCTGTCCGTCTGTCCGTCCGCCCGTCCGTCCGTCCGTCCGTCCGATAGAGTGCCTAGATCTCAGCAAATATACAAGCTAGAGCTACCAAATTTGGCATGTAGACTCGTTTCGAGTGTACGCTGATCAAGTTTATTTTTTTTTTTTGCCACGCCCCCTTCCGCCCACGCTATTCGAAAAACAATATTTTGAGCCCCCATATCTCGGGAACTATAAAAGATAGAGCTATCGGATTTGGACATTAGATGCGTGCAGCGCGCACGCAGACCAAGTTTGTTTCAAATTTTTGCCACGCCCCCTTCCGCCTCCGAAATTCGAAAAATTCGATTTTCACCCGAAATGTTTATCGTATCGAAATTAAATTTGGCACACTAATACATGTCACGTATATCTATCATTCCACCAAATATCACAAGAATCGGAATAAAAATGGCCGAGTTGTACATAGAAAAGTTTATCACCCATTGCGGTGCAAGGCAGATGCACGCAAAAAAGAGCGAGATAGCATATGCTGGATATCACCGATTTGGTCGGGGGGTGCTATAGAGCTCGTTTCCACATAAGAGTGAGCGAGATAGCATTTAAAAGAAATTTAATATATATCTCTTCACCTTCATTGGCATTGAAAAAAAAACAAGGCCAATGAAAATTTTTTCATTAGCATTGAAAAAAATAATTTAAATGAAAAAATTTTCATAAAAAATATTTTTATACAATGCATTCATAGAATGAAATGGTATATTAAAGTCGCCAAAATGTATGTAACAGGGAAAAGGAAGCTTCTCCGACCCTATAAAGTATATATATTCTTGACCAGTATCAATAGCCGAGTCGATTGAGACATGTCCGTCTGTCTGTCCGTCTGTCCGTCTGAAGAATCATCGAGATCTCGGAGACTATAAGTTCTAGAGCTACCAAACTTGGCATGTAGACCCGTTTGCTCTGCAGGCAGATCGAGTTAATTTTTTTTTTCGCCCCGCCCCCTTCCGCCCCCGCTATTTGAAAAACAATATTTTGAGCCTCCATATCTCGGGAACTATAAAAGATAGAGCTTTCGGATTTGGACATTAGATGCGTGCAGTGTGCGCGCAGACCAAGTTTGTTTCAAATTTTGGCCACGCCCCCTTCCGCCCCCGAAATTCGAAATATTTATCGTATCGTAATTTAATTTGGCACACTAATACATGTCACGTATATCTATCATTCCACCAAATATCACAAGAATCGGAATAAAAATGGCCGAGTTATACATAGAAACGTTTTTCATTCATAGCGGTGCAAGGCAGATGCACGCGAAAAAGAGCGAGATAGCATATGCTGCAAATCACCGATTTGGTCGGGGGGCGCTAAAGTGCTCGTTTCCACATAAGAGTGATAGCATTTGAAAGAAATTTAATATATATCTTTTCACCTAATGCATGGTATATCCAAGTCGGCCCGGCGACTTACTTACTTTATTTTTCAATGCTAATGAAATGACCAATGCATTACAAAAGTAATGCATTAGGAACGACTCTGATACTTATACTACACGAGTCTACATTCTAAATTTGGTAGCTCTATTATTTCTAGTTGCTGAGATATGGCTATATCAATTTCTCTTCTCATGCTGATCAAGAATACACATAGTTTATAGGGTCGGAAATTCTTTAATATACCTTTTTATCCTTTAGATGCAGGGTATAAAAATCATTAAAAATTCACAAAAACCGAATAGAACATTTTTCTTCAAAACTTCCATGCAAAAGTTGTAAAAAAAACTTTTTAAATAAAGTAAGCTGTTGATGAACGGTTTGTAAGAAATTGTGCAAAATGCCATCTCTGACATAGAGATAATTTATCTAAAACTTATACAAATGTCGATTATCTGCATATCTAGCATAAGAACCCATGCATGTCACACACACACACCCATTGCTCATCATACATATACATATTGTTCGCCGCTGCGACGGCAACATTTTTCTTTGTTTGTCAAATTGAACTTCAGTAACAAATCAGCAATAGACCGACCCAGATCAAAAAAAATATACAGTCCACTACTCGGTAACCAACCGCTCTCGAAGATTTTAGTCATTTGAACCGATTTCTTGGAAAGTTATTGTGCTTGTTATTCATTTGTAATTGGAATAGTTAATTGTTCACTATGGAGCAGTTAAAGGCATTGGTTAGTCGTCGGAGCAGACTCAAGGCCAGCATCACAAGGATGCTGGATTGGGCTGAAAGACACCAACCAACAAAACCGGCACAGGTGGAGGGATTTCAATGGAATTGGGGATTCAATAGCCTCGCTGATCGAAGTGGAGGGCTATGTGGATCCAGAGATCGACCAAGTGGTCTATGAAGAGAAGTACCTGCAGGCATATGCATTACTTCTAGAGAAAAATGGACAACAACAACAAGAAGGTTCGTTGTCTGATAACGGAATTGGCGCCACGCTTCACACAAGCAACGACGCAATTATTCGGTTGCTACAACAACAGCAACAACTCTTTGACTGCAAATCAAAATGGATCATCCAACATGTCCAATCATGCTGGCGATGTTGCGGCAGGTTCGAGCGCTACCGCAAATACGGCAGTTCAGAGCGCTACCGCAAATATGGGTGGTTCGAGCGCAACCACAAACATGACAAGTTCGGTACAAAGCGAGTTACCGAAAATTCAAATCAAACGGTTTTCTGGTCTCTACACAGAGTGGCCAGCCTTTCAAGATATTTATGAAAGCCCTGTGCACAACAAGGCGCACTTAACCAACACTCAAAAGTTTCATCACTTGAAAACACTGCTGATCGATGATGCTGCCAACTTGGTGCGGCGTTTGACGATAACGGATACGGCTTATAACACTGCTTATGAGCGCTTAAAGGAACGGTATAATCGACCACGGTATATTGTGAATTCGTTTCTCGAACAATATATGAGTTTACCAACAACAAACAAGATTGATGTGTCAATCTTACGAAAGGTATCAGATGGCACAAATGAGATTGTTCGCGGTTTGGATGCGATCAATCAATCAGGACGAGATTGCTGGATACAATATCTGGCATTGGAAAAACTTGACACTGACGCACGGCGCAGGTGGATTGAGCGCAGTATGGGCAATGAGTCGCCCACACTGGAGGAATTCTTCAAGTTCCTCGACGATCGTTGCGAGGAATTAGAACTCGGCAAATCACCAGCGCAAGTTACACATGCAAAACGAGTCACACAATCAATGGTTGCAGTAAAAGGTAGTAGCTGCATCAAATGTAATTCAACAGACCATAATGTGTATGGCTGTCAACAATTTTTGGATTTGACAATTGCGCAAAGGCGTATATTTGTAAAGGACAAAGCACTCTGCTTTAATTGTCTACAATTAGGACATGCGGTCAGGAATTGTGGATCACCACGCACATGTAAGCAATGTAAGGGACATCACCATTCACTAGTCCATGTTCCAGGTAACACCCATGGTCCATGGAGTTTGCCACCAACAAATGAAGAGGATGAGCGTGCACTAATCGCACCTAATCATAACAACACTACGTCGAGTCATGTGGCTCAGTCAGTGGCTGCACCAGCAACTGTTTGTTCGCAAAGCACTGTGAATTCGACAGTACAACAAGGATTGAAAAGGAGTACATTGCCCACTGCAATGGTTTATGTTCGAAAAGCTAATGGAGACTATGCAACATGTCGTCTATTATTGGATACTGGTTCGGAACTATCGTACATTTCGGAACAATGCATGCACGTCCTTGGATTGCCACGTCTGGCATCACGAATTTTGGGAACAGGAATCTCATCTGTTCAAGCTGACACCACAAGAGGTCGCAGTATCCTTCATCTAAAGTCTAAAGTTCATTCCTGGCATTCATTTGACTGTTCAGGCGCATGTGCTTGGCAGAATTACAGCATCATTGGGAAGGCAGAGCATCGACGCATCTGCACTAGAGGTCTTCAGCGATCTTCAATTGGCTGACTCAAACTTCATCTCAAACGCTCCAATTGACATTCTATTGGGTAGCGAACATGTTTGGTCTGCAATCACAGGTCAAAGGTTACACGACAATATGGGCAAATTATCGCCATTTCTTCAATTTTCGGATGGGTCATCACATCAATAATGACACCTCAAGCCACCAACGTTTTGGCACTAACTTTAACAATTGATGTTGATGCTTCACTCCAAAGGTTTTGGGAGTTGGAGAGCATCAACTGCAACACTAAATTGGAACCCGATGACGAACAAGTTGAGAAACACTTTCTCAACACGCACACTCGAGACGACAATGGAAAGTACATCGTGGAACTTCCATTCAAAACAGATCCTGAATTTGGAGACACTCTACAAGGAGCTCTCAACCGTTTCAAATCCGTGGAACGACGTTTACATCAGAATCAACAGTTGAAAACCCAATATGTCAACTTCATGAGAGGATATTCCGATCTGGGGCATATGCGAGAGTTGCCGCCAGATGAGATCAACATTTCTCAAAGTTTCTATTTGCCACATCATCCAGTGTTGGGTCGAAAACTTAGGGTGGTTTTCGATGGGTCATTCTGCGACGTTAATGATAAGGCATTAAACGATTGTCTATTTACAGGGCCTAGTATCCAACGCGATCTATTCGCTGTGTGCTTGCGCTTCCGAATGTATAAATATGTATTCTCACATAGTAAAGATGTTTCGCCAAATATGGGTGCACGACAAGCACCGCAATTTCCAGAGAATAGTCTGGAGAGAGAATGCTTCTGATCCAATCAAGCATTTCCAACTTTGCACCGTCACTTACGGAACTTCATGCGCACCATTCCTGGCTGTTCGTGTATTGGAGCAACTGGCTACTGATCATCAGCAGGAATGTCCGAATGCTGCAAAAATCCTATTGGAGGATTTCTACGTAGACGATGTTCTTACTGGGTCAAACAGTGAGGACGAACTGGTTCAAAATCAAAAGGAACTTATACAACTGATGTCCTGTGCTAATTTAGAGCTTGGGAAATGGGTATCGAATACCACTCGCATACCAACAGAAGAAACTAATTTGGTATTATCGCTACCAGTAAAGATTCTTGGACTCTCCTGGCATCCTGGAGAAGATACATTGTCATACAATGTGGGCTTAGCAACTAATCCAAGTTGCACAAAACGGCAAGTTTTATCCGATGTCTCTCGGATATTCGATCCTCTTGGACTTCTGGCACCAATCGTGGTCCAATTCAGGATCTTGTTTCAACAATTATGGCTTCTCAATCTGGAATGGAATGAACAACTCCCAATGAAACTGGCGGACAACTGGCTCAAATGGCGAGATGATTTGGACACACTGCAACAACTTAAAATACCCCGTTTGATTGTTAACGATGCGAACAACATTGAGCTGCATGGATTCTCCGATGCATCGACCAAGGCATACGCTGCTGTGGTGTACAGCAGGGTAATTAACGACGATGGCACGATTTCAATATCGATCATAGCTGCAAAGTCGAGGGTGGCGCCACTTAAACAGCAATCCTTGCCTCGCCTTGAACTTTGCGCAGCGCTTCTCCTTAGTCAACTCATCACGTCGATTAAGGCTGAACTACGATACAAAACTGTAAGGGTATACGCTTGGTGCGACTCAACAATGGCTATCATATACACCTTCTCGACTAAAAACATTTGTCGGGAATCGAACTTCGCACATTCTGGACTCCATTCCAAGGCATGTTTGGCGTCATGTCGACTCCAAATCAAATCCAGCTGATTGTGCATCCAGAGGTCTAATGGCGACAGATCTTATTGACTTTCGGCTATGGTGGAATGGTCCGTTATGGCTACGGGACCGGGATCAATATTTGGTAAAGTTAAACAACTCACAACTCACTGTAAATCTTTCAGAAAGACGCATACAAAACGAAGTCAATACCAATTGTTTAACTACGTTGGTTGATGCAGTCCCTGTTCATCCTCTCGATGAACTATTACATCGAGTCTCCTCATGGTTAAAGCTCATACATTCGGTTGGCTATGTACTACGCTTTCTACATCGCAAAAAGGGTCAATATCGGATCACATGTTCAAAATCTCTCACATTTGAGGAGATCACGGCGGCACGCATTCTATGTTTGCGGCACGCGTAATCCTGTTTTCAAGATGACTACCAATTGGTACTTGCACATAAACCATTACGAAGCCGATCTCAGATAGCTAAACTATCACCAATCATTGACAAGGACGGACTTCTAAGGGTTGGCGGTCGATTGCACCACTCGCAATTGCCAACAGAGGCAAAACATCAAGTTTTGCTACCAAAATCTCATCGCATCACAAAGCTGATTCTCGAATATGAGCACCGCGTCAACCTGCACCCTGGTGTTTCGTCACTCTTTGTTATTGTTCGACAAAGATTCTGGATATTTGGCGCAAGGAATCTGATACGCAAGGTTACTCACGATTGCTTGGTTTGTTTTCGGCAGCGAAAACAAACATCAATTCAACGGATGGCTGATCTACCCAGCGTTCGTATTACTCAAGCACTTCCATTTGTCAATAGTGGTTGTGATTATGCTGGTCCAATCCTTCTCAAGGATGGCAAAGGGCGCAAACCGCGCATAGACAAGGGCTACATATGCCTTTTCGTTTGTCTGGTCACTTCGGCAATACACCTGGAACTTGCCACGGGTCTCAGCACGTCAGTGCTTTACGATGTTTTATCTCAATACGTGGCAAGTGCGACAAAATTTATAGCGACAACGGAACTAATTTCATCGGAGCAAAATGTTCACTCGATAAAATGCAGAAACTACTGGCATCCCAACAACACATGGATTTGGTTACAACCACCATGGCGAATGATGGCATCCAATGGGTATTCATTCCGCCGCATGCTCCTCATTGGGGAGGAAAATGGGAATCGGCAGTTCGATGCGTTAAGTTGCACCTCCGCCGAGTCATTGGAAAATCTACTCTAACCTACGAGCAGATGCGAACACTACTTGCACAAATCAGCGCAGTGGTCAACTCACGACCTTTGAGCTACGCCTCAGATGCAGATGTGAGCTACTTATTCCCAGCCCACTTCTTAATTGGACGACCTTTCACCGCCATACCGGAGGCAGGTTTGAGTCACATTCCCATTGGACGCCTAGGATACTGGCAAGGCATTCAATCCATCTTCCAAGGCTTCTGGAAACAGCGGCACCAGAAGTACTTAACTACCCTTAACTACCCTACAACAACGTCCAAAGTGGACCACGTCAAAACCCAATATCTCGATTGGAGATGTTGTGCTCGTCAAGGTGTCTCATACACCACCAGCTGCATGGCACCTAGCACTAGTTAGCGAGAGCTACCCAGGAAAGGATAAACTGGTTCGAGCTGTCAAACTCAAGACCTCATCAGGAGAATTGATCCGGCCAATCACCAAGGTTGCGATTCTGCCTCGTTCAGAAACTGTGTTTCAGGGCGGGCCGGGATGTTGATGAACGGTTTGTAATCTATAAGAAATGGTATACCGGCGCAAAATGCCATCTCTGACATAGAGATAATTTATCTAAAACTTATACAAATGTCGATTATATGCATATCTAGCATAAGAACCCATGCATGTCACACACACACACCCATTGCTCATCATACATATACATATTGTTCGCCGCTGCGACGGCAACATTTTTCTTTGTTTGTCAAATTGAACTTCAGTAACAAATCAGCAATAGACCGACCCAGATCAAATAAAATATACAGTCCACTACTCGGTAACCAACCGCTCTTGAACATAAGCACTTATAGTGGACCTAGAAAAAAATGATTTACACCCGAATCTTTATTTTTGCACATTCTATGCATTTCCGAAATTCTTATTTGTTCGTTTTTCCTTAATGATAATCATTATTTTTGAGTAATTTAATAAAACTTATACGAAACGAAATATTTATCGTATCGTAATTTAATTTGGCACACTAATACATGTTACGAATACCTATCATCCCATCATCGCTAAAGTGCTCGTGTTCACATGAGAGTGAGCGAGATAGCATTTGGAAGATATTTAATATAATTTAATATATAATTTTAACCTGATGCATGGTATATCCAAGTCGGCCCGGCGACTTACTTACTTTATTATATATATACTCAACACCAACTTAAAATAACAAGACACCTTGTTATTAGTTTTTATAATCAATTTATTTTAAGGAACCACACGCACTCGCAGTCAGAACTTAACTAACTTCTCGAACGTATACTGACGCTCACACAAGCGACAAAGTAGAAAGACATCATTTTCGGGAAAGTCCCGTTTTCAATATCGAATTCAGATTTATACGTATACATGTGATTTTTCCTTGTATGTATGTACATTTTCAACAGGTACAAATAAAGAAAATAGAAAAAGTAGTGAAAGGCTTAAGGCAAAGTCTCGACTATTTTACGATGAGGTTGAAAATAGTCTGGATAAGTTCATATTAAATGCTCATATAACCCTTGATGAAATTAGGAACAACAGGTCTGCTTGAGAGGAAGCAATAAAAACAGAGTTAAAAGGCTCATGAAATTAACAACACCTGAACAATTATAACCAGAAGGCTGGGCTAACTTCGACCATGCCATGTATACCCTTGCAAGTTCTTGCGTTAATCAATCCCTAAATGGAGATCGTAAAGTGAAAAGGCTTTTGTATAAAAACCTGATTCTTTTCATTAGTTTGTATGACAACTATATCATATAATTATCCGATTTGGATTTGTGCAAATGTTATTTACCAAATTTGGTGATGATCGCGAAAGAAACAAAAAAGTTTTTAGAAGCAAAACTATTTTTGGTCCGATTGTTCCTATGACTATAAATAAATATAATCCTGCCAACTTTGATCAAAATCTGATAACTATATGATATAGCTGTTATACAAACACATGAAAAAATGGCATGGTGCATATCTACATACATGCATATGTATCCGTGCCGTGCTGTAGCGTGTAGAGATTGAGTAACGCAAGAACTTGCAAGGGTATACAAACTTCGGCATGGTCGAAGCTAGCCCGGCCTTCTCGTTTTTTCTTACGGTCTGTATTCCTCAACTTCCTTTGGATTTAATTTTTTTTTGTTTTGGCAATTTTGGGCGGAAAAAATAGGCCTAAGGTCGCTCGGAAACTACGATTCGAATTTTCTTTAATATGGCAAATAATTTTTTATACCATGCATCTATAGGAAGAAATGGTATATTTAAGTCGGCAAAATGTATATAACAGGGGAAGGAAGCTTTTCCGATACTATAAAGTATATATAGTTATAAATCCACTTCTTTTGTTAATTAAAAAAAATATGGATTGATGAGACTCAAAAACGATCTTTATTGAAGCAAAGCGTCTTAAGAACTATCTTATGATTATTCATACAGATACTTATGATTAAAGTTCGGTTACAATGCTTTTGATGTTAGTATTGGGAGCTTTTGATCTGGTGACAAGGGATCTGAATTTTGATTGACTTATTGATTTTTGCTTACTAAGCGTTCTCACGCTTGGAAAATTCTTCCGCCTCCAAAATTAAATAAATTCGATTTTCACCCGAAATATCTATTGTATCATAATTTGGCACACAAATAGATATTAGGAATATCTATTATTCCACCAAATATCATAAGAATTGGTATAAAAATGGCCGAGTTATACATATAAACGTTTTGTACTCAAAGCGGTGCAAAGCCAATGCACACAAAAGTGAGCGAGATAGCATGTGCTAGAAATCATCGATTTGGTTGGGGGCGCTGAAGTTCTCATGTCCACATAAGAGTGAGCGAGATAGCATTTAAAAAAGATATATTATTTAGATTTTCACTTGATGCATGGTATATGCAAGTCGATCTGGTGACTGACTTACTCATTAATCATTTGAAGCGGAAAAAGGTCTCAAATCGTGACTCAGTGACCTCTTGGGCTCACGGGCCACCACTAACAGCAAATCAGGTGGTAGGCCGGTGTTTTGATTTGTTTAGTAAAACAAAAGTATTTTATCGCGCTTCGAATTATTTGGATGCCGGTAAATTAAATTGCGGAAAGCCCAAACGAATTGGCTGACATGTTTTGTGGGACGTAGTGCGAGGGGCGGAACGATGCAAGACATTCACCACTGGCTGTTGCATATATGGTAGGTATGTCTCCATGTAGGTGTGAAATTGCGACCATAATTATTAATAATTTTATTTTGCAAATTTAGGAGCACACACTTAGCCCACGGTAAATGGCTTGGAACACACAAATCGCGACAATAATAAGGTTGCACTTGCAGATGGAGACTGCGGGACATATGTGTGTAGTGATGTACGTATGTACATACATACATATGAAAACATAGGTGGATAAATTAAAAACGCAGGGATTCTTTGTTTTGATAATTATCTTTATTCACAGAACTCACGTACTGGTGTTTTCCCGAGAGGACAGTTTTACAGTTTTACTGAAAGTTTTCCACAACTGGCCGTTGCCTATATGGTAAGTATGTTTGCATGTAGTTGTGTAAATTTGCGGCCACAATTATTAATAATCATATTTGGCAAATTTAGTAGCACACACGGATTATGCAAATGAAGACGCGACACACAATAAGCCCACGGTAAATTCCTTGCAACACAAAAATGGCGATATTAATTTTTTCTCACTTGCATATGGAGACTGTGGCACATGTGTATGTAATGATGTACGTATGCACATACATACATACATAAGCAAAAGGAATCGGAATTTTGTTGGGGACAATTGAAACATACTGGACGGAGAATAATAGGAAACCTTTGGAGAGGTTAGGTATGTACATACAGGTGCCTAAAGGTGGAAAAGTCGCTATAATGGAAGGAAAATTTCTCACCTTTAAGTGTGTATGTGTATATGTATTAGTATTTATTTACAAATTTACAACTTATCGGATTGATTCCACCGATGTTAAGCTGGAGGAGCGGAAGGATATCCAGCTCGAAGGACCAATGCTTGTGGAGGGGCGGAAACTCTTCTTCCAATTGAAGACACTTGGCGGTGGCCGAAAAGCTTCCTTCTTGGATGTTGGTGGGTAAATAAAAAACGCACGGATTCTTCCCTTTGATACTTATCTTTATTCAAAGAACTCGCGTAATGGTGTTTTTTTTAGAAAGTACCAGTATGACCGCCCTCGTCTCGCCACTCGCTGGTCACGGTCTGGCGTGAACAATATTAAATAAGTAAAAGATACAAATGAATGTTAATAAGACAAAAAATTAATTATTTAGACATAAGAAAGACTATTTAAGAACAATTGGAGGTCGAAAAAAGAGCAAGAGAAGGGAAAAGGAGCGGCGATGTTACCAACACAATAACAGTCAAGACCTCTTTTAGTAATATTGAGGGTTCAAATCATCCAGTGTCAAAACGCGAAGACAACAATACGAATCACTCAAGACCTCAAGAAAATAAATGATGAAAGAATAATTTGGGTTTATTATCCTTGAACCAAAATAAGGACCTCAGAAAATATCCTTGAGAGGGAAAAGTTCAGGAAATATCCTTGAACGGGTGTAAGGGAATCAGGGGACAGCCTGGAGGAATATTTTAGGTTGATAAGGTATCCTTGAACCAAAATAAGGACCTCAGAAAATATCCTTTTCCCTCTAAAGGATAAGTTCAGGAAATATCCTTAAACAGACGGAAAGGGCAAGAATTTGGCTGGAAACGGAAGTAATGAGTTATTAGGAGACCAGGTTAGGTCGGGAGACGGAGTCGAACCCAGGTGAAGGACAACGCAAAAGGACCAACAACTCGCCAAGACCCCAATATTGCCCAGGTATTCACGAATAAACAAGAATTCAAAAGTCTGTGACAAATAAGAAAGAAAGCAGGTGTTATTATTTATCGGGGCACAAAATAAATTTGTTGTTGTTGTAGCCCTAAAAAGTCGCAACAACGACTCTAAGGACGAAAAAGGAACATTACAACACATTACGAATCCTCCACAGCTGCTCATAAAACAGCAGCTACAGCATTTTACACTGACTGTAAAGAGAAAGCGATAGCAGTACTTCAACTTCACAACATTGAATTTAATCAAAAAACCGAATTAGATACATCCATCGTAATGGATAAACACAAATCTTATACCATACTATGAAGGCAAGATCTGGACAGCGCCAAGAGACAGGTGCGGGTGTGAAGGGGGGCTCTGTACGAAATTAAGTGAGGGCCATGCTTGTCAAAAGAGGAGAAGCGGGGGTGATAGAAGCTGAATAAACAAGAGCGAATAAACAAGAGCGTATGGCGGGGCGGCCAATGAGATCGAGGCGTATATCGTTGGGGAAGCCCGACTTACGACGCAACAGCGTCGAGAAAATACGATACGATAAGAATGGATGAAGTTTATATGAAGTTAATTGTAATTATTATTAATTATCTTAAATAAATAAAAAATACAAATGGAATCTTAGATAATAAGACACAAAATGTATTATTTAGACATAAGAAAGACTATTTAAGAATAACGGGATAGGAGGGGTCCCAGGGCGAGGTTGGAGGTCGAAAAAGGAGCAAGGGGAGGAAAAAGGAGCGGCCATGTCACCAACACAAGAACATGGGGTGCGAGGGACTGCAATAGCTGCATCCAGAGGCCGGGACGCCTATATAAAGGCCGCAGAAAATCAAGAAAGATCATCAAGTGTCCGGTAGAGAAGAAAGCAGGGCGAACCACTCCAGACCTCCTTTAGTAATCTTGAGGGTTCAAATCATCAAGTGTCAGGAAGCGAAGACAACAAGGCGAACCACTCAAGACCTCCTGCAGTAATCTTGAGGGTTCAAGCCAAACGAAGAGAAGTGCAGCACTGGAGGTAACAGGGAACAGCGATTATGGAAAAGTGCAGGAAATATCCTTAAACGGAGCAGTAGGGAGCGAGATCCCTGAACGGATTTAGAGGGTGACAGAATAGATGATGGAAGAATATTTTGGGTTTAGGAAGTATCCTTGAGCCAAAATAAGGGCCTCAAAAAATATTCTTAAGAGGGAAAAGTTCAGGAAATATCCCTGAACGGTTCTAAGGGAAATAGGAGACATCCTGGAGGAATATTTTGGGTTCAGAAAGTATCCTTAAGCCAAAAGAAGGGCCTCCTTGAGGAGAAGTTCAGGAAGTATCCTTGAACAAAGGGAAAGGGCAAGAACTGGGCTGGAAACGGGAGTGTGGAGATATTAGGAGATCGGGTTAGCTCAGGAGACAGAGTGCAACCCATGTGAATGACCTAAATGAATGACTTCATCATCCTGAAAGAGACCAACGGAAAACAACACCCAAAACAAACAAATCAGCGAGTCGGAACAAGTAATAACGAAGGAAGGACAATCCGTCGGGAACCAAGAGAATAGCAGGATCATCTACATGATGGGCTGAGTATAAAAGGACTCCCAACAACGCGCCAATGACTCAATATTGCCCAAGTATTTAAAAATAAAACATTGATCTGTGCTAAATAACAGAAGAAAAGTGTTATTATTTATCGGGGCACAAAATAAAATTGTTGTGCCGAACCTAGCCCTGAAAAGTTGCATCAACGACTCCATGGACGAAAAAAGATCGTTACAATTGGCGCCCAACTATACTGATAAAATAAATAACTTAACCTGTAAAAAAAAGGAAGAAACAACGGCAAAAATCATGACCTATGGGTATATCACATGAAGAAGGAGGATCATCAAAGAATTTGGCATGAACATGACTGGAACAGTGGAGAATATGAGGAAGCAGTTCGGAGAATGGATCTACAAGAACGAAGAAGACGAAACAAGGAGGTATCAAATAGATGATCTCAGAGGGGAGTAGACATCACAACACTGGCCATCCCAACATTGAAATCGGCCAGATGGGCTAGCGATAACGCGCAAGATGACAACGGAAAACACATTTAAAGGACCAAGAACGATGAAAGAAAAATAGGAGCGGAGGAAGAGGTGAATAGCGGCAAAAAAAGCAAGTCGAATCAGTCCAGCGAATATGCCAATGTGGCGAAACAAGTAAGGGAATGGACGTTTAGGTTCGATGGCAATGACAAGGCACTAAAATTCATCGAACAGGAGGAAATCAGTAGATATGTATAGGATTAAGATCGACATGATACCCAGGGCGATGCTGGAACTTTTAAAGGACAAAATGGTATATCGTAAACAACGAACGTGGCAGGAGTTCACAGAAAGCTTTAAGAGGTATTTCTTACCAAGAGGATTCTTCAAAAATCTGGCGGACAAAATAAAGGCTTGGACGATATAATATATAAATAAATAAAGGTAAGGACGATGAACTGTTGCACAAAGGTGGGAAACGAGAACCGAATGCATCCTACGCGGGGCGAGCAGGGTCCGGCTCAACCAGCTCCCTAACGTTAATCGGATGTTTAATAGAAGAGGCGGATCAGCTCTGCGCCATGATAGAGCTAGCAGGGAGCAAAACAAAAGCCACCATAGATTCAGGAGCAACGAGTAGTTGCATAAGCCAGAAAATAAGTGAAACACTCAAAGGCAAAGGAAGTTGGAACCCCACAAACAAACAAGTATGAATGGCCGATGGGAGCGTGCGCGATATCGATATCGGGAAGCAGAAATACGATTTGGCAACAAACGATTGACAATGCCGTTTTTGGTGCTACCGAATGGCATCGATTTAATGGTATTGGGCTGAAACTTCCTGAAGGCCATGAGAACACAAGCGCAGTGTGGAGGGCACACAATAGCTATCCACTCTCTTGAGCGAATCGGCTTTCAGATTAGTCCAAGAGCGAATCGATCAGTCAAACATCGACGAATTTTTAATGGAGGAGCTAAAAGAGTTGGCCAAGATTACAGGAACATCAACAATAGCAACCCATAGGATCAGAATGAAGGATGATATAGCGGTCAGGCAGAGATATTATCCAAAGAATCCACAAACGCAAGGAGATATTGATGACAAGGTAAATGAATTACTCAGAATGGGATGTATCGAACCATCGAAAAGCCCATACAGCTCCCCGATAGTAATGGTAAAGAAGAAACTAACAACGCTAGACCATGTCATAGGCCCCGTATCATCGTGGTAAGCAAATCAAGGGAGGACCACTTATACCATCTCAAGAAAGTATTTCAGAGATTAAAAGCAGCAAACCTCAGAATAAACGCAAAAAAATGACAATTATTTAGGAGAGAGCTACAATTTCTCGGCCACCGGGTGACGAAAACGGGAATCGGCACAGATCCAGAAAAGGTGGCAGCAATATCGGAAATAAAGCCACCAAGATGCGTGAAGGAGATAGGGCTAATCATGGTATAGACGCTTTGTGCCACAATGGTGCAGATTTGGAATCCCCAAAATAGTAATCACGCACAAATTCACGAGCAAATCTTCAAGAAAATGCTGGAAGAATGGGGTTTTTAGTGCAAGGAAGGGAACCAAGACTACCAGGCACTATATACGACAGAGTAACGACAGGATCAAGTGTCGAAAGAGAACAGAGAGAACATATTTTGAACTTTTTCAACGATCCTTTTTTGTCCTTGTCGTTGATGAGATTTTTCCCGACAGCTTGTTTCAGGACGATAAGGCAGATGATTTAGGTCCTTTACCTGGGTTCGACTCCGTCTCCTGAGCTAACCTGATCTCCTACTATCTCCTTACTTCTGTTTTCAACCCAACTTCTGCCCTTTCCTTTTGTTCAAGGATACTTCCTGAACTTCTCCCTTCAAGGATGTTTCCTGAAGTCCTTAATTTGGTTCAAGGATACTTCCTGAACCAAAAAATACTCCTCGAGGATGTCTCCTGTCTCCCTCGTAACCGTTCCCCGAACTTTCCCTCTATTTTCCTGTTCAACCACCTTTTCCCTTCTACCTTACACAAGATCGCTGACAGTACCTGTTTTGGGCTAGGTTTGCTCAACGTGTATAACTACCAATCAGGTTTAAGGGGTGGTTTTTCTCTTCTTTATTTTCAAACCTGTTTTTTTGGTATATAGGTGGATTTTCCTGTTTACCTGGTAAGCCCGTTAGGATACATGTTCATACATAACTCCTAGTGAAAATTGTGGGCTTGTGATCAAACACGTCCAACAGAGCTATAAATCCATAATCTGGGGAAAATTGTCAACATGTGTTTAAGAATAAACACTGTAATTTTCAAAGCGGCTGAGAAAAACATTGTTTATAATAAAATGCAGTACTAATCATTGTGTACATGGCAATAACATAATCTAAAATGCGACTCTATGTATAGAGGACACTAACATAGCATAAGATTGAGAACACCAAAAGGGCCCGCTTAAAATAGATAACAAATGTATTAAACGAGCCTCGGCAAACATGAGCCAGGCAACGGCCAACGCCGAGATTAATCAAAATAGATTTCTACCCCGACCGCTGTTCATGAGCTCTCGCGATTGGTTCTAACACTAGACTAAGATACCCCGACCCTCCACAAATGTGACCCCTTAGAGCGTAAGAATGCCTTTATAAACTCAGAACTTTCTCAAATGAACTCAGTTGAGTTTTAAATTCACTAATGAATATTTGGGTTATTTTTCCTTCTCCCCGGAATCCCTATTCATTTGGTCCTTCGAGAAAAGAAACTCTGCAGTTTTCCCCCACCAGTGGTAAGAGACTCAGAGGTGGATCAGCTCCTTAAAGTCTGCTTAGATCAGCTAAAGGTAGCAAAAATAAAAAACTCTTGTTTTCCCCCACCAGTGGTAAGAGACAGAGTAAAATATAATATAAAAGCATATTAAATTGCTTAAAGAGAAAAGTGTACGCGTCGGAGATTTAAAAGACATTGTTGCTGGGAGCAAATGTAGTTATATCGTGACGTGGAGAGAAAGTGTGAGGCGTATTCGAAACCTAAATATCGAAAATAGTTCGCGAGAGTGTGAGGCGTATTCGAAGCCTAAATATCGAAAATAGTTCGCGAGAGTGTGGGGCGTATTCGAAGCCATAATATCGAAAGTGAAAAAAAAACCACAATAAAATCAAAAAGAAGCAGTGTTGGCAGATGCCAATGACACCAGAGAAGAAGTTTTGACCAGAAAAGGAATACCACCCAAGAGAGGAAGAACCACCCAATAGAGGAAGAACAAAATGTTATCCGAAGCAACAATCCGGTTGTTAGAGGAGCAGTTCAAGTTGGTGGGCAAACTCAGGCAGTTAGAGACGCGTAGGGTAACTCGGGATGTTGTAAAAGAAGTAGACGATATAAAGAAATCGTGGGTAGCTAATCATAATAATTTGATTAAAGGGAAGATAGTCGATCACGACTACTTTAACAATAAGAAATATGATGAGATTTTAGGGGTAATTTCCGAAATCATTTCTAAGGGAGATGTAGCAGGGACTAATACGTCTACAATCGTTGAGACAGACACGGTTAGACTGCCAGAAAATAATGATGGTATTGCCAATGTAGATACGGCCAGGGGTGAGTTAGTGTATGTAAAAGACGAGTTTGCAGACAGGGTTCACCAACTCCGCGATTATTTGGAGAGGGTGAACTCAGATATAGTAGAGAAAAAGGAAGACATTTTCAAAATCCATAGGAATAAAATAAATTTCATGTGGCAAAGAATACAGAAAAAAATAGAAGAGCTATACGAAGCAGTTTCACCCAACAACGAGATCAAGGGAGCCATCGAAGAGTTAGAGTTTGATATGCAAAACACGTTAGCTATGTTAGAAGAGCTTATGAATAAGAAGGTTGAAGTTAAAAGTGAGAATATTTATGGTAGGGAAGAACTACCGGTGTTACCGAAAATTCAGGTAGCCACATTTTTCGGAGAACCGAAAGAGTGGGAACTGTTCGCGGAATTATTCGAAGAATTAATTGAAAAGTCCGCGTTACGGGTAGAAGCGAAGAGCATGGTTGCTCACTTATTGTCAGGTTCAGCTGACAATTATAATGCTGCTTGGGATTTGTAAACCGAAGGGTATTTTCCGAACAATTAAATCGGATAATAGATCTACCTATAATTGGTAATGAATCCGCCAAATATTTAAAATTAGTGATTGACACAATAAATGACACAATACACTTAGTAAAAATAAAAACAAACTTGTCTGATGAAGTTGACGTATTATTTGCGCAACTCATCTTAAGAAAGTTTGATAAAGAGGCTCTGCAATTATATGAGAGCCAAGTAAAGAAAACAAAGCAGATACAAGTACTATCTGATGTTATGGAATACTTAGAGCAAAGATATGGCTCACTAAGTTCCATGAAGAATGAAGAAAGAAAACCGATACAGAAAAATTCGTATACGGTATTTAAAGAAAATTGTCCGATTTTCAAGGTTGCTGGACACAGCACATTTCAGTGTTACAAATTTAAGGGATTGACACCTATAGAAAGGGTCGAAATCGCCAGAAAAGTGTAGTTGTGCATAAGATGCTTGAAACATTCAAGCAATAAAAGATGCAAAAATGAAGTTGTCTGTTCATTATGTAAAAAAGGGCATCATACTCTGCTCCACGTTGGGGAAAGAAAGGAGAAAGTGAATACTTGTGTGTCAGAGCAACCAGCATTATTGGCCACAGCCCTAGTAAAAGTTAAAACAATAAATGGTGAATATGAAACTCTAAGAGTCTTGATTGACAGTGGCCCACAGAGTACTATTGTTTCGGAGGAGGCAGCAAATATTAAAGTTGCCTAAAATCAAGGCACATACAGAAATAAGTGGCGTGTCTTCGACAAAATCACTTATATCGAAATATAAAATAAAAATGGCAGTAAAAATGCGTGAACCATGGAGAGACCTTCTTAAGGTTGAGGCAATTGTACTCCCAAAACCAATGAAGGCTCTCCCATTAAAAACAGCAAACGTAGATTTGTCCAAATGGAAATCCTACGTATTAGCTGATCCTAATTTTAATAAACCTTGTAGAAAGTGGGGTAACTAAAGTTGACGGGCTATTAGGCCAAAATACTCAGTTTGGTTGGATAGTGTCAGGATGCACTAAGTCGAATGGAAATAAGTCCATAGTAGCTACAACAATAGATGTAACTGATTTGGAGCGATTTTGGGAAATGGAAGAAGACGAGAAAGATGATGTAGAAGCTAACGCATGTGAGGTATGTAGTAACAATGCCATTTAAGGATGAAAAAGAGTTAGGAGACTCGCAATAGCGCAAGCAATAGCGCGGTTTCTCAATTTAGAGAAAAAATTCAAGAAAATGCCAAGTTTAAAAGAAGAGTATTCTAAGTTCATCAAAGAATACTTGGAATTAGGACATATGGTCGAGACAAATGACGAAGGTTATTATTATTTACCCCATCAAGCAGTGATTAAAGATTCAAGTTTAACCACTAAACTAAGAGTGGTGTTTGACGCTTCGGGAAAAACAACAAATAATAAAAGTCTAAATGACATTATGTGGGTCGGTCCGCGACTACAAAAAGATATTGTTGACATAATTTTAAAATGGCGAAAATGGGAGTTCGTAGCTTCTGCAGACATTGAGAAGATGTATCGTCAGATAAACATTGATCAAGGTGATCAAAAATATTTGCACATTTTGTGGAGGAATTCACCGCACAAGAAATTAAAAACTTATAAATTGACTACAGTGACGTACGGTACTGCGGCAGCTTCTTATCTAGCTACAAGGGTTCTTGCAGAGATAGCAAGCAGATGTCAGGATGAGGTAATTAGCGAGGTCATTCGAGATGAATTTTATATGGATGATTTAATGACTGGGGGTGTCACTGTAGAGGAGTTAAAGCACAAAGTAGTGCAGATCTCGAGAGAACTGGAGAAAGCGGGAATGAATTTAAGAAAATGGATCTCTAACAGGGCGGAGATTATCGAAAACGTCACTGATACAGGCGATAATAAAATATTAAAAATTGATCAGAATGAGTCAATCAAAACATTGGGATTACAGTGGGAACCATTTAAAGATGAATTTAAGTTCAAGGTACACTGTGACGATGACAGAAAACTAAATAAAAGAGTGGTATTATCCACACTGGCTAAGATTTATGATCCATTAGGATGGCTAGCACCAGTGACAGTTATTGGAAAATTGTTCATGCAAAAACTATGGCTGGCTGAACAAAATTGGGAGGAATTGTCTGAAAAAGACGCATTAGAATGGAATTCATTCAAGGACAATTTGAAAGCATTGGAAGAAGTAAGAGAACCTAGATGGATAAAGACACAGCTAAAAGAGGTTGTGCAGATTCATGGATTTGCTGACGCATCAGAAAAGGCATATGCAGCAGTAGTATACGTAAAGATAGGTAAGGAAGTCACATTGATAGTCAGTAAAAGTAAAGTCAATCCCATAAAAAATAGAAAAACAATCCCGAAACTCGAATTGTGTGCAGCTCATTTATTGTCGCAATTAATAAAAAGAGTACAATCATCAATTGCTATACCATCGGAGATATGCGCTTTGAGTGATTCTACAATCACACTCTGCTGGATAAGGAATGGTGCTTGTAAAGAAAAATTCGTTAGGCGTCGAACAGAGGATATTCAAAAAATGAAAGAAATAGTATGGGGGCATGTAAAATCCGAAGATAATCCTGCTGATGACATTTGGTGGAACGGCCCTAATTGGCTGGTTGAGCCAAAGGAAAAGTGGCCAAGGGAAAAAACGGGTGCTGACAATATTATTGTCAACACAGTAGTTCAAAATACGGAAAGTAGCATGATGCAAGACCTAATAGAAAAGTATTCGTGCCAAAATAAGCTAGTCAGAATTACGGCATACATGTTACGGTTTATTGCAGTCAAGATAGAAAAGAAAGTGTACCCATCTTACCTGACAGTTAATGAACTTAAGAATGCGGAAAGACTAATAATTAAAAATTAACAAGCATGTCAATTCAGCAGGGAAATAGCTTGTCTAGCTCAGAAAAAAGAGATAGATATGAAAAGCAAAATTTTGAGTCTGAATCCATTTTTGGACAGCGAAGGGATACTGCGAGTAGGAGGCAGGTTGCATAATGCCAATGTAACCTTTGATGCTAAGCACCCCATGATTCTGGACAAGTCTCACTTGGGGCTGTTGTTAATAAGAAATGCTCACAGGGAAACCTTGCATGGGGGAATTAACCTTATGAGAACTTATATCCAAAGATGGTTTTGGATATTTGGCCTAAGAAGTGCTCTTAAAAAGTATTTAAGAGAATGCGTCACTTGTGCAAGATATCGTCAAATTACAGAAGAGCAAATAATGGGTAATCTTCCAAAGCCTAGAGTCACGATGTCTTTTCCGTTCTACAATACTGGAGTAGATTATGCGGGACCATATCACGTTAAATGCTCGAAGAATCGTGGACAGAAAACCTACAAAGGGTATATAGCGGTGTTTGTGTGTATGGCAACTAAAGCGATACACTCAGAAGTTGTCAGTGATCTAACAACTGATGCCTTTCTAGCGGCATTTCGTAGATTTGTAGCAAGACGGGGAAAATGTGCGAACATATTCTCGGATAATGGGACAAACTTTGTAGGGGCTTCAAGAAAGCTAGATGAGGATTTCAGGAAAGCTATCTAAGATAACGCCCAAGTGGCACCTGTTCTAGGAAAAGAACACATACACTGGCATTTTATCCACCCGGCAGGACCTCACTTCGGAGGTATTTGGGAGGCTGGGGTTAAATCAGTCAAGTATCATTTAAAAAGAGTGATATGTGACAGCAATCTCACATATGAGGAAATGGCAATATTGTTGTGCCAAATTGAAGCGGTGTTGAATTCGCGAACACTATATACATCAGGCGATGACGTTGACAGCATCGAGGTGTTGACACCCGGTCATTTCTTGATTGGTAGGCCAATGTTGGAGGCCGCCGACTCATATCTGAGGAAAGGATTGGAAATCTAGACAGGTGGAAGTTGATTCAGAAAATGAAAAAAGATTTCTGGATGAAATGGAAAGACGAATATTTGTATACTCTTCAGCAACGAAATAAATGGAGACGATCTACAACAAATATAGAGGAAGAGCAAATCGTGCTGATCATAGATGAGAATTGTCATCCAGCCAGATGGCCGTTGGGTAAGGTGGAGGAAGCACACAAAGGCAGGGACGATAAAGTTAGGGTAGTAAAAGTAAAATTACAGGAAGGGTCAATTACACGACCTATTCATAAAATTTGCCCACTAACTGGAGTTAAAACAAGTGAAAACGAAGAAGCAAATTGTGTTTCCACAAAGAAGGGTAAGCGTTTCAAAGGATTGTCTAAAATAGGTATTATAATGATTTTGTCAACGCTTATGTTACTCTGTCAAGTCTTAAATGCGGCCAATATCAGACAAAATGTTCCAAAAGTAATAGTAAAGGCAATAAATTCAAAAGCGGCATTATATTTAGATCCAATGGGAGAAGTAGAAATAGTAGCTTCCTCGTGGGATCTTGTAGTGTACTACGACATGTCGGCATATTTTGAAATGCTGGATAAAGGGAACAGGTTGGTGCCTAAAATGAGGTTAGTATGCAAGAAGTTACATAACTTCGAGGATCAGTGCAATTTAGTACTTGACAATATGGTAAAACAAATGGACGAGATTCAGGAAAATAACAAATTATTCATGGTAAATGATAAGACGCGGCATAGGCGTGCACCGTTTGAATTCATGGGATCGCTAAACCACATATTGTTTGGCATTATGGATGCGGACGATAGAGATATAATGGAAAATAACATGAGAAATCTGTTAACCAATCAGAAAAATTTAAAGGAGCTAAAGGAAAAACAGACATTAGTGGTGGACCCGACTGCAAACATTCTCAAAAGCACTACCGAAGAAATAAATGAAAACTTTCGTAGCACGAATAGAAGAATTGAGAACATGACAGAGTTATTGAAAGAAAGCTACTATGTATATAAAGAATCGATAAACTTTTTCATGATAACAAAACAACTTAGTTCCGTGATTGATGAATGTGAAAAAATTCAAGCAGGGAGAAGTAAATCTGTTAATAGATATCAATCATGGGAGATTAAATCCTAATATCGTTAAGCATAGCCAGCTAAAAAATGAGATATCAAAAATAAAGGATAGATTGTCTGAATCGTTAGTTCTTCCAGGTAAAAGAACAGGTACTGAGCTAAAGGATATATATGCATTGCTAACAGCCAAGGGAATTTTTGTTGACCAGAAGCTAATTATAAACGCAAAAATTCCATTATTTGGTAGGCATCCGTCTTTTCTTTATAGAGTCATCGCCGTACCAGTTCGAATAAATAATAATTAAATGATAATAGTACAACTAAGTAACGAGTATTTAGTATACAGCTTTGAGATAGACTCTTATCACCTAATGAGCGAATCTACATTGCACAAGTGTCGGACATGGCAGTCTAATAAAAGAATGTGTGAAGGAAGTTGGCCTTGGAGTAGTGCCAATGCAATGCATGCAATACATTGCACAAGTGTCGGACATGGCAGTCTAATAAAAGAATGTGTGAAGGAAGTTAGCCTTGGAGTAGTGCCAATGCATGTGATAATAATTGTTATAATAGCGCAAGAACATTAAGAAGAAGAGCATTCAAAACTCGATTCGAGTTTTTAGGGTTAAACTTCCACCACGTGACTGGGCATGCTTCTCTGATAATAGCAATTATATTAGTCTTAATAGCAATAATATATATTATAAGAAAAATTAATGTAACAAAAAGACTGCAAACCATAACATTTGACGGCCCTTTGCAGAGTGTTTAAGAATAGACGCTGTCATAGTTGAGGAGGCTCAGAAAACATTGTATATAACACAAAATACGACGCTATGTATAGATGACATTAACATAAGATTGAAAAACACTAAAGGGGAGCTCATAGAAAGATAAAAAATGTGTAAAACATGAACCAGGCAGAGCCCAACGCCGCGATTAACCAAAATAGCTCTCAAACCCCGACCGCAGGTCATGAACTTTCACGATTGGTTTTAACACTAGATTAAGATTCCCCACCCTCAGCACACATGACCACTTAGAGCGTAAGACTGCCTATATAAACTCAGAACTTGTTCAAATAAAATCTGTTTAGTTTTTCAATTCACAAAATGAAGATTGGGTTAAATTTTCCCTCTCCCCGGAATCCCTTTTCATTTTTGTTTTATATTTGCAACGTAGTACGTACATAGGGAACACTCACAGTTGGATTTTAAATTATTTCACATAGTTTTTTCTTTCCTCTTTGCGGTTTGTTTTTGTTTGCATTTATACGTTAAAATTTCTTTTTTTTTTAAACATGTTTTAGAAATGTATTTTCTTCTTAATGCTCTTACGCTATTATAACAATTATATGCAGTTCGTTCATCGTTCGATTGACCAGCTGCGTTAGTTATCTATCCTGCTTCAGGGATAGTGATTTTCCTTGTTGGTTCTTCATGGGTCTTTGATGTATTTTCCTTCTTTTTGATTTTTCAATAAGCTTAGACTTTGCTCTTTGACTCCAGTTTTAAATCTGATTTTTATTTTCTCTTAATCTTATTCTGTACGTCCAGACATGTTCTGGTGACTCGCGCACACATACAGACAATTACTTAGAAAGAATTAGTTAATAACTCCACGTTAAACGGTGCGGACGTGTTAAACATTGTATGTAAAAAAGTTTCTTCTAAAGTAATAGTTTCTATTGATTTGATGTTTTTTGTATTATTTTGTAGTTGCCCTGAAGACGATTGCAGTGGCGCAATCGAAATATATCGGAAAAGAAAAGAAGATTAAAACTGTTTTTTTAATTTACATATTGACCTTAAGCCAGACAAACACCAAAATGTATTACTCATTACTTAACAGAATAGTAAAAATATATACATATAAGTTTAATCATACATTCAGACTGTGACATAGGTAGCATAGTTTCCGCTTTCTCAGCAATTCTTCCTTTTTGGCATCTTCGAATGTTGTATATTCCTCAAACCAATTTGCATTCTTTTTAATAGAATTCGATATAGACCATATTCAACTTTCGCTTCAAGTTAATGTGAGTGTTGTGAGAAGCATAAATAGAAAACTTTAGTATCTATGGACCTCACAACATTCAGATGCAGGCACCAGACAGCATGTTGCCAGCATTCGGATCAGCATGCAGTGCTCGCAACATGTAGAGCGAGCTAGGTAACCAGTCAGCAGCATTAGCGACAGCAACATGAATACAGCGCCATCGGCTGTTTTGCCGTCGGCAAAGCAACGGTACGCAAAAATGAAAACATTAAGAAAACACAAACATATACATGAATGCAACAACAACAATAAATGGAACGCCAATGCACAATTTCAAGACAAGTTTACAACAACAATAAGAATACAGAGTAAAATGTTTGCAAATAAAACAAATGGGGAGCCGATGGCCATAGTTGCTAGTGCTTGTAAAAATTGTTAGGTTAATAGTTTACAGCTAAATAAACAAAATGAAAATACAAATGTGCGGAACTGAAATATTTGGAACAAACGAATATTGCTGCATTAAAGGAACAGAAAGTCAAGAACAGCTGTGCATAAACAAATACGAAAATCACAAAGGCAACAACAAAAACAAAGGCAGGTGAGCATAAACAAAGATTCAAACTTTCGCGGAGTCTGGATTGCAAGCATAAGCAGCAACAATAGCATGCAGCGATAACAACTGCATTGCAGCTATGGAAAAGAAAAAGAAAGAGAGGGAGAGCCGAAACACACGCAACACAAATCGGAATTTGAGTACAAAGCCCGAAAGACGGGTGCGGGTGTGAAGGGGGCCCTATTCTGTAGATGATAAGCGACAAATCGAAGTATATAAACATAAAAAATAATAGCGAATGGCATATAGAAGGCAAGGTTGGAGGTCGAGAAGGGAACAAAAAAAAGAAAGGAGAGGCTGGGACTTCACCAGCGCAGGAACACAAGGTGCGAGGGAGACAAAAGATAAGCAAAGGGAAGGGCAAGCCGCGGCATAGAAAGTTGCTGCATGCGAAATAAGGAAAATGAAACAGATAAGGAAACAGCGAAAGTGCTTGGGTGAAAGTAAGCGACGATGGAAAAGTACTGGCTGTATAGCGGTACTGCATTAGCTTCATCCAGAGGCCTATATAAAGGACGCAGCAAATCAAGGAAGATCATCAAGTATCCAGAAGCGAAGAAAGCAACTGGAACCTCTCAAGACCTCCTGTAGTAAGGGTTCAAAACAATTTTGGGCTCAGGAAGTGTCCTTGAACCAAAATAAGGACCTCGGGAAATATCCTTGAGAAGTTTAGGAAGTATCATTCAACAGGTCTAAGGGATATCCCGGAGGAATATTTTGGGCTCAGGAAGTATCCTCGAACCAAAATGAGGACCTCAGGATATATCATTGAGAGGGAAAAGTTCATGAAATGTCCTTGAACTGAGGGAAGTTAGCCGGAAACGGAAGTGAGGACATAGTAGGAGGTCAGGTTCGCTCCTGAGATGGACTCAAACCCCGAACACTATTCAGTTCGGAGAATGAAACATGGAGAAACATAATAGATAAGTTGACCATAAAATTTTCAAAATCACAGAAGGAGGTAGACATCGCAAAACTGGTCATCCCAACATTCAAAACGGCTATGTGGGCTAACGAAAATGCGCTAGACGAAAATGAAAAACACTTGCAAAGGACCATGAACGATAAAGAAATGAATAGAAGAAGAGGCGTAGAACGACAAAAGGAACAATGAATATGCAAAGGTGGCGAAACAAATAAGGAAATGGACGTTCAGGTTTGATGGCAATGTCAAAGCTCTAGAAGTCATCGAACAAGTGGAATGGTCGGCAGACATGTATGAGATCGAGATGGACATGGTAGCCAGGGTGATGCCGGAACTGTTAAAGGACAAACCACCAAGGTGCGTGATGGAGTTAAGGCAGTATCTGGGCGTAGCGTCGTGGTATAGACGATTGGTTCCAGGATTTGCAACAATGGTGCAACCCTTAAACTCTCTTCTGAAGAAGAAAACAAAATGGCAGTGGGACTAGGATCATAGCATCGAGCTTTGCGGGTGGATACAGGACATTAAACTGAAAATGGACAAGGACCAACAAAAGTGCCCAGACTACGTAAGGGAAAATGAACAGCTATATAGGAACATACCTTACAGAGCAGGAGACGAGGATCAGAGGTCATGAAAAATGTGAGTACCAAAAGCAATATATGCACACATAATGGAGAAGACGCACGATAGCGATTGCTAAGGTCACGGAAAGTCTACACTGTTAGTTATAGTAGACCGATTTTCCAAATCTACGAAGCTGATTCCAATGCGAAAAGCAACAGCAGAGAACTTGGTGAAGGCATTGAGGGAAGACATATTATCACGATTTGGAATGATTGATCCTTGGAGTTCGGTCCTGTGTCCTTGCTGCTTTTCTTTGACTGATGTATAAGTAGGACAGCTCCGATGTTCACTCGGTGGCGGTGTACGTTAGACTCCCTGATGTTTACTCGGCTGCGGTGTACGTTTGAGTGTCCTCCTTTGTGTGATTACGACTCCTATATGTATTTAAGACATGATTTTATATGTATGCCATGCCTGCATCCCTGTACTGGAGAAGTGGAATGGATAGGTTCGTCGACACGAGAGGCCCACTGTATTGAGAGAAATACCCCAGTAGGACCGGCAACGAGACATCGGCGTCGGCATGACTTTGGGCAAATGGATATTCGAAAGGAAATATGTGCTCTGCGTTTTAAATAATCTTAAAACACTAACTTTGGATTCTGTCGGTGATTCTACTGAGCTAGTGAACTTTGATTATATTGCTAATGGGTTCGATCAAAGGTCTTAGCGAGAGTTCTGTCGATGACTAACTGTGATTTTTGGGTTCTGTCGTTGATTCTACCAAGCTTGACTTTGATTTTACTGCTGATTGAGTTCTATCAAGGTCCTAGCGAGAGTTCTATCGATGACTTAAGCGATCTGAGGGTTCTGTCGTTGATTCTACTGAGCTTGCCTAGCTAAGGTCCTAGCGAGAGTTCTATCGATGACTTAAGCGATCTGAGGGTTCTGTCGTTGATTCTACTGAGCTTGCCTTTGATTATATCGCTTAATGAATTCTATTAAAGGTCCTATTCTATTCTAAAATTTAATTCGGGTTCTGTCGTTGATTCTACTGTGCTTGCCTATGATTCTACCGCTTAACCCATTAAGGTTATGATTTGGGTTATATCAAAGAACCTGGCGTAATTTCTATCGATGACTAATTAGCCATTGGTGACATTCAGACCAGCTTATTGATTCGTAGCTGTTCACGCCAGATCGTGACCAGCAAAGAGCGGAGAGGGGGATTTCGGTCCAAAGGCGAGGGCGGTCACACTAAAAGTAATGACCGGCAGTATTCATGGAAACCGCCATTATATTCGGACGCGTTCGACCCCGAAATAAAACCCAAGTATACTTTCAACTCGAAAGCCCCCAGTTTTGTGCATACGCGAGTGCTGCAATAAAGTGATATCCAAACGAGAATCCGTGCGTTCTTTTAATTCCAAACAGACTCACCCACAAAACCCCCAGCGAAGAAGCTTTCTTTGTCGGCAACCGCCCAATAAATAATTGAAGGAAGTTTTCCGCCCCCCTCCGAACATTTGGTAAATTGCGCCCCGTTCTTGGCGATCAGAGTCCTGCTGCAGCTGGCGCACGAAGTCCGACATCTATATCGAAAGGCAAGTGAAATCCTCCGTCACTACATGTATGTAGTTGACGTCCTCGCTGGCGCTCACACGATGGCGGAAGCACGCGCCATCATCCTGGAACTCCAGACAGCACTCAGCTCAGCTGGGTTCCCGCTGCGAAAATGGACATCCAACAAGAAGGAAGTGCTCCACGCCATTCCGAGGGAGCACCTGCTTAATGCCGACTTCCTCGAGCTGGAAGATGCAAGCACGGCCAAGACATTGGGCATCCGCTGGCGAAAGACCAGCGACTGCTTCTTCTTCGCCATAACGGATCCCCAGCTCCAGAACACTGTCTCCAAACGCGAAGTTCTGTCCCATATTGCCAAGCTGTTCGATCCGGCCGATTGGCTGGCACCTTTCGTAATCTGAGCGAAAATCGTCATGCAGCAGATCTGGTTGACCGAGCTCGGATGGGACGACCCGCTTCCTCCGGCCCTTCTGATGTCGTGGCATGAGTTCCTCCAAGACTATCCAGGTCTTGGCCGATTACACATCCCTCGGTGGTTAGGAATCGGCACAAAATTGAAGCGGGATCTACACGGCTTTTGTGACGCGCCTCAAAAGGCGTACACAGCAGCCCTATATGTGCGGGTCCAGCACCAGGATGAGGCCATCTACTGACAGCCAAGACCCGCGTGGCTCCAGTTAAAACGGTCTCCCTGCCACGACTGGAGTTGTGCGGCGCGGTCCTCCTGGCAGACTTGTGCGCAGCGGTAGTCCCCAATCTCCCCATTTCGCCTTCCAACGTCCATTTCTGGACTGACTCTACCATCGTGTTGGCTTGGCTAAACAAGCCCTTCTGTAGCTGGTCCACATTTGTTGCCAACCGAGTTTCCTCCATTTCAAAAAGCACCAACATCCGGAATTAATCTCACGTGCGGTCCGAAGACAACCCAGCGGATCTCGCTAGCCGTGGAGTCTCCGCTGACGACCTAGCTGCCAGCAAGCTATGGTGGCATGGACCACACTGGCTGCTGCAAACCCCCGATCGCTGGCCTACATCCATATCCGACGTCCCTGACACAGACCTCGAGCAACGAATCCAGTGTCACATATCCGCGACGGCACCAACGGGGGGCGTCATGAGCGCTTCTCCAATTACGGCAGAGCCCTGAGAGTGATCGCATACGTCCAGCGATTCATGCGGCCGAGGCCCCTCTCTTCCTCCCACAACCCACCTCAGCAAGGAAGAGATGCTGACAGCGGAAAGAGCGCTTATCCGGATCACCCAGCGCGATAAGTACTTCGCGGAAGCGGAGCAAGCTGCTCAATCTTAACCCATTCCTGAATCGGCATGGGGTTCTCCGGTCCGGTGGGCGGCTTCGGGCGTCCGAGTTCTTAACGTACGATGAGCGTCATCCCATTCTGCTCCCGTACGGCGCCCGTCTGACGCGCCTACTCGTCGATTTCGCGCAACGCATCACCCTGCATGGAGGCAAACAGCTGATGATACGGAATCTTCGTGCAAAATTCTGGATTCCAAGGATTGCGAACCTTATCAAGGCCCACATCCGAGGCTGCAAACCGTGCATCCTCCACATTTCGCGCAACGCATCACCCTGCATGGAGGCAAACAGCTGATGATTCGTGCAAAATTCTGGATTCCAAGGATTGCGAACCTTATCAAGGCCCACATCCAAGGCTGCAAACCGTGCATCCTCCACAGGCGGCGGCAGCTGACTCAGATGATGGGAGACCTCCGTCGTGAGCGCACCACATTCTCCAGACCCTTCACGCATACCGGTATCGATTTCGCGGGTCCATTTGAAATCAAGAATTTCACTGGCAGAGCCTGCCTTATCACCAAAGGGTACGTGTGCTTCAATACAAGGGCAATCCACCTACAAGCCACGTCGGATTTCACCACAGAAAAATTCCTGGCTGCATTCTCCCGATTCGTAGCCCGTCGCCAGTGCCCCCAGCGCATTTATTCCGATAATGGCAAGACCTTCGTTGGAGCCTCCAAAGGTTGCATACTGAACTCCTTCAGTCAACACATCCTCTCCTTGCATTTCATTCCATTCAATGGAGGAGTTGTCCACACTCCTGTGTTGGATCGAGGCATGTTTGAACTCGCGTCCCATCTCCCCCATGAGTGAGGATCCGTCAGACTTGTTGTTGTTGGCTCCCGGACACTTCCTAGTGGGGGGCCCCCTCATATCCATTGCGGAGCCGGAGATTCACGTCGATTCCATGTCTGTGATTAACCGGTGGCAAAGTCTGAAGTCACTCCACCAGAACTTTTGTCGTCGCTGGAAGGCTGGAGTACTTGCGAGAGCTCCGAAAACGGTATAAATGGAAGTCCCCGGATCGCAACTTGCAGATCGGCGATCTCGTTATCGTCTCGGAAGACAATCTGCCACCAACCGAGTGGCGTCTAGGCCGAGTGGAAGGCCTGCACTTCGGTACCGACGGGCTGGTCCGGGTTTTCGAAGTTAGGACTTCGCGCGGGCCCATCCGACGACCGGTCGCGAAGCTCATCCAAGCCGTAACTTCCTCCTACCTATTCTGTGTTCCTTCATCGTCTCAGTGTCCTGTGTCCGTCCCCGAAACAATAACTAATCCAGTTTGCTCCTATTCCAGACTCTCGCTACCATCCAACCGCAATGGCCCCAAGGCGTTCCACCCGCACCCGTGAGGAGACCCACGGCATCCGCGGAGTCGACTCCTATAGGTGCCGGGTTTGTCGAGGAGTCCACGCGCTCCGCCAGTGCCGGCGGTTCCTCAACCTTCGCGCAGCCTTCACGGCATCGCTCCTTCCAGCGGCGATCCGAGAAGTCCACCTCCGCTCGCGATCCGTCCCAAGCGCCCACGCTAAACTCCCTCCTGCAGTGCAGGACGACTGTGGTGATACCCAATGCCGTGGTTCGACTAGGCAACGGCGTCAAGCAGTTTGACACCCGGGTCCTCCTAGACGCGTGCAGCGCGATGAGCCGTATCAACGCTTCGTTCGCAAAGGCTCTGGGTCTAGCCATCGGTCGGAAACGACCCCGCGTGCACAACCGTGCTCGGGTCAAAGACCGACCCAGACTTCCAAAAGGAGGTCGTGTTCAAGGTGGAGCCCGACCTTCAGGTTCGTACCCCCATTCGGGAGGTATCCGACTCTGTGCGTGGAAAATTCAGACACCTGGTGCTGGCAGACCCGGAGTTTCACCGCCCCTCGACCGTCTCTCTAGTGCTTGGTGCTGGTCCAGCCACGTTGTGTGCCGGGGCAGAGCGGCACCCCAGCCGCTCAAGCACTGTCTTCGGTTGGATCCTTTCCGGCTCCTGCGCCATCTATGCGATCCCGAACGCGGCTGCTCCCCATCCTTATATATATGCCCAGAGTGGCAATTGCACCTTGTTGCAAGGGGGGCGGCATGTTCACGCCATATCGTGACCAGCAAGGAGCGGAGAGGGGGATTTCGGTCCAAAGGCGAGGGCGGTCACACTAAAAGTAATGACCGGCAGTATTCATGGAAACCGCCATTATATTCGAACGCGTTCGACCCAGAAATAAAACCCAAGCATACTTTCAACTCGAAACCCCCTAGTTTTGTGCATACGCGAGTGCTGCAATAAAGTGATATTATCCAAATGAGAATCCGTGCGTTTTTTAAATCCAAACTGGCTCACCCACAAAACCTTCAGCGAAGAAGTTTTCTTTGTCGGCAACCGCCCAATATATAATTGAAGGAAGTTTTCCGCCCCCATCCGAACAATAGCAATAAGGGTAGCTAACTTCGGCTATGCCGAAGTTTGTATACCCTTCCAGCCCTTGACCATTAAATTTTATTTCCCAAAACTTTTTTGTGTGTTAATCCAATAAAGAAATACACTAAAAAATTTGTCATCGCCTTTAGTGGTATTCGAACTCGCGTCTATTCGCTTAATTAACAAAAAAAAACCACCGTTGTAGTAAACGTGCCAAGACAATGTAGCGATTGACATATTCACACACACACACAATCGGAATTTAAACACATTTATGTGAAATCAGGCGTTATGTTTATCCGATTGTCTTAAAATATGAGGCATAAGATGTAATGACTTTATATTTATGTACGTAATCAGTTTGGATAAAATTCTTCGAGAAATAGAGAAGTTATTCGCATTTAACGTGATATAGAGGTTCTTTTTGAAAATCGCAGAAAAGCTTATATACGAACTTTGAAAACCATAGCTCTAAAACTGTGGGACTAGTTTGCATAGTACCAGACGGACAGGCCGACAGACGGACAGAAGGATAGACGGACATGGCGATATCAACTCGTCTTCTTATGCTGATCAAGAATATGTACTTTATGGGGTCGGAAACGATTCCTTCTCTGCGTTACGAACATCTGACCAATTTTATAATACCTTCTGCAATGGTATAAAAAGCCACCGCACCTCCGTTGCTCGGGCCAGCCAATCGCCCAAATAGTAATTGTGCCAAGACAATGTAGCGTTTGACATAATGTAGCCTTTGACACAATCGCAATTTTGACACAAATACATATGTGCTTTACTGCTTATGCGTTTGTGTGTATATAGGCAAATTTTATATCGTCGAAATTAGGCGTTATGCTTATCCTATTGATTTGAAATTCACGCTTATTATGTAATCCCTTTATATTTATGTACGTAATCAGTAAGATTAGATTGGATAAGATTGTTCAAGAAATTGAGAAGTTATTTGCATTTAACGTTTGTGTTTGTGGGGTAGCTGTAAGATATAGTGGTCGGATCCTTTTGAAAATCCCAGATGTGCATTCTAGGGTATAGAAAAGCTTATATACGAACCTTGAAAACCATAGCTCTAAAACTATCCTTCTGTGCGTCTGTCTGTCCGGATCAACAGCTTCTCCTCCAAGACCGGTATAGCTCAGTAAGCTACAATTTGGCACGGAGTCTTGTATATACTGCAGGCATTGTATATCTCCGATTCAAAAGGTGATTAACTTCGTTTCTCTTTACTCGATTATCATGATACTGTAAAGTTATTACGAAAGTTCTTGAACGATTGTATGTTGTTCTTTTCGGTGTTATTTATTGAATGAATCCTTTAATCTCTAACAAGGTTCTTGTACAGCTAAAACCGCGTAGCTGCACTGTAAGCCGCCGCAGCGAGAGAGTGAGGATGTATCATATTGCTTAGCGACAGTGTGGTCGCGGGTGTTAGATCTGCATGCACTCATGCACTCATGGATGGTCATGTTACTGAAGAGGCATGGCACTTCAATGTTGAATACATAAATATTTTAGCAGTGTTACAATATGTTTGGAATATTATTAATATGTTTCACTGCGTACAGTGATCACTTGATATTACAGAACATGTTACATTTCCCCACTTTAGAAAAATAACGTAGTTATTTTCTGATTTGATTTTGTAAAACTTATTTATTATTTTATTTTTTTTTTTTTAGTTTGATGATTTGTAAAAATATCTTTTTTTTAATTTTTCGTATATTTTTTTCTATTTTATTTTGTTAACTGTTTAGGAAATAAAAGTTTTTAAACTATCCTTATGTACTAGCTGTTTCTTATTCTTTTTATCTGTGATTAAAATGTTATCCCTATCTTCTATAGTATATGGGCCTAAATACCTAGGTTCTAACTTATGGCCCGTATCATTTCTTAATAAAACTTTATTTCCTATTTCTAATTCAGCATTGTTTATTTTTCTATCATATAATTATTTATTTTTAGTTTTATGTTGGTCTAACATAATCCTGGCTCTTTTATATGCCTCTTCTAATCTAAATTTCGATTCCTTAGCATAGTCTTCTATATTATAAAGTGGGTTTATCCTATCCATGCTATTAAATTCTTTGAAGTTCTACCAACTCATATAAACAATAATCATGTGCCATAGAGGATGTTGTAATGAAACAATATGCGAAGTATCGTATCCATACATCCCATCCCGTCAGTTTTGTCCACTGAAATGTATGAGCGTATGAACTAATTACGTGTTCGGTAGCTTCGCTCCACGGTGCCTACAGTCTGGTGATGATGTGCATGTTATGTTTTTAATATGCAGATTTTTGCATAAATCTTCAATTATTACCGTGCTGTGTTACTGCTACTGTTTTTGCACTTTTGTCTTTTATTGGTATTACTACAAGGTGTTTTGTTAAATCGCAGATTAAAGTTATTGCGTATTCATATTCTTGTTTTGACTTTGGAAGTATCCACAATTACCCTATCGAAAGGCGTTTGTGGCGTTTCAGTTAAAGTCAATGGAGTTTTTATATGTTTAGTAATTTTTGATGTTTGACACTTATTACATTTGTTTATATATTGAGATATATCTCGTGTCATGTTCTTCCAGTAATAATGCCCTTTTGTTTTGGCTGTGGTTCTTGATATTCCAGTATGACCTCCTTGTATAGGGTCGCAATGGAACGTAAACAGTATTGCTTCTTTTTCTTTATCATTATTTGATAATAGGGTCACCGGCTTGAGTAGCGCTACTCTTAAAGATTTTAATATTTTATTGCCCATATTTTTAAAAGATTCTATTGAGATAGTTTCAAAGATCCTTTCGCTCGGTGCTTTTAATATCAGCCAAGTGGCTGATATTAAGTATACCGGCTTCTTTTTCGAGCCTTTAAAATAACTGACCTGAGTCAAGATTTTCATTGGTATACATATCACTCAATTCTTCAATTCTTGCTATAAGTTTTTTCCATGTTTTAATGTGCATAGACAATTTGTTATTCGCAAGGTCCCTACTTTTCGTACTTCGTCATTGAAAATGACTTCATAAAAGTTGGGCTTAGAAGCAATAAGAGATTGCTTTCGCAAATTTTCTATATCATTTTCTTTTTCTTTTCTTGCGCAGGAATTTGACTTTTTCCTTTGGTTTCTGGTAGTGACTTTCAGAATTTTCTGGTTGGTTTGTATGTTTTGTAAATTCTTTATCGTTATTCTCGATAGCGCGTCAGCTACGAAATTATATTTTCCCTTTAGATACTCTACAGTGAAATTATATTCCTCTAATTTAAGTCGCATTCTAGTCAATTTAGAACTTGGATTTCTCATTGAAAACAAATAGGTTAATGCTCTGTGATCTGTGACCATACATAAAAGTATGGTCTGAAATGCGTAATTGCCCAATGAATCGCCGCTAATTCTTGTTCTGTTGTACTCTTGTTACTCGCACCTTTTGGAAAAAGATCTAGATGCCGTTATATTTTCTATTACTTTATAGAGTTCATCTATTTTTAGTGAGAGGGCATTAATTTTGTCCTTAGCATGCTGGAGTGTCCGCGTCTTTTCAACCAGGTTGTGTTGATTTGACGGCTGCAGTGGAGTATCTGGATTTTCATCCTTCCTTTTTGGCATCTTCTTAGGGGTGAAGGCTAAGGTTTCTTCTTGTTCCTGTATTGGGCTTCGAGAATGTTTTTGCTTGTTAGCAGATTTGAATTCGAAGCCCTCATTAAGATCATGTTGGTCCGGGTAGACTTCAACGTTCATCTGGGGCCTGGTATGAACCTGGTCTTTAATAACTAGCTTGTTTGAGCTAATCATCTGGATTGGGCTTACTGTCGCATCGCCACTATCAACTACATCTACTATGTTTTCCTTGTCTTCCATGCGGTTTGCCTTATGGTGGAATTTGGCTTCCTGTTGGTTACAGTGAGTAGATTGTATAAGCCCATTTGTCGTATTGGTAGCTACAGTTTTCATTTCTTTTGCAGCTTTAATGTGCTGGGTGAGCGGATTGGCTGTCTCCAGTGGCTTGTCATTGGAAACCTGCGCATTAGTTTTTGCCACTTTTTTTGTTCTTCTCTTGCTTTGCCTCACCCGGTGGGGGTTGTTTGGCTTATTTTCAAGGAATTTGTTTAATGCTAACTTATAATAAGAGCATCCTTTGCAACTGGGAGCTGTAGTCCATCTTAATTTTGAGTCAGGACTGCTCCACATGCGTATTTACTTGCATCTGTGATTATGCAAAACTCTTTGCTAAAATCTGGGTACTGTAACAGAGTGGGATTCATTAATGATTTTAGATGATCAAATGCGTTCTGACAATCAATTATCCATTTGAATTTCATATCTTTCTTACACAATCTTGTGACGAGAATAATCAGCGAAATTTTTTATAAATCTTCGGTAATAATTGCAAAATGCAACGAATATTCTACGGCTGTCTGCATCATGTGGGACTGGATAATTTTGTGTCGTCCGGCAAGATTCCTTTATCTGTGCATTTATGTCCCAAATAGGTAACTTCATGCATGAAAAATGAACATTTTTCAGGATATAACTTTAGGTTGTGTTGCCTACATTTCTCAAAACCATCCGTTAAGTCGTCCACGTAAATAAATGCTTGCGAAGGTTCAAGTCCAGTGAATGCTATAGTCATCATTCTTTGGAACGAATTTGGCGCTTTTTTTTTAAACCGAATAGATATGAGCCATTACATGTTGAAAAGGATGTAATGTCTCGTTACTTTTCTTCGAGTTCAATTTGATGAGAACCTGACATTAAGTCAACGCATGAAAAGTATTTGGCTCGGCCTAGTTGATCTAAGTATCATCAATTCTAGGGAGTGGAAATTTATCGTTTTATAGTTTCTTATTAATCTGACGATAGTCAATTACTAATCGCCATTTTTTATTTTCGGAATTTGGTACGAATTCTTCGGTACCAATAAAAGTGGGCTATTGTAAGCAGATACAGAGGGCTCGACTATTTTGTTGTTTATTAACTTTTTATACCAAGCATTCATAGAATGAAATGGTATATTAAAGTCGCCAAAATGTATGTAACAGAGAGAAGTCGATTGAGACATGTCCGTCTGTCTGTCCGTCTGTCCGTCTGTAGGATCATCGAGATCTCGGAGACTATAAGAGCTAGAGCTACCAAACTTGGCATGTAGACCCGTTTGCTCTGCAGGCAGATCGAGTTTTTTTTTTTTTGCCCCGCCCCCTTCCGCTCCCGCTATTTGAAAAACAATATTTTGAGCCTCCATATCTCGGAAACTATAAAAGATAGAGCTTTTGGATTTGGACATTAGATGCGTGCAGTGTGCACGCAGACCAAGTTTGTTTCAAATTTTTGCCACGCCCCCTTCCGCCCCCGAAATTTTCACCCGAAATATTTATCGTATCGTAATTTAATTTGGCACACTAATACATGTCACGTATATCTATCATCCCACCAAATATCACAAGAATCGGAATAAAAATGGCCGAGTTATACATAGAAACGTTTTTCACTCACAGCGGTGCAAGGAAGATGACGCGAAAAAGAGCGAGATAGCATATGCTGCAAATCACCGATTTGGTCGGGGGGCGCTAAAGTGCTCGTTTCCACATAAGAGTGAGCGAGATAGCATTTGAAAGAAATTTAATATATATCTCTTCACCTAATGCATGGTATATCCAAGTCGGCCCGGCGACTTACTTACTTTATTGGACTTGTTTTTGAATTTCATCTTTCTGACAAAGAGGATTTCCATAACTTTCAATGTAAATGGGTTCATAATCAGTCTTAACTTTTGTTTATAAAAATTATTCTTTGTTATCGAAGTCCGAATACATCACTATACTGCTTCCATAACTTCATAAGTTGATTTTGTGTTAGTACTTTTTTTTCTCTCTGCTCTGGATTGGTTTTAACTACTTAGTAGTTCGAAAGTGGTTAAATTGCTTATGTTTATGATTCGGTCTATGTTTGTTGTATTTAGTAGTCTTATGACTGCGTTTTGGGAGTTTGTTATGGTATTTGCTATGTAAATACCATGATGAATTTCCTGATTTGGAATCAATACACTGTCTTCATGTGAATTTAACTTAACTTTTCGGACAACTTGGTATCTTGCTGGCAAAACTATTGAATTGTTACTAGTACTGTACGATATTGGTACATATATCATATAAACTATTGAATTGTTACTAGTACTGTACGATATTGGTACATATATCGGATATTTTAAATTGTTGGGTCTAACTATTAAACAGTCTTCAGAAGAAATGGGAATTCACGATAAGAAAATCGTGCAGGATTATGTATTTTGAAGTTTGTATGTCAATAAAAGTAAGCCCTTTTGATTTGGTTACTTCTTGACTTATACCCTGTATGGGTTTGGATGAATGGAAAAGTGTCGGAATTGTGTTTTAAAATTTATATTTCCGCACCTGTATCTATTAAAAGTACTAACTGTTTTCCTGTTGCCACGCTTGTGGAAGCTACGAAGGCACTTTGACTAAGACAGATCGTGTAAATTCAGACATTTCTTATTGCTGGGTATCTAAAACGTTCTTCTTTTGTGCTTAGTCTATCAGCCTGTTCTGTGGGTATGCCTTCGTCAATTAACGAAGCCCCTAATAGCTTTCGTAGATTATCGACTTCTGATGTGAACTTGTCAGCCGTTTTGCCCTTTTGTGTCGTTTGTGCCGTTCGTGACTTTACTACGTCGGATGTTTTAACGACTATAGTGTCTTGCAATTTTTTGATGATTGCATTGATTGTCGTTTCATTCTGGATTTTGTATAGTGTTGAGCCAATAAGTTTTGATCTTTGAAGATGCAATTTTTGTCCATTGAATTCTGGAATGGCGTTCGAAATTTCTTTTATGTATGCCCTCTGGGCCTTAATTTCCTCCATTGTATTTTCTTTTATTTCTCTTTCTTCTTCTTCTTGTTCTATTTCTGGCAGCTTATCCAACACAATGGGTGTGTCTAATTCGTATATTTGCTTAAACTCAATAGTGTGAAGTTTAAGTGCTGCTATTGCCTTTTCTTTACATTCGGCGAGAATTGCTGTGGCTGCTATTTTATGAGAAGTTGTGAGGGAATCGTAATGTTCGTGCAACAACGATCTTATATCTTGCAGTATTTGTTGGATCGTGTTTATGTACTGTCGTTATAGACGTAGCTCTATTTTGTGACAGACACTTTAATGACTTGTCTAGATTTTCTTTTAATTCTCCATTTGCCCATACTTGATTTATATTTTCAAGAAAAATATGTATAATTTATGAGAGTTTAACTTTTGTATTGGAACTTAAACTTTTTAATTATAAAAAATTTTTTTTTGTATATTCCCTTCCTTTAAATTTGTATTATTTAAGTGCTGTGTTTCATTCATCAAATAGAAACATAACGTTCCTGCTGCATTCATAGCAGCAAATGTATGGTACTGTTAAGATGAAACACGTTTGCACTCTATTGTTTCCTTGTACTGGGAAATTTTCTCCAGTTAAATCAAGGTATGCTATCTTTATCTGCGCCAAACTTATTGCGCTCTCTGAGTTACTTTTTTCGCTCTTAAAAACCTCGATTATGTTAGAGATAGTCTCTCGCTCGGATGGCAATCGTTAACTCTTTCATAATAACTATCAAGTGTGGACATTATTTAAAACTTGTCTGGTAATTATGTAAATTTACTTATTTATTTTCATTTAAAATTTTTTTCTTATATCTCCTCATCTGAGTCTTCTATATTATTGGTTTCTATGTTTGTACTAAAAATACTAGGTACCCATTCTGGCACAACCTTTTTTTTTTTGGTTTTCTAACTAGTAATCTACTATATGTTATTTTTATGGACTTTTCCATAAGCTCTACTATGTTTTTTTTGAATTTGTAATTATTGGCTATCCAATACCGTATTTCCTTATATTTAATATTTTTTTCGCCTGAATTTATCAGGTAATCTAAAACCGGTATGTATATATTTAGACCTTTGTTATTCCTTATCTCTTGAAGTAAATGTAAATTTATTATTGTTTTTTTTGTGTTCATTTATTTCTCAATCGTTAACATAATTGAAAATTTTTTTTGATTTTTTTTTTTTTTGACAATTTATATTGAAATGTACTTTTATAACAATTGATGCATACGTTTTTAGATCTTATCAAAATCATTAGCATGGCTTACGTCTCTTTTAGTTACACATTTATTGTGTAGTCTGTATGCTTGGTACAATGCATTTGCGCTCAAAATTACTACAATTATTAATAAAAGTACATTAGTCAATTTCAAATCAACGTTTGATGATTGTATTTGATTTATTACGTTGGCAGTTGAGTCCACTATTTTTGTAGCTATTAGTCCCATTTTGGGTAATTCAAATGCATCATCAAACTTGCTTATTTTGTTATCGAACATTCATTAAATACATAATTAGAATTTTGGTTTTGGAATTTTTGAAAAGAATTTTTTTTTTAAAAGAAAAAAAATTTCCTTTTACATGACCTGCCTAATGGTTCGCATAGCTTTACGGGCTATGCTGCTATTGAGCGGATAAGGTTCCGGAGTTGGTTTTTTAGTGTTAATTGTTTTTATAGGATATAATATCTGAGTGAGGGTAAGATTTTGGGTTTTTGTTTTCGATTACTGCCCACGGAGGTGGTGCTTTGTTTGAATATAATAGCCACTTAATATGTGCTATTCTTTTTTTTATTTTATTTTACACTTCACTTCTCTTTGCCATTTCTCACTCTCTACTCACTCAGAATATCCATTTAGGCCATGTATCCATGTAGTAATTTTCCCATGCAAAGTTATTTTCTGTTTGAGTGTTGCGTGGTCCATCGATTGGGTATATTTCCAAATTCTTCATTCTGTTCTCCTCCTCTGTAGTTGCAAATTCTTTCTTCTGTTCTCCTCCTCTGTAGTTGCATATTCTTTCTTCTGTTCTCCTCCTCCGTAGTTCTTTTTTGTCCAGGTCTGCTTTTTTTTTACTTCATGTTTGATCATATTTCTTTTTTTTTTTACAGTAATTCGTGACACTTGTCACGGTCGCCATGTAAAGTTATTACGAAAGTTCTTAAACGATTGTATGTTGTTCTTTACGGTGTTATTTATTGAATGAATTCTTAAATCTCTAACAAGGTTCTTGTGCAGCTTAAACCGCGTAGCTGCAATGCTGGTGACGCCGGCAGAGGAGCGGTATGCTTATGTATAAATGTTTACATAAAAATAAGTATATATGTAAGCCGCCGCAGCGGGAGTGTGAGGATGTATCATATTGCTTAGCGATAGTGTGGTCGCGCGTGTTAGATCTGCCGACTCAGCACTGTCCAGTACCATGCCATCATGGATGGTCATGTTACTTAAGAGGCATGGCACTTGAATGTTGTATACATAAATATTGTAGCAAAGTGTTACAATATGTTTAAAATATTATTAACATGTTTCACTGCGTACAGTGATCACTTGATATTACCGAACATGTTACAATACTTTACATTTGATACATCTATACGTACGTGCCAAATTTAATCAAGATCGGACTACTATATCATATAGCTCCCATAGGAACAATCGGACCAAAAATTGTTTTGCTTCTAAAAACTTTTTGGTTTCTTTTGCGATCATTACCAAAGTGGGTGCATAACATTTGCACATAATAAATTTTAATCCTGCCAAAATTTTATGAAACTCGGATAACTATATAATATAGCTGTCATACAAACAAATGAAAATTTTGCATGCTGCATATTTAAGTGCATGCATATGCATGCGTGTCGTGCTATGGCATGTACAGTTTTTTTCGGCATTCTAGTTATAAATTGCAACAAGTGGATCTATGAATAGCAATGATTGTTTTATAGTTTTAAGTTTGATTTTATTTTTATTAAAGATATATATGTTTTTCCTCAAAAACATCGAAACATCGATGTGGCCAAACATGGATGTTTAAACAGCTATACCGCCTAGATTTATAAGATTCGGACCACCAAACACAATAAAGGGAGAGGGATACATATAGGGTATTTCGACCACGATACGAAACAAAGACCATGCAACGATTAGTGCTTAGACTTATCTGAGAAAGGATGCAAAGACATCGACCAAGGTTTTCACCTAGCAGTTGATGACGATGATTAACTACGGGGCGTTTATAGTGCAGCTCGATCCTAGTGAACCTGGGGATTTTCCCGGGACTACGGAAGACGTACTGCCATGATACATGTTAACCTGGGGACTGACACAGAAGATAAGGTTGTCTCATATAGGGATGTCAAAGAGGAGGTTGCGATCAATGTAAATTAGGGATTTACCCGGAGAAAGACACGACCGCACTAAATACTGGACTTAGGTCCTAAATTGTTAGACATGGATTCACCTTGAGGATGGCGGGAACAAGGCGATGTTTCCCTTAGTCCAGGTTGAGGCGGGAACCAATGAGTCTGAATAGGGATTAACTCGGACTTCTGTCTTGAAGGTTTAACTTTTGGTTTTTTGGTCTGTAAGGCTTACGTTAGTAGGGGCAAACACACAGACAAACAAACACATTCGACTCTGATGCACACTCAGAATAAACACTCACTAGACTCCCTCACTATTACTACATTCGGACGTCCCGAATATGGCAGGCTGAAGGACCAAAAAGGCCCGTGTGCCCTTCCTGTTGGCCACAAATGAATACTTGCACATGTTTTCTCATACTCATTAAACTACTTATATTTTCGAAGAGTTTCGTTATTTTGAACTATGCCACACATAGTACATTGCTAAATTCATTTGATTTTTTGCAAGGTCTGTTTTCCTAGAAAGAAACCTCAATGGCATTGTGTTAGAACAATTCTCGTGATTGTTATACTGTTGATATTCTCTAGGAGTTACGTTTTTCAACAGGTACATTGATAATTTCATTTCAAGTGTTTCATTCATTTGTCACCTATTTTATTAGGTTATCAACATGTTGACAATTTTCCCTTTATTTTCTTTCACAACAGGTACATTAATAATTTCATTTGACCTTTTGCAAGGTCATTAGGCCATTTTATAAGGCCATCAACATGTTAGCAATTTTCACCAGATGTGAAGGGAATTGGGGGTGCAAAAAATGTGAGCAAAGTACATGTGAGCAAAGTGCACCCCCAATTCCCTACTACTCAGCCCTATATGTGGCTGCCGGCAAGCTATGGAGCATGGAACTAACTGGCTTCTGCAAGCGCCTGATTACTGGCCTGACTCCCTATCCGACGTCCCTGACGCAAACCTCGAGCAGCGAATCCAGTGCCACATATCCGCGACGGCACCAATGGAAGGCTTCATGGAGAGTTTTTCCAATTATTTCAGAGCCCTGAGGGTGACCGCATATATCATTTATTCATACATCATATATTCAGACAATGGCAAGAACTTCGTTGGAGCATCCAAGGCCTTGGAAAATTACTTCTTGGACGCCACTAAAAGATGCATCCTGGACTCCTTCAGTCAACACATACAGTTCGGAGAATGGATATACTACCACGAGGAGGACGAAACAAAGAGGAAGCAAAAAGGTGATCTGGCGATAAGATTCTCAAAAGCACAAAGGGAAATAGGACCTCAAAAGGGAATAGCCATCGCAACACTGGTCATCTCGACATTCAAAACGTCCAGATAGGCTAGCGATAACGCGCTAGACGACTACGGAAAACATACCCAAAGGACCACAAACGATGAAAGAAAGAAAAGAGCGTAGGAAGAAGTGATCTACGACAAAAGAAGCAAGCCAAATCAGTCCAGAGAATATGCCAAGGTGGCGAAACAAGTAAGTGAATGGTGAGTGCAAACACTAATGCGACCTCCAAAAATACCTGATTACGAGCAGTTAGAGGTGATCACAGAAAACTGCACCCCAAGCCGCACTGCATAACGATAATGGATGACTTAATGCAACTAGCGGAAGAGTTTGAGACACTCGAACAAGAAAGAGTAGAGTTCAGAAGAGAAAACAGCAGAAGAAATAATCAAAGTCACCAAAACAACAGTGGACAAAGACAGAACCCCAGTAATACACAGAACTCGATGTGCAGAAGGTGTATAGAGGGAAATGGAGCAACACAAATCAATCCACAGCAGAACAGGACTTTCGGAGCAGGATGGAAACAAAATCCAAAGCAAGCATGCAGGCGATGTGGGGGACCGGGACATTGGGCGAGAGAGTGTCAACTACCCACAAAACTATTCTGCTGCCAATGTGGGAAAATTGGGGTAAGGACGATGAACTGTTGTACAAAGGTGGGAAACGAAAACCGGTTCCAGACTACGCGGGGCGAGCAGGGACCGACTCAACCAGGTCCCAAACGTTAATCGGATGTTTAATAGAAGAGGCGGATCAGCTCTGCACCATAATAGAGCTCGCAGGGAGCGAAGCGAAAGCCACCATAGATTCAGGAGCAACGAGTAGTTTCATTAGCCAGAAAATGAGTAAAACATTCAAGGACAGAGGAAATTGGAAACCCACGAAGAAAAGTATGGATGGCAAATGGGAGGGTGCGTGATATCGACTGGAAGGAAAAGTAAGATTCGGGAACAAACGATTAACGATGCAGTTTTTGGTGCTACCGAATGGCATCGATTCTATGGTATTGGGCCATGGGAACACAAATGCAGTGTGAAGGACACACAATAGCTATCCACTCTCTGGAGCGAGCCGGCTTTCAGAGCAAGAGCAAATCGATCAGTCAAACATCGATGAATTTATAATGGAGGAGCTAAAAGAGTTGGCCAAGATTAAGGAACGTGAATAATAGCAACCCATAAGATCAGAATGAAGGCAGAGATATTATCCAAAGAATCCACAAACGCAAGGAGAGATCGATGAGAAGGTAAATGAATTACTCAGAATGGGATATGTCGAACCATTGAAAAGCCCATACAGCTCCCCGATAGTAATGGTAAAGAAGAAACAAACAGGAAAATGGCGAATGTGCGTCGACTGTAGACAAATTAACGCGAAGTCGATTAAGGATGCATACCCGATGCCGCGGATTGACTACATACTAAATACTAAGGAAAGCGAAGTTTATCAGCAGTTTGGACCTGACAGACGGATACTGGCAAATCCCTCTAGGGAGAGAGAAAAAATTCACAGGTCGGAAGGTCGCGTTCTTTTCCTGCCCTCGTAATAAATCCTCAAATCCTGTGTTCAACCTTAAAAGAAAAGGTTAAATTCAGTAATCCTTGTCGCTACGGTGTGTCGGCTACTTGCGGTCGTATAGCAGAAGCCCGGTTGTCGCTACCAGTGGCTGAAATCGCTAAATTTCTCCTCATCGGTCTCGCGCCAGTGATTTTGGAGAGCCGGAGGGGTGGTGGGCGACTGCACACGCGCCGCCCTCATGACCCATCACTGCCTCATCGGTATTGGTGGGGTGAACGCACTAGTTCAAGTTTTTGTTTTCCACTTTTACCCTTTCCCCAGCTGGCAGCAGGCTAGCCAGATCACGCCAAAACGTTCTGTCCCCCTAGCGCTAACAGCACCTGTCGGGCTCAACAGAGCATCTGATCGCTCCCCCCTGTTAGCATCTGCAGGCCATACAAATATCAAAAAACTTTCATACTTTCAGGCTGCTTTCTTTCCCTTGCACCAACACCAAACTGAAAGAAATATTAAATATAGTGGAGTATCGGCGTTCATCTGTTTAGCTGCCCGTTGGCCCTGAGGGCTAAGAGGCGGCACTAAATGCAAGTTGCCCGGGTTCGATTCCCAAGTCGGGAATTACTGAAATAAATTTTTCAATCTAACTATATTATTTTTTCCTAATCCGATATATTTTGTTCTGTAAACCTCATCAAACTTGCACGCTCAAGTGTGTGTTCTCGACAATCGAAAGGGGAAATACTTGTCCCCCCTTTGGAATGCCGATCAAGCGGACACCACCGCCGCAGAAGCAGGCGATTGCGCAACAGGCCCCCATTGGGGGTTATGTGGTGCAAAAAGTGGCCCGTGTAGCGGCAGCATCGACTGGAGCAGCAACATCAAATGCAGCAGCAGCATCGATTGCGGCCGATTCGACGCCAAAGCGGTCAAGGGACTGTCAAGTGGACAGCCCCACCAGCGACAGCGCCCCTTCCAAAAAATCGAAGGTGCACATGCAAAACAAGGAGCTGGCGGAAATGAGCAGCCTTTTGGACTCGATTGCCGTCCACTATTCGGAGAAGAAGGATGCCACCGGCAAAATAAACCGGAGCATCACCAACACCTTCAGGGAGAAGGTCGCCAGACTACAAGAGCTAGTCATCGCGGTCAGCGCGATGCTTCAAGGAGTCGATGTATCCCCATTAGAGAAGCAGGCGTGCGCCAAATGCAGCGGTTCCCCACCTAAACTTGCGAGCCGCTACCAGCAGACGGAGAGGATAGTTTCCACAACGAGCGCGGACAAGCACACGCAGGTGACACCAAGACCGATCGATCGTGCTAAGGATGCGAAACGCAGTACCCCGGCGGGCCAAGTTACGACAAATCGGAACCACACTCCAGCGACGCGGACGCTGCAGGACCAGCGACCCGATCCTGAGACAACCCGGGGGTGGCAGAGAGTAGGTGCTACGCGCACATCTCGCCCGAAGGAGGCCAAACAGCGCAGAGCCAGGTCAGAAGCTCTTCTGGTCCAACCATCGTCCGGGCTTAGCTACAGCGAGGTCCTCGCAATGGTAACAAGGCGTAGCGATGACAAGCTGCGGAACGTTCGTGAGCAGGTGAAAAAGGTTAGACGCACCGCTAATGGAGGGCTGCTTTTGGAACTAAATGGGGCACCAACGGACAAGCAAGCAATGAAAGACGAGCTCGCACAGGTTCTGGGCGAGTCAGCAGGCGTACGGGTCCTATCGCAAGTTAAGCGTGCAATCATCCACGACTTAGACGAGCTGGCGGAGGCGCAACAAATCATCGCAGCCCTAGAGGAGCAGGCTAAGATCAATGAGGCCTCCTGCACGATCAAAAGCCTTCGACGTGGGCACTCAAATTCCCAAGTTGCAGTGATCGCGGCACCGGAATCCGTAATTCGGCAGATTCTCAAGCTAGGCAAGGTTCTAGTTGGCTGGAACAGTTGCCGAATCAAGGAGCTGGAGGAGTTGCCAAAGCGATGCTATCGTTGCCTCGGTGTAGGGCACATCGCAGCAAATTGTTCCGATGGGGTTGACAGGTCCAACTGCTGCCTCAAATGTGGAGTTGCTGGCCACAAGGCCGCAAGTTGCAGCTTGTCTAAGCCGCTGTGCTTCCTCTGCAAGGACAAGGGGTTAGAGAACACAGACCACTTTGCGGGCAGCCAAAGGTGCTGCGGAGGCTTCGACAGGCCCATCAATGATGCACCTCAGCATCATCCAAGTGAACCTAAACCACTGTCAGGTGGCGCAGGACCTGCTGCAGCAGACGATACGAGAGGGCGAGTTCGACATCGCTCTAATCAGCGAACCATACAGGGCTGTGAGTTCTGCAGAATGGGTCTCTGCTCACAGCGGCAAACGGTGGTGAAGCGCCTACACGCCAATAAGACCCCAGCACCAACAAAAGCTGCTACCGTAGGCGGCATAATAAGCCATCTCTTTCCGCATATCCAGGATGACCCAGCCCCATCATTAGCGCAGTACCCGCCTGAGTCACAACTGGCGGTGTGCACAGTTGACGAGGTCCTCGCCGTGGTTCGTAAGCTAAAACCTAAGAAGGCACCCGGTCCGGACGGGATCCCCAACCAGGTCTTCAAACTTGCTGTCTCAATGTTCCCTGAACCATTTGTCGATGTCTACAACAAATGCCTCAGCGAAGGCACATTCCCCAGCAGATGGAAAATACAATAACTTGGTTCTGCTACCGAAGCCAGGTAAGCCTCCCGATGAAGCGACGTCCTACAGACCGATATGTCTGCTGGATACGGCAGGAAAAGTCCTAGAGTCTCTTCTCTGCTCTAGGCTCAACGCAGCCATCCAGGACGGCGGAGGACTCTCCGATCAGCAGTTTGGCTTCAGGAAGGCCAAATCTACTGTCGACGCCATCTCTCGAGTGGTGACGATTGCGTCGGAAGCAATTGCGGGCACCAGGTGGAGGGGCGGCTCCAAGAAGTACTGTCTGATAATCACTCTGGACATAAGGAACGCCTTCAACTCAGCCAGATGGAGCCGGATCTTGAACGCTTTCGCCAACTTTGGAGTCCCGGACTATCTGTGTAGCTGCGTGAGGCAGTATTTCCAGGGAAGATCCATCCGCTACTCCACCGATGAGGGAATAGAAGAGCGAACCGCTTCCGGAGGAGTCCCTCAAGCGTCGGTGCTGGGCCCACTACTGTGGGACGCCATGTATGACGGCGTCCTACGCTTGGAATTCCAACCAGGAGTAAAGATCGTGGGATTTGCCTCTAAATGCGCATCCGCACTGTCGCGCATTATGCTAAATACGTGCGGCCCGAAGCAGGGACGACGTCTTCTACTGGCGAGCGTTGTGAACTCAACGGCACTCTATGCAGCACCAGCCTGGATTGAAGGTATGCACGTGAGGGCTTACCGGCGGGGTTTGGAAGCGGCACATCGGCTTAGCGCGATAAGGGTATGTAGTGCATTCCGCAACATATCGGACGACGCGGCACTCGTCATCGCAGGCATGATGCCAATAAATGAGCAGGCGGAGATCCTCAGCACGGTCTCTAATGCTAGAAATGCGGAAAGCTCCGGGGCGGCGCGTAGCCTAGCCAGGCAACACGCCCTGCGCAGGTGGCAAGAGCGCTGGGACACCTCTAGCAAGGGACGATGGACCTATAGATTGATCCCAGACATAGGCGTGTGGAGGCATGGTGAGGTAAATTACTACCGGACCCAGCTCTTAAGTGGTCATGGTTGCTTTAGGCAATACCTAAAGAGATTCGGGCACGAAACCACGGAGGAATGCTCGTGGTGCGGCAGTTCTGCCCAAGGTTCGAGGCAGAAAGACATCGCCTGGAAGGTGCTGTGGGTGGGCATGTGTTCACCGCTAACCTAGTCCGCTTAATGTTTGCCGATACCCTTGCCTGGGAAGCAGTTAGCGCATTCGCGGCGCATGTCATGAAGGAGCTCAGGATACTTGAACGCCTGAGGAATGAGGGTTAAGCTACACAGGGCCGTGCGAAGCAATACCGACCAGTAGTTCCGCTCGTCCTTGCACCAGTTACCCCCCTCTCTCCCTTTTAAGTTGTAAATAGTTTTGTCAGATAAATAAATGGAATTAAAAAAAAAAAATTTAAAAAAATCCCTCTAGGTCGGATAGCAGACCGATGACAGCGTTTACAGTGTCAGGAAAAGGACAGTGAAAACTATGCACAATTTGCAGGCGAAGACCAGAGTAGCTGGGACAAAAAATGGCCAGAAATAACATTGGCCGTGAACACCAGCAGATCTCAATCGACAAGAGAACCAAGATTACCGGGCACTATATACGACAGGGTAACGACAGGATCGGGTGTCGAAACGCTACACCAAAACAGCCAGAAAACCAACTAAAAGAGCTATTTGAAATTGTTAGGCAGAACTTGGAAACGGCAGCACAAGATCAGGCGCGACATTACAACATGAGGCGAAGGGAATGGAGACCAAAATTAGGAAATACGGTATGGGTAAAGAAACATTACCTATCAAATGCAGCAGAAAGATTTTCGGCTAAACTGGCACCAAAATACGGGGGTCCATATAAGGTAGTCAGATTTTCATCCCCCGTAATATGCAAAGTTCAAAACATGCAAGATGGACGCCCTTAGCGAAATAAAACCGCAGGGGCTGGAAACGACATCAGAAGAATAATAAAATGGAAGTGATAAATCCTGATCCGAACGTACAGAAATCACCACATTAGACCGGCCGGCTAAGAAGGGGTTTATATACGCAAATAGAAAGGGACATCAACTGAAATGGAATATTCAACTGAGAAGAGACACCGATCGTTGAAAATTCATTAAATGGGAAAAATTGTATCAAAATGGCAACTACAAGCAAAGACAAACAAAGTGAATTCATATTTAAAAATTATTTAAATAAAAATATTGAATAATTCACGTCAATGAACCAAATGACAACTATGAGCAAGTACAAAAATAATTAATTAAATTAATTAATGAAGTAAAGAACGTCGGTAAGTCGAGTATCCGAGAGCGGGTGTAAAGAGGAAGGAGTAGGATAAGGTAGAGTAAGAAAATGAATGAAGAGAATAAGAGAAATGAATGAAGTTAAGGTTAAGAGGAATGTAGTATAGGATAGGAGAGTTTAGGTTAAGAAATGAATTGTTAGGCTAAGAGAAGACTCGGAACGAGCCATCCATACGGGCATAAGCTCAGTGCAGAAAGGAAAAGATGCTCTAATCCGCCAACATGGTCGAAATGATACTCAGCAATCGCCACTAGAAGATGCCAAAATGGCCACAAAAAAATGCGAACTCGGTCAAAAAAAAAAAGGCACAGACACAAACAACAAAGCAACAAGGAACAAGGGACAGTTTTTCTCTCCCCAAGAAAGAAGTGATGGTGAGCAGCATAAATAGCAACATATGCACCTCACAACATTCAGCAACATCCACGAAATAAAGCCACAACGTTGTGAGAAGCATAAAGGTTAAACAATTATGCACCCCACAACATACTGTATACATCAACAAACAACAGCAAAAGAAAACATAACAAACAACAGCAACAAATATACACAGCTAGCAACATGTGTACAACGCCAAGGGATGGTTTGCCGTCGGCAAAACAACGGCAACGAAAGAAGAAAGAAACGAAGAACAATGAACAACAACAATCATATGAAATGAAACACAAGTAACACAACAACAACAAATACAGTAAAGTATTATACATTATTATATATCAAATATATAATAACAAATACATTAAAGGAAACACAAGTAACACAACAATAAAAAAATATATTAAATAACATATACATTAAATACCGCCGCAATAATAAATATATTAAACGAAACACAAATACAGCAACAACAATTGAAACAAGCCAAGCAACAAAATAAATATAAGCCATAATGCAAAACGCAAGAACAGCTGAGCATAAACAAATGCGAAGAGCTGCAACAAAAACAAAGGCAGCTGGGCATGATCAAAATGCAAAGCACCGGTTGCTGAGCGCCAAGCATCAAAAGAAAACGAAAGCAAACGAAAACAAATGGCAAACAAAGGGCACTGTCACCAGATGAGAGAGGGAGAGCGAGAGCGAGAGCACTTCGGAATATGGGCACCGAGAGCACAAAAAATGAGGGCTAGCGAGCCCGAAAGACGGGTGCGGGTGTGAAGGGGGCCCTTGAACGAAATACGAAATAAAGACCTCTGGTAGTAATCTTGAGAGTTCAAAAGGCGAGGAAGGGAAAGTGAAGTGTTCAAGACCTCCAGCAGTAATCTTGAAGCATCAAATCGAAGTCAGAGTACTCAAAGGACCAAGTCTGGGTTCAAGCGAGTGTCCTGAGAATAACATAGGGAACAGAGAATAGGGAAGGTTCAGGAAATATCCTAGAACCAAGCAGCAGGGAGCAAAAAGTAGGAAAGGAAGTATCCTGGAGGAATATTTTGGACTCAGGAAGTATCCTTGAACCAAAATAAGGACCTCAGGAAATATCCTTAAGGGGGAAGAGTTCAGGAAATATCCTTGAACGTGGAGATTGGGGTTGAAGCAAAGATAAGGAGATCATAGGAGAATAGGAGAACTCAAGAGACGAAGTTGAGCCCAGGTCAAGGATCTGAGTCATCTGCGTCGTCATCAATGAGCCAGCAAAGAACAAATCAAGCGAAAAGGAGCCAACCACATCAAGGAAAGTCAAACGAGGAACAACAGCGAAGACACAATCAAAGCAGAATTAAGGATCCAAGGACCACAAAGGACCTCCAACACTCGCCAAGGACCCCGATAGAATCCCAAAAGATCAATAAAAGCAAAAAGTACGAATGTCTGTGCCAAAATTACATATAAAAGTGTTATTATTTATCGGGGCACAAAATAACTTTTGTTGTGCCGAACCTAGCCCTGAAAAGTCTCATCAACGACTCTAAGGACGAGAAAGGATCGTTACAACTGCCGCCCAACGTGCTATACTGATAAAATAAATAACATAACCTCAAAGATAAAGAAAAAAAGCGGCAAAATGACCAAATCATGGGTGTACCATATGAAGAAGGAGGATCTGGTGAAACATGGCAAAGAATTCGGGATGAACATGACTGGAACTGTGGATGACATGAGGAAGCAGTTCGGAGAATGGATCTTCAAGCATAAAGAGGATGAAACAAGGAAGAAACAAATAGATGAGCTGGCGATAAAATTCTCAAAATCACAAAGGGAAACAGGACCTCAAAGGGGAATAGACATCGAAACGCTGGCCATTCCAACTTTCAAAACGTCCAGGTGGGCCAGCGATAACGCGCTAGACGACAACGAAAAACAACTCCTAGGGACCACAATCGATGAAAGGAAGAAAAGAGTGGAAGAAGAGGTGGTATACGAGAAAAGCTGGCAAGGAGGACGAGTCAACAGACAACAAAAATAACTTCAGAATTGGCTTACATAAAGCATTTGCACAAAACCGGAGTACGCAACCAGGTATACCATCAGGTCCTGGTGAATACACAGGTTTCACTAAATTAAGCACGCTGAGAAGCGAACTTTCATCAATCACTGGATTAAAAATGCAGTTCGACTTTTTATACCATGCATCCATAGGATGAAATGGTATATTAAAGTCGCCAAAATGTATGTAACAGGGAGAAGGAAGCTTTTCCGACCCTATAAAGTATATATATTCTTGATCAGCATGAGAAGAGAAATTGATATAGCCATGTCCGTCTGTCCGTCTGTCCGTCTGTCCGTCCGTCCGTCCGTCCGTAAGAGTGCAGAGATCTCAGCAACTACAAATGTTAGAGTTACCAAATTTAGAATGTAAACTCGTGTAGTCTTGGCGCAGACCAAGTTTATTTTTTTTTTTTCCCCCCCTTCCGCCTCCGGAATTTAATAAAAAGTGATTTTCTCCCGTAATAGTATCGGAATTTAATTCGGCACACTTATATATGTTATGGACATCTATCATTCCACCAAATTTCATAAAAATCGGAATAAAAATGGCCGAGTTATGCATTGAAACCTTTTGCACTCAAAGCGGCGCAAGGGCGAATTTGGCCGGTGGGGCGCTAAAGTGCACACACATAAGAAAGAGCGAGATAGCATATGTTAGAAATCGTGCATACGAAAGAAATTTAATATATGAAATAAGTTTTATAAACTCAAGGTAATTTGTTTTCCCCTGATGCATGGTATATCCAAGTCGGCCCGGCGACTTACTTACTTTATTTAACTGATAAGGATACGGAAGTCTTGAATGATATTCCGTTGAGGAGTAGGTAGTCTTGAAAAAATCAGCAAACATATCGCCAATTGCCTGATCAGTGTTAGCTTTATTATTTTCAAACGACAAGGAAGACGGATGCACTGATGTCTTACGTTTAGTATTGACAAAGTTATAAAATTGCTTAGGATCGCGAGAAAACTGACATTTGCAGCGCCGTAGATAATCCTTATAGCATTGCATATTAAGGACCATAAATCTCGAGCGAGCAACAGAATACAAAATATAATCAGACGAACGACGAGTTTTCTTAAACTTCTTATAGCATCGTGACTTCACATTTTTCAAGTTGGATAACTCCCGAGAGCACCAAGGAGGTCTATTAGAAATCACCTGTCTCTTGAGAGGAACACAATTATCGAAAAGTGAATCAAGTGTACTATAAAAGAAAGAAATAGCTGAGTCCATGTCTATACAATTGTACACATAAGACCAATCTGTAGCAAAAATGAAATCATTAAGATTAGAAAAATCTGTTTTACGAAATCATCGGGTTCGAGGTATCATATTAGCACAAAGTAGTGGTGGAAGAAAAGATAGATCAATTGTTAAATTTAAAGTAGGATGAAATTTATCTTCCGGAAGAACAAAAGGTTCAATCCTGGAAACAGCACAATTGGAAGGATCAAGTACAATTATCAGATCTAATGATCTTCCATTTATATTACGCACTGAATTGATTTGAGATAGAGACATCTCAAGAAGGCCGTCAACAAAGTCATGTGACGTGGAAGGCAACAGTATAGTAGACTCATCCACAAGGGACCATGGAAGGTAAATTAAAATCACCTAGAACAATGAGAATATCACGATTAGAAGTTAAAGCAGAGACAGATCGAATTGCCTCTAAATGATTTAAATAAGCCCCCATGTCAGACTGCGGTGGAATATAAGAACAAGTGATGTAGGCGGAAAAAGAATGATAATCTACCCAAACTCAATCTCCTGATTATAAGAAGGCTGAATCTGTTCAGATGGTAAAGCAGCATCAACAGCAATCAAAACTCCTCCACCCACGCGAGGAGTTCGATCACATCTGAATACAGAAAATTTTGAAGCAAAAACAGATGCATCAGCAATGTCAGGTTTTAGGCACGTCTCCGTAAAACCTAAAATGTTATTCGTAAAATAAAGGATATCTACATAGAGATTAGTAAGTTTTGATCTCAGTCCTCTCACCAGCAGATGCTGGTGTGCCTGAAACCGTATTAGTAGCTTGAGCAGCACTTGGCAGGCGAATCGGTGGCCGATTTTTCTTTTTCACAGTATATTCTTTAACTATATTCTTTAACCAAAAACGTTTATGACATATAGTGTCAAAACTGTTGGCAGAGACACTTATTTTAAATGACGAAATGTCACGGGCATACGAAAATTTAAACTTTTCCACTGCAACATTCGGGTCTTTAACCACAGACCGAATATAGGCCATAACATCATCAGATGTGACTTCAGGGGCAAGCCTAGAAACAAATACATGTACACCAATAAAATCCCTTGGCGGCTGTGCTACAACAGCAGCTGCAACATTGGGAGTTCCAACTGCTGACGCAGCAAAGCCACTAACAGGGCCTCCAATGATAAAACTATCGGCAATTTCCATTCGATTGGAAGATTGCCCGGACAAATCGGATACTACGCCTAATTTCACATTAGATGAGAGGTTACTACCACGCGATATGGGAGTAACCTCAATGCCCGGAATCACCGGGCTTTTAAACGATATTAGGCGCTGATTACTGGGTGAAGATATGGCATGAGACCCGCCAGGGACGAGAAGAGACGCCGGCGGAGCAGGAGATGCACCTCGAGGAATGGTCTTTTTTCGTTTAGGAGACTCATTTAACAGCTTTAAGCTATTAAACTGAGCCTCCAACGCCATAAACTCCGATTGGAGTTTATTAAAACCAGCCCTCAAAGTGGTAAAACCATCTCTAGTGCGCCTCATAAAAGTCCGCATCTCATTCTCGATACCGCGGCAAGAATCACAACCATACTTCAAACCTCCACCGATTCTAATACTGTCTTTAATTTTCAATGTGAGACCCGCACACTTAACATGTACGGGATTCTCACACAGCCAACATAGGATATACTCCTGACAGTCTTTAGCTTCGGTGGAAACTTTGCAGTTTCGTTTTAAGCAGACCATTTTCACTTTTTTAAAATTATGAATTGAAAAAGAAATATTTAAAAAAAATATACTGACCAGATCGCTCAAGAGTTAAAATTACAAAGTAAAACGTTTACCTCGTAAGAGAAAAAGCTTTCTATTAAGAGAAACACAATAGAAAGAACACAATAAGAAATCACGTATCACTCAGACGCGAGAAGGAAATAGACGACAACGCGTACAATAATAGGAAAGAGCGGGATAATATGATAAAGAAAATATATTTTTATCGAGAAAAAGATCTATTAATAGCTATATTTAGCCTTTTTAATGCGTAAGAGTGTTCTCAAATTTAATAAAAGTGTTTTAAATGAAATGGGCAACGCTCTCCATTGAGCCCTATCGATAGCGATAGTTTTACTGCGCGGTCTTTTTTAAAAAGAATAAGTACACAATAGAGCAGCTGCCAGAGCAGCCGAATATTCCTCTACTTATATAATTGGTATACAATATTCGGCTGCCAAAGTTCGACTTTATAAAACTAAATGGTGGTATCAAAGTCATTTAAATAAAATATTTTAGTCCAAATTTAAAAATTTGTTCCACTTTTAGCGTTAAAGCCCGAGTAGTCAAAGTAAACAATTACCAACATATGTATATGATCCTGAATGTCGTATTCGAGCATGTAATATTCTGCACAAACATCGCGAATACATATCAATAAGCGATATTGAATACAAATATATGGAAATGAACACACACTGTTTCCATCAAACCTTAAAATACAAAAATATTTTATAATAAAAACAGACTATAGACCTCTAACATATTCGATCTCGATGACTAATCGGAGACCCAAACTAACTAGACTAGACTTAGAAGAGTATGAGTTCACTGTAGACTATTTTAAGGGAAAGGATACTTTTGTAGCGGATGCATTTTATCACATAACCTTAAGGGATCTTAAGAATACAAATTCGCATGTTTGAAAGTCACTACAAGGCAGTAGAGTAGATAAAAAAAAACCTGGTCAGCAGAAAACCAAGAACAACACTAAGAGAAATTGCAAACTCAAAAAGAATTTTCTAAGCCCAACGGATATACCGTCATTAAAAATGACGATGTACGAGAAATAGTGACCTTGCACATGACAGAATCATCATGGTTTTTAAAACATGGTAAGAAAATGGTTAGTCAACGATAGAACTTACGCGAGGACCTTTGATATAACCCATTAGCAGTAGAATCAAAGATCACAAGCACGGTAGAATCAACGACAGAACCCAATAGCTCAGTTAGTCATCGATAGAACTCCCGCTAGGATCGTGGATATAACTTATTTATCAGTAGAATCTAGTCCATCAGCAAGGTAGAATCACCGACAGAACCCAAAGTTAGTATTTTAAAGATAATTTCAAACCCAGAGCACATGGTTCCTTTTGACTCTTCATGTGCACAAAATATCGCCCACGTTGCATCACCGCCGGTTAGGCTGTGGGATTTCTCTCGACACAGTGAGCACCTCGTGTCGACGAACCTATCTATTCCTTCTCTCAGGTACAAATATCCACACGTGGCTTGTATATGAAAACCAGCCCTCGAAAGCTGCAGGCAGTCTAACCAACACAACCGTCGGGTGAACATCGAGAGTCAAGTCTGCACCATCAGGGAGTGAACATGGGAGTTGTTCATCATCATCAGACAACGCAAGGATCAACTGTTTCAAGGATCATAGTCTCATATCTAAGGATGTGTTGCTTAGCATCGCCAAGATCATCGCTTGATGTAACATTTCAAGGACAACCATCAAGCATCGCAAGAAGCCTCACTCAGCATCGCATGGACTATCGCTTGGTAGTGCAACCCAAGGATCATCACTCAGCATCATCTCCACCCAAGGATCATCGCTTGGTATATCAACCCAAGGATCATCGCTCAGCATCACCGGATCATTGCTTGGTATATCAACCCAAGGATCATCACGCCTTATCACCAGGATTATCACCCCTCATCGCTTGGTACATCAACCCAAGGATCATCACCCCTCATCGCTTGGTACATCAACCCAAGGATCATCACCCCCCATCGCTTGGTAAATCAATCCAAGGATGGACTACCACGTAGCACCGTAACGTCCATCACTCAGCATATCAAAACTCAAGGACCATTAAACCAACAAACATGGGCGTCAAATGGATCAGTTATCGACGCAAAGCAGAGCTGGAGTTCGGATTGACCCCAGGAGGAACAGTGGAGGAAATGCGAACACGATTCGCTTTACGAGAAGACCACCCCCCAGAGATACTTTCACGCTTGGCAACCCTGGAAGGACAATACGGAGCTGTGGCTACTGTGGACACGGGACTCGACGTGAAAGCCCGCTCTCGACCAGTCTCGCCGGCCAGCATGGGCGATAACCCGAAGGAAGCACACCTGGAGTTGTTTCGAGATTTTATGCCCGAAGCAAAACCATTACCACTGAAGTCTTCCGCGTCCAAGTCAACAGACCTTATCCTGGAAGTACCACAGAGGAACAGGACGTCACCCATGGAGCACCGCTCGCCATTTCCAATCAATCAGGCGGCGATGGCGGAGAAGATATACAAATGGGGTATCTCTTTCGATGGCACAGCAGACCTTTTATATTTCTTGGAGAAGGTGGAAGTTCGTGCGGCCACCTACGACATCGATTCGGAGTCACTACCCAACATGATGCCACTTTTATTCTCCGGAAGAGCCGAAGGACGGTGGCAAACGTGCGGCCTGCTAAACGTGACCTGGGGTGAATTCAAACAAGAATTCCTGGATTTCTTTTTGCCACCCAGATATTTCCAAAAGTTAGAAGACGTCGACAGAAGTATTTGGAACCCTTCAAGCAATACTTGATCGAGTTACGACTCATGATGCGTCGAGCGAACTACTCCCCAATGCAGGAGCTCGAGAGGATCTACGACAATCTACAGCCTGATTACCAATTGCATACCCGACGCATCGACTTCAGGAGCTTAGCAGAGCTCACTAGACTGGTGATCACCTACGAAACCATAAAGAACGGAAGCCCCGTAGTAAATTCTGCGGTCTTCTTTACAAACCCTCCGAAGAAACACGTTCAATTCGCCCGTTCAATGCCCACCGATTCAGGATCGGATTCCCCAACCCAGGCAACCGAGAAGACGGGTGGACCTCAAGCGGAATTTAAGCTACATTGTTAGAATCTAAGTATTTTTAGAAGCCACACAGATAGGGACATAGGGTTGTAGGATTGCTGGTCAGAGTCTTTAAACATATTTTTCATGCAGCATGACGGTCCAATTCTCCCGCTTCGTCGGGTAAGTCGGGAGGACGTGTGACGATAGTTTCTTCACTATCGACACAACAACTGTCGGTAGCGATAGCGCTCAATGGAGAGCGGCATCTTTGTTTATTTCTTGCTTAATTTCTTTTCAGCATATATATATTATTGGTATTAATTGTTATTAAGTAGTATTAAGTTTCATTGATAAGACTCTATGGAAGAGCAAATACTTTCTTTTAAGTTAAATGACTCTGAACCCGATAGGCAGAACTTGGCAGATGACAAAAATTTGGCTGGCGGTCATTCTAGTCAAGACCACAAAAGGGAATACAATTGCCAGTGAAAAAAAAAAAAAGACTGTGAAGTGCGACATACAAAACCACCAAGATCAAGGACATAAAGACCAAAGCTAACATAACGACAACGCGAACAAAGGACAACACGACAAGGATAACACAAGGACAAGGATATACAAGGATAAGCACCAACATCGGACACAGAAGGAAATACAACGAGGAACACAAGGATTAAGGATACATAAGGACGAAACGAGCGAGCGAGAGGGAAACGGCCAGGTGAGTCGGCGCAGGCACCTCGTACGGAGAATATCCCCACAGCTAGCCTAGCTCTCCTTGCTCTCTCTAAGCTCCTGAGTTGCTGCTATATGGAAGCGGCAAACTCGCATGCCGCTTCTCAGTTCTCTGGGTTCTCCAGCATCTTCGCGACCAGGTTCTCCGCTATGACTCGCTCGCCGAATCTATGAATTAGCCTTTGCCTCGCAGAATCGAAGCGAGGGCAACAAAACGCCACGTGGTTAGCGTTCTCTACGATCCCGCTGCCGCACCAGATACACTCGTCCTCCTCTTCATGCTTGAACCTCTTCAGGTAGCTCCTGAAGCATCCATGGCCGCTCAGTAGCTGGGTGAGGTGGAAGTTGACCTCGCCATGAGATCTTCTTATCTGAAACGCGCAACATACCCTGATCGCGCTGAGCCTGTATGTGGATTCCAGGTCGCGGCGATAGATCCTAAAAGCCAACGCTTTTGCCCAGACTGGGGCAGCGTAGAGGGCAATTGATCTCATTACGCTCATCAGTAGCATCCTGCGGCCTTGCTTGGGTCCACGCGTGTTCAGCATGATCCTTGCGAGTGCACTCGTTGAGACTAGCGCTCTGTTGTTAGCATACTGCAAGTGCTCCTTGAAGCTCAGGCGGGTGTCCAGCATCACTCCCAGGTATTTTAACGCCCTTTGGGAGGTAATCGCCACGTCTCCGACCATGATCCTGGCGTGTTCCATGATTTTGCGGCTGCTCACAAGCACCGCCTCGGTTTTATGGGCGGCCAAGCTGAGGCCTGCAGCACCAAGCCAGTGTTCCAACTTGTCGATGGCTTCGTTGCACCACTGCTCCGCTACCTTCAGCTCCTTGGCCACCACGACTAGGGCAACGTCATCCGCGAATCCGATTATGCGTGTATGTGAGGGCAGCCGTACCCTTAGGATGCCGTCGTACATGATGTTCCAAAGCAGAGGCCCCAAGACTGACACTTGCGGTACTCCTGCGGAAATGTGATGCACCTTGGTGCCTTCTGCCGTCGCGTACTGCAGGGTTCGTCCCTCAAAGTAGCTTCTCACAAGCTGGGTCAAACTCTGCGATACGTGGAAAGACGAGAGGCCGTCCAGTATCCGGCTCCACTTCGCCGTGTTGAAGGTGTTTTTGACGTCGATCGTCACAATGAGGCAATACTCCTTGCTGCCGCCCTTCCAACGACTTCCAGATATCGCTTCGGACGCGATGTTGACCACGGTGATTATAGCATCCACCGTTGACCTGGCCTTCCGAAAACCAAACTGCGTGTCTGACAGGCCACCGTGGATGCGTATCTCCTCTTGCAATCGCGCGCCAATCAGGGTCTCCAATATTTTGCCCGCCGTGTCTATGAGGCAGATCGGCCTGTAGGAGTATGCCTCCTCGATGGGTTTTCCCGGCTTGGGAAGCAGGAGAAGGTTCTGCACCTTCCAAATGCTTGGGAATATGAGTTCTCGCAGGCACTGGTTGTACATATCGGTGAATACCTCCGGGTGTAGAGTAACAGCCAGCCTGAGGGCCCGATTTGGGATGCCATCCGGTCCTGGTGCCTTTGAGTCCTTAATTTTTCGAACTATTGATAAGACCTCCTCGCAGGTGCATTCTTCGATGGGGTCGCTGCTGGGCCGGAGTGGGTGATTTCGTAGGGCCACCTCACATTGGGGGAACAGTGCACACACAATATTCTCCAGGGTCGCAGCGTCCTGTGGGATATTTAAAGGGTCCGATCGCAGCCGCTTTACGATCTTTTGGTACGCCTTACCCCATGGATCCTGCTCCGCTGTGTCGCATAGGGCCAAAAAGGACTCCCTTTTGCTGGAAACGATCTCCCTCTTTAGGCATTTCCTCCTTGTGCGGTATAAGTGACCTAGGGCCTCAAATTGGGGCGTTCCTCTAGCGCGTTGGTACACACGTCTTGCTCGGAGACAAGCTTGACGGGCCACGTCGATGGCTTCATTCCACCAGCATACAGGCCTGTGGTGTCTGTTGTAGGGCCCACGTTTGGCCATGCTGCCTTCGCATGCTGCCAGCACCTTGTCCATGACTCTGCGAGCCGTCTCTTCGGCAAAGTGGTCGGTGCAGAGCCCAGCCATTTTTAGAAAGGACGGGAGGTCCAAGGTTCCAGCTCTGAAGGACTTCTTCTGCGGAAATTCTCGAGACACTGAGCTAGCACCTGATACCACTGTGGTCAGGATGGCCTCATGGTCGCTCGCAGTATAAAAATCCCCGGTGCGGCAGGACGTCGTTTCCGCCAAGGCTTCGCTGACAAACGTCAGGTCTATGATAGAGCCGGTCCCGGCCCGGGTGAAGGTGTTCCTGCTACCCGAGTTGAGAAGCGTCACGTTGAGAGATGCGAACGCCTCGAGGAGGACGCGTCCCCTTGTGTCCGTTCTTGGACAGCCCCAGTCCACTGCCCATTGTAGTCGCCGGCAATGACGACTCGATGACGGCCTCTAGCATCCTCTACCAACCTGTCGATCTGCTCTCCAAAAAGGCTGAGCGGCATGCTGGGTGGCATGTAACAGCTGTACAATGTTAGATCTTTCAGCCTCGCTCTACAGAAGTTGTCAAAAGTTTCAGCATTGTCCAAGTTCAGGCGCATAGGTCCACAGGACCATATTGCTGACTTTTTGGATCTATCTGACACACAGGTTCGAGTATTCCCTACTATGTAGGGCTCGCTCAAAAGCGCAACTCTCGCCGAATGCTCCTTTGTCGATTGCTCCAGCAGATCCTGGGCAACTCTGCAGTGGTGCAGGTTGAGCTGCACAATCTTTAAATATGGCTGGGACGTTTGGGGGCTATCAGCGTCCTTCTAACGCCTGCCGATGGACACCTATTGCTACCCGCTACGTGGTTAGCACTCGCACCTTTTTCGGCGCAGAGAAAGCACTTAGCTGCAGCGTCGCAGTTCGCAGATATGTGTCCTGCTTCACCGCACCTGCAGCAGCACTTAGATCTGTCGACCTGGCTGGAACATCGAGCGGCAATGTGCACTACTCCCCCGCTTGCATGTGTCCTCGTGGGTGTGTATGTGTTACCTCTCTCCCATTCTACATGTGATATTCGTCTTGGTGTTGTCCATATTAACCTAAGCTTAAGCTTAGGTCTGGTCTGCTGGATCCCCTTCCCCCCGCCTCAGTATAGATATATATATATATATATATATATATATATATATAGTAGTACATCCCGGTTCTTTCTAGTCGCTAGGTCAATCCTCGGCTAGAGATTGAACCCTTAGTTACCCTTGACCCGTAGTTAGGGTGATTGGTATCTCTGTCCGGGTAAATTCCTAGGAGGTATCGATCATCATTCCCCTCCTCAGGCCTCAGACTCCCATCTCAGCTAGAAGCTAACCATTATATGTATCGTATTGATGTCGTCCTGCATGTATCCTTTCCTTTTCCCCATTTTATATGTTGTGGTCCGATCTAGAATCAGCAATTCTCCAATGATCTCGAGTTTCGGTATCTTTACAAATATTTTTGTAAGGAGGCCCTGGGGAGACTGAGATATGTACCCAAGCTGAGAAAAACTTCCATACAAGATAGCAAAGAATATGTTAGAAAAAAAAAGGAACACTATGATACGATTTCTTGTTAAGCACAGGAAACAAGATTTTACTTAAAAATAAAGTACCTCGCCGGGCCGACTTGGATATACTATGCATCAAGCGAAAAAAACTACCTTGACTTTATAAAACTAAATTCATATACTAAATTTCTTTCCTATTCGCGATTTCTCACATATGCTATCTCCCTCACTTTTATGTGTGTTTTTTTAACATTGTATTCCAGCATTTAATATTCTGCACAAACATCGCGAATACATATCAATAAGCGATTTTGAATACGATGGTAATGTATGAAATAAACACAAGTCCCCTATAAGGCGCCGGGTCGACTTGGATATACCATGCATCAGGCGAAAAGATACATATTAAATTTCTTTCAAATGCTATCTCGCTCACTCTTATGTGGACACGAGCATTTTAGCGCCCCCCGACCAAATCGGTGATATCCAGCATATGCTAAGTATCTCACTCTTTTTTTGCGTGCATCTGCCTTGCACCGCTTTGATGTATTTTATATATAATAAAGTAAGTAAGTCGCCGGACCGACTTGGATATACCTTGCATCAGGGGAAAAAAACTACATCGAGTTTATAAAACTAAATTCATATATTAAATTTCTTTCGTTTGCGCGATTTCATTTTGCTATCTCGCTCACTCTTATGTGTGTGCACTTTAGCGCTCCACCGGCCAAATTCGCCCTTGCACCGCTTTAAGTGCAAAACATTTCAATGTATAACTCGGCTATTTGTATTACGATTTTTATCAAATTTGGTAGAATGATAGATATCTATAACAAGTATGAGTGTGTCAAATTAAATTCCGATACGATAAATATTGCGGGAGAAAATCACTTTTTATTAAATTCCGGAGGCGGAAGGGGGCGTGGCAAAAAAAATTTGATGGAATGATAGATGTTCATAAGATCTATGAGTGTGCCAAATTAAATTACGATACGATCAATATTGCGGAAGAAAATCACTTTTTATTAAATTCCGGAGGCGGAAGGGGGCGTGGCAAAAAAAATTTGGTGGAATGATAGATGTTCATAAGATCTATGAGTGTGCCACATTAAATTACGATACGGTCAATATTGCGGAAGAAAATCACTTTTTATTAAATTCCGGAGGCGGAAGGGGGCGTGGCAAAAAAAATTTGGTGGAATGATAGATGTTCATAAGATCTATGAGTGTGCCAAATTAAATTACGATACGATCAATATTGCGGGAGAAAATCACTTTTTATTAAATTCCGGAGGCGGAAGGGGGCGTGGCAAAAAAAAAACATAAAGTTGGTCAGCGCCAAGACTACACGAGTCTACATTCTAAATTTGGTAGCTGTATCATTTATAGTTGCTGAGATCTCTGCACTCTTACGGACGGACAGACGGACGGACGGACATGGCTCTATCAATTTCTCTTCTCATGCTGATCAAGAATATATATACTTTATAGGCTCGGAAAAGCTTCCTTCTCCCTGTTAGATACATTTTGGCGACTTTAATATACCATTTCATCCTATGGATGCATGGTATAAAAATCGAATTTCGGGGACGTGGCATGCATCTACTGCCCAAATACGATAGCTCTATCTTTTATAGTTCCCGAGATATGGTGGCTCAAAATATTGTTTTTCAAATAGATGGGGCGGAAGGGGGCGACAAAAAAAAAATTGTCTATGAAATTTTTGCCACGCCCCCTTCCGCCTCCGAAATTCGGTAAATTTGATTTTCAGCCGAAATATTTATTGTATCGTAATTTAATTTGTCACACTAATACATGTTACGAATATCTATCATCCCACTAAATATCACAAGAATCAGAATAAAGATGACCGAGTTATACATATATGTGTGGACTGAACATTACCATGAGATTCGCCGCGTCTAAGCGACAGAACTCTAAATACATAATGTACTTGGGCTAAGTATACTTTATAATTTCATATAGAGATTATTCACAGATCAACCTTACAAATGAGCAGAAGCTTAGAAAGTTCTTTTTATACCCTTGCAGAGGGTATTATAAAATTGGTCAGATGTTTGTAACGCAGAGAAAAGATCGTTTCCGACCCCATAAAGTATATATATTCTTGATCAGCAAGAGAAGACGAGTTGATATAGGCATGTCCGTCTGTCTGCCTGGTGCTAGTCCCACAGTTTTAGAGCTTCGTATAGAGGTCTTGCATATAAAACGAAAGGTGCGGGTTGGGATCTCGTTATCGATATAAATATAAAAAAATTTTTTTTTTTTGTTTAAACGAATGGACGCGAGTTCTAATCCCACGAAATTCGATGACAAATTTATTAGTGTATTTAAAATATTTCTTTATTGGATTAAGACACAACAAAATTTTTAGGAAATAAAATGTAATGGCATAGCCGAAGTTAGCTTCTTTGATAGTATTATAATTACACCAACTATGTATATTAACTATAAGTACAACACTTTTCAAAGTATGACTCAAAGATTTTTATTCAGATGAATTTATGAAATTGGTGGAATGATAGATCTCCATAATACGTTTGAATTAAATTACAATACTATAAATATGTCGGGAGAAAATCACTTTTTTTTGAATTTCGGTGGGAGGAAGTGGGCGTGGCAAAAAAAAAGAATAAACTTGATCAGCGTATATACTTCATTCTACATTCTAAATTTGGTAGCTTTTTCTTTTATAGTTGCTGAGATCTGTGTATTCTAAAGGATGAAAAGACGGACATGGCTATATGAAATTCTCTTCTCATGCTGATCAAGAATATATATACTTAATACGATCGGAACTTCTTCCTATCTGCCAGTTACATACATTTTGGCGACTTTAATATACCATTTCATCCTATGGATGCGTGGTATAATTATTACATATATAAATAAAGACTATAAACAACTTACAATTTTTGCATATTTCCAGCACTCGATGGCGTTATAGATGTTCCCAATTCGCAAATTAATTAACGCTAAATAGGCATAAATATTGGGTAAATGACTACCAAAAGATGTACTTTTGGAGAAATAGTGCTGCGCCATCTCGTAATTCCCCATTTTATAATAGGCCTTTCCTAACATGTATCTAGACACTAATGAAATAAGTTTACCAGCAATCGGTTGGCTTAGCGCTTTTATAGTCATTTCATAATCTCCAGCATCGTATGATAAATATGCAAGGCGTAATTTACTAAACAAGAATTTATCACGTTCGTTTTCATTGGTATTGGGAAAGTTTAAATTTTTCGCATAGAAATTGGCGGCGCTTTTAAAATTTTTTCGGTAATACTCCACGCTTGCATTTACTTGGGCATTAAATCCAATTGACCTCTAAAAATGGAATAATGAAGAAATTTAAATTTAACTTAAATTTTACTTATATGTAATAAGAAAGTCGTCGCTCCGACATACGAAATATGAATTCACAATTACAATTTGGTATGTACTCAAATTTTTGGATCCAATGAAGAGCAGTGCTTATTATTAGTATTATTATTAGTATTAAGCTCATATGATTATTAGTATTAAGTTCATGGACTGGCTCTGACCCGATAGGTAGAACTAGTTCTTCTTTGCAGCGCCACCTAGCCTGGCCAACCAATCGCCGCTTACTCGTTTCGTCGTTCACCCATTTCGCCACTCACGATCATGCTCTTCGCTTTCGCCGCTCATGCTCTTCGCCGGCGCTTTCTAGAAAAAGCCCAAAAAGTAACGGTGATCGGGCTGACGCCACGCGCCGGCGCCACGTACATGCGATGAGTCACGTAGGCCACTGGGCATATGCGGCTACGCGTAAGAGAGGGACGGAAATAGGAAGCTTAGAATGGCTGATGCAATGGCGCAGCTGTACCCGGCGTCGACGCGTGCCAAAGCTTCACGGCGAAAACAGGCCGAAGTGGATGGTGAAAATTCGGACGGCGATCATTCTAGTAAAGACCACGGAAACGAACACAAGTGCGAGTGAAAAAAAAAAATGAGAAGTGAAGTGCAACCGACCAAACCACAAGACATCAAAGGACGAGGATCAAGGATATAAGACCAAAGCTGGCATAAGGACAACGCTCAAGGACAACGTGACAAGAATAACACAACCAACAAGGAACACTCAAGGACCTTTCGACGTACCAAGGCAAGGACAACACAGGACAAGGACAACGAAAGGATAAGCAACGAGGACGAAGGACCAAGCATAGTAAGCGAGAGTTGGATGGCCAGGTGAGTCGGCGCAGGCGCCTCATACGGAGAATATCTCCATAGCTAGCCTAGTGTAGTGATTCAAGTGTGTGGCGATAAAATAAAAATGAATAATATTGCATCACGTATTCGGTGGTGTTCGGTTAGAGGGACCTGAAGTCCTTGAAGGTCCTGCGCCCTACCCGGTTCGGAGCATCCGAACGTAGGGACAATGAGGGAATATTTATATTCGGCTATGACGAATCCTTGATCTCGTTCTTACTTTAACATGGTTGTTGGTCGAGCGTATCAACTGTGTCTCAGATTGCATGAGTCCTCGTGTTTTTTTTTAATATTCTTTATTAAAAATAGATAAAATTAGAAGTAATGAAAATAAATATATACAACCATAAAGGAGCGAGATCCTAGGGTACCTCCTCGTGGCAATTGCTTCCTAGGGTCGGTAGCTCTCTTTACGGTTCTCCGGCTCTTGCTCGCTCAGCTTGCCGCAGATCCTGCATCACATAGGCTGCGAAGCTGTTTGTAGCCTCCCATGTGTGTGGACTTGCCATCATGGAGTCCACCAAGTTTAACTCTGATAGAGTGGTTCCCGCTATTGCTGCTAGCTGCTGCCTCTGTTGCTCGTACCGCCCGCACCCGAAAAGAACGTGCTGGGCGTCCTCTACACTGTCGTCTCCGCAGAATGTGCACAGCGGTGAAACCTCATGGCCAAAACGGTGGAGATATTGCCTGAAGCAACCATGACCGCTCAGAATTTGGGTCAGGTAGAAGTTCACTGAGCCGTGCTTCCTTTCGACCCAGGTTTTTATATTTGGGATGAGAGAGTGGGTCCATCTCCCATTCCGGGACTCGTCCCATCTCCTCTGCCAAGTTATTAGGCTGCAGCTTCTAGCGCCAGCGCGGGGCAGTTTTCTCGACCCTTGTGACTGTGGGGCGTTAAAGACAGCTCTATCTTCCACCGCTTGGATGTCCAGTGGCAGCATCCCAGCTATCACAAGCGCCGCGTCGTCGGACACCGTGCGAAAAGCGCTGCAGACTCGCAGTGCACACAGCCTGTGGGTTGCTCGTATGCCTCTACTATAGCTCTCCACTCCCATTGCTGGCTCCCATACCTGCACTGCGTACAGGACAGTTGACTTATGCACCGACATCAGCAGCCTCCTCGTCTCCTGTTATGGCCCACGAGTGTTTAGCATTATTCTGGAGAGAGAACGAACGCATGCTGCAGCCTTCTCGTGTACCTTTGCCAGATGCTCTCTGAAACTCAGAAGGGTGTCGATCCACACGCCTAGATATCGGATCGCTCGTGTAGACTGGATGGTCGTCCCATCTACAGTGACGTGAGCCGTCTCGACACTTTTCCTGCTGCTTATTAAGACAGCCTCTGTTTTTTGTGCTGCAAGCTTGAGGCCCACTGTTCTAAGCCAGTCAACTATTTTTATGATCGACGTGTTTGCTGCTGATTCTGCTTGCTTAATATTTTTTGCAACAACGACGAGCGCCACATCGTCCGCTGGCAGGAATCGGGGAGTGACAGCCTCAGGACGCCGTCATACATCGCATTCCAGAGCAATGGCCCCAGCACGGATCCTTGGGGTACGCCTCCCGAAACCAAGTGCGTCACGCATCCGGTGTCTGACTCATATATCAGCCGCCTTCGGCCGAAGTAGCTCCAGATGATCGCGTGAATGTAGTCTTGGACTCCAAATTGCCGCAGAGCATCTAGGATAGTTCCCCAGTTTGCAGTGTTCAACGCATTTTTTATGTCGAGGGTAACAACTAGGCAGTATTTTTTTGCCCCTCCTTTCCACCTTACGCCTTGGATCGCTTGCGAGGCCGTGCTGACCACACTTGATATGGCATCAACTGTTGACCTCGCTTTACGGAAGCCATACTGGTTGGGTGACAATCCGCCGCCTGCAGAAATGGCCAGTTCCAGTCTTTTGGCAATAATTGATTCCAATACTTTGCCCATGGAGTCAATGAGGCATATGGGTCTATATGCCGAAGGTTCATCGGGGTTCTTGCCTGGCCTGGGCAGCAGAACCAGCTTTTGCATTTTCCAGATGTCTGGAAAACACCCATCGAGTAGGCACTGGGTGTAGACCTGCGCAAATATATCGGGCCTTAGGGTCATTGCCAACTTCGGTGCGCGGTTTGCCGTTATAATTTCCTCGTGCGAAACGACGCTTGCATCAAACGCCATTTGCTCGGGTCGCCTGTCGGCGAGAGCATCGCGCATTTGCGGAAAAAGAGCTTCCACTATGCTCTTGAGAAACGCTGGGTCTGTGGGCATCGATTTCTTGTTCGCGTAGACGCCCTTTCCCAGGGGTCATGCTCTGCAGAATCGCATAGATCCAGAAAGCATTTACGCTTGCTGGAGTGTATGACAAGTTTCAATGCCTAACGTGTCGAAGAGCATCTGGAGAGAGGGCCAATTGGCCCAGTTTCGTTGGTATTGGCGTCTTGCAGTAAAGCAGGCTTTGCGTGCCTCTGTTAGTTGGTCATTCCACCAAAATACAGGTCGATGTTGACCGCGATATGCCTTCCGTTGTTGCATACTCATGCTGTATGTGTCGTCTATCGCTTTAGCCAGCTGGTTCGCCATGCTCTGCGCCGATCCTTGTGGTACTACTGCCCTAGCCATAGCTGTGCTGAACAGATGTACTCTTAGGGTGTCTGCTTTGTAGGTCTTGCTTGATGTGCGCTGTGCCGTAGGCTGCTGGCTGTTGCCAACCGCAAAGAGGATCGCCTCGTGGTCACTTGCTGTGTAAAAGTTGCCGATTTTCCATTCGGAGAGCCTAAAGATACTGCTGGTGACGAACGTGAGATCGATAACTGACCCAGCACCAGCTCGACTAAAAGTGTTCCGATTGCCGTTGTTTAATAGGGCGATATCCAGAGGTGCAAAGGCCTCCCACACTGCCAGGCCTCTCGCGTTGTTGGACACGCTTCCCCACTCTATGGACTAGGCATTGAAGTCTCCAGCTATGATGAATGGAGTATCTATGGCCAGCCGGTCGATAGCTCTGCAGAACTCCCCATACGTGATGCTGGGAGGAAGGTAGCAGCTATACACCCAGAACCGGTCGATCTTGGCCCGTACAAAGTGGCTGGTAGACCATATTGCAGTCATATGCAACGTTTTCCTGCCTGTCAGCATAATAGCAGCTTTGCGGTTCACGCTGCAGGACACACCGCTGTTGTTTTGAAGCCTGAATGGTTCACAGAGAATGACCACATCAGTATCTTTCTTGATAATAGTTTGTTTCAGCAGGTCATGTGCTGCCTCGCAGTGGTTTAAATTAATTTGCAGGAAATTAAACATTTGCTGTTCTTTGGTGTGGAACCGCTTTCTGACCCCTGTGTGGCCCTTCAGGGCACTTGTTGCTACCCGCGATATGATTCGCGCTCAGCCCCTTCTCGACGCAAATGAAGCATTTTGCGACTGCATCACAGTTCGCTGCTATGTGTCCTGTTTCGCCGCACCTATAGCAGCACTTAGACCTGTCCACCAGACTGGAGCATCGAGCGGCTGTGTCCCACTGCCAGGCATTTAAAGCACCGCATTGGTTGCGAATCCAGTAACTTTATTCTGCAACTGCTCCATCCAACAAGAACTCTACCCAGTGCAGACATTTTTGAGGCGACTGCTTTCGTTGTACTGATGACGGCAGACTGCGTTCTGCGAAAACCAGGCCGGAGGCTTTTAATAGCAAGTTCACTCCCATTTATTTGGGCCTGCTCGCTCAGTGCCGCCAAGAGTTCATCAGGCTTAACGGCCTCGTCCAGGTCATGAATAACAACCGCTTTCTGCTGCGTGAGTTTTTTCACACCAGCGCTTTCTCCGAGCACGCGGGTGATGTCTTCTTTGGTGTCTTCCGTGATCTCGGACGATTCCCTCCGCAGCTCCAGGAGGAGCCCGTCATTAGCTGTTAACAAGCAGCGGGGTCGAACCAGGCACTTTAACCTTCAAGGCAGACTCTCTACCCTGAGGACCACAGACCGTGTTGCCAGCGGTTGGGCTGAAACTCAGGTATACTCCAAAATGCTTAAGTTTTTACGGCTTTTTACGGCTGTCCTCGTCTAAGTCTCTCGAGCCGGCGCTGCTCGATCATTACTTCTGCTGCGAAGTCGCATACTGCCTCCCATGCTGATTTTTCTGCAACCATCAATGTTGTCAGGGTTCCTACCTCCATACGTTGACCAATCCTTCCCTCCAGAGTACTTCTCTGATGGTCATACGTGGGGCAGTGAAACACGATGTGTTCTGCATCCTCACTTATGCCAGCACCGCACCATGTACACTCATCGCTTGTCTCATGACCAAAGCACCTAAGATAGCCACGAAAACAACCGTGGCCACTCAATATTTGGGTGAGGTGGAAGTTCACCCCTCCGTGCTGCCTGCCAATCCAGAGTCCGATATCGGGGATGAGCTTGCGGGTCCATCTTCCCTTTGGTGATGCATTCCAATGGGCCTGCCATCTACGAATGCTGTCTGTTCGGGATGCGCTTCTTAGATCAACAAAAGGGATCAGGCCAGCTATAACGTGCGCTGCGTCATCCGAGATGGTTCGGAATGCACAGCAGATCCTCATAGCGCTCAGTCTGAACGCTGATTCTATTCCTCGCCGATATGCCATATTGGTGCTCCGTAGAGCGCGATTAATTTTGTCACCGACGTGAGGAGGAGCCTTCTATGTTGTTTGGGTCCGTGGCAGTTGAGCATTATCCTTGAGATCGCTCTTGCGGATCCCATGGCCTTTTGGCTGGCGTTTTCGAGGTGCTCCCTGAAGTATCGCCCTTTTGGATGTTATTGAAGTTTCGCCAATCTTTATTGTTGCTGTCTCCACCTTTTTTCGGCTGCTGATTAGGACTGCTTCTGTCTTATGGGCAGCAAGTTCCAGTCCCGCCACCGCAAGCCGCTGGCTAATCGCTGCAATGCTCATGTTGCATTTTGCCTCTAGATCCGGCTTTTCTTTGGCCACGGTGACCAGGGCAATGTCGTCGGCGAAGCCTATGACGTCCATGCCATCCTCAAGATCCAGGCGAAGAATCCCATCATACATTGTATTCCAAGGTTGAAGGCATTCCTGATATTGAGGGTCACGACGAGGCAGTATCGTTTTGTCCCTCCCTTCCAACGGTCGCCTGCGATTGCTTTTCGGAAGCCATATTGCTTCTGCGAAGATCTCCCCAGCGATATATTGCGTCCTTTAGCCTGGCTGCTATCAGCTTTTCAAGTATCTTCCCAGCCGTGTCCAGGTGACCAGGTCAATGTCGTCGGCGAAGCCTATGACGTCCATGCCATCCTCAAGATCCAGGCGAAGAATCCCATCATACATTGTATTCCAAGGAAGTGGCCCCAGTACGGATCCCTGAGGGACTCCATTTAGCAGTGTTGAAGGCATTCCTGATATTGAGGGTCACGACGAGGCAGTATCGTTTTGTCCCTCCCTTCCAACGGTCGCCTGCGATTGCTTTTCGGAAGCCATATTGCTTCTGCGAAGATCTCCCCAGCGATATATTGCGTCCTTTAGCCTGGCTGCTATCAGCTTTTCAAGTATCTTCCCAGCCGTGTCCAGCAGGCAGATTGGCCTGTAAGAGGATGCCTCGCTATGTGGTTTACCTGGTTTGTGCAACAGCACAAGGAACTGCTCCGTCCATTTGCTGGGAAAGCTAGCTTCCCTCAGGCACTTATTGTAGATATTTGCGAAAGCCTCCGGGTGGAGGTTTACTGCTAGTTTTAGCGCTCGGTTGGGGATGCCGTCGGGCCGGGGTGCTTTGCTCGGCTTCAGGTTTTTAACGATGGCTTGGAGTTCTTCGACCGTACATTCCTCGATGTCTTGATTGGCGCCGCTATTTCTGATTTGTACCGGGAAATGCCGGATATCTGGATCAGGGTCCACAGGAAAGAGCCGTTCCACTATGCCCTGGAGCGTTGCTCTGTCCGTAGGTGCTTTCCCCCACGGGTCCGAGTCGGCCGAGTCGCAAAGTGCTAGGAAGCACTGGCGCTTGCTGTAGCGGATAGCCTCCTTGAATTCCTTGCGCCTACGTCTGTATTCGAGCTGCAGACTGGAGAAGTTTGGCGAACCTCTTGAACGCTGGTATTGTCTTCGAGCCTGGATACAAGCACGGCGGGCATCTGCTACGGTAGTATTCCACCAACAGAGGGGGGTGTGGTGACGCCTGTACGTCTTTCGGCGTGCCATGCTGGCGTTACACGCGCGTGTTACCACCTCCATGGCTCTAATTGCCGACTCATCGGCGCTATTAGAGTCTACAATGTTTTCGATTGCCGACATCTGGCCGCAAAATGTGGGTATATTTAGCGTGTCTGCCTTGTATGCATTCCTAATGGCGGCATTGGTCGGGTAGGAGTGGCGTACGTTCTGTGTAGTGGCTGTGTAGCAGCCACTAATCCTCCAGCTTGCTCGACGGAGAAGTGACTCAGAAGAAGTACAGTTGTGGGAGTTCATCGTTTTGTAAGGCTCGCTGAGTACTGCAATGTCGACTCCTAGTTCTATCACAGTTTGCTGCAGAAGGTCCTGGGCTGCTATGCAGTGATTCAGGTTCAGCTGGATAATATTTATGTCATTCATAGACATTTGTGGGCCGTTTTATGATATCCCACACTCAGAGGGCAGTTCTTGCTGCCAGCTCGGTGAGCTACCTCCTTTTTTCCTTTACTGCTACACAGTAAGTCCTCGTGTGTGAGTATGTTTTTTTTTTTTATACCCTTGCAGAGGGTATTATAAAATTGGTCAGGTGTTTGTAACGCAGAGAAGGGATCGTTTCCGACCCCATAAAGTATATATATTCTTGATCAGCAAGAGAAGACGAGTTGATATAGCCATGTCCGTCTGTCCGTCTGTCTGTCTGGTGCTGCGCGATCTAGTCCCACAGTTTTAGAGCTATCGCATTCAAAGTTCGTATATAAGCTTTACTATACAGCCACATATACATCTGCGATTTTGAATAAGATCGGACAACTATATCATATAACTGCCATACAAATACAATCGTTAAATGCGAATAACTTCTCTATTTTTTGAACAATCTTATCCAAACTGATTAAGTACATAAATAAAAAGAGATTACGTCATATGCGTGAATTTCAAAACAATCGGATAAACATAACGCCTGATTTCGACGATATAAAATTTGCCTATATAGCGTGCACTGCTTATGGCAGCAGTACTGCTGCATACTGCTGCTGTCATAAGCAGTGCACGCATAAGCAGTGAAGCACATATATGTGTCAAAATTGCGATTGTGTGTGTGTGAATATGAATATCAATCGCTACATTGTCTACTATTTGGCGATTGGCTGCCCCCGGCCAATGTATTTAAAATATTTCTTTATTGGATTAAGAAACAAAAAATTTTTTAGAAAATAAAATGTAATGGTCAAGGGCTGCAAGGGTATACAAATGCGAATAACTTCTCTATTTTTTGAACAATCTTATCCAAACTGATTATGTACATAAATAAAAAGGGATTACGTCATATGCGTGAATTTCAAAACAATCGGATAAACATAACGCCTGATTTCGACGATATAAAATTTGCCTATATAGCGTGCACTGCTTATGGCAGCAGTACTGCTGCATACTGCTGCTGTCATAAGCAGTGCACGCATAAGCAGTGAAGCACATATATGTGTCAAAATTGCGATTGTGTGTGTGTGAATATGAATATCAATCGCTACATTGTCTACTATTTGGCGATTGGCTGCCCCCGGCCAATGTATTTAAAATATTTCTTTATTGGATTAAGAAACAAAAAATTTTTTAGAAAATAAAATGTAATGGTCAAGGGCTGCAAGGGTATACAAACTTTGGCATAGCCGAAGTTAGCTTCTTTGATATTTTTTTTATTTCGTTGGATTTTGTAAGTATAATAAAAGAAAAGAAAAGAAAAGATTTTTGGATGGTTGGTGAAGGCTGGCCCGAGCGGGACTGCCGATGAGGCATTGTTTCGCCCAGGTCAATCTCCGCCCACCTTAGATTCTCCTTGCTCTCTCCAAGCTCCTGAGTTGCTGCGATATGGATGCATCCAGCATCTTCGCGACCAGGTTCTCCGCTGTGACTCGCTCGCCAAATCTATGAATTAGCCTTTGCCTCGCAGAATCGAAGCGAGGGCAGTAAAACGCCACGTGGTTAGCGTCCTCAACAATCCCGCTGCCGCACCAGGTACAGTCGTCGTCCTCCTCATGCCTGAACCTCTTCAGGTAGCTTCTGAAGCATCCGTGGCCACTCAGTAGCTGGGTGAGGTGGAAGTTGACCTCACCATGAGACCTTCCTATCCACAGGTCTAACCTCGGGATAAGCCTATGGGTCCAACGTCCCTTGGTTGCTGAATCCCATCTTTGCTGCCAGCGCTGGATACTCCGCGCCCTAAGCGCCCGTCGATCGCAGCGTTCTGTCGGGTTGCTGCTTGTAGCTGGGCTTCTCCGCATCCGATAAATGGCCTCGGCTTCGCCGGCCAGTTCATCGATGGGAACCATGCTCGCTATGACTAGCGCCGCCTCATCGGATATATTGCGAAACGCGCAGCTTACCCTGATCGCGCTGAGCCTGTAGGTGGATTCCAGGTCGCGTCGATAACTCCTGAAAGCCAGCGCTTTTACTCAGACTGGGGCAGCGTAGAGAGCAATAGACTTCATCACGCTCATCAATAGCATCCTGCGGCATTGCTTGGGACCCCGCGTGTTCAGCATGATCCTTGCAAGTGCCCTCGTTGAGGCTAGCGCTTTGTTGTTGGCATACTCCAAGTGCTCCCTGAAGCTCAGGCGGGTGTCCAGCATCATTTATTTTAACGCCCTTTGGGAGGCTATCGCCACATCTCCGACCATAATCCTGGCGTGCTCTACGACTTTGCGGCTGCTCACCAGCACCGCCTCGGTTTTATGGGCGGCTAGGCTGAGGCCTGCAGCGCCAAGCCAGTGGCCCAGCTTGGCGATGGCTTCGTTGCACCATTGCTCCGCTACCTTCAGCACCTTACACACCACGACTAGGGCAACGTCGTCCGCGAATCCGATTATGCGTGTATGTGAGGGCAGCCGTACCCTTAGGATCCCGTCGTACATAATGTTCCATAGCAAAGGCCCCAGGGCTGACCCTTGCGGTACACCTGCAGCTTCTCACGAGCTGGGCCATACTCTGCGATACGTGGAATGACGAGAGCCCGTCCAGTATCCGGCTCCACTTCGCCGTGTTGAAGGCGTTTTTGACGTCGATCGTCACGATGAGGCAATACTCCTTGGTGCCGCCCTTCCAACGACTTCCAGATATCGCTTCGGACGCGATGTTGACCACGGTGCTGATAGCATACATTGTTGATCTGGCCTTCCGGAAACCAAACTGCATGTCTGACAGGCCACCATGGATGCGTATCTCCTCTTGCAATCGCGCGCCAATCAGGGTCTCCAATATTTTGCCCGCCGTGTCTATGAGGCAGATCGGCCTGTAGGAGGATGCCTCCTCGATGGGTTTTCCCGGCTTGGGAAGCAGGAGAAGGTTCTGCACCTTCCAAATGCTTGGGAATATGAGTTCTCGCAGGCACTGGTTGTACATATCGGTGAATACCTCCGGGTGTAGAGTAACAGCCAGCCTGAGGGCCCGATTTGGGATGCCATCCGGTCCTGGTGCCTTTGAGTCCTTAATTTTTCGAACTATTGATAAGACCTCCTCGCAGGTGCATTCTTCGATGGGGTCGCTGCTGGGCCGGAGTAGGTGATTTCTTAGGGCCACCTCACATTGGGGGAACAGTGCACACACAATATTCTCCAGGGTCGCAGGGTCCTGGGGGATATTTAAAGGGTCCGATCGCAGCCGCTTTACGATCTTTTGGACTCCCTTTTGCTGGAAGCGATCTCCCTCTTCAGGCATTTCCTCCTTGTGCGGTATAAGTGACCTAGGGCCTCAAATTGGGGCGTTCCTCTAGCGCGTTGGTACACACGTCTTGCTCGGAGACAAGCTTGACGGGCCACGTCGATGGCTTCATTCCACCAGCATACAGGCCTGTGGTGTCTGTTGTAGGGCCCACGTTTGGCCATGCTGCCGCCTTCTGTGAGAAGCATAAAGGTCAAACAATTATGCACCCCACAACATGCTGTATACATCAGCCAGGTCGCCAGTAAGAACAGCAACAAACGATGCTGGCAACACATGCAACTAGCAACATGTATACACGCCGCAGGCCGTTGGCCGTCGGCAGAACAACAGTAAAAGAAAATATAACAAACAACAGCAACAAATATACAAAGCTAGCAACATGTATACAACGCCAAGGGCTGGTTTGCCGTCGGCAAAACAACGGCAACAGAAGAAGAAAGAAATAAAGCACAAAGAACAACAACAACAAATACATTAAAGTATAATATATTATTATATAAAAATATATAATAACAAATACATTAATGCAACACAGTAACACAACAACAACAAATACAATAAATTATTATATATAAAATATATAATAATACATTAAATGCAACACAAATAACACAACAATAACACATATATAAAATAGCAAATACATTAAATACCACCGCAATAACAAATATATTAAACGAAACACAAAAACAGCAACAACAATTGAAACAAGCCAAGCAGCAGAATAAATGTAAGCAATAACGCAAAATGCAAGAACAGCTGAGCATAAACAAATGCGAAGAGCTGCAACAAAAACAAAGACAGCTGGGCATAAGCAAAAATGCAAAGCGCCGGCTGTTGCTGAGCCCCAAGCATTAAAAGAAAACCAAAGCAAACGAAAACAAATGGAAAGCAAAAGGGCACTGTCACCAGATGAGAGAGCGAAAGCGAGAGCGGCCAGCCACACGTACACTGTACGTGTGAATGCAAATACGATCGCCGCGAAACGCACTTCCAAATATGGGCACCGAGAGCACCAAAAGTGAGGGCTAGCGAGCCCGAAAGACGGGTGCGGGTGTGAAGGGGGCCCTTGAACGAAATAAAGTGAGGGCTCTGCTTGTCAAAAGTGGAGTAGTGGGGGGTGACAGTGGCAGATCGTATGAGAGCGACGTCATATGGCGGGGTAGCCAATGGGAACAAAGCGAATATCGTTGGAGAGGCCAAGTTTACGATAAGAGTTGGCAGCCCGTACGATAGAAGGGAAATGGGTGGGTGTGTAAATAAGTAAATAATTAATTATTTAAATATATAAATAGATATAGAGATATGTATGAATTGTTAGAGAAATTAGATGAAATCAATGTAGTAGAATTAAGTAAAAATATTCGGAGACCCATAAGGGCACAAAAGGGGTCAAAAGGCGAGGTTGGAGGTCGTGAGGAATAGAAGGCGAGAAAAGGATCGGCGACGGCACCGGCGCAAACACAAGTAGCGCGAGGGAGACGGAGATAGGCCAAGGAATGGGCATGCAGCGTTAAAGAAAGTGCCCGCATGCAAGAAGGAAAAGGGATAAGCGGTACTTTCACCACGCATAGCAACAGCGAAAGTGCGTGGGTGAAAGTAGAGCCAATGGAAATGTACTGGCTGTATAGCGGCATCCAGAGGACAGGAGGCCTATATAAGGCACGCGTCAACGCATGGACGATCAGCAAGCATCAGGCAGTGAAGCAAGGTGGACATCCCAAGACCTCTGGTAGTAATCTTGAGAGTTCAAAAGGCGAGGAAAAGAAAGTGAAGTGTTCAAGACCTCCAGTAGTAATCTTGAAGCATCGAATCGAAGTCAGAGTACTCAAAGGACCAAGTCTGGGTTCAAGCGAGTGTCCTGAGAATAACACAGGGAACAGAGAATAGGGAAGGTTCGGGGTATCCTAGAATCAAGCGGCAGGGAGCAAGAAGTAGGAAAGGAAATATCCTGGAGGAATATTTTGGACTCAGGAAGTATCCTTGAACCAAAATAAGGACCTCAGGAAATATCCTTGAGAGGGAAAAGTTCAGGAAATATCCTTGAACAGGGTTTTAAACAAACAGGAAATATCCTGGAGGAATATTTTGGACTCAGGAAGTATCCTTGAACCAAAATAAGGACCTCAGGAAATATTTTTGAGAGGGAAAAGTTCAGGAAATATCCTTGAACAGGGTTTTAAACAAACAGGAAATATCCTGGAGGAATATTTTGGACTCAGGAAGAATCCTTGAACCAAAATAAGAACCTCAGGATATATCCTTGAGAGGGAAAAGTTCAGGAAATATCCTTGAACGGGGTTTTAAACAAACAGGAAATATCCTGGAGGAATATTTTGGGCTCAGGAAGTATCCTTGAACCAAAATAAGGACCTCAGGAAATATCCTTGAAGGGAAAAGTTCAGGAAATATCCTGGAGCTGGGTTTTGAACATACAGGAAGTATCCTGGAGGAGTATTTTGGATTCAGGAAGTATCCTTGAACCAAAATAAGGACCTCAGGAAATATCCTTGAGGGGAAAGAGTTCAGGAAATATCCTTGAACGCGGAGATTGGGGTAGAAGCAGAAGTCAGGAGAGCGTAGGAGTGTAGGAGAACTCAAGAGACGAAGTTGAGCCCAGGTCAAGGATCTGAGTCATCTGCGTCGGCATCAAGGAGCCGGCAAAAACAAGTCAAGCGAAAAGGAGCCAACCACAGCAAGCGAAGAACAACAGCGAAGACACAAGCAAAGCAGAACCAAGGACACAAGGATCACGAAGGACCTCCAACCACTCGCCAAGGACCCCTGCAGAATCCCAAAATTATCAATAAAAACCAAAACTAAGAAGGTCTGTGCCGAAATTATTATTTATCGGGGCATAAAATAAATTTTGTTGTGCCGAACCTAGCCCTGAAAAGTCTCATCAACGACTCTAAGGACGAAAAAGGATCGTTACAACTGGCGCCCAACGTGCTATACTGATAAAATAAATAACGTAAGCAATCAAAAAGGATAAGAAAGCGGCAAAATGACCAAATCATGGGTGTACCATATGAAGAAGGAGGATCTGGTGAAACATGGCAGAGAATTCGGGATGAACATGACAGGAACGGTGGAGGACATGAGGAAGCAATTCGGAGAATGGATCTTCAAGCATGAAGAGGATGAAACAAGGAGGAAACAAATAGATGAGCTGGCTATAAAATTCTCAAAATCACAAAGGGAAACAGGACCCCAAAGGGGAATAGACATCGCAACGCTGGCCATCCCAACTTTCAAAACGTCCAGGTGGGCCAGCGATAAAGCACTAGACGACAACGAAAAACAACTTCTTAGGACCACAATCGATGAAAGGAAGAAAAGAGTGGAAGAAGAGGTGGTATATGAGAAAAGAAATAAACCTCATCAATCTAGCGAGTATGCCAAGGTGGCCAAACAAGTCAGAGAATGGACGTTTAGATTCGATGGCAACGACAAAGCTCTAGAATTCATCGAACAAGTAGAATGGTCTGCAGATATGTATGGAATCGAGATCGACATGATACCACGGGCAATGCCGGAACTGTTAAAGGACAAGGCTTTAAAATGGTACATTGCCAACAACAAACAGTGGAGGACCTGGGAGGAGTTCACGGAAAGCTTCAGGAAGTATTTCTTACCAAAAGGATACTTCAAAAACCTGGCCGACAAAATAAAGGCCAGAAAGCAAGGCAGAAGAGAATCGTTCAAAGATTTCATGATCGAGATCGATCCAGACTTCGAACAACTGGAGGTGATAATGGAAAACTGTACACCAGACCTGCGTATATTCATCAGGCCGCAAAGCATCAGGACAATGGAAGATTTAATGCAACTGGCGGAAGAATATGAAATTCTCGAACGAAAAAGAGCAGAGTTTATAAGAGAAGACAACAGGATACATAACCAGAGTCTAACGAGGCAGCAAAAATTCAGCGGGGGACAAAGACAAATACCCCATAACACACAAAACACGAGCCAGCAATGGGAGTGGAGAGCTATAGTAGAGGCATACGAGCAACCCACAGGCTGTGCGCACTGCGAGTCTGCAGCGCTTTTCGCACGGTGTCCGACGACGCAGCGCTTGTGATAGCTGGGATGATGCCACTGGACATCCAAGCGGCGGAAGACACAGCCGTTCTTAACGCCCCACATGCACAAGGTTCGAGAAAACTGGCCCGCGCTGGCGCTAGAAGCTGCAGTCTAATAACCTGGCAGAGGAGATGGGACGAGTCCCGGAATGGGAGATGGACCCACTCTCTCATCCCAAATATAAAAACCTGGGTCGAAAGGAAGCACGGCTCAGTGAACTTCTACCTGACCCAAATCCTGAGCGGCCATGGTTGCTTCAGGCAATATCTGCACCGTTTTGGCCATGAGGTTTCACCACTGTGCACATTCTGTGGAGACAACAGTGTAGAGGACGCCCAGCACGTTCTGTTCGGCTGCGGGCGGTACGAGCAACAGAGGCAGCAGCTAGCAGCAGTAGCGGGAACCACTCTATCAGAGTTCAACCTGGTGGACGCCATGATGGCAAGTCCACACACATGGGAGGCTACAAACAGCTTCGCAGCATATGTGATGCAGGATCTGCGGCAAGCTGAGCGAGCAAGAGCAGGAGAATCATAAGGAGAGCTACCGACCCTAGGAAGCAATTCCCACGAGGAGGTCCCCTAGGATCCGGCTCCCTTATTGGTTATATACTTTTTCCCTACTTTTAAATTTTTATCTATTTTTAATAAAGAATAAAAAAAAAAAAACACAAAACACAAAACACGAGGTTCAGAAGATACGTCGACGGAAATCCACCAACTCATAATGGTCTACAACAAGGTAGAAATATCGAGACAAAATGGATACAGAATCCAAAATGTAGGCGATGTGGTGGAGCAGGACACTGGGCAAGAGACTGCAATCGGCCCAGATTGATGTTCTGCTGGCAATGTGGTAAAGTCGGAGTAAGGACAATGAACTGCTGCACAGGGACGGGAAACGAGAACCGGTTCCAGTCTACAAGGGGCGAGCAGGGACCGACGACAACAGCTCCTCAACACTAGTCGGAAGATTAAGAGAAGAGGCGGACCAGCTCTGCGCCATAGTAGAGCTCGCAGGGAGCAGAGTGAAGGGCACCATAGACTCCGGAGCAACGAGCAGCTTCATAAGTCAAAAGATGAGCGAAACGCTCGAGCACAAAGGAATATGGAGCAGCGTAAATAAACAAGTATGGATGGCGGACGGGAGCGTAAGCAACATCCAAAGAGAACGGGAGGGAGAAGTAAGGTTCGGAAACAAACAAATGTCAATACCATTCCTGGTGCTACCAAATGGAATTGATGCAATGGTACTAGGGTGGAACTTTTTGAAAGCAATGGGAACAACAATCCAATGCAGAGGACACACACTAAGTATACCATCGCTAAAGAGATTCAACGGAAGACTGATAGAAAGGATGTCCATCATGGTGGGGCAGGAAAAGGTCGATCAGTCTATCATCGAGTCATTCCTAGGGGAGGAGCTAAAGGAGTTGGCAAAAATCACAGGAACGTCAACAATAGCAACCCATAGGATCAGAATGAAAGATGAAGTAGCAGTCCGTCAACGGTATTACCCAAAGAACCCAAAAATGCAAGGAGAGATCGATGATAAAGTAAATGAACTACTAAGAATGGGATATATAGAACATTCAAAAAGTCCATACAGTTCCCCAATAGTAATGGTTCGGAAGAAACAAACAGGAAAATGGCGATTGTGCGTCGACTTTAGACAAATCAATGCGAAGTCAATTAAGGACGCGTACCCAATGCCTCGGATCGACTACATCCTAAACCAGCTAAAAGAGGCAAAATTTATTAGCAGTTTAGACCTGAAGGACGGATATTGGCAAATCCCTCTGGAAGAGGATAGCAGACCGATGTCCGCGTTCACAGTACCAGGGAGAGGACTATTCCAATGGAAGGTAATGCCATTCGGATTACACTCAGCAACTTTCCAAAGGGCGCTTGATCAAGTTATATGCCCGGAGATGATGCCACACGCATTCGCATACCAGGACGACATCATAGTGGTGAGCAAGACAAGAGAAGACCACATCCGGCATCTCAAAGAAGTTTTCCGAAGATTGAAAACGGCAAACCTCAGAATCAATGCGGAAAAATGCCAATTCTTCAGAAAGGAGCTACAATTTCTAGGCCATCGAGTCACAGAACAAGGAATCGGAACGGACCCAGAAAAAGTGGCAGCGATTGCAGAAATAAAGCCCCCGAGATGCGTGAAAGAATTAAGGCAGTATTTGGGGGTAGCATCGTGGTACAGAAGATTTCAGAACACGGATGAAGGCGAACGAGTCATATCGTATGCAAGCAGATCTTTGAACCCAACCGAGAAAAACTACTCAGCCACAGAAAAGGAGTGTCTGGCGATCGTATGGGCAATCCGAAAGTTCAAGCCATATGTGGAAGGATACCACTTCAAGGTCGTGACAGACCATATGGCGTTAAAATGGCTAAACAGCATCGAAAGCCCAACCGGACGCATGGCAAGATGGGCACTGGAACTACAGCAGTACGACTTCGAAATCACATATAGAAAAGGCCAATTAAACGTAGTGGCGGACGCGCTTTCAAGGCAACCGCTCGAAGTAGATGCGAAGTGTGTTTAAAGTACAAGCCAAATCAGCAACAAGCTGCCGGAAAGATGCTAACACAAATACCGGAGGAGCCGTGGGCAACGATTTGCGCAGACTTTGTAGGACTACTACCAAGGTCAAAACACGGAAACTCCATGCTACTAGTAATCGTAGACCGGTTCTCAAAATGGACAGAACTCATCCTAATGCGAAAAGCAACAGCAGAAAATTTAGTAAAAGCCTTCAGGGAACGCATTCTGTCCCGCTTTGGAACCCCCAAGACAGTAATTACAGATAACGGAGTGCAGTTCACTAGCAAAATTTTCGAAAAGATGTTGGCAGAATGGGGTAGCCACCATCAACTCACAGCACCATACACACCGCAGGAAAACCCTACAGAAAGAACAAACAGGACGGTGAAAACAATGATAGCACAATTCGCAGGGGAGAACCAGAGAAACTGGGACGAAAAATGGCCAGATATTACATTGGCCGTGAATACAAGCAGATCGCAGTCAACAGGATTCACACCAGCGTTCCTAGTACAAGGAAGGGAACCAAGACTGCCCGGCACGATATACGACAAAATAACGACAGGATCGGGCGTCGAAACATTAACGCCAAAACAGCGGGAAAACCAGTTGAAAGAGCTGTTCGAAATCGTAAGACGAAACATGGAAACGGCGGCACAGGACCAAGCACGTCACTACAATATGAGACGAAGAGAATGGAGGCCAAAACTGGGAGATACGGTATGGGTCAAGGAACATTACCTATCGAAGGCGGCAGAAGGGTTTGCGGCCAAACTGTCACCAAAATATGGGGGACCATATAAAGTGGTCGGATTCCCATCGCTCGTGATATGCAAAGTCCAACACCTGCAAGATGGGCGCACAAGGAAAGCCCACCTCAGCGAAATAAAACCGAAAACAGGAAACAACATCAGGAACATAAGAATTGGAAGGGATGAATCCAGACCCAAGCGCACAAAAATCACCAGACTAGACCGGCCGGCTAAGAAGGGATTAATGCATGCAAGGAGACGGAGCCATCATCGGACATGATTTATTCAACTGAGAAGATGCATCGGTCACATCAAAATAGCAATTATAATATCACAAAAGTTTGGAAAACAAAAATCAAAATAATTTCATATCAAAAACAGAAAATAATTCAAAAATGTTGAAAATAAAAATAATTTAATCAACGACAGAAAACAACAGGTAAAAATGTTGATAACAAAAACCAAAATAAATTCACCAACAACTGAAATTAATTAAAAAAAAAAAAAATGTTGAAAATAAAAGTAATTTAATCAACAACGGAAAACAATGGAAAAAAAATAATTAATAAATTTGGAAAATAAAAAAGATTAAATCAACGGCGGAAAACAACATGTAAAAATGGTGAAGACAAAAATCAAAATAATTGCATCAACAAATTTTTTCAAATTAATTATTATTCGAGTCAAACTCAATTTACCGTCGGCAAAACACAAATAGAAAACAAAGAAAAATTCAAACCCAACGGCCATTTCACGGAAGAGGGAAATTAAATTCCCATTGGTCGACTAAAGTTACGATATTCACAAAATGGGAGAGCGGCGGAATTTACGATATTCAAAAGGGAGAACAGCAGGCGATCACCAACACATACAAACGCGCGAGAGCAGAACCAACGCACACACGCGCAACAAAAGCCGAGAGAGCAAAAAGGGAAATTCTCTCACATGATAAAAAGGGAAATTTACTCACGCATACATGCAAGAGTGCAAACGAGACAAATGGCGACATATAATTACACAGGCAAAATACAAAAGAAAAATAAACATATAAAGAAATTAATTGGCAACATATAATAAATTAACATGTAATACAAAAGCAAACATATATACATGCATAAGAAGGAAACATTAAATAGATATGCAAGACAGAATGAAGAGAGACCCCGCAAGACAGGGCTCACACATACAAACAAACAAACGAACAAACAAATGAGCGAGCCGACACGAAGGGAAATGGCTCCGAAATACGGCATCAAGCAGCGCAGCATGCAATGCGAGGTTACATGCTAACTCGCAAACAAAAAATGTAATCATTCGAAAATATTCTGCACAGCAGCAACAAGCAATCTTTTCTTCTTTTGTCCTCATTTTTTTTAAATATGAACAACATGAACAACAACATGCACAACAAGAAACATGGCCAAACGACGAATGGCGGAAGGGGAGGTGAGGCACCACGGGCCCAAGAGGAGGGGATGAGGGGGCGTGGTGGCCCACGAGAAGAAGAGGCGATGCAGTTATTGGCATCGCCGTACGTGTCCGATGAGGAGTCCGGTGACGAGGGACCGGTGGTCATGGGACCGGTCATCGTCATCTCATCGGATGACGAGGAGGGGGAGACGGACGAGGAGTCGGGCATAGCCTCGGAGGAAAAGGAAGAGGACTATGGGATGGAAGAAGAGGAAGAGGACCATGGGATAGAGGAAGAAGAATATGGGATGGACGAAGAGGAAGAGGAGGTGGAAGTGGTGATGGTGGACGAAGGGGGAGAGTCGGACTCCACTGAAGTAGCACCCCCACCCCCAAGGTCCGGTGCGACCACCGACGCCACACCGGAGGATGTCGAACGGGTCCGTAGACACGCAATGGATGCGGGACCATTGCGGGTCGGAGGCGGAGTCGGAACCAGCGGCAGATGGCGAAGGGGCACCATCACCAGACCAGCAAGGTGGCCCGGCACCCCCACCCCCGTTCACCCCTGGCCCACCCCGAAGGGACCAGTGGGTGGAGTCTGTGCGGGTGGGGATTTTCTGGGTACACCGGGCCACCACGGTGTACCAATGGGCAGTACCCGATCCACAACCACATCCCCAGCAACAACAACCACCCCAACAACAACACCAACCACATTCCCAGCAACAACAACCACCCCAGCAGCAACACCAACTACAACTCCAGCAACAACACCAACCATATCCCCAGCAACAACAACCACCCCAGCAACAGCAACCACCCCAGCAACAACACCAACCACAACTCGAACAGCAACAACAACCACAGCTCCAGCAACAGCAAGCCCAAGAGCCAAGGGACCCGCGGCTGAGGACAAACGGTCCGAGTCCCTGGGTCTGGCCGCGCCCAATGCTGCAACGGCAAAGCTCGCTGCCGGAGCAACAAGCGGCCAGACCCAGGCCGACGTTAGGACGACAGCGATCATGCCCGTTGCCAGTGGGGCATGATAGGTGGGTCGAAGTAGAGGCCGAAGAGTGGCCGATAAATGTATTTGAGGCAGTGGAGGAGATGGTGCGACAGGGGGGCACGAGAAGGGTAATCCGCCATCAGGATCGAAAAGACACTCAGCAATCGCCAATATAAGATGTCAAAATGGCCACAAAAGATGCGAACTGAGTCAAAAAAAAAAAAAAAACAAGGCACAGACCAAACAAAAAAAAAAAAAAAAAAAAAACAACTCAAGGGACAGGGGAGGGTACCTCCGTCCGGAAGAAAGGGGGAGTGTGAGGAGCATAAAGGTCAAACAATTAGGCACCCCACAACATGCTGTATACATCAGCCAGGTCGCCAGTAAGAACAGCAACAAACGATGCTACCAACACACACAGCTAGCAACACATGCAGCTAGCAACATGTATACACGCCGCAGGCCATTGGCCGTCGGCAGAACAACAGCAAAAGAAAATATAACAAATAACAGCAACAAATATACAAAGCTAGCAACATGTATACAACGCCAAGGGCTGGTTTGCCGTCGGCAAAACAACGGCAACAGAAGAAGAAAGAAATAAAGCACAAAGAACAACAACAACAAATACATTAAAGTATAATATATTATTATAAATAAAATATATAATAACAAATACATTAATGCAACACAGTAACACAACAACAACAAATACAATAAATTATTATGTATGATTATATATAAAATATATAATAATACATTAAATGCAACACAAATAACACAACAATAACACATATATAAAATAGCAAATACATTAAATACCACCGAAATAACAAATATATTAAACGAAACACAAAAACAGCAACAACAATTGAAACAAGCCAAGCAGCAGAATAAATGTAAGCAATAACGCAAAACGCAAGAACAGCTGAGCATAAACAAATGCGAAGAGCTGCAACAAAAACAAAGGCAGCTGGGCATAAGCAAAAATGCAAAGCGCCGGCTGTTGCTGAGCCCCAAGCATTAAAAGAAAACCAAAGCAAACGAAAACAAATGGAAAGCAAAAGGGCACTGTCACCAGATGAGAGAGCGAGAGTGGCCAGCCACACGTACACTGTACGTATGAATGCAAATACGATCGCCGCGAAACGCACTTCGGAATATGGGCACCGAGAGCACCAAAAGTGAGGGCTAGCGAGCCCGAAAGACGGGTGCGGGTGTGAAGGGGGCCCTTGAACGAAATAAAGTGAGGGCTCTGCTTGTCAAAAGGGGACTAGTGGGGGGTGACAGTGGCAGATCGTATGAGAGCGAAGTCATATGGCGGGGTAGCCAATGGGAACAAAGCGAATATCGTTGGAGAGGCCAAGTTTACGATAAGAGATGGCAGCCCGTACGATAGAAGGGAAATGGGTGGGTGTGTAAATAAGTAAATAATTAATTATTTAAATATATAAATAGATATAGAGATATGTATGAATTGTTAGAGAAATAAGATGAAATCAATGTAGTAGAATTAAGTAAAAATATTCGGAGACCCATAAGGGCACAAAAGGGGTCAAAAGGCGAGGTTGGAGGTCGTGAGGAATAGAAGGCGAGAAAAGGATCGGCGACGGCACCGGCGCAAACACAAGTAGCGCGAGGGAGACGGAGATAGGCAAAGGAATGGGCATGCAGCGTTAAAGAAAGTGGCCGCATGCAAGAAGGAAAAGGGATAAGCGGTACTTTCACCACGCATAGCAACAGCGAAAGTGCGTGGGTGAAAGTAGAGCCAATGGAAATGTACTGGCTGTATAGCGGCATCCAGAGGCCAGGAGGCCTATATAAGGCACGCGTCAACGCAAGGACGATCAGCAAGCATCAGGCAGTGAAGCAAGGTGGACATCTCAAGACCTCTGGTAGTAATCTTGAGAGTTCAAAAGGCGAGGAAAAGAAAGTGAAGTGTTCAAGACCTCCAGTAGTAATCTTGAAGCATCGAATCGAAGTCAGAGTACTCAAAGGACCAAGTCTGGGTTCAAGCGAGTGTCCTGAGAATAACACAGGGAACAGAGAATAGGGAAGGTTCGTGAAATATCCTAGAATCAAGCGGCAGGGAGCAAGAAGTAGGAAAGGAAATATCCTGGAGGAATATTTTGGACTCAGGAAGTATCCTTGAACCAAAATAAGGACCTCAGGAAATATCCTTGAGAGGGAAAAGTTCAGGAAATATCCTAGAACAGGGTTTTAAACAAACAGGAAATATCCTGGAGGAATATTTTGGACTCAGGAAGTATCCTTGAACCAAAATAGGGACCTCAGGAGATATCATTGAGAGGGAAAAGTTCAGGAAATATCCTTGAACAGGTTTTTAAACAAACAGGAAATATCCTGGAGGAATATTTTGGACTCAGGAAGTATCCTTGAACCAAAATAAGAACCTCAGGAAATATCCTTGAGAGGGAAAAGTTCAGGAAATATCCTTGAACGGGGTTTTAAACAAACAGGAAATATCCTAGAGGAGTATTTTGGATTCAGGAAGTATCCTTGAACCAAAATAAGGACCTCAGGAAATATCCTTGAGGGAAAAGAGTTCAGGAAATATCTTTGTACTCGGTGATTGGGGTAGAAGCAAGCGAAAAGGAACCAACCACAGCAAGCGAAGAACAACAGCGAAGACACAAGCAAAGCAGAACCAAGGACACAAGGATCACGAAGGACCTCCAACCACTCGCCAAGGACCCCTGCAGAATCCCAAAATTATCAATAAAAACCAAAACTAAGAAGGTCTGTGCCGAAATTATTATTTATCGGGGCACAAAATAAATTTTGTTGTGCCCTGAAAAGTCTCATCAACGACTCTAAGGACGAAAAAGGATCGTTACAACTGGCGCCCAACGTGCTATACTGATAAAATAAATAACGTAAGCAATCAAAAAGGATAAGAAAGCGGCAAAATGACCAAATCATGGGTGTACCATATGAAGAAGGAGGATCTGGTGAAACATGGCAGAGAATTCGGGATGAACATGATAGGAACGGTGGAGGACATGAGGAAGCAATTCGGAGAATGGATCTTCAAGCATGAAGAGGATGAAACAAGGAGGAAACAAATAGATGAGCTGGCGATAAAATATAATAAACAGGACCCCAAAGGGGAATAGACATCGCAACGCTGGCCATCCCAACTTTCAAAACGTTCAGGTGGGCCAGCGATAACGCACTAGACGACAACGAAAAACAACTTCTAAGGACCACAATCGATGAAAGGAAGAAAAGAGTGGAAGAAGAGGTGGTATATGAGAAAAGAAATAAACCTCATCAATCTAGCGAGTATGCCAAGGTGGCCAAACAAGTCAGAGAATGGACGTTTAGATTCGATGGCAACGACAAAGCTCTAGAATTCATCGAACAAGTAGAATGGTCTGCAGATATGTATGGCATCGAGATCGACATGATACCACGGGCAATGCCGGAACTGTTAAAGGACAAGGCCTTAAAATGGTACATTGCCAACAATAAACAGTGGAGGACCTGGGAGGAGTTCACGGAAAGCTTCAGGAAGTATTTCTTACCAAAAGGATACTTCAAAAACCTGGCCGACAAAATAAAGGCCAGAAAGCAAGGCAGAAGAGAATCGTTCAAAGATTTCATGATCGAGATGCAGACACTAATGCGACCACTCACGATCCCAGACTTCGAACAACTGGAAGTGATAATGGAAAACTGTACACCAGACCTGCGTATATTCATCAGGCCGCAAAGCATCAGGACAATGGAAGATTTAATGCAACTGGCGGAAGAATATGAAATTCTCGAACGAAAAAGAGCAGAGTTTATAAGAGAAGACAACAGGATACATAACCAGAGTCTAACGAGGCAGCAAAATTTCAGCGGGGGACAAAGACAAATACCCCATAACACATAACCCCAAAACACGAGGTTTAGAAGATACGTCGACGGAAATCCACCAACTCATAATGGTCTACAACAAGGTAGAAATATCGAGACAAAATGGATACAGAATCCAAAATGTAGGCGATGTGGTGGAGCAGGACACTGGGCAAGAGACTGCAATCGGCCCAGATTGATGTTCTGCTGGCAATGTGGTAAAGTCGGAGTAAGGACAATGAACTGCTGCACAGGGACGGGAAACGAGAACCGGTTCCAGTCTACAAGGGGCGAGCAGGGACCGACGACAACAGCTCCTCAACACTAGTCGGAAGATTAAGAGAAGAGGCGGACCAGCTTTGCGCCATAGTAGAGCTCGCAGGGAGCAGAGTGAAGGGCACCATAGACTCGGGAGCAACGAGCAGCTTCATAAGTCAAAAGATGAGCGAAACGCTCGAACACAAAGGAATATGGAGCAGCGTAAATAAACAAGTATGGATGGCGGACGGGAGCGTAAGCAACATCCAAAGAGAATGTGAGGGAGAGTAAGGTTCGGAAACAAACAAATGTCAATACCATTCCTGGTGTGGGAGGCTTTTGCACCTCTGGATATCGCCCTACTTAACAAAGGCAATCGGAACACCTTTAGACGAGCTGGTGCTGGATCAGTTATTGATCTCACTTTCGTCAGCAGCAGCATCTTCAGGCTCTCCGAATGGAAAATCGGTAATTTCTATACAGCAAGTGACCACGAGGCGATCCTTTTTGCGATTGGCAACAGCACGCAGCCTACGGCACAGCGCACACCAGGCAAGACCTACAAGGCAGACACTCTAAGAGTTCACCTGTTCAGCACAGCTATGGCTAGGGCAGTAGTACCACAAGGATCGGCCCAGATCATGGCAAATCAGGTGGCTAAAGCGATAGACGACACATGCAGCAGGAGTATGCAACAACGGAAGGCATATCGCGGTCAACAGCGACCTGTTTATTGGTGGAATGACCAAATAGCAGAGGCACGCAAAGCCTGCTTTACTGCAAGACGCCAGTACCAACGGGCAAGAAAACGAAACTGGGCCAATTGGCCCTCTCTCCAGATGCTCTTCGCGAAGACACGCAAAGCATTGAAAATTGCCATTCACTCCAGCAAGCGTAAATGCTTTCTGGATCTATGCGATTCTGCAGAGCATGACCCCTGGGGAAGGGCGTATAAAATGGTGATAAAGCGCGTCTACGCGAACAAAAAATCCGTGCCCACAGACCCAGCGTTTCTTAAGGGCATAGTGGAAGCTCTTTTTCCGCAAATGCGCGATGCTCTCGCCGACAGGCGACCCGCGCAAATGGCGTTTGATGCAACCGTCGTTTCGCACGAGGAGATTATAACAGCGGCAAGGTCCCTTAAGCCCAGCAAAGCGCCGGGTCCAGATGGCATCCCAAATCGCGCACTGAAGTTGGCAATGACCCTAAGGCCCGATATATTTGCGCAGGTCTACACCCAGTGCCTGCTCGATGGATGTTTTCCAGACATCTGGAAAATGCAAAAGCTGGTTCTGCTGCCCAAGCCAGGCAAGAACCCCGATGAACCCTCGGCATACAGACCCATTTGCCTCATTGACTCCATGGGCAAAGTATTGGAGTCAATTATTGGCAAACGACTGGAACTGGCCATCTCTGCAGGCGGCGGATTGTCACCCAACCAGTATGGCTTCCGTAAAGCGAGGTCAACAGTTGATGCCATATCAAGAGTGGTCGGCACGGCCTCGCAAGCGATCCAAGGCGCAAGGTGGAAAGGAGGGGCAAAAAAATACTGCCTAGTTGTTACCCTCGACATAAAGAATGCGTTCAACACTGCAAACTGGGGAACTATCCTAGATGCTCTGCGGCAATTTGGAGTACCAGACTACATCCACGCGATCATCTGGAGCTATTTCGGCCGAAGGCGGCTGATATACGAGTCAGACACCGGATGCGTGACGCACGTGGTTTCGGGAGGCGTACCCCAAGGATCAGTGCTGGGGCCCTTGCTCTGGAATGCGATGTATGACGGCGTCCTGAGGCTGTCACTTCCCGATTCCTGCCAGCTGATTGGGTATGCGGACGATGTGGCGCTTGTAGCTGTTGCGAAAGATATTAAGCAGGCAGAATCAGCAGCAAACACGTCGATAACAAAAATAGTGGACTGGCTTAGCACGGTGGGCCTCAAGCTTGCAGCACAAAAGACGGAGGCTGTCCTAATAAGCAGCAGGAAAATAGTCGAGACGGCTCACGTCACTGTAGATGGGACGACCATCCAGTCGAAACGAGCGATCCGCTATCTAGGCGTGTGGATCGACACCCGTCTGTGTTTCAGAGAGCACCTGGCAAAGGTACAAGAGAAGGCTGCAGCATGCATTCGTTCTCTCTCCAGAATAATGCTAAACACTCGTGGGCCAAAACAGGAGACGAGGAGGCTGCTGATGTCGGTGCACAAGTCAACTGTCCTGTACGCAGTGCAGGTATGGGAGCCAGCAATGGGAGTGGAGAGCTATAGTAGAGGCATACGAGCAACCCACAGGCTGTGTGCACTGCGAGTCTGCAGCGCTTTTCGCACGGTGTCCGACGACGCAGCGCTTGTGATAGCTGGGATGATGCCACTGGACATCCAAGCGGCGGAAGACACAGCCGTTCTTAACGCCCCACATGCACAAGGTTCGAGAAAACTGGCCCGCGCTGGCGCTAGAAGCTGCAGTCTAATAACCTGGCAGAGGAGATGGGACGAGTCCCGGAATGGGAGATGGACCCACCTCTCTCATCCCAAATATAAAAACCTGGGTCGAAAGGAAGCACGGCTCAGTGAACTTCTACCTGACCCAAATCCTGAGCGGCCATGGTTGCTTCAGGCAATATCTGCACCGTTTTGGCCATGAGGTTTCACCACTGTGCACATTCTGTGGAGACAACAGTGTAGAGGACGCCCAGCACGTTCTGTTCGGCTGCGGGCGGTACGAGCAACAGAGGCAGCAGCTAGCAGCAGTAGCGGGAACCACTCTATCAGAGTTCAACTTGGTGGACGCCGTGATGGCAAGTCCACACACATGGGAGGCTACAAACAGCTTCGCAGCATATGTGATGCAGGATCTGCGGCAAGCTGAGCGAGCAAGAGCAGGAGAATCATAAGGAGAGCTACCGACCCTAGGAAGCAATTCCCACGAGGAGGTCCCCTAGGATCCGGCTCCCTTATTGGTTATATACTTTTTCACTACTTTTAAATTTTTATCTTTTTTTAATAAAGAATATAAAAAAAAATAAAAAAACCATTCCTGGTGCTACCAAATGGAATTGATGCAATGGTACTAGGGTGGAACTTTTTGAAAGCAATGGGAACAACAATCCAATGCAGAGGACACACACTAAGTATACCATCGCTAAAGAGATTCAACGGAAGACTGATAGAAAGGATGTCCATCATGGTGGGGCAGGAAAAGGTCGATCAGTCTATCATCGAGTCATTCCTAGGGGAGGAGCTAAAGGAGTTGGCAAAAATCACAGGAACGTCAACAATAGCAACCCATAGGATCAGAATGAAAGATGACGTAGCAGTCCGTCAACGGTATTACCCAAAGAACCCAAAAATGCAAGGAGAGATCGATGATAAAGTAAATGAACTACTAAGAATGGGATATATAGAACATTCAAAAAGTCCATACAGTTCCCCAATAGTAATGGTTCGGAAGAAACAAACAGGAAAATGGCGATTGTGCGTCGACTTTAGACAAATCAATGCGAAGTCAATTAAGGACGCGTACCCAATGCCTCGGATCGACTACATCCTAAACCAGCTAAAAGAGGCAAAATTTACTAGCAGTTTAGACCTGAAGGACGGATATTGGCAAATCCCTCTGGAAGAGGATAGCAGACCGCTGTCCGCGTTCACAGTACCAGGGAGAGGTCTATTTCAAGGGAAGGTGATGCCATTCGGATTACACTCAGCGTCAGCAACATTCCAAAGGGCGCTTGATCAAGTTATAGGCCCGGAGATCATGCCACACGCATTCGCATACCAGGACTACATCATAGTGGTGAGCAAGACAAGAGAAGACCACATCCGGCATCTCAAAGAAGTTTTCCGAAGATTGAAAACGGCAAACCTCAGAATCAATGCGGAAAAATGCCAATTCTTCAGAAAGGAACTACAATTTCTAGGCCATCGAGTCACAGAACAAGGAATCGGAACGGACCCAGAAAAAGTGGCAGCGATTGCAGAAATAAAGCCCCCGAGATGCGTGAAAGAATTAAGGCAGTATTTGGGGGTAGCATCGTGGTACAGAAGATTTCAGAACACGGATGAAGGCGAACGAGTCATATCGTATGCTAGCAGATCTTTGAACCCAGCCGAGAAAAACTACTCAGCCACAGAAAAGGAGTGTCTGGCGATCGTATGGGCAATCCGAAAGTTCAAGCCATATGTGGAAGGATACCACTTCAAGGTCGTGACAGACCATATGGCGTTAAAATGGCTAAACAGCATCGAAAGCCCAACCGGACGCATAGCAAGATGGGCACTGGAACTACAGCAGTACGACTTCGAAATCACATATAGAAAAGGCCAATTAAACGTAGTGGCGGACGCGCTTTCAAGGCAACCGCTCGAAACATGCAAATGGCTAATTGAAGATAAAGCAGAAATAGGACGGACCAACAAAGAATGCGGATGGATTCAGGACATGAAAAGGAAAATGGAGAAGGACGCACAGAATACCCAGACTACGTGTGGGAAAACGATCAGCTATACAGAAATATACCCCACAGAGCGGGAGATGAAGATGTAACGTCATGGAAAATGTGCGTGCCTAAAGCACTACGACCGAACATCATAAAGGAAAACCACTCGACGCCCACAGCAGGACAAACAGGCAGTAGAAGGACGATAGCGAGAGTAGCAGCGAAATATTTCTGGCCAGGCATCCAAAGAGACATCTGAATGTTTGTGAGTAGATGCTAAGTGTGTTTAAAGTACAAGCCAAATCAGCAACAAGCTGCCGGAAAGATGCTAACACAAATACCGGAGGAGCCGTGGGCAACGATTTGCGCAGACTTTGTAGGACCACTACCAAGGTCAAAACACGGAAACTCCATGCTACTAGTAATCGTAGACCGGTTCTCAAAACGGACAGAACCCATCCTAATGCGAAAAGCAATAGCAGAAAATTTAGTAAAAGCCTTCAGGGAACGCATTCTGTCCCGCTTTGGAACCCCCAAGACAGTAATTACAGATAACGGAGTGCAGTTCACTAGCAAAATTTTCGAAAAGATGTTGGCAGAATGGGGTAGCCACCATCAACTCACAGCACCATACACACCGCAGGAAAACCCTACAGAAAGAACAAACAGGACGGTGAAAACAATGATAGCACAATTCGCAGGGGAGAACCAGAGAAACTGGGACGAAAAATGGCCAGATATTACATTGGCCGTGAATACAAGCAGATCGCAGTCAACAGGATTCACACCAGCGTTCCTAGTACAAGGAAGGGAACCAAGACTGCCCGGCACGATATACGACAAAATAACGACAGGATCGGGGGTCGAAACATTAACGCCAAAACAGCGGGAAACCAGTTGAAAGAGCTGTTCGAAATCGTAAGACGAAACATGGAAACGGCGGCACAGGACCAAGCACGTCACTACAATATGAGACGAAGAGAATGGAGGCCAAAACTGGGAGATACGGTATGGGTCAAGGAACATTACCTATCGAAGGCGGCAGAAGGGTTTGCGGCCAAACTGGCACCAAAATATGGGGGACCATATAAAGTGGTCGGATTCCCATCGCTCGTGATATGCAAAGTCCAACACCTGCAAGATGGGCGCACAAGGAAAGCCCACCTCAGCGAAATAAAACCGAAAACAGGAAACAACATCAGGAACATAAGAATTGGAAGGGATGAATCCAGACCCAAGCGCACAAAAATCACCAGACTAGACCGGCCGGCTAAGAAGGGATTAATGCATGCAAGGAGTCGGAGCCATCATCGGACAAGATTTATTCAACTGAGAAGATGCATCAGTCACATCAAAATAGCAATTATAATATCACAAAAGTTTGGAAAACAAAAATCAAAATAATTTCATATCAAAAACAGAAAATAATTCAAAAATGTTGAAAATAAAAATAATTTAATCAACGACAGAAAAGAACATGTAAAAATGTTGAAAACAAAAACCAAAATAAATTCACCAACAACTGAAATTAATTAAAAAAAAAAAATGTTGAAAATAAAAATAATTTAATCAACAACGGAAAACAATTGAAAAAAAAAATAATTAATAAATTTGGAAAATAAAAAGGATTAAATCAACGGCGGAAAACAACATGTAAAAATGGTGAAAACAAAAATCAAAATAATTGCATCAACAAATTTTTTCAAATTAATTATTATTCGAGTCAAACTCAATTTACCGTCGGCAAAACACAAATAGAAAACAAAGAAAAATTCAAACCCAACGGCCATTTCACGGAAGAGGGAAATTAAATTCCCATTGGTCGACTAAAGTTACGATATTCACAAAATGGGAGAGCGGCGGAATTTACGATATTCAAAAGGGAGAACAGCAGACGATCACCAACACATACAAACGCGCGAGAGCAGAACCAACGCATACACGCGCAACAAAAGCGGGAGAGAGCAAAAGCCGAGAGAGCAAAAATGGAAATTCTCTCACATGATAAAAAGGGAAATTTACTTACGCATATATGCAAGAGTGCAAACGATACAAATGGGGACATATACTTACACAGGAAAAATACAAAAGGAAAATAAACATATAAATAAATTAATTGGCAACATATAATAAATTAACATGTAATACAAAAGCAAACATATATACATGCATAAGAAGGAAACATTAAGTAGATATGCAAGACAGAATGAAATGAAGAAAGACCCTGCAAGAGAGGGCTCACACATACAAACAAAGAAACGAACGAACAAATGAGCGAGCCGACACGATGGGAAATGGCTCCGAAATACGGCATCAAGCAGCGCAGCGTGCAATGCGAGGTTACATGCTAACTCGCAAACAGAAAATGTAATCATTCGAAAATATTCTGCACAGCAGCAACAAGCAATCTTTTCTTCTTTTGTCCTCATTTTTATACCATGCATTCGTAGAATGAAATGGTATATTAAAGTCGCCAAAATGTATGTAACAGGGAGAAGGAAGCTTCTCCGACCCTATAAAGTATATATATTCTTGATCAGTATCAATAGCCGAGTCGATTGAGACATGTCCGTCTGTCTGTCCGTCTGTCCGTCTGAAGAATCATCGAGATCTCGGAGACTATAAGAGCTAGAGCAACCAAACTTGGCATGTAGACCCGTTTGCTCTGCAGGCAGATCGAGTTTATTTTTTTTTTTCGCCCCGCCCCCTTCCGCCCCCGCTATTTGAAAAACAATATTTTGAGCCTCCATATCTCGGGAACTATAAAAGATAGAGCTATCGGATTTGGACGTTAGATGCGTGCAGTGTGCACGCAGACCAAGTTCCGCCCCCGAAATTCGAAAAATTCGATTTTCAGCCGAAATATTTATCGTATCGAAATTAAATTTGGCACACTAACACATGTTACGTATATCTATCATCCCACCAAATATCACAAGAATCGGAATAAAAATGGCCGAGTTATACATAGAAACGTTTTTCACTCATAGCGGTGCAAGGCAGATGCACGCGAAAAAGAGCGAGATAGCATATGCTGCAAATCACCGATTTGGTCGGGGGGCGCTAAAGTGCTCGTTTCCACAAAAGAGAGATAGCATTTGAAAGAAATTTAATATATATCTCTTCACCTAATGCATGGTATATCCAAGTCGGCCCGGCGACTTACTTACTTTATTTTTAAATATGAACAACATGAACAACAACATGCACAACAAGAAACATGGCCAAACGACGAATGGCGGAAGGGGAGGTGAGGCACCACGGGCCCAAGAGGAGGGGATGAGGGGGCGTGGTGGCCCACGAGAAGAAGAGGCGATGCAGTTATTGGCATCGCCGTACGTGTCCGATGAGGAGTCCGGTGACGAGGGACCGGTGGTCATGGGACCGGTCATCGTCATCTCATCGGATGACGAGGAGGGGGAGACGGACGAGGAGTCGGGCATAGCCTCGGAGGAAAAGGAAGAGGACTATGGGATGGAAGAAGAGGAAGAGGACCATGGGATAGAGGAAGAAGAATATGGGATGGAGGAAGAGGAAGAGGAGGTGGAAGTGGTGATGGTGGACGAAGGGGGAGAGTCGGACTCCACTGAAGTAGCACCCCCACCCCCAAGGTCCGGTGCGACCACCGACGCCACACCGAAGGATGTCGAACGGGTCCGTAGACACGCAATGGATGCGGGACCATTGCGGGTCGGAGGCGGAGTCGGAACCAGCGCCAGATGGCGAAGGGGCACCATCACCAGACCAGCAAGGTGGCCCGGCACCCCCACCCCCGTTCACCCCTGGCCCACCCCGAAGGGACCAGTGGGTGGAGTCTGTGCGGGTGGGGATTTTCTGGGTACACCGGGCCACCACGGTTTACCAATGGGCAGTACCCGATCCACAACCACATCCCCAGCAACAACAACCACCCCAACAACAACACCAACCACATTCCCAGCAACAACAACCACCCCAGCAGCAACACCAACTACAACTCCAGCAACAACACCAACCACATCCCCAGCAACAACAACCACCCCAGCAACAGCAACCACCCCAGCAACAGCAACCACCCCAGCAACAACACCAACCACAACTCGAACAGCAACAACAACCACAGCTCCAGCAACAGCAAGCCCAAGAGCCAAGGGACCCGCGGCTGAGGACAAACGGTCCGAGTCCCTGGGTCTGGCCGCGCCCAATGCTGCAACGGCAAAGCTCGCTGCCGGAGCAACAAGCGGCCAGACCCAGGCCGACGTTAGGACGACAGCGATCATGCCCGTTGCCAGTGGGGCATGATAGGTGGGTCGAAGTAGAGGCCGAAGAGTGGCCGATAAATGTATTTGAGGCAGTGGAGGAGATGGTGCGACAGGGGGGCACGAGAAGGGTAAGGGTGGTGTGGGCAGGGAGGCTGCGATATAGGGTGAGGGTGGCACGGGGTAACGCCAGGGTATTTAGGGAAAGGGTCTAGACAATAAGAAAGTAGGGTAAGAACGTATAAAATAAGAAGAAAAAATAATGAAGTTTAGGGTAAGATACAAGTAATGAAGTTTAGGTTAAGAAATGGATGGTTAGGTTAAGAGACAAACAATGAAATTTAGGTTAAGACATGACTGGCTAGGTGAAGAGAAGAAGCGGAACGAGCCATGCATTGGGGAATATATCCGGTGCAGAACGGAAAAGATGCTCTACTCCGCCATCAGGATCGAAAAGACACTCAGCAATCGCCGATATAAGATGTCAAAATGGCCACAAAAGATGCGAACTGAGTCACAAAAAAAAAAAAACAAGGCACAGACCAAACAAAAAAAAAAAAAAAAAAAAAACAACTCAAGGGACAGGGGAGGGTACCTCCGTCCGGAAGAAAGGGGGGAGTGTGAGGAGCATAAAGGTCAAACAATTAGGCACCCCACAACATGCTGTATACATCAGCCAGGTCGCCAGTAAGAACAGCAACAAACGATGCTACCAACACACACAGCTAGCAACACATGCAGCTAGCAACATGTATACACGCCGCAGTCCATTGGCCGTCGGCAAAACAACAGCAACAGAAGAAGAAAGAAATAAAGCACAAAGAACAACAACAACAAATACATTAAAGTATTATATATTATTATAAATAAAATATTTAATAACAAATACATTAATGCAACACAGTAACAGAACAACAACAAATACAATAAATTATTATGTATGATTATATATAAAATATATAATAATACATTAAATGCAACACAAATAACACAACAATAACACATATATAAAATAGCAAATACATTAAATACCACCGCAATAACAAATATATTAAACGAACCACAAAAACAGCAACAACAATTGAAACAAGCCAAGCAGCAGAATAAATGTAAGCAATAACGCAAAACGCAAGAACAGCTGAGCATAAACAAATGCGAAGAGCTGCAACAAAAACAAAGGCAGCTGGGCATAAGCAAAAATGCAAAGCGCCGGCTGTTGCTGAGCCCCAAGCATTAAAAGAAAACCAAAGCAAACGAAAACAAATGGAAAGCAAAAGGGCACTGTCACCAGATGAGAGAGCGAGAGCGAGAGTGGCCAGCCACACGTACACTGTACGTGTGAATGCAAATACGATCGCCGCGAAACGCACTTCGGAATATGGGCACCGAGAGCACCAAAAGTGAGGGCTAGCGAGCCCGAAAGACGGGTGCGGGTGTGAAGGGGGCCCTTGAACGAAATAAAGTGAGGGCTCTGCTTGTCAAAAGGGGGCTAGTGGGGGGTGACAGTGGCAGATCGTATGAGAGCGAAGTCATATGGCGGGGTAGCCAATGTGAACAAAGCGAATATCGTTGGAGAGGCCAAGTTTACGATAAGAGTTGGCAGCCCGTACGATAAAAGGGAAATGGGTGGGTGTATAAATAAGTAAATAATTAATTATTTAAATATATAAATAGATATAGAGATATGTATGAATTGTTAGAGAAATTAGATGAAATCAATGTAGTAGAATTAAGTAAAAATATTCGGAGACCCATAAGGGCACAAAAGGGGTCAAAAGGCGAGGTTGGAGGTCGTGAGGAATAGAAGGCGAGAAAAGGATCGGCGACGGCACCGGCGCAAACACAAGTAGCGCGAGGGAGACGGAGATAGGCAAAGGAATGGGCATGCAGCGTTAAAGAAAGTGGCCGCATGCAAGAAGGAAAAGGGATAAGCGGTACTTTCACCACGCATAGCAACAGCGAAAGTGCGTGGGTGAAAGTAGAGCCAATGGAAATGTACTGGCTGTATAGCGGCATCCAGAGGCCAGGAGGCCTATATAAGGCACGCGTCAACGCAAGGACGATCAGCAAGCATCAGGCAGTGAAGCAAGGTGGACATCTCAAGACCTCTGGTAGTAATCTTGAGAGTTCAAAAGGCGAGGAAAAGAAAGTGAAGTGTTCAAGACCTCCAGTAGTAATCTTGAAGCATCGAATCGAAGTCAGAGTACTCAAAGGACCAAGTCTGGGTTCAAGCGAGTGTCCTGAGAATAACACAGGGAACAGAGAATAGGGAAGGTTCGTGAAATATCCTAGAATCAAGCGGCAGGGAGCAAGAAGTAGGAAAGGAAATATCCTGGAGGAATATTTTGGACTCAGGAAGTATCCTTGAACCAAAATAAGGACCTCAGGAAATATCCTTGAGAGGGAAAAGTTCAGGAAATATCCTAGAACAGGGTTTTAAACAAACAGGAAATATCCTGGAGGAATATTTTGGACTCAGGAAGTATCCTTGAACCAAAATAAGTACCTCAGGAAATATCCTTGAGAGGGAAAAGTTCAGGAAATATCCTTGAACAGGGTTTTAAGCAAACAGGAAATATCCTGGAGGAATATTTTGGACTCAGGAAGTATCCTTGAACCAAAATAAGGACCTCAGGAAATATCTTTGAGAGGGAAAAGTTCAGGAAATATCCTTGAACAGGGTTTTAAACAAACAGAAAATATCCTGGAGGAATATTTTGGACTCAGGACCAAAATAAGGACCTCAGGAAATATCCTTGAGAGGGAAAAGTTCAGGAAATATCCTTGAACGGGGTTTTAAACAAACAGGAAATATCCTGGAGGAATATTTTGGGCTCAGGAAGTATCCTTGAACCAAAATAAGGACCTCAGGAAATATCCTTGAAGGGAAAAGTTCAGGAAATATCCTTGAGCTGGGTTTTGAACATACAGGAAGTATCCTGGAGGAGTATTTTGGATTCAGGAAGTATCCTTGAACCAAAATAAGGACCTCAGGAAATATCCTTGAAGGGGAAGAGTTCAGGAAATATCCTTGAACGCGGAGATTGGGGTAGAAGCAGAAGTCAGGAGAGCGTAGGAGGGTAGGAGAACTCAAGAGACGAAGTTGAGCCCAGGTCAAGGATCTGAGTCATCTGCGTCGGCATCAAGGAGCCGGCAAAAACAAGTCAAGCGAAAAGGAGCCAACCACAGCAAGCGAAGAACAACAGCGAAGACACAAGCAAAGCAGAACCAAGGACACAAGGATCACGAAGGACCTCCAACCACTCGCCAAGGACCCCTGCAGAATCCCAAAATTATCAATAAAAACCAAAACTAAGAAGGTCTGTGCCGAAATTACATCCAAAAGCGTTATTATTTATCGGGGCACCTAGCCCTGAAAAGTCTCATCAACGACTCTAAGGACGAAAAAGGATCGTTACACTTCGCATGCTGCCAGCACCTTGTCCATGACTCTGCGAGCCGACTCTTCGGCAAAATGGTCGGTGCGGAGCCCAACCATTTTAGCGCAAAAGGACGGGAGGTCCAAGGATCCAGCTCTGAAGGTCTTCTTCTGCGGAAATTCTCGAGGCGATACGCTAGCACCTGATGCCACTGTGGTCAGGATGGCCTCGTGGTCGCTCGCTGTATAGAAGTCCCCGATGCGCCAGGACTTCGTTTCTGCCATGGCCTCGCTGACAAACGTCAGGTCTATGATGGAAGATCCTGGGCCACACTGCAGTGGTTCAGGTTGAGCTGCAAAATGTTTAGGGGCATTTGGGGGCTTTCTTACCACTGTGTGGCCCTTCAGGGCACTTGTTGCTGCCCGCGATGTGGTTCGCGCTCAGCCCCTTCTCGGTGCAAAAGAAGCATTTTGCGGCTGCTTCGCAGTTCGCTGCTATATGTCCTGCTACGCCGCACCTATAGCAGCACTTCGACCTGTCCACCAAGCTGGAGCATCGAGCGGCTATATGTCCTACTGCCAGGCATCTGAAGCACCGCGTTGGTAGCGAATCCAGTGTCTTTATTCTGCAACTGCTCCATCCTACAAGAACTCTACCCAGTGCAGACATTTTTGAGGCAGCTGCTTCCGTTGTACTGATGACAGCAGACTGCGTTCTCCGAAAGCCAGGCCGGAAGCTTTTAATGGCAAGTTCGCTCCTATTTACCTGAGCCTGCTCTGTCAGTGCAGACAGTAATTCGTCGGACTTAACAGCCTCGTCCAGATCGTGAATAATCACCGCCTTCTTCTGCGAAAGCTTTTTCACGCCAACGCTTTCACCGAGCACCCGGGTGATGTCGTCCTTTATAGCTTCGGTGGTCTCTGCCGATTCCCTCCCCAGCTCCAAGAGAAGCCCGTCGTTGGCTGTACGTCTGACCTTGGAGACGTGGTCACGGACATGCTGCAGTTTGCTGTGTGTGTGTGTGTTTGTGTTACCTCTTTCCCCTTCTACATGTGATATTCGTCTTTGTGTTGTCCATATTAACCTAAGCTTAAGCTCTGTAATTAGTCCATCCCAGCCAGGATTCCGGGTTCACAACACCTCAATATAAATTAAGTAGTACATCCCGGTTCTCTCTAGTCGCTAGGTCTATCCTCGGCTAGAGATTGAGCCCTTAGTTACCCTCGACCAGTAGTCAGGGTGATTGGTATCTCTGTCGGGTAAATCCCGAGGAGGTATCGGTCATCATTCCCCTCCTCAGACCTCAGACCCCATCTCAGCTAGAAGCTAACCCATATGTGTATCGTATTTATGTCGTCCTGCATGTATCTTTCCCTTTTCCCATTTTCATGTGTCGTGGTCCGATCTGGAAGCAGCAATCCTCCAATAATCTCGAGTCTCGGTATCTTTACAAATATTTTTGTAAGGAGGCCCTGGAGAGATCGACCCAAACACACGTGTTAAATAATTCGGCAGTGAATGAATATTTAATATTCCCGCGGATTATTTCTCGTATCCCCTCGCTTTAATTTTTTTTGTGTATCAGATGATCCTGCATAAGAATTGGTCGATTCGATTCGCAATAGAATCAACGGCAAGCACAGAAGAATCAACGACAGAACCCAATAGCTCAGTTAGTCATCGATAGAACCCACGCTAGGATCGTGGATATAACTTATTTATCACTAGAATCTACACCATCAGCACGGTGGAATCACCGACAGAACCCAAAGTTAGTATTTATACCATGCATCCATAGGATGAAATGGTATATTAAAGTCGCCAAAATGTATGTAACAGGGAGAAGGAAGCTTTTCCGAGCCATGTCCGTCTGTCCATGTCCGTCTGTCCGTCCGTCCGTCTGTCCGTCCGTAAGAGTGCAGAGATCTCAGCAACTATAAATGATAGAGCTACCAAATTTAGAATGTAGACTCGTGTAGTCTTGGCGCTGACCAAGTTTATGTTTTTTTTTTGCCACGCCCCCTTCCGCCTCCGGAATTTAATAAAAAGTGATTTTCTCCCGCAATATTTATCGTATCGGAATTTGACACACTCATACTTGTTGTAGACATCTATCATTCTACCAAATTTGATAAAAATCGGAATAAAAATAGCCGAGTTATACGTTGAAATGTTTTGCACTTAAAGCGGTGCAAGGGCGAATTTGGCCGGTGGAGCGCTAAAGTGCACACACATAAGAGTGAGCGAGATAGCATAATCAAATCGCGCATACGAAAGAAATTTAATATATGAATTTAGTTTTATAAACTCGATTTAGTTTTTTTCCCCTGATGCATGGTATATCCAAGTCGGCCCGGCGACTTACTTACTTTATTTTAAGATAATTTCAAACCCAGAGCACATGGTTCCTTTCGACTATTCATTTGCACAAAATCTCGCCCACGTTGTATCACTGCCGGTTCGGCTGTGGGATTTCTCTCGACACAGTGAGCACCTCGAGTCGACGAACCTATCTATTCCTCCTCTCAGGTACAGATATCCACACGTGGCTTGTTTATGAAAACCAGCCCTCGAAAGCAGCAGGCAGTCTAACCTACGCCACCGTCGAGTGAACATCGGAGTTATCCCGCTTACATAAAGTCAAAGGACACAGGACTAAACCTCAAGGATAATCATCTCGCATCTAAGGATCATCATAGCCTTAAGGATAATCACCTCGTATCGAAGGAGCATCATCAGACAACGCAAGGATCAACTGTTTCAAGGATCATCGTCTCATATCCAAGGATCATCGTCTCATATCCAAGGATCATCGATCGATAACACCAGTTCAAGGATAGTCATCGCAAGGAGTGTTGCTTAGCATTGCCAGGATCATCGCTTGATGTAATTTTTCAAGGACGATCATCAAGCATCGCAAGAAGCCTCACTCAGCATCGCATGGACTATCGCTTGGTATTTCAACCCAAGGATCATCGCTCAGCATCATCTCAACCCAAGGATCATCGCTTGGTATTGTAACCCAAGGATCATCACTCAGCATCATCTCAACCCAAGGATCTTCGCTTGGTATATCAACCCAAGGATCATCACCCGCCATCGCTTGGTATATCAGCCCAAGGATCATCATTCAGCATCGCATGGACTACCACATAGCACCGTAACGTCCATCACTCAGCATATCAAAACTCAAGGACCATTTAACCAACAAACATGGGCGTCAAATGGATCAGTTATCGACGGAAAGGAGAGCTGGAAGCTTTCATCAACGAGTTCGGATTGACCCCAGGAGGAACAGTGGAGGAAATGCGAACCCGATTCGCTAGTTTCGCTTCACGAGAAGACCACCCCCAGAGATACTTTCACGCTTGGCAACCCTGGAAGGACAATACGGAGCTGTGGCTACCGTGGACAAGGGACTCGACGTAAAAGCCCGCTCTCGACCAGTCTCGCCGGCTAGCGTAAGCGATACGCCGAAGGAAGTACACATGGAGTCACTTCGAGATTTTATATCCGAAGCCAAACCATTAACACTGACGTCCTCCTTGTCCAAGTCAACGGACCTCTTCCTGGAAGTACCACAGAAGAACAGGACGCCACCCATTGAGCACCGCCCACCACATCCAATCAATCAAGCGGTGATGGCGGAAAAGATATCCAAATGGGGTATCTCTTTCGATGGCACAGCAGACCCATTATATTTCTTGGAAAAGTTGGAAGTTCGCGCAGCCACCTACAACATCGATTTGGAGTCACTGCCCAACATGATGCTACTTCTATTCTACGGAAGCGCCGAAGGATGGTGGAATTTCTGGATTTCTTTTTGCCACCCAGATATTTCCAAAAGTTGGAGGACGCCATACGCTCACGTCGGCAAAAGTATTTGGAACCCTTCAAGCAATATTTGATCGAGCTACGACTCATGATGCGCAGAGCGAACTACTCCCCAATGCAGGAGCTCGAGAGGATCTACGACAATCTACAGCCTGATTACCAATTGTATGCCCGACGCATCGACTTCAGGAGCTTAGCAGAGCTCACTAGACTGGTGATTACCTACGAAACCATAAACAAACCCTCCTGAGAAAAATGTGCAATTCGTGCCCACCGATGCAGGATCGGATTCCCCAACCCAGGCAACCGGGAAGATGGGTGGACCTCAAGCGGAATTTAAGCTACATTGTTAGAATCTAAGTATTTTTAGAAGCCACACAGATAGGGACATAGGGTTGTAGGATTGCTGGTCAGAGTCTTTAAACATATTTTTCATGCAGCATGACGGTCCAATTCTCCCGCTTCGTCGGGTAAGTCGGGAGGACGTGTGACGATATATCAATCTATCGACACAACACCTATCGATAGCGATAACGCTCAATGAAGAGCAGTGCTTATATGTATTATTAAGCTCATATGATTATTAGTGTTAAGTTCATGGACTGGCTCTGACCCGATAGGTAGAACTAGCTTTTCTTTTCTTTGCAGCGCCACCTAGCCTGGCCAACCACTTCGCCGGCGCTTTCTAGAAAGCCCAAAAAGTAACGGTGATCGGGCCGACGCCATGCGCCGGCGCCACGTGCATGCAATGAGTCACGTAGGCCACTGAGCATATGCGGCTATGCGTAAGAGAGGGACGGAAATAGGAAGCTTAAAAAAACAGGCCCAAGTGGATGGGGAAAATTTGGCCTGCGAGCATTTAAGTTTAGACCACGGAAATGAAGTGCGAGTGAAAAAAAAAGTGAGAAGTGAAGTGCAACCGACCAAACCACAAGACATCAAAGGACTAGGATCAAGGACATAAGACCAAAGCTGGAACACACAAGGAACTTTCGACATACCAAGGCAAGGACAACACAGGACGAGGACAACGGCAGGATAAGCAACGAGGATGAAGGACCAAGCATAGTGAGCGAGAGTTGGATGGCCAGGTGAGCCGGCGCAGGCGCCTCATACGGAGAATATCTCCATAGCTAGCCTAGTGTAGTGATTCAAGTGTGTGGCGATAAAATAAAAATGAATAAAATTGCATCAAGTATTGAGGAATAGCAAGAAACCTGTGAAAATATTAGGTGGTGTTCGGTTAGAGGGACCTGAGGTCCTTGAAGGTCCTGCGCCCTGCCCGGTTCGGAGCACCCGAACGTAGGAACAGTGAGGCAATATATATATTCGGCTATGACGAATCCTTGATCTGGTTCTTACTTTAACATGGTTTTTGTTGGTCGAACGTATCAACTGTGTCTCAGATTGCATGAGTCCTCGTGTGTGTGTGTGTGTTTGTGTTACCTCTTTCCCCTTCTACATGTGATATTCGTCTTTGTGTTGTCCATATTAACCTAAGCTTAAGCTCTGTAATTAGTTAGAGATTGAGCCCTTAGTTACCCTCGACCAGTAGTCAGGGTGATTGGTATCTCTGTCGGTTAAATCCCGAGGAGGTATCGGTCATCATTCCCCTCCTCAGACCTCAGACCCCATCTCAGCTAGAAGCTAACCCATATGTGTATCGTATTTATGTCGTCCTGCATGTATCTTTCCTTTTCCCCATTTTCATAGACATATGTCTATAATTTGTTTTAAGGAGACTAACATCAGCGTGGATTAAAAATCCACCATAACCAAAGATCGACCCAAACACACGTGTTAAATAATTCGGCAGTGAATGAATATTTAATATTCCCGCGGATTATTTCTCGTATCCCCTCGCTTTAATTTTTTTGTGAATCAGACGATCCTGCATAAGGATTGGTCAACCTACCCATCAAAAATATAATATTGTGTCATCGTTTTTTTTTGTGTGTTTGTTACCAATTCCTACGCCCTAAGATAACAATATCCCAGTTAGTCAACGATAGAACTTACGCGAGGACCTTTGATATAACCCATTAGCAGTAGAATCAAAGATCACATGGAACGATCCTTTTTCGCCCTTAGAGTCGTTGATGAGACTTTTCAGGGCTAGGTTCGGCACAACAAAATTTATTTTGTGCCCCGATAAATAATAACGCTTTTGGATGTAATTTTGGCACAGACCTTCGTACTTTTTGCTTTTATTGATCTTTTTGAATTGTCTCGGGGTCCCTGGCGAGTTTTGGAGGTCCTTCGTGATCCTTGAATCCTTGGTTCTGTTTTGATTGTGTCTTCGCTGTTGTTCTTTGCTTGCTGTGGTTGGCTCCTTTTCGCTTGACTTGATTTTGCCGGCTCCTTGATGACGACGCAGATGACTCAGATCCTTGACATGGGCTCAACTTCGTCTCTTGAGTTCTCCTACCCTCCTACGCTCTCCTGACTTCTGCTTCTACCCCAATCTTCGCGTTCAAGGATATTTCCTGAACTCTTCCCCTTCATGGATATTTCCTGAGGTCCTTATTTTGGTTCAAGGATACTTCCTGAGTCCAAAATATTCCTCCAGGATATCTCCTGTTTGCCTAAAACCCTGTTCAAGGATATTTCCTGAACTTTTCCCTCTCAAGCATATTTCCTGAGGTCCTTATTTTGGTTCAAGGATACTTCCTGAGTCCAAAATATTCCTCCAGGATATTTCCTGTATGCTCAAAACCCTGTTCAAGGATATTTCCTGAACTTTTCCCTCTCAAGGATATTTCCTGAGGTCCTTATATTGATTCAACGATACTTCCTGAGTCCAAAATATTCCTCCAGGATATTTCCTGTATGTTTAAAACCCTGTTCAAGGATATTTCCTGAACTTTTCCCTCTCAAGGATATTTCCTGAGGTACTTATTTTGGTTCAAGGATACTTCCTGAGTCCAAAATATTCCTCCAGGATATTTCCTTTCCTACTTCTTGCTCCCTGCCGCTTGATTCTAGGATATTTCCCGAACCTTCCCTATTCTCTGTTCCCTGTGTTATTCTCAGGACACTCGCTTGAACCCAGACTTGGTCCTTTGAGTACTCTGACTTCGATTCGATGCTTCAAGATTACTACTGGAGGTCTTGAACACTTCACCTTTTCTTCCTCGCCTTTTGAACTCTCAAGATTACTACCAGAGGTCTTGAGATGTCCACCTTGCTTCGCTGGCTGATGCTTGATGATCGTCCTTGCGTTGACACATGCCTTATATAGGCCTCCTGGCCTCTGGATGCATATATCGCAGTACCGCTATACAGCCAGTCCATTTCCATTGGCTCTACTTTCACCCACGCACTTTCGCTGTTGCTATGCGTGGTGAAAGTACCGCTTATCCCTTTTCCTTCTTGCATGCAGCCACTTTCTTTAACGCTGCATGCCCATTCCTTTGCCCATCTCCGTCTCCTTCGCGCTCCTTGTGTTTGCGCCGGTGCCGTCGCCAATCCTTTTCTCGCCTTCGACTTCCAACCTCGCCTTTTGACCCCTTTTGCGCCCTTACGGGTCTCCGAATATTTTTACTTAATTCTACTACATTTATTTCATCTATTTTTTCTAACAATTCATATATATCTCTATATCTATTTATATATTTAAATAATTAATTATTTACTTATTCATACACCCACCCATTTCCCTTCTATCGTACGGGCTGCCAACTCTTATCGTAAATTTGGCCTCTCCAACGATATTCGCTTTATTTCCATTGGCTACCCCGCCATATGTCTTCGCTCTCATACGATCTGCCACTGTCACCCCCCACTTCTCCCCTTTTGACAAGCAGAGCCCTCACTCTCGGTGCCCATATTCCGAAGTGCGTTTCACGGCGATCGTATTTGCATTCATTGCTGAGTATCTTCTCGATCATGTTGGCGGATTAGAGCATTTTTTCCGTTCTGCACCGGACATATGCCCAAATGCATGGCTCGTTCCGCTTCTTCTCTTAACCTAACAATTCATGTCTTAACCTTAAAATTTCTTACCATAATCTCATATTTGCCTAAAACCTTTCCCTAAACACCCTGGCGTTACCCCGTGCCACCCTTACCCTGTAACGCAGCCTCCCTGCCCACACCACTCTTACCCTTCTCGTGCCCCCCTGTCGCACCATCTCCTCAACTGCCTCAAAAACATTTATGGGCCACTCCTCGACCCATCTATCATGCCCCACTGGCACCCGGCATGACCGCTGTCGTCCTAACGTCGGCCTAGGCCTGGCCGCTTGTTGCTCCGGCAGCGAGCTCTGCCGTTGCAGAACTGGGCGCGGCCAGACCCAGGGATTCGGACCGTTTGTCCTCAGCCGCGGGTCCCTTGGCTCTTGGGTTTCTTGGGCTTGTTGTTGCTGGAGCTGTGGTTGTTGTTGTTGCTGGGGTGGTTGTTGTTGTTGCTGGGGTTGTGGTTGGTGTTGTTGCTGGGGTTGGTGTTGTTGCTGGAGATGTGGTTGTTGTTGCTGGTCGGGCACTGCCCATTGGTACACCGTGGTGGCCCGGTGTACCCAGAAAATCCCCACCCGCACAGACTCCACCCACTGGTTCCTTCGGGGCGGGCCAGAGGTGAACGGGGGTGGGGGTGCCGGGCCACCTTGATGGTCTGGTGTTGGTGCCCCTTCGCCTTCTGCCGCTGGTTCCTCTTCCGACTCCGTCCCACAATGGTCCCGCATCCATTGCGTGTCCACGGACTCTCTTGATCTCCTCCGGTGTGGCGTCGGTGGTTGCGCCGGATGCCACCTTGGGGGTGGGGGTGCTAACTCCGTGGAGTCTGAATCACCCCCTTCCTCGTCCACCATCATCACTTCCGCCTCCTCTTCCTCCATGATATAGTCCTCTTTCTCTTCCTCTTCTTCTTCTCCCTCCGAGGCTATGCCCGACTCCTCGTCCGTCTCCCCCTCCTCGTCATCCGATGAGATGACGATGACCGGTCCCATGACCACCGGTCCCTCGTCACCGGACTCCTCATCGGATACATAAGGCGATGCCAATAATTGCATCGCTTCTTCTTCCTCTTCCCGTGGGCCACCACGCCCCTTCATCCCCTCCTCTTGGGCCCGTGGTGCCTCACCTCCCCTTCCGCCATTCGTCGTTTGGCCATGTTTCTTGCTGTGCATGTTGTTTATAGTCACAACCAAAAATAAAAAGAAAAATTAGGAGAAAGAAAAAAATGCGTGCTGATGCTAGGCAGTATATTTTCGAATGATTAGATTTTCTGTTTGCGAGTTAGCATGTAACCTAGCATTACACGCTGCGCTGCTTGATGCCATATTTCGGAGCCATTTCCCATCGTGTCGGCTCGCTCATTTGTTCGTTCGTTTCTTTGTTTGTATGTGTGAGCCCTCTCTTGCAGGGTCTTTCTTCATTTCATTCTGTCTTGCATATCTACTTAATGTTTCCTTCTTATGCATGTATATATGTTTGCTTTTGTATTACATGTTAATTTATTATATGTTGCCAGTTAATTTATTTATATGTTTATTTTCCTTTTGTATTTTTCCTGTGTAAGTATATGTCGCCATTTGTATCGTTTGCACTCTTGCATATATGCGTAAGTAAATTTCCCTTTTATCATGTGAGAGAATTTCCCTTTTGCTCTCTCGGCTTTTGCTCTCTCCCGCTTTTGTTGCGCGTGTATGCGTTGGTTCTGCTCTCGCGCGTTTGTATGTGTTGGTGATCGTCTGCTGTTCTCCCTTTTGAATATCGTAAATTGTGCCGCTCTCCCATTTTGTGAATATCGTAAATTTAGTCGACCAATGGGAATTTAATTTCCCTTTTCCGTGATATGGCCGTTGGATTTGAATTTTTCTTTGTTTTCTATTTGTGTTTTGCCGACGGTAAATTTATTTTGACTCAAATAAGTATTTATGTGTTTGATATTTATTTGAGAATTAAATTGAAAAAAAATTTTTGTGTGCTTCCAAAATTTTATATGTTGTTTTCCGCCGTTGATTATATTATTCTTATTCTCACCATTTTTAGATTATTTTCCGTTGTTGATGAAATTATTTTGATTTTTGTTTTCAACATTTTTACATGTTGTTTTCCGCCGTTGATTAAATTATTTTTATTTTCAACATTTTTTTAAATTATTTTCCGTTGGTGATGAAATTATTTTGGTTTTTGATTTCAGAATTTTATATGTTGTTTTCCTTCGTTGATTGAATTATTTTTATTTTCAACATTTTTAAATTATTTTCCGTTGTTGATGTGAAATTATTTTGATTTTTCTTTTCCAAAATTTTTGTACGTTGTTTTCCACCGTTGATTAAATTATTTTGGTTTTATATTTGCTATTTTGATGTGACCGATGCATCTTATCAGTTTAATAATTCATGTCCGATGATGGCTCCGTCTCTTTGCGTGCATTAATCCCTTCTTAGCCGGCCGGTCTAGTCTGGTGATTTCTGTGCGCTTGGGTCTGGATTCATCCCTTCCAATTCTTATATTCCTGATGTCGTTTCCTGCACCTACGGTTTTATTTCGCTGAGGTGGGGTTTCCTTGTGCGCCCATCTTGCAGGTGTTGGACTTTGCATATCACGGGCGATGGAAATCCGACCACCTTATATGGTCCCCCATATTTTGGTGCCAGTTTGGCCGCAAATCCTTTTGCCGCCTTCGATAGGTAGTGTTCCTTGACCCATACCGTATCTCCCAGTTTTGGCCTCCATTCTCGTCGTCTCATATTGTAGTGACGTGCTCGGTCCTGTGCCGCCGTTTCCATGTTTCGTCTTACGATTTCGAACAGCTCTTTTAATTGGTTTTCCCGCTGTTTTGGCGTTAACGTTTCGACTCCCGATCCTGTCGTTATTTTGTCGTATACCGTGCCGGGCAGTCTTGGTTCCCTTCCTTGTACTAGAAACGCTGGTGTAGTCTCTGGCCATTTTTCGTCCCAGTTTCTCTGGTTCTCACCTGCGAATTGTGCTATCATCGTTTTTACCGTCCTGTTTGTTCTTTCTGTTGGGTTTTTCTGCGGTGTGTATGGTGCTGTGAGTTGATGGTGGCTACCCCATTCTGCCAACATCTTTTCGAAAATTTTGCTAGTGAACTGCACTCCGTTATCTGTAAATACTGTCTTGGGGGTTCCAAAGCGGGACAGAATGCGTTCCCTGAAGGCTTTTCCTAAATTTTCTGCTGTTGCTTTTCGCATAAGGATGAGTTCTGTCCATTTTGAGAACCGGTCTACGATTACTAGTAGCATGGAGTTTCCGTGTTTTGACCTTGGTAGTGGTCCTACAAAGTCTGCGCAAATCGTTGCCCACGGCTCCTCCGGTATTTGTGTTAGCATCTTTCCGGCAGCTTGTTGCTGATTTGCCTTGTACTTTAAACACACTTCGCATCTACTCACAAACATTCGGATGTCTCTTTGCATGCCTGGCCAGAAATATTTCCATTTTCCTTTTCATGTCCTGAATCCATCCGCATTCTTTGTTGGCCCGCCCGATTTCTGCTTTATCTTCAATCAGCGTTTTGCATGTTTCGAGCGGTTGCCTTGACAGACCGTCCGCCACTACGTTTAATTGGCCTTTTCTATATGTGATTTCGAAGTCGTATTGCTGTAGTTCCAGTGCCCATCTTGCTATGCGTCCGGTTGAACTTTCGATGCTGATTAGCCATTTTAACGCCATATGGTCTGTCACGACCTTGAAGTGGTATCAAACATATGGTTTGAACTTTCGGATTGCCCATACGATCGCCAGACATTCCTTTTCTATGGCTGAGTAGTTTTTCTCGGCTGGGTTCAAAGATCTGCTTGCATACGATATGACTCGTTCGCCTTCATCCGTGTTTTGAGCTAAAATCGCCACCAGCCCATAGTTGCTAGCGTCTGTTTGAAGGATGAACATCCTTTCAAAATCTGGGCATGCTAGTATTGGGTCGTCCACCAATTTCTTTTTAACTTCTTCAAATGCAGATTGGTGTTCTTCGCTCCACTGCCACCTTGTTTTCTTTCTTCACCTTCCATTGGAATAGTCCTCTCCCTGGTACTGTGAACGCGGACATCGGTCTGCTATCCTCCTCCAGAGGGATTTGCCAATATCCGTCTTTCAGGTCCGAACTGCTAATAAATTTTGCCTCTTTTAGCTGGTTTAGGATTTTAGCCAACTCCTTTAGCTCCTCCCCTAAGAATGACTCGATGATGGACTGATCGACTTTTTCCTGGCCCACCATGATGGACATCCTTTCTATCAGTCTTCCGTTAAATCTCTTTAGAGATGGTATACTTATTGTGTGTTGTTGTCCCCATTGCTTTAAAAAAGTTCCACCCTAGTACCATTGAATCAATTCCATTTGGTAGCACCAGGAATGGTATTGACATTTGTTTGTTCCCGAACCTTACTTCTCCCTCCCATTGTCTTTGGATGTCGCTCACGCTCCCGTCCGCCATCCATACTTGTTTAGTTACGCTGCTCCATATTCCTTTGTGTTCGAGCGTTTCGCTCATCTTTTGACTTATGAAGCTGCTCGTTGCTCCCGAGTCTATGGTGCCCTTCACTCTGCTCCCTGCGAGCTCTACTATGGCGCAGAGCTGATCGGCCTCTTCTCTTAATCTTCCGAGGAGGAGCTGTTGTCGTCGGTCCCTGCTCGCCCCTTGTAGACTGGAACCGGTTCTCGTTTCCCCTCCCTGTGCAGCAGTTCATCGTCCTTACTCCGACCTTTCCACATTGCCAGCAGAACATCAATCTGGGGCGATTGCAGTCTCTTGCCCAGTATCCTGCTCCACCACATCGCCTACATGCCTGTTTTGGATTCTGTATCCATTTTGTTTCGGTATTTCTACCTTGTTGTAGACCGTTTTGAGTTGATGGATTTCCGTCGACGTATCTTCTGAATCTCGTGTTTTGTGTGTTATGGGGTATTTGTCTTTGTCCCCCGCTGAAATTTTGCTGCCTCGTTAGACTCTGGTTATGCATCCTGTTGTCTTCTCTTATAAACTCTGCTCTTTCTCGTTCGAGAATTTCATATTCTTCCGTCAGTTGCATTAAATCTTCCATTGTCCTGATGCTTTGCGGCCTAATGAATATACGCAAGTCTGGTGTACAGTTTTCCATTATCACTTCCAGTTGTTCGAAATCTGGGATCTTGAGTGGTCGCATTAGTGTCTGCATCTCGATCATGAAATCTTTGAATGATTCTCTCCTGCCTTGCTTTCTGGCCTTTATTTTGTCGGCCAGATTTTTGAAGTATCCTTTTGGTAAGAAATACTTCCTGAAGCTTTCTGTGAACTCCTCTCAGGTCCTTCAATGTTTGTTATTGTCAATGTACCATTTTAAGGCAAGGACAAGGCCTTGCCGGCATTGCCCTTGGTATCATGTCGTTCTCAATTCCATACATATCTGCAGACCATTCTACTTGTTCGATGAATTCTAGAGCTTTGTCGTTGCCATCGAATCTAAACGTCCATTCTCTGACTTGTTTTGCCACCTTGGTATACTCGCTGGATTGATGAGGCTTATTTCTTTTCTCGTACATTCTCTCGGGGTCCTTGGCGAGTTTTGGAGGTCCTTCGTGATCCTTGAATCCTTGATTCTGTTTTGATTGTGTCTTCGCTGTTGTTCTTTGCTTGCTGTGGTTGGCTCCTTTTCGCTTGACTTGATTTTGCCGGCTCCTTGATGACGACGCAGATGACTCAGATCCTTGACCTGGGCTCAACTTCGTCTCTTGAGTTCTCCTACACTCCTACGCTCTCCTGATTTCTGCTTCCACCCCAATCTCCGCGTTCAAGGATATTTCCTGAATTCTTCCCTCTCAAGGATATTTCCTGAGGTCCTTATTTTGGTTCAAGGATACTTCCTGAGTTCAAAATGTTCCTCCAGAATATTTCCTGTATGCTCAAAACCCTGTTCAAGGATATTTCTTGAACTTTTCCACCTCAAGGATATTTCCTGAGGTCGTTATTTTGGTTCAAGGATACATCCTGAGTCCAAAATATTCCTCCAGGATATTTCCTGTTTGTTTAATACCCTGTTCAAGGATTTTTTTCCTGAACTTTTCCCTCTCAAGGATATTTCCTGAGGTCCTTATTTTGGTTCAAGGATACTTCCTGAGTCCAAAATATTCCTCCCGGATATCTCCTGTTTGTTTATAACCCTGTTCAAGGATATTTCCTGAACTTTTCCCTCTCAAGGATATTTCCTGAGGTCCTTATTTTGGTTCAAGGATACTTCCTGAGTCCAAAATATTCCTCCAGGATACTTCCTTTCCCACTTCTTGCTCCCTGCCGCTTGGTTCTAGGATATTTCCCGAACCTTCCCTATTCTCTGTTCCCTATGTTATTCTCTTTGAGTACTCTGACTTCGACTTGATGCTTCAAGATTACTACTGGAGGTCTTGAACACTTCACCTTTTTCTTCTTCGCCTTTTGAACTCTCAATACTACTACCAGAGGTCTTGAGATGTCCACCTTGCTTCGCTGCCTGATGCTTGATGATCGTCCTTGCGTCGACGCGTGCCTTATATAGGCCTCCTGGCCTCTGGATGCATATATCGCAGTACCGCTATACAGCCAGTACATTTCCATTGGCTCCACTTTCACCCACGCACTTTCGCTGTTGCTATGCGTGGAAAGTACCGCTTATCCCTTTTCCTTCTTGCATGCGGCCACTTTCTTTAACGCTGCATGCCCATTCCTTTGCCCATCTCCGTCTCCTTCGCGCTCCTTGTGTTTGCGCCGATGCCGTCGCCGATCCTTTTCTTGCCTTCTATTCCTCCCGACCTCCAACCTCGCCTTTTGACCCCTTTTGCGCCCTTATGGGTCTCCGAATATTTTTACTTAATTCTACTACATTGATTTCATATATCTTTTCTAACAATTCACATATATCTCCTATATCTATTTATATATTTAGCAGTCCTCGGTAGATGAGTTGTCTAAGTGGCCCTGTCATAAAGGCAACTGAACAACGAGGATCCGGGTTCGAATCCCAGGCTAGTGTATGGATGTAGTTATCGTCTAAGCCGATGGCCATAGTTGCTAGTGCTTGTAAAAATTGTTAGGTTGATAGTTTACAACTATATCCTAAATTAAAATAAATAAATAAATAAATTTATATATTTAAATAATTAATTATATTGTGACGAAGTTATCGCCACAACACCTATCGATAGCGATAAGGTTCACGCCCCCGTTCATTTCTTTGTACCCCCCCCATAATCATAAGTCATCATTATTATAATTAAGTTCATTAGGACCCTATGAAAGGGCAAAAATTATTATTTAATAAATTAGTTCTTAGTGCAAATGACTCTGAACCATTAGGTAGAGCTAGTTCTTTTCTTTACAGCGCCACCTGGCCTATATCATTACTCGCCGCTCACTCGTTTCGCCTGTTTCGCCGTCCACCCGTTTTCGCTCCTCATCTGATATTCGCCGCTCATTCTCTTCGCCATCACCGGACTTTCGCCGCCGCTCTCTCGAAAGCACAGATTTACCGTTGATCGGGCCGACGCCACGCGCCGGCGCCACATGGCATTGCGTACGTGGCCTGAGTCACGTAGGCCACAGCGCATACGCAGCCATGCGTGTGAAGAGAGCGGCAATAGCGGAGGCAATGGTACAGCTGTACCTGGCAGCGACGCGTGCCAAAGCTTCGCGGCGAAAAGCAGGCCGTGGAGGCTGGGCCAAATTGGGCCGGCGATGAGTCTAGTACATACCTCGGACCGAATAAGACGTGCGAAAAATAAACCAAAAGTGAAGTGAATAAAGTGAATCAAGAGCAGACCCCGGAACACCAAGGACAAACCACAAGGATAACCACAACCAAGGACAACAGACACAGGATACCCCAAGGACTACGACAAGGACAACACAACTGGAACAAGGATCAAGGACGAAGACATCGGAGATCGCAAGGACTACGCAAGGACAACACCACCCGAGTAAAGACCAGGAACCCAAGCACTAAACACTGCAAGGACTACGAGTCAGATACCACTTTCGGGAAAAGACGACACAGGACAAACGAGTCAGCGGAGAGGACGGCCAGGTTAGTCGGCGTGAACGCCACGGGTGGGAGAATATACCCAAGTTTAGTCGGGGCGGTTAGAGTGTGGCAAAAGAAACATTTATCTCATTTATCCATGAAAAAAATATATAATAAAGTGAAAGAAAATATTGGAGAAGCCGTGTGTTCAAATTTTGGTTGTTGGCCACTCGACAAGGCTCAAGGACCTGCGAGTTAGTGTTCGGACGGACCGAATAGTTACTAGGGATTCAGAGAGGAAGCGTTCAGTCGGCCATGCCGACTCGCCAATCCTCATCAGGACTTCCAGTAGTTCGGCTTGGCCGAACGTAGTACTCTCGGGCCAGCATCATAGGTCCGTGGTAGCTAGATTGTGTAGTAGTTATGTGTACCTCCTTTTGTGTGTCGTGTCTTCATGTGATGTCCTTACTAACATAAATATAAGCCGTAGTTCATCCGTGCATGACGGGATGCTGGGTCAATCCACATCTCCGCCTGCCGGATTCCCCTCTCCCTCCCTCTGCCTCAGCTAGCTAATAAGTAGATACCCGGTTCTCTCTAGTCACCAGGCTAGAGATCGAGCCCGTAGTTAATATTAGTTGACCAGTAGATAGGATGTGCCGTATCTCTGTCCGGGTCAATCCCGCAGAGATCCGACCATCATACCCTCCTCATACCCGACCAGTATCTAGGATGTGCCGTATCTCTGTCCGGGTCAATCCCGCAGAGATCCGACCATCATACCCCTCTCAGACCCCGACCAGTATATTGGATGTGCCGTATCTCTGTCCGGGTCAATCCCGCAGAGATCCGACCATCATACCCCTCTCAGACCCCGACCAGTATATTGGATGTGCCGTATCTCTGTCCGGGTCAATCCCGCAGAGATCCGACCATCATACCCCTCTCAGACCCCGACCAGTATATTGGATGTGCCGTATCTCTGTCCGGGTCAATCCCGCAGAGGTCCGACCATCATACCCTCCTCATACCCGACCAGTATCTAGGATGTGCCGTATCTCTGTCCGGGTCAATCCCGCAGAGATCCGACCATCATACCCCTCTCAGACCCCGACCAGTATATTGGATGTGCCGTATCTCTGTCCGGGTCAATCCCGCAGAGATCCGACCATCATACCCCTCTCAGACCCCGACCAGTATATTGGATGTGCCGTATCTCTGTCCGGGTCAATCCCGCAGAGATCCGCCATCATCACCCTCCTCCGACCTCAGATCCCCCCCCACTATCTCAGCTTAAAACTAATATATATGTATTGTATTGATGTCGTCCTGCATGTACCCTTTCTCTTTTTCCCAAGTGTAGTGGTCCGATCAGGAAATAAATACTCCTTAATCTCGAGTCTCGGCATTCTTACAAATATTTTTGTAAGGAGGCCCTGGGGAGACTGAGATATGTACCCCAGCTGAGAAAAACTTCCTTACAATATACTTATTTATACACCCACCCATTTCCCTTCTATCGTACGGGCTGCCAAGTCTTATCGTAAATTTGGCCTCTCCAACGATATTCGCTTTGGTCCCATTGGCTACCCCGCCATATGACTTCGCTCTCGTACGATCTGCCACTGTCACCCCCCACTTCTCCCCTTTTGACAAGCAGAGCCCTCACTTTATTTCGTTCAAGGGCCCCCTTCACACCCGCACCCGTCTTTCTGGCTCGCTAGCCCTCACTTTTGTGCTCTCGGTGCCCATATTCCGAAGTGCGTTTCGCGGCGATCGTGTTTGCATTCACACGTACAGTGTACGTGTGGCTCTCCGCTCTCGCTCTCTCATCCGGTGACAGTGCCCTTTGCTTTCCATTTGTTTTCGTTTGCTTTGGTTTTCTTTTAATGCTTGGGGCTCAGCAACCCTCGGTGCTTTGCATTTTGCTTATGCCCAGCTGCCTTTGTTTTTGTTGCAGCTCTTCGCATTTGTTTATGCTCAGCTGTTCTTGCGTTTTGCGTTATTGCATCTATTTATTCTGTTGCTTGGCTTATTTCCATTGTCCTGATGCTTTGCGGCCTAATGAATATACGCAAGTCTGGTGTACAGTTTTCCATTATCACTTCCAGTTGTTCGAAATCTGGGATCTTGAGTGGTCGCATTAGTGTCTGCATCTCGATCATGAAATTTTTGAATGATTCTCTCCTGCCTTGCTTTCTGGCCTTTATTTTGTCGGCCAGATTTGTGAAGTATCCTTTTGGTAAGAAATACTTCCTGAAGCTTTCTGTGAACTCCTCTCAGGTCCTTCACTGTTTGTTATTGTCAATGTACCATTTTAAGGCAAGGACAAGGCCTTGCCGGCATTGCCCTTGGTATCATGTCGTTCTCAATTCCATACAGATCTGCAGACCATTCTACTTGTTCGATGAATTCTAGAGCTTTGTCGTTGCCATCGAATCTAAACGTCCATTCTCTGACTTGTTTTGCCACCTTGGCATACTCGCTGGATTGATGAGGCTTATTTCTTTTCTCGTACATTCTCTCGGGGTCCTTGGCGAGTTTTGGAGGTCCTTCGTGATCCTTGAATCCTTGATTCTGTTTTGATTGTGTCTTCGCTGTTGTTCTTTGCTTGCTGTGGTTGGCTCCTTTTCGCTTGACTTGATTTTGCCGGCTCCTTGATGACGACGCAGATGACTCAGATCCTTGACCTGGGCTCAACTTCGTCTCTTGAGTTCTCCTACACTCCTACGCTCTCCTGATTTCTGCTTCCACCCCAATCTCCGCGTTCAAGGATATTTCCTGAATTCTTCCCTCTCAAGGATATTTCCTGAGGTCCTTATTTTGGTTCAAGGATACTTCCAGAGTCCAAAATGTTCCTCCAGGATATTTCCTGTATGCTCAAAACCCTGTTCAAGGATATTTCTTGAACTTTTCCACCTCAAGGATATTGCCTGAGGTCGTTATTTTGGTTCAAGGATACATCCTGAGTCCAAAATATTCCTCCAGGATATTTCCTGTTTGTTTAATACCCTGTTCAAGGATTTTTTTCCTGAACTTTTCCCTCTCAAGGATATTTCCTGAGGTCTTTATTTTGGTTCAAGGATACTTCCTGAGTCCAAAATATTCCTCCCGGATATCTCCTGTTTGTTTATAACCCTGTTCAAGGATATTTCCTGAACTTTTCCCTCTCAAGGATATTTCCTGAGGTCCTTATTTTGGTTCAAGGATACTTCCTGAGTCCAAAATATTCCTCCAGGATACTTCCTTTCCCACTTCTTGCTCCCTGCCGCTTGGTTCTAGGATATTTCCCGAACCTTCCCTATTCTCTGTTCCCTATGTTATTCTCTTTGAGTACTCTGACTTCGACTTGATGCTTCAAGATTACTACTGGAGGTCTTGAACACTTCACCTTTTTCTTCTTCGCCTTTTGAACTCTCAATACTACTACCAGAGGTCTTGAGATGTCCACCTTGCTTTGCTGCCTGATGCTTGATGATCGTCCTTGCGTCGACGCGTGCCTTATATAGGCCTCCTGGCCTCTGGATGCATATATCGCAGTACCACTATACAGCCAGTACATTTCCATTGGCTCCACTTTCACCCACGCACTTTCGCTGTTGCTATGCGTGGAAAGTACCGCTTATCCCTTTTCCTTCTTGCATGCGGCCACTTTCTTTAACGCTGCATGCCCATTCCTTTGCCCATCTCCGTCTCCTTCGCGCTCCTTGTGTTTGCGCCGATGCCGTCGCCGATCCTTTTCTTGCCTTCTATTCCTCCCGACCTCCAACCTCGCCTTTTGACCCCTTTTGCGCCCTTATGGGTCTCCGAATATTTTTACTTAATTCTACTACATTGATTTCATATATCTTTTCTAACAATTCACATATATCTCCTATATCTATTTATATATTTAGCAGTCCTCGGTAGATGAGTTGTCTAAGTGGCCTTGTCATAAAGGCAACTGAACAACGAGGATCCGGGTTCGAATCCCAGGCTAGTGTATGGATGTAGTTATCGTCTAAGCCGATGGCCATAGTTGCTAGTGCTTGTAAAAATTGTTAGGTTGATAGTTTACAACTATATCCTAAATTAAAATAAATAAATAAATAAATTTATATATTTAAATAATTAATTATATACTTATTTATACACCCACCCATTTCCCTTCTATCGTACGGGCTGCCAAGTCTTATCGTAAATTTGGCCTCTCCAACGATATTCGCTTTGGTCCCATTGGCTACCCCGCCATATGACTTCGCTCTCGTACGATCTGCCACTGTCACCCCCCACTTCTCCCCTTTTGACAAGCAGAGCCCTCACTTTATTTCGTTCAAGGGCCCCCTTCACACCCGCACCCGTCTTTCTGGCTCGCTAGCCCTCACTTTTGTGCTCTCGGTGCCCATATTCCGAAGTGCGTTTCGCGGCGATCGTGTTTGCATTCACACGTACAGTGTACGTGTGGCTCTCCGCTCTCGCTCTCTCATCCGGTGACAGTGCCCTTTGCTTTCCATTTGTTTTCGTTTGCTTTGGTTTTCTTTTAATGCTTGGGGCTCAGCAACCCGCGGTGCTTAGCATTTTGCTTATGCCCAGCTGCCTTTGTTTTTGTTGCAGCTCTTCGCATTTGTTTATGCTCAGCTGTTCTTGCGTTTTGCGTTATTGCATCTATTTATTCTGTTGCTTGGCTTATTTCCATTGTCCTGATACTTTGCGGCCTAATGAATATACGCAAGTCTGGTGTACAGTTTTCCATTATCACTTCCAGTTGTTCGAAATCTGGGATCTTGATCCTCTGGGATCCTCTCCTTGCGTCGACGCGTGCCTTATATAGGCCTCCTGGCCTCTGGATGCATATATCGCAGTACCACTATACAGCCAGTACATTTCCATTGGCTCCACTTTCACCCACGCACTTTCGCTGTTGCTATGCGTGGAAAGTACCGCTTATCCCTTTTCCTTCTTGCATGCGGCCACTTTCTTTAACGCTGCATGCCCATTCCTTTGCCCATCTCCGTCTCCTTCGCGCTCCTTGTGTTTGCGCCGATGCCGTCGCCGATCCTTTTCTTGCCTTCTATTCCTCCCGACCTCCAACCTCGCCTTTTGACCCCTTTTGCGCCCTTATGGGTCTCCGAATATTTTTACTTAATTCTACTACATTGATTTCATATATCTTTTCTAACAATTCACATATATCTCCTATATCTATTTATATATTTAGCAGTCCTCGGTAGATGAGTTGTCTAAGTGGCCTTGTCATAAAGGCAACTGAACAACGAGGATCCGGGTTCGAATCCCAGGCTAGTGTATGGATGTAGTTATCGTCTAAGCCGATGGCCATAGTTGCTAGTGCTTGTAAAAATTGTTAGGTTGATAGTTTACAACTATATCCTAAATTAAAATAAATAAATAAATAAATTTATATATTTAAATAATTAATTATATACTTATTTATACACCCACCCATTTCCCTTCTATCGTACGGGCTGCCAAGTCTTATCGTAAATTTGGCCTCTCCAACGATATTCGCTTTGGTCCCATTGGCTACCCCGCCATATGACTTCGCTCTCGTACGATCTGCCACTGTCACCCCCACTTCTCCCCCTTTTGACAAGCAGAGCCCTCACTTTATTTCGTTCAAGGGCCCCCTTCACACCCGCACCCGTCTTTCTGGCTCGCTAGCCCTCACTTTTGTGCTCTCGGTGCCCATATTCCGAAGTGCGTTTCGCGGCGATCGTGTTTGCATTCACACGTACAGTGTACGTGTGGCTCTCCGCTCTCGCTCTCTCATCCGGTGACAGTGCCCTTTGCTTTCCATTTGTTTTCGTTTGCTTTGGTTTTCTTTTAATGCTTGGGGCTCAGCAACCCGCGGTGCTTAGCATTTTGCTTATGCCCAGCTGCCTTTGTTTTTGTTGCAGCTCTTCGCATTTGTTTATGCTCAGCTGTTCTTGCGTTTTGCGTTATTGCATCTATTTATTCTGTTGCTTGGCTTATTTCCATTGTCCTGATGCTTTGCGGCCTAATGAATATACGCAAGTCTGGTGTACAGTTTTCCATTATCACTTCCAGTTGTTCGAAATCTGGGATCTTGAGTGGTCGCATTAATGTCTGCATCTCGATCATGAAATTTTTGAATGATTCTCTCCTGCCTTGCTTTCTGGCCTTTATTTTGTCGGCCAGATTTTTGAAGTATCCTTTTGGTAAGAAATACTTCCTGAAGCTTTCTGTGAACTCCTCTCAGGTCCTTCACTGTTTGTTATTGTCAATGTACCATTTTAAGGCAAGGACAAGGCCTTGCCGGCATTGCCCTTGGTATCATGTCGTTCTCAATTCCATACATATCTGCAGACCATTCTACTTGTTCGATGAATTCTAGAGCTTTGTCGTTGCCATCGAATCTAAACGTCCATTCTCTGACTTGTTTTGCCACCTTGGCATACTCGCTGGATTGATGAGGCTTATTTCTTTTCTCGTACATTCTCTCGGGGTCCTTGGCGAGTTTTGGAGGTCCTTCGTGATCCTTGAATCCTTGATTCTGTTTTGATTGTGTCTTCGCTGTTGTTCTTTGCTTGCTGTGGTTGGCTCCTTTTCGCTTGACTTGATTTTGCCGGCTCCTTGATGACGACGCAGATGACTCAGATCCTTGACCTGGGCTCAACTTCGTCTCTTGAGTTCTCCTACACTCCTACGCTCTCCTGATTTCTGCTTCCACCCCAATCTCCGCGTTCAAGGATATTTCCTGAATTCTTCCCTCTCAAGGATATTTCCTGAGGTCCTTATTTTGGTTCAAGGATACTTCCTGAGGCCAAAATACTCCTCCAGGATAGTTCCTGTTTGTTCAAAACCCTGTTCAAGGATATTTCTTGAACTTTTCCACCTCAAGGATATTTCCTAGGTCCTTATTTTGGTTCAAAGATACTTCCTGAGTCCAAAATATTCCTGCAGGATTTTTCCTGTATGTTTAAAACCCTGTTCAAGGATATTTCCTGAACTTTTCCACCTCAAGGATATTTCCTGAGGTCCTTATTTTGGTTCAAGGATACTTCCTGAGTCCAAAATGTTCCTCCAGGATATTTCCTGTATGCTCAAAACCCTGTTCAAGGATATTTCTTGAACTTTTCCACCTAGGTCCTTATTTTCCTAGGTCCTTATTTTGGTTCAAAGATACTTCCTGAGTCCAAAATATTCCTCCAGGATATTTCCTGTTTGTTTAATACCCTGTTCAAGGATATTTTTCCTGAACTTTTCCCTCTCAAGGATATTTCCTGAGGTCCTTATTTTGGTTCAAGGATACTTCCTGAGTCCAAAATATTCCTCCCGGATATCTCCTGTTTGTTTATAACCCTGTTCAAGGATATTTCCTGAACTTTTCCCTCTCAAGGATATTTCCTGAGGTCCTTATTTTGGTTCAAGGATACTTCCTGAGTCCAAAATATTCCTCCCGGATATCTCCTGTTTGTTTATAACCCTGTTCAAGGATATTTCCTGAACTTTTCCCTCTCAAGGATATTTCCTGAGGTCCTTATTTTGGTTCAAGGATACTTCCTGAGTCCAAAATATTCCTTCAGGATACTTTCTTTCCCACTTCTTGCTCCCTGCCGCTTGGTTCTAGGATATTTCCCGAACCTTCCCTATTCTCTGTTCCCTATGTTATTCTCTTTGAGTACTCTGACTTCGACTTGATGCTTCAAGATTACTACTGGAGGTCTTGAACACTTCACCTTTTTCTTCTTCGCCTTTTGAACTCTCAATACTACTACCAGAGGTCTTGAGATGTCCACCTTGCTTCGCTGCCTGATGCTTGATGATCGTCCTTGCGTCGACGCGTGCCTTATATAGGCCTCCTGGCCTCTGGATGCATATATCGCAGTAACGCTATACAGCCAGTACATTTCCATTGGCTCCACTTTCACCCACGCACTTTCGCTGTTGCTATGCGTGGTGAAAGTACCGCTTATCCCTTTTCCTTCTTGCATGCGGCCACTTTCTTTAACGCTGCATGCCCATTCCTTTGTCGATCTCCGTCTCCTTCGCGCTCCTTGTGTTTGCGCCGATGCCGTCGCCAATCCTTTTCTTGCCTTCTATTTCTCCCGACCTCCAACCTCGCCTTTTGACCCCTTTTGCGCCCTTATGGGTCTCCGAATATTTTTACTTAATTCTACTACAATGATTTCATATATCTTTTCTAACAATTCACATATATCTCCTATATCTATTTATATATTTAAATAATTAATTATTTACTTATTTATACACCCACCCATTTCCCTTCTATCGTACGGGCTGCCAAGCCTTATCGTAAATTTGGCCTCTCCAACGATATTCGCTTTGGTCCCATTGGCTACCCCGCCATATGACTTCGCTCTCGTACGATCTGCCACTGTCACCCCCCACTTCTCCCCTTTTGACAAGCAGAGCCCTCACTTTATTTCGTTCAAGGGCCCCCTTCAAACCCGCACCCGTCTTTCTGGCTCGCTAGCCATCACTTTTGTGCTCTCGGTGCCCATATGCGGTGCCCAAGTGCGTTTCGCGGCGATCGTGTTTGCATTCACACGTACAGTGTACGTGTGGCTCGCCGCTCTCGCTCTCTCATCCGGTGACAGTGCCCTTTGCTTTCCATTTGTTTTCGTTTGCTTTGGTTTTCTTTTAATGCTTGGGGCTCAGCAACCCGCGGTGCTTTGCATTTTGCTTATGCCCAGCTGCCTTTGTTTTTGTTGCAGCTCTTCGCATTTGTTTATGCTCAGCTGTTCTTGCGTTTTGCGTTATTGCATCTATTTATTCTGTTGCTTGGCTTATTTCACTTGTTGTTGCTATTTTTGTGTTTCGTTTAATATATTTGTTGTAGCGATGGTATTTAATGTGTTTGTTATTATATATTTTATATATAATCATACATAATAATTTACTGTGTTTGTTATTGTGTTACTGTGTTGCACTTCATGTATTTGCTATTATATATTTTATATATGATGATATATAATACTTTAATATATTTGTTGTTGTTGTTCTTTGTGCTTTATTTATTTCCTCTTGTATTGCCGTTGTTTCGCCGACGGTAAACGACCTGCGGTGTGTATACATGTTGCCAGCTGCATATGTTGCTAGCTGTATGTGTTGCTAGCATCGTTTGTTGTTGTACTTGCTGGCGACCTGGCTGATGTATACAGCATGTTGTGGGGTGAAAATGGTCTGATCTTTATGCTCCTCACGCACAGTAGAATCAACGAGAGAACCCTAAGATCGCAGTTAGTCACCGATAGAACTTTCGCTAAGACCCTTGATAGAATTCGATTCGCAATATAATCAACGGCAAGCACAGAAGAATCAACGTCAGAACCCCATAGCTCAGTTAGTCATCGATAGAACCCACGTTAGGATCGTGGATATAACTTATTTATCAGTAGAATCTACACCATCAGCACGGTAGAATCACCGACAGAACCCAAAGTTAGTATTTTTAAGATAATTTCAAACCCAGAGCACATGGTTCCTTTTGACTATTCATTTGCACAAAATCTCGCCCACATTGTATCACTGCCGGTTCGGCTGTGGGATTTCTCTCGACACAGACGTGTCGACGAACCTATCTATTCCTCCTCTCAGGTACAGATATCCACACGTGGCTTGTATATGAAAACCAGCCCTCGAAAGCAGCAGGCAGTCTAACCTACGCCACCGTCGAGTGAACATCGGCGGGATGACTCCCGCTTACATAAAGTCAAAGGACACAGGACTAAACCTCAAGGATAATCATCTCGCATCTAAGGATCATCATAGCCTTAAGGATAATCACCTCGTATCCAAGGAGCATCATCAGACAACGCAAGGATCAACCGTTTCAAGGATCATCGTCTCATATCCAAGGATCATCGATCGATAACACCAGGATAGCCATCAAGGATAGTCATCGCAAGGAGTGTTGCTTAGCATTGCCAGGATCATCGCCTGATGTAATTTTTCAAGGACGATCATCAAGCATCGCAAGAAGCCTCACTCAGCATCGCATGGACTATCGCTTGTTATTTCAACCCAAGGATCATCGCTCAGCATCATCTCAACCCAAGGATCATCGCTTGGTATTGTAACCCAAGGATCATCACTCAGCATCATCTCAACCCAAGTATCTTCGCTTGGTATATCAACCCAAGGATCATCGCTCAGCATCACCGGATCATAGCTTGGTATATCAACCCAAGGATCATCACGCCCCATCACCAGGATCATCACCCCTCATCGCTTGGTACATCAACCCAAGGATCATCACCCGCCTTCGCTTGGTATATCAGCCCAAGGATCATCATTCAGCATCGCATGGACTACCACGTAGCACCGTAACGTCCATCACTCAGCATATCAAAACTCAAGGACCATTTAACCAACAAACATGGGTGTCAAATGGATCAGTTATCGACGGAAAGGAGAGCTGGAAGCTTTCATCAACGAGTTCGGATTGACCCCACGAGGAACAGTGGAGGAAATGCGAACCCGATTCGCTAGTTTCGCTTCACGAGAAGACCACCCCCCAGAGATACTTTCACGCTTGGCAACCCTGGAAGGACAATACGGAGCTGTGGCTACCGTGGACAAGGGACTCGACGTAAAAGCCCGCTCTCGACCAGTCTCGCCGGCTAGCGTAAGCGATACGCCGAAGGAAGTACACATGGAGTCACTTCGAGATTTTATGTCCGAAGCCAAACCATTAGCACTGACGTCCTCCTTGTCCAAGTCAACGGACCTTATCCTGGAAGTACCACAGAAGAACAGGACGCCACCCATTGAGCACCGCCCACCACATCCAATCAATCAAGCGGTGATGGCGGAAAAGATATCCAAATGGGGTATCTCTTTCGATGGCACAGCAGACCCGTTATATTTCTTGGAGAAGCTGGAAGTTCGCGCATTCACCTACAACATCGATTTGGAGTCACTGCCCAACATGATGCCACTTCAATTCTGCGGAATCGCCGAAGGATGGTGGCAAACGTGTGGCCTACTAAACGTGACCTGGTGTGAATTCAAACAAGAATTTCTGGATTTCTTTTTGCCACCCAGATATTTCGAAAAGTTGGAGGACGCCATACGCTCACGTCGGCAAAAGTATTTGGAACCCTTCAAGCAATATTTGATCGAGCTACGACTCATGATGCGCCGAGCGAACTACTCCCCAATGCAGGATCTCGAGAGGATCTACGACAATCTACAGCCTGATTACCAATTGTATGCCCGACGCATCGACTTCAGGAGCTTAGCAGAGCTCACTAGACTGGTGATCACCTACGAAACCATAAAGAAACCATAAAATTCTATGGCCTTCGTAACAAACCCTCCCGAGAAAAATGTGCATTTCTTGCCCACCGATTCAGGATCGGATTCCCCAACCCAGGCAACCGAGAAGACGGGTGGACCTCATGCGGAAATTAAGCTACATTGTTAGAATCTAAGTATTTTTAGAAGCCACACAGATAGGGACATAGGGTTGTAGGATTGCTGGTCAGAGTCTTTAAACATATTTTTCATGCAGCATGACGGTCCAATTCTCCCGCTTCGTCGGGTAAGTCGGGAGGACGTGTGACGATATATCAATCTATCGACACAACACCTATCGATAGCGATAACGCCCAATGAAGAGCAGTGCTTATATGTATTATTAAGCTCATATGATTATTAGTATTAAGTTCATGGACTGGCTCTGACCCGATAGGTAGAACTAGCTTTTCTTTTCTTTGCAGCGCCACCTAGCCTGGCCAACCACTCGCCGCTCACTCGTTTCGCCGTTCAACCATTTCGCCACTCACGATCTTCGCCGCTCATGCTCTTCGCCTTCGCCGCTCATGCTCTTCGCCGGCGCTTTCTAGAAAGCCCAAAAAGTAACGGTGATCGGGCCGACGCCATGCGCCGGCGCCACGTGCATGCAATGAGTCACGTAGGCCACTGGGCATATGCGGCTACGCGTAAGAGAGTGACGGAAATAGGAAGCTAAGAATGGCTGATGCAATGGCGCAGCTGTAACCGGCATCGACGCGTGCCAAAGCTTCACGGGGAAAAACAGGCCCAAGTGGATGGGGAAAATTTGGCCTGCGAGCATTTAAGTTTAGACCACGGAAATGAAGTGCGAGTGAAAAAAAAAGTGAGAAGTGAAGTGCAACCGACCAAACCACAAGACATCACAGGACTAGGATCAAGGACATAAGACCAAAGCTGGAACACACAAGGAACTTTCGACATACCAAGGCAAGGACAACACAGGACAAGGACAACGGCAGGATAAGCAACGAGGATGAAGGACCAAGCATAGTGAGCGAGAGTTGGATGGCCAGGTGAGCCGGCGCAGGCGCCTCATACGGAGAATATCTCCATAGCTAGCCTAGTGTAGTGATTCAAGTGTGTGGCGATAAAATAAAAATGAATAAAATTCCATCAAGTATTGAGGAATAGCAAGAAACCTGTGAAAATATTAGGTGGTGTTCGGTTAGAGGGACCTGAGGTCCTTGAAGGTCCTGCGCCCTACCCGGTTCGGAGCACCCGAACGGCAATATATATATTCGGCTATGAGGAACCCTTGATCTGGTTCTTACTTTAACATGGTTCTTGTTTGTCGAACGTATCAACGATGTCTCAGCTTGCATGAATCTTCGTGTGTGTGTGTGTGTGTTTGTGTTCCCTTTTCGCCATTTTCATGTGTCGTGGTCCGATCTGGAAGCAGCAATACTCCAATAATCTCGAGTCTCGGTATCTTTACAAATATTTTTGTGAGGAGGCCCTGGGGAGACTGAGATATGTACCCCAGCTGAGAAAAGCTTCCTTACATTGTGACGATATATAAATCCATCGACACAACACCAATCGATAGCGATAACGCTCAATGAAGAGCAGTGCTTATGAATATTATTATTAGTATTAAGCTCATATGATTATTAGTATTAAGTTCATGAACTGGCTCTGACCCGATAGGTAGAACTAGTTCTTCTTTTCTTTGCAGCGCCACCTAGCCTGGGCAACCACTCGCCGCTTACTCGTTTCGCCGTTCAACCATTTCGCCCCTCATGCTCTTCGCTTTCGCCGTTCTTGCTCTTCGCCTTCGCCGCTCATGCTCTTCGCCGGCGCTTTCTAGAAAACGGGGCAAATGCGGCTACGCGTAAGAGAGGGACGGAAATAGAAAGCTTTGAATGGCTGATGCAATGGCGCAGCTGTACCCGGCATCGACGCGTGCCAAAGCTTCACGGCGAAAAACAGGCCGCAGTGGAGTGGAAAATTTTGGCCGGCATTCATTCTAGTAGAGACCTCGAACCGAGTCAGAAGTGCGAAAAGATAAAAGTGATCAAGGACAACAGACAACGGATACTACAAGGAATACACCAAGGACATCACCATCAAGACACGGATCAAAGACTAGCCCTGGGGAGACTGAGATAAGTACCCCAGCTGAAAAAAAAACTTTCTTTTAACATGTTATTGATAATTGTGGTAATTTCCCAAAGGCATGCTAATGATCTCGATAAGATCTAATGCGAAAAAAATATGCACACGGGCAACTTCCAATAACAATATATTTAAAAGAATAAAAATTTAAAACCAAAATGTTACTAATAAAATAAACCAAAAATAAAATATAAAAAAAACTTATCCTGGGGAAAAAAAATTTTTTTTTGCTTTTGTTTTCTTTGCGATCACCAAAATTGGTAAATAACAAAAATGGAGCAAAAATGCTTTTGACGCTAAAAACTTTTTTGTTTTCTTTGCGATCATTACTAAAATTGGTAAATAACATTTGCACATAAAAAAATTATAATCCTGTCAAATTTTATCAAAATCGGATAACTATATGATATAGCTGTCATACAAAAAATTGCATGTTGAATATCTACATGCATGCATATGCATGCTTGCCGTGCTATGGCGTGCAGATAAGGGTATGCACAAAAGCCTTTTGTTCTGGAATTTGCATTGAGTTAGCCCTGCCTTCTGGTTATTGGAATATTAAAGAATATAATAATATCAGAATATAATAGCCCAATACTATTGGTACCTAAGAAAGGTCTACCAGGCTCAGATACGAAGAGATGGCGATTAGAAATAGACTATCGCCAGATTAATAAAATATTAATATCTCGATCAATTCGGTAGAGCAAAGTACTTCTCATGTTTGGATTTAATGTCTGTTTTCACAAAATAGAATTAGATGAACAATCAAGAAATTTAACATTCTTTTCAACCAACAACCGTTCATATCATTTTTACACGATTACCTTACGGTTTAAAAATTGCGCCCAATTCATTCCAAACAATGCTGACAATAGCTTTTTCTGGACTAGATTCTTCACAGACTTAATAGTCATCGGTTGTTCTAAAAACCATATAATTAACAACAGAAAACACAACCTTAAACTACATCCAGAAAAATGCAATTTCTTCATGCACGAAGTGACATTCCTAGGTCACAAGTGTACTGATAATGGTATTTTACCAGATGACAAAAAATACGAAAAATATCCTGTCCCTACGGACGCAGACAGCGCTAGAAGATTCATTACTTTTTGCAATTATTACCGACGTTTTATTAAAAATTTTCTCCGATTATTCACGGCACATAACTAGATAAGAATCCATAATTCCATTTGAGTGGACTGCAGAATGCCAAAATGTATTTGAATACCTAAAAAACAAACTTATGCAGCCAACTCTATTACAATACCCAGATTTTAGCAAAGAATTTTTCATAATCACAGATGCAGCAAACATGAGTGTGGAGCTTGATAGCATATATGATCAAGCCGGAGAAGGAAGGTGGCAAGCGCGCCATCAGAATTGCGCTCAAGGAAAAGGTAGAGAGACTGAGGGAACTCCATCTTGCGGTCAGCTCCCTACTTAAAGGCACTGGACCAGAACAACGGTTGGAGCTACAGGGCATCGCTGATCGGGGTGTGCCCCAAATGCAAAACCGGTCCAGAGACGACCAAGAAAGCAAGTCGAGCACAGCAAACGGATTTGGTGTCTACAAGAAGCACCCATCCGCAAGTCCATGCTCTAGTAACGGGCCGCGACAACGGAAAACTGCAGCAAGTCCGTGAAAAAGTCAGTAAGGTACGCAGAACCGCCAAGGATGGGCTATTGCTGAAGCAACAGTTCTGGGAGATGCGGCTGTCGTAAGAGTCCTCAGAGTCCTAAGAGCCAGGGTGGCTGGTAAGTATTGGCTCTATAGCTGCTATTTGCCGCCCAGCTTATAGACTGTAAGGTTCGCGGAGATCATGGACCTTATTGTTGACAACGCTAGAGGGCGCCACGACATAATAATTGGAATGCAAAACATCTTCAGCAGGGCAGTTACAGGATCAGTTATCGTCTCTCGTCCGTCGAGCGAATAGGAGGATTTGAGGCTGCTATACAGCCAGCGACCACGAGGCTATCCTGTGCACCTTATGCTAGCGCGCACGCCACCTCTGCCCGATCAATGCCGATAATAGGAACGCATACAAGGCAGACACGCTAAATGCCGTGCTAACGCACTTATTCGAAGCGCATTCCGAGCAGACAGCATCCGCAGATGGAAGGCCCATTGGAATGCATCACCAAAGGAAAGATCGACCCATAAGCTCATCCCCGAGGTAAAATAGCATGGGAGGCCGTCTGCGACTTCGCAGCTGAAGTTATGATCGAGCAGCGTCGGCTCGAGAGACTTAAAAGAGGACAGACGTAAAAACAGTAACTATCACCAGCCCTGGGGAAGTAATAAATCCAGGCAGTTCCTCTGGGGCAAATGTACATTACTTTTCTTTCTTTATTTGATTACTATTTTATTCTTTACCTTCGACTATTTTTTGTACATTGCTTCCCTTCCTTTTTATACTACTTGCTTTCATTTTTTCAATAAATACAAAAAAAATAGCAGTTTAAGGCTACTACCATCTGTTTTTGCTTCAAAATTTTCGTTATTTAGATGTGATCAAACTCCTCGCATGGGTGGTTTATTTAAATCATTTAGAGGCTATTCGATCTGTCACTGCTTTGGCTTCTTATTAATTTCCCTTCTATAGCATGGTCCCTTGCGAATGAACCCACAATACTGTTGCCTTCCACGTCACATGACTTTGTTGACGGCCTTTTTGAGATGTCTCTATCTCAAGTGAATTTGGTGCGTAATATAAATGGAAGATTTGTACTTGATCCTTTCAATTGTGCTGTTTCCAGGATTGAACCTTTTGTTCTTCCGGAAGATAAATTTCATTCTACTTTAAATTTAACAATTGATCTAACTTTTCTTCCAACACTACTTGGTGCTAATATGATACCTCGAACCCGATGCTTTCGTAAAACAGATTTTTCTAATCTTAATGATTTCATTCTTGCTACGGATTGGTCTTATCTGTACAATTGTATAGACATGGACTCAGCTATTTCTTTCTTTTATAGTACACTTGATTCACTTTTAGATAATTCTGTTCCTCTCAAGAGACAAGTGGTTTCTAATAAGCCTCCTTGGGAGTTATCCAACTTGAAAAATATGTGAAGTCAAGATGCTATAAGAAGTTTAACAAAACACGCCGTTCGTCTGATTTCATTCTGTATTCTGTTGCTCGCTCGAGATTTATAGTCCTTAATATGCTATGCTATAAGGATTATCTAAGGCGCTGCAAATGTCAGTTTTCTCGTGATCCTAATCATCCTTATCAGTTAAAAAATTCGAACTGCATTTTTAATCCAGTGATTGATGAAAGTTCGCTTCTCAGCGTGCTTAATTTAGTGAAACCTGTGTATTCACCAGGACCTTATGGTATACCTGGTTGCGTACTCAGGTTTTGTGCAAATGCTTTATGTAAGCCAATTTTGAAGTTATTTTTGTTGTCTGTTGACTCTACCTCCTTCCCAGCTATTTGGAAGGAATCATATATTATTCCTCTCCATTAAAATGGTAAAAAGTCCGAAGCTTCTATAGGGGTATTTCCAAATTGTCTGCTATTCCTAAAGCTTTTGAAAAGATTATTACTTCTCAATTGCAACACTTCTGTAGGTCTATTATTTCGCCATCCCAACATGGGTTTGTGAAACGTAGATCCACTATCACTAAACTTTTAGAATTCACATCTTTAACAATCGATGGATTTCGAAATGCAAAACAAACTGATGTCATATATACTGATTTCAGTAAGGCTTGTCATTCTGTTAATCATACGCTTTTGCTTATTAAGTTGAGCGACATTAGCTTTCCGCCAATTTTTCTCTGTTGGATTCGCGAGTATCTGACAAACAGAACACAGAAGGTACTTTTCAAGTCTTCCTTTTCCAGTTCCATTCATGTGACGTCTGGGGTGCCTCAGGGTAGTCATCTGGGTCCTCTGCTTTTTACAATCTTTATTAATGATCTTCCATCAGTTATGATACTTTCACGCGTGCTTATGTATGCTGATGATGTTAAGCTTTGTTTTAGTTACAAAGATATGATTTCGCCTGTTCGCTTACAAGCCAATCTTAACAATTTCGAATCTTGGTGCTGGCTCAACTTGTTAAACCTCAATACTACTAAGTGTAAAGTAATGACTTTTCATAGAACTTCTCCTCAACTGGTAACCTATTTTCTTAATCCTATTCCATTGGAACGTCTAACTGAGTTGAACGATTTAGGTGTGCTTATGGACAGCAAACTAACTTTTAATACCCACATTTCCAACATGGTCGGTAAAGCAATGGGTGTTCTTGGACCCATATATAACCAAGATTCTCTTCACATCACTTGTACGACCTATTCTAGAGTACGGTTCTTGTGTATGGTCGCCTCAGTATGAGACGCACCAAACTAGAATAGAATCTGTACAGAAACAATTTCTGCTTTTCGCTCTTCGTGGCTTAAACTGGAATCGCAATGCCAATTTGCCTTCGTACTCCAGTACACTTCTTTTGATTAACCTTCCTTCTCTCATTAACCGTAGAATTATGCTTGGTGTAATCTTTATGCACAAGCTTTTGAATGGTGATATAGATTCGCCTGAGTTATTATCTCAGATTAATCTATCTGTTCCATGTAGACCTACCAGAAACTTTGTTCCTTTATCTTTGACACGCTGTACTACTAACTATCCTTTGCATGAACCCTTTCGTGTCTTTTGTGCTGACTACAATCGGTTGCACCGAGCGATCAGCACAGAGTCCTCTCTTCCTATACTAAAAACGTCTATTTTATGTTACTTATTACATGCGACCGTAACATTGGTCACTTAATTAAAAAATTAATTTTAATTTAATGAATTTTATTTTTATGAAGTGGTGTGCATCCACCAACGCACTGTGGTTTTTTTAAAGTTTTTTTTGGCATAAACTCTAAATTTAAAGCTATTACATTGAAATTTGGATTGTATGCATATTTTACGCTCCTTAAATGGCCTACCAAGTTTTATATGATTTGGGGCATTATTTCATATAGCTGCCATATATAACCGATCTGGCCGATATTGGTGAATGTTGCATAAAACACTTTTTTTTATTTTTTATTTTAAAAAGAAAAAAGTAATAATTATAAAGAAATGAAATTTAAGTATTTATATTTAAAAGAATAGATCAATTTAACAAATTTTTAATTAAGTTTACTTTATTCCGGCTCAAAATATTCATCTTCTGAAGCAATGACCTCAAGTTCACCCTCATTTTCCTCGTCGGACGAATCCACTTCATTATTTTCCGAAGGTATTTCTATAAGTGGTTCTTGTAGTAGGGATATCACTTCTGCTGGTATTACTTTTAATTTTATTCGCTGCGATCCTTTTTTAAAAAAAGTGCTAGACAGCAATGGATCCGAACTATCCATTGATCTATTAAAAACATCAGTGATGTTGTCTAGTCGACTGCATTTTCTTGCGTGGCCCCTTCTATCGCTTTTGTATAGTTTATTTCTTGATTCAGATGCATGTTCCCCAAGGCAGCCTACAGGAACTAAACATGTATCTATTATTTGGTGTCCATGTACTAAGATTTTGTGAACAGTGGGCGACATGGGATACCAAGGATATTTATCGTGATATGCCACAAAAACTTTCGCACAGAAGGCTTTAAACTTTTCCGAGTTTATGTTGTATTCGCAGTTAATTGTCGTTAAAATAGTATGAAAACTTTGCAGAATGTCAAAATCAAAATGTAGAATTGATGACAGTAAAGCTGGATTTGAAAACGCCCTTCTCGCTGTGTTGCCATCATTTGAGTTGCCACTGCCATTTGGAAGAGGCTTGTCTACATTTAGGCCCATTTCTTTCATCATTTTTGATTGCAACGGTCTTTTTCGTGCTTCCAGGTCAAACTTATCGCAATCCTTTACATGCCACTTCTTAAGCTCAATTCTGTATGAGACTTTTAAAACAAACTCGAAAAAGCGGATCCAAGCGTGTAAAGGACTGATTCCATATTGAAGAGCGTGTGCCTTAGCCATAAAAACCTTCGAGTTCATATCTCTAATGTTCAGCAATTTTTTTTGGCTTCGCTCCACAGATTGGGCAAGATTGACACGAGTTGGTTCCTGACAATATGTTTAAGACTTTCCCGTCTATTAGCGTCATATGCCCAGTATATTCGACGTATAATTTTTTTCTTTATATTTATATAAATATATTTCCATGTTGCGAATCTGAACATCCAAATTTTCCTTTTCTGCTAATATGAGGGCGGAAGTTTCCTTAATGAATTCGATTTTCTAAGGTCGGCAAAATCTAACAGATTGCGGGGCTTTGTTGAACCAAATAATTTGTTGTGTCTCATTTATCAATTTTAATGGAACAATTGTAGTAACAAACAGTGAACTCTCAATTGATGGTCTATCATGGAAACGCTGTTTGTACACACTCTGGCCGGTGGAACCATCATATCCATAGCTATAGAATAGTTTACAATGTACTATGCTGGGAAGTGTTTCTAGGACCTCGTGTTGCATTTCAAGAATGCGGGAAGATGTATGATTCAATAAATTTTGTAATGATACATGTGCTTTATTTTCCAAATATTCAATTCCTTGTGGCCTAAGTTTTAATTCAGAATTAAGAACGGCCGGATATGCCGGGTATATATCACAACCGTAAATCTTTGAATTTCTTTGGATATTTATGTACTGGCTTTTTGTGAATCCGTTTTCCAATATAAAAGCAAGAGCACTGTCGGGTGACATTTGTTTTGGTTCATCCGTAAAAAGTTTTTTTTATATCATCAATACTTCCACAATTCCCAGCTGCTTTTAAAACAATAGCCAAATTCTTTTCATTTGATTTTTTAGCTGAAACTGTGGCTGCATGTATGAGTAAGGGTGATGAATTGTTATTCTCTTCAGAAATTTCGGCGGCTAATTTTCTTTTTAGACGTGGACCAGCGCTTTCGTAATCACATTTTGGGCGACCCATTTTATTTTTTAAGCATATTGACCAGTGATGTCAATGAATAAGCTTTTGGCAAGCCATTCCGCGTGTTTTATCTTAAATCTTTCAAGAGTTGAATTACACTTCGGCAGGTGCTTACGAATGTAATTTACAAAGCCTTTAACTTTTTATACCCTTGCAAAAAGGGTATATTAATTTTGGTCAGAAGTGTGCAACGCATAGAAGGAGTCATCTCCGACCATATAAAGTATATATATTCTTGATCAGCATGACAAGACGAGTTCAAATCCGTTTGTCCGTCTGTCTGTCCGTCTGTCCGTCTGTCTGTCTGTCTGGATCAACAGCTTCTCCTCCGAAACCGCTAAAGCTACAGAGCTGCAATTTTGCACGAAGTCTTGTATATACTGCAGGCATTGTATATCTCGGATTCATCCGGATCGGACGACTATATCATATAGCTCCCATAGGAACCATCGGTCGAAAAATGAGTTTTAGATCAATAACTTCTTTCTTTTTCACCCGATTGTCATAAAACTTAAGATTTGTTTATTATACATCCAAACATCCATGCCAAATTTGATCAAGATCGGACTACTATATCATATAGCTCCCATATGAACGATCGGACCAAAAATAGTTTTGCTTCTAAAAACTTTTTTGTTTCTTGAGCGATCATCGTCAAACTTGGTAAATAACATAACTACATAGAAGATTATAATTCTGGTAAATTTGATCAAAATCGGATGACTATATCATATAGCTGTCTGACATATGAAAAAATTGCATGCTGCATGTCTACATGCATGCATATGTATGTATGCGTGCCGTGGATTTTTACACCAGGGTCTTTACATTTATATAACTCTTTTTAGGGATCTAGTAACACAAAAGCTTGCAAGGGTATACAAACTTCGGCATGGCCGAAGTTAGCCCAGCCTTCTCGTTTATTTATTAAGCTTATGTTCTCCTCATCTAAGTGTTTTTGTGCAATATTTGCCAATATATGTTGTTCTACTGCGTCGACTGAGCGATTGTTGTTGCTCCAAATGTCCACCAGATTAGCACGACTAAACTCATATTGTACTAGAAAAATTAAATTTAATCGAAAACGTGTGTATTCGGACAAAAAAGATTAGTTTCATACTAATCTGTACAAATTTGTTAATAACTCTGCATATAAAACCTTTTGCAACGCTTTGCCATACAAAAGTACTGATCCACGAAACACAACTACGCTTGTTAAGTTCATTCTGAAAATACACATTTACAAAACACGGTACAACTAAACAGAAACACATAAAAACGATACAATTATAAATAAACTATAGTTTTCAATACCTGGACAACCGTTTTCCATATTAAATCTTTTCACTTTTGTGTAAACTTTCGCCAAAACAAACAATTAAAGTTGCCAAACTTTTGCCGCCAATTTCCTACAAAACATATGGTATATAAACAGCTGACTTTAACAGCACCCTAACAGAAAACTATTGCGTCAAATGTTAAAGTTAAATATTTTTTTGTCTAACTAGAATATTTAAAAAATAAAAATTAACAAAATTTTAAAATGCCTAAAAAAAAATTATTGACTTTATGCCAAAAAAAACTTTAAAAAAACACAGTGCAACGCAGCAAATGACGATTCGATTAAAAGTATATCTGGTGAAATTTGAGAGAGCAAGGCCTAATGCTCCAAAACATACGACTAGCATCGGCTCCCCAACATATAAAATAACTCCAAATTTGTGCTACATGACCAATTTTAGATACCTGTACCGGTCGTACAGAGGTATGCACCTCTTCAGAAGGAATAATTGGAGGTGCATCCAATTGATGGGTCCATCACTCAACCCAAGAAAATGAAGACCAAAAGAACTGCCAGGAAGACCGACTACGCTACCAAGAGAGATAATTTATATTTGCCTAAAATGCTCAACTCCAACCCGAGAAACCTAACGACCTGCCAGGAAGACCGAGACAACCTCAACCGGAGCCAACAAGTGTAAAAGGCCGCCTTTTATATCATCGAAAAGAAGACGCCCATTTAAAAAAAGACAACATTCGATTATTAATTATATTATATTATTTAAACTACATTTATTAAACTTAAAAAAAAAATTTATAAAATTAAGCGGAACCCCATCTACCCAATAGCGTATAGCCCGGTAGAATATTGTAAAAAAAAAATTAACAGAACAATCCATGAATTATAAATTATGAATAAAATTAGACTTAATTAATCGAAAACTGCATCTTTTAAAGTTTAAAAATATATTTAAACATTTGATTCAAAAAAAAAACGGATAAAACTGTTTATTTACGATTTTATTACAACAAATACAGTGGATTCCACTGCTAATGTCATCAATAAAATTTAATCATCAAATCTAGAATAGGTCGTACAAGTGATGTGAAGAGAATCTTGGTTATATATGGGTCCAAGAACACCCATTGCTTTACCGACCATGTTGGAAATGTGGGTATTAAAAGCTAGTTTGCTGTCCATAAGCACACCTAAATCGTTCAACTCAGTTAGACGTTCCAATGGAATATGATTAAGAAAATAGGTTACCAGTTGAGGAGAAGTTCTATGAAAAGTCATTACTTTACACTTAGGTTTGAGGTTTAACAAGTTGAGCCGGCACCAAGATTCGAAATTGTTAAGATCGGCTTGTAAGCGAACAGGCGAAATCATATCTTTGTAACTAAAACAAAGCTTAACATCATCAGCATACATAAGCACGCGCGAATGTATCATAACTGATGGAAGATCATTAATAAAGAGAGTAAAAAGCAGAGGACCCAGATGACTACCCTGAGGAACCCCAGACGTCACATGAATGGAACTGGAAAAGGAAGACTTGAAAAGTACCTTCTGTGTTCTGTTTGTCAGATACTCGCGAATCCAACAGAGAAAAATTGGCGGAAAGCTAATGTCGCTCAACTTAATAAGCAAAAGCGTATGATTAACAGAATGACAAGCCTTACTGAAATCAGTATATATGACATCAGTTTGTTTTGCATTTCGAAATCCATCGATTGTTAAAGATGTGAATTCTAAAAGTTTAGTGATAGTGGATCTACGTTTCACAAACCTATGTTGGGATGGCGAAATAATAGACCTACAGAAGTGTTGCAATTGAGAAGTAATAATCTTTTCAAAAGCTTTAGGAATAGCAGACAATTTGGAAATACCCCTATAGAAGCTTCGGACTTTTTACCATTTTTATGGAGAGGAATAATATATTGTGAGGTGCATAAATGTCAAACAATTATGCACCCCACAACATGCTGTATACATCAGCCAGGTCAGAACAGCAACAAACGTTGCTAGCAACAAACACAGCCAGCAACACAAGAAGCTAGCAACATGTATATACAAAGCCAAGGGCTGGTTTGCCGTCGGCAAAACAAAACTCGCGCAGGCCGTTTTGCCGTCGGCAAAACAACAGCAAAAGAAAATATAACAAACAACGGCAACAAATATACAAAGCTAGCAACATGTATATACAAAGCCAAGGGCTATTTTGCCGTCGGCAAAACAACGGCAACGGAAGAAGAGAAAAATAATACACAAAGAACAACAACAACAAATACATGAAAGTAGTATATATTATTATATATAAAATATATAATAACAAATACCTCAATGCAACACAGTAACACAAAAACAACAAATACAATAAATTATTATGTATGATTATATATAAAATATGTAATAATACATTAAATGCAACAACAATAACAAATATATAAAACAGCAAATGCATTAAATACCACAGCAATAACAAAGATATAAAACGAAACACAAAAACAGCAACAACAAGTGAAGCAAGCCCAGCAGCAGAAAATGCAAGCAATAACGCAAAACGCAAGAACAGCTGAGCATAAACAAATGCGAAGAGCTGCAACAAAAACAAAGGCAGCTGGGCATAAGCAAAAATGCAAAGCGCCGGCTTGCTGAGCCCCAAGCATTTAACAGAAGCCCAAAGCAAACGAACACAAACGGAAAGCAAAGGGCGATGTCACCAGATGAGAGAGCGAGAGCGGCCGTCCACACGTACACTGTACGTGTGAATGCAATACGATCGCCGCGAAGCGCACTTCGGAATGTGGGCACCGAGAGCACCAAAAGTGAGGGCTAGCGAGCCCGAAAGACGGATGCGGGTGTGAAGGGGGCCCTTGAACGAAATAAAGTGAGGGCTCTGCTTGTCAAAAGGGGAGTAGTGGGGGGTGACAGTGGCAGATCGTATGAGAGCGAAGTCATATGGCGGGGTGGCCAATGGGAACAAAGCGAATATCCTTGGAGAGGCCAAGTTACGATAAGAATTGGCAGCCCGTACGATAGAAGAGAAATGGGTGGGTGTATAAATAAGTAAATAATGAATTATTTAAATATGTATATAAATAGATATAAAGAGATGTATGAATTGTTAGAGAAATTAGATGAAATCAATGTAATAGAATTAAGAAAAAATATTCGGATACCCATAAGGGCACAAAAGGGGTCATAGGCGAGGTTGGAGGTCGTGATGAATAGAAGGCGAGAAAGGGATCGGCGACGGCACCAGCGCAAACACAAGGAGCGCGAGGGAGACGGAAATAGGCAAAGGAATGGGCATGCAGCGTTAAAGAAAGTGGCTGCATGCAAAAAGGAAAAGGGATAAGCGGTACTTTCACCACGCATAGCAACAGCGAAAGTGCGTTGGTTAAAGTAGAGCCAATGGAAATGTACTGGCTGTATAGCGGTACTGCGACATATGCATCCAGAGGCCAGGAGGCCTATATAAGGCACGCGTCGACACAAGGACGATCATCAAGTGTCAAGCAGCGAAGCAAAGTGGACATCTCGAGACCTCTGGTAGTAATCTTGAGAGTTCAAAAGGCGAGGAAAAGGAAGTGAAGTGTTTCAAGACCTCCAGTAGTAATCTTGAAGCATCAAATCGAAGTCAGAGTACTCAAAGGACCAAGTCTGGGTTCAAACGAGTGTCCTGAAAATAACACAGGGAACAGAAAATAGGGACGATTCGGGGAAATATCCTAGAATCAAGCGGCAGGGAGCAAGAAGTAGGAAAGGAAAGATCCTGGAGGAATATTTTGGACTCAGGAAGTATCCTTGAACCAAAATAAGGACCTCAGGAAATATCCTTGAGAGGGAAAAGTTCAGGAGATATCCTTGAACAGGGTTTTAAGCAAACAGGAGATATCCTGGAGGAATATTTTGGACTCAGGAAGTATCCTTGAACCAAAATAAGGACCTCAGGAAATATCCTTGAGAGGGAAAAGTTCAGGAAATATCCTTGAACAGGGTTTTAGGCAAACAGGAGATATCCTGGAGGAATATTTTGGACTCAGGAAGTATCCTTGAACCAAAATAAGGACCTCAGGAAATATCCTTGAGAGGGAAAAGTTCAGGAAATATCCTTGAACAGGGTTTTAGGCAAACAGGAGATATCCTGGAGGAATATTTTGGACTCAGGAAGTATCCTTGAACCAAAATAAGGACCTCAGGAAATATCCTTGAGAGGGAAAAGTTCAGGAAATATCCTTGAACAGGGTTTTAAACAAACAGGAAATATCCTGGAGGAATATTTTGGACTCAGGAAGTATCCTTGAACCAAAATAAGGACCTCAGGAAATATCCTTGAGAGGGAAAAGTTCAGGAAGTATCCTTGAACCGGGTTTTAACAAACAGGAAATATTCTGGGAGGAATATTTTGGACTCAGGAAGTATCCTCGAATCAAAATAAGGACCTCAGGAAATATCCTTGAGAGGGAAAAGTTCGGGAAATATCCTTGAACTGGGGCTTGAGCATACAGGAAGTATCCTGGAGGAGTATTTTGGATTCAGGAAGTATCCTTGAGCCAAAATAAGGACCTCAGGAGATATCCTTGAGGAGGAGGAGTTCAGGAAATATCCTTGAACGCAGAGATTGGGGTAGAAGTAGAAGTCAGGAGAGCGTAGGAGGGTAGGAGAACTCAAGAGACGAAGTTGAACCCAGATCAAGGATCTGAGGCATCTGCGTCGGCATCAAAGAGCCGGCAAAATAAGTCAAGCGAAAGGAGCCAACCACAGCAAGCAAAGAACAACAGCGAAGACCCAAGCAAAGCAGCACCAAGGACACAAGGATCACGAAGGACCTCCAACCACTCGCCAAGGACCCCTGTAGAATCCCAAAAACACCAATAAAAACCAAAACTAAGAAGGTTTGTGCCGAAATTATATCCAAAAGCGTTATTATTTATCGGGGCACAAAATAAATTTTGTTGTGCCGAACCTAGCCCTGAAAAGTCTCATCAACGACTCTAAGGACGAAAAAGGATCGTTACAACTGGCGCCCAACGTGCTATACTGATAAAATAAATAACGTAAGCAATCAAAAAGGATAAGAAAAGCGGCAAAATGACCAAATCATGGGTGTACCATATGAAGAAGGAAGATCTGGTGAAGCATGGCAGAGAATTCGGGATGAACATGACAGGAACGGTGGATGACATGAGGAAGCAATTCGGAGAATGGATCTTCAAGCATGAAGAGGATGAAACAAGGAGGAAACAAATAGATGAGCTGGCGATAAAATTCTTAAAATCACAAAGAGAAACAGGACCCCAAAGGGGAATAGACATCGCAACGCTGGCCATCCCAACTTTCAAAACGTCCAGGTGGGCCAGCGATAACGCTCTAGACGACAACGAAAAACAACTTCTAAGGACCACAATCGATGAAAGGAAGAACAGAGTGGAAGAAGAGGTGGTATATGAGAAAAGAAGTAAACCTCATCAATCTAGCGAGTATGCCAAGGTGGCCAAACAAGTCAGAGAATGGACGTTTAGATTCGATGGCAACGACAAAGCTCTAGAATTCATCGAACAAGTAGAATGGTCTGCAGATATGTATGGCATCGAGATCGACATGATACCACGGGCAATGCCGGAACTGTTAAAGGACAAGGCCTTAAAATGGTACATTGCCAACAACAAACAGTGGAGGACCTGGGAGGAGTTCACGGAAAGCTTCAGGAAGTATTTCTTACCAAAAGGATACTTCAAAAACCTGGCCGACAAAATAAAGGCCAGAAAGCAAGGCAGAAGAGAATCGTTCAAAGATTTCATGATCGAGATGCAGACACTGATGCGACCACTCAAGATCCCAGACTTCGAACAACTGGAGGTGATAATGGAAAACTGTACACCAGACCTGCGTATATTCATCAGGCCGCAAAGCATCAGGACAACGGAAGATTTAATGCAACTGGCGGAAGAATATGAAATTCTTGAACGAGAAAGAGCAGAGTTTATAAGAGAAGACAACAGGATACACAACCAGAGTCTAACGAGGCAGCAAAATTTCAGCGGGGGACAAAGACAAATACCCCATAACACACAAAACACGAGGTTCAGAAGATACGTCGACGGAAATCCACCAACTCATAATGGTCTACAACAAGGTAGAAATATCGAGGCAAAATGGATACAGAATCCAAAACAGGCATGTAGGCGATGTGGTGGAGCAGGACACTGGGCAAGAGACTGCAATCGGCCCAGATTGATGTTCTGCTGGCAATGTGGAAAAGTCGGAGTAAGGACAATGAACTGCTGCACAGGGACGGGAAACGAGAACCGGTTGCAGTCCTCAAGGGGCGAGCAGGGACCGACGACAACAGCTCCTCAACACTAGTCGGAAGATTAAGAGAAGAGGCGGACCAGCTCTGTGCCATAGTAGAGCTCGCAGGGAGCAGAGTGAAGGGCACCATAGACTCGGGAGCAACGAGCAGCTTCATAAGTCAAAAGATGAGCGAAACGCTCGAACACAAAGGAATATGGAGCAGCGTAAATAAACAAGTATGGATGGCGGACGGGAGCGTAAGCAACATCCAAAGACAATGGGAGGGAGAAGTAAAGTTCGGAAACAAACAAATGTCAATACCATTCCTGGTGCTACCAAATGGAATTGATGCAATGGTACTAGGGTGGAACTTTTTGAAAGCAATGGGGACAACAATCGAATGCGGAGGACACACAATAAGTATACCATCGCTAAAGAGATTCAACGGAAGATTGATAGAGAGAATGTCCATCATAGTGGGGCAGGAAAAGGTCGATCAGTCTATTATCGAGTCATTCCTAGGGGAGGAGCTAAAGGAATTGGCAAAAATCACAGGAACGTCAACAATAGCAACCCATAGGATAAGAATGAAAGATGACGTAGCAGTCCGTCAACGGTATTACCCAAAGAACTCAAAAATGCAAGGAGAGATCGATGATAAAGTAAATGAACTGCTAAGAATGGGATATATAGAACATTCAAAAAGTCCATACAGTTCCCAGATAGTAATGGTTCGGAAGAAACAAACAGGAAAATGGCGATTATGCGTCGACTTCAGACAAATCAATGCGAAGTCAATTAAGGACGCGTACCCAATGCCTCGGATCGACTACATCCTAAACCAGCTAAAAGAGGCAAAATTTATTAGCAGTCTAGATCTGAAGGACGGATATTGGCAAATCCCTCTGGAAGAGGATAGCAGACCGATGTCCGCGTTCACAGTACCAGGGAGAGGACTATTCCAATGGAAGGTAATGCCATTCGGATTACACTCAGCAACTTTCCAAAGGGCGCTTGATCAAGTTATATGCCCGGAGATGATGCCACACGCATTCGCATACCAGGACGACATCATAGTGGTGAGCAAGACAAGAGAAGACCACATCCGGCATCTCAAAGAAGTTTTCCGAAGATTAAAAACGGCAAACCTCAGAATCAACGCGGAAAAATGCCAATTCTTCAGAAAGGAGCTGCAGTTTCTATTCCATCGAGTCACAGAACAAGGAATCGGAACGGACCCAGAAAAAGTGGCACCGATTGCAGAAATAAAGCCCCCGAGATGCGTGAAAGAATTAAGGCAGTATTTGGGGGTAGCATCGTGGTACAGAAGATTTGTGCCAGGTTTTGCAACAATGGTGCAACCGTTACACTCACTGCTCAAGAAGAAACCAAGATGGCACTGGAGCGAAGAACACCAATCTGCATTTGAAGAAGTTAAAAAGAAATTGGTGGCCGACCCAATACTGGCATGCCCAGATTTTGAAAGGATGTTCATCCTTCAAACAGACGCCAGCAACTATGGGCTGGGGGCGATTTTGACTCAGAACACGGATGAAGGCGAACGAGTCATATCGTACGCCAGCAGATCCTTGAACCCAGCCGAAAAAACTACTCAGCCACAGAAAAGGAGTGTCTGGCGATCGTATGGGCAATCCGAAAGTTCAAGCCATATGTGGAAGGATACCACTTCAAGGTCGTGACAGACCATATGGCGTTAAAATGGCTAAACAGCATCGAAAGCCCAACCGGACGCATAGCAAGATGGGCTCTGGAACTACAGCAGTATGACTTCGAAATCACATATAGGAAAGGCCAATTAAATGTAGTGGCGGACGCGCTTTCAAGGCAACCGCTCGAAACATGTAAAAGGCTAATTGAAGACAAAGCAGAAATAGGGCGGGCCAACAAAGAATGCGGATGGATTCAGGACATGAAAATGAAAATGGAGAAGGACGCACAGAAGTACCCAGACTACGTGTGGGAAAACGATCAGCTATACAGAAATATACCCCACAGAGCGGGAGATGAAGATGTAACGTCATGGAAAATGTGCGTGCCTAAAGCACTACGACCGAACATCATAAAAGAAAACCACTCGACGCCCACAGCAGGACACACAGGCAGTAGAAGGACGATAGCGAGAGTAGCAGCGAAATATTTCTGGCCAGGCATGCAAAGAGACATCCGAATGTTTGTGAGTAGATGTGAAGTGTGTTTAAAGTACAAGCCAAATCAGCAACAAGCTGACGGAAAGATGCTAACACAAATACCGGAGGAGCCGTGGGCAACGATTTGCGCAGACTTTGTAGGACCACTACCAAGGTCAAAACACGGAAACTCCATGCTACTAGTAATCGTAGACCGGTTCTCAAAATGGACAGAACTCATACCAATGCGAAAAGCAACAGCAGAAAATTTAGTAAAAGCCTTCAGAGAACGTATCGTGTCCCGTTTTGGAACCCCCAAGACAGTAATTACAGATAACGGAGTGCAGTTCACTAGCAAAATTTTCGAAAAGCTGTTGGCAGAATGGGGTAGCAACCATCAGCTCACAGCACCATACACACCGCAGGAAAACACTACAGAAAGAACAAACAGGACGGTGAAAACAATGATAGCACAATTCGCAGGGGAGAACCAGAGAAACTGGGACGAAAAATGGCCAGAGATCACATTGGCCGTGAATACAAGCAGATCGCAGTCAACAGGATTCACACCAGCGTTCCTAGTACAAGGAAGGGAACCAAGACTGCCCGGCACGATCTACGACAAAATAACGAAAGGATCGGGGGTCGAAACATTAACGCCAAAACAGCTGGAAAACCAGTTAAAAGAGCTGTTCGAAATCGTAAGACGAAACATGGAAACAGCGGCACAGGACCAAGCACGTCACTACAATATGAGACGAAGAGAATGGAGGCCAAAACTGGGAGATACAGTATGGGTCAAGGAACACTACCTATCGAAAGCGGCAGAAGGGTTTGCGGCCAAACTTGCACCAAAATATGGGGGACCATATAAAGTGGTAGGGTTCCCATCGCCGGTGATATGCAAAGTCCAACACCTGCAAGACGGGCGCACAAGGAAAGCCCACCTCAGTGAAATAAAACCACAGATGCAGGAAACAACATCAGGAACATAAGAAATGGAAGGGATGAATCCAGACCCAAGCGCACAAAAATCACCAGACTAGACCGGCCGGCTAAGAAGGGATTAATGCACGCAAGGAGACGGAGCCATCATCGGACATGATTTATTTAACTGAGAAAATGCATCGGTCACATCAAAACAGCAATTATAATACCACAAAAGGTTGGAAAACAAAAATCAACATCGAAAACAAAAATAAAAATGTGGAAAATAAAAACATGTAAAAATGTCGAAAACAAAAACCAAAATAAATTCACCAACAACGGAAAATAATCAAAAAAAAAAAAAATATATAATTAATAAATTTTGAAAATAAAAATAAGTAAATCAACGACAGAAAACAACAGGTAAAAATGTCGACAACAAAAACCAAAATAAATTCACCAACAACTGAAAAATAATCAAAAAAATAAATATAATAAATTTCGAAAATAAAAATAATTAAATCAACAACATGAAAAAATGGTAAAAACGAAATCAAAATAATTGCATCAGCAAATTTTTTCAAATTAATTATTATTCGAGTCAAACTCAATTTACCGTCGGCAAACACACAAATAGAAAACAAAGAAAAATTCGAACCCAACGGCCATTTCACGGAAGAGGGAAATTAAATTCCTCAAGATCCCAGACTTCGAACAACTGGAGGTGATAATGGAAAACTGTACACCAGACCTGCGTATATTCATCAGGCCGCAAAGCATCAGGACAACGGAAGATTTAATGCAACTGGCGGAAGAATATGAAATTCTTGAACGAGAAAGAGCAGAGTTTATAAGAGAAGACAACAGGATACACAACCAGAGTCTAACGAGGCAGCAAAATTTCAGCGGGGGACAAAGACAAATACCCCATAACACACAAAACACGAGGTTCAGAAGATACGTCGACGGAAATCCACCAACTCATAATGGTCTACAACAAGGTAGAAATATCGAGACAAAATGGATACAGAATCCAAAACAGGCATGTAGGCGATGTGGTGGAGCAGGACACTGGGCAAGAGACTGCAATCGGCCCAGATTGATGTTCTGCTGGCAATGTGGAAAAGTCGGAGTAAGGACAATGAACTGCTGCACAGGGACGGGAAACGAGAACCGGTTCCAGTCCTCAAGGGGCGAGCAGGGACCGACGACAACAGCTCCTCAACACTAGTCGGAAGATTAAGAGAAGAGGCGGACCAGCTCTGTGCCATAGTAGAGCTCGCAGGGAGCAGAGTGAAGGGCACCATAGACTCGGGAGCAACGAGCAGCTTCATAAGTCAAAAGATGAGCGAAACGCTCGAACACAAAGGAATATGGAGCAGCGTAAATAAACAAGTATGGATGGCGGACGGGAGCGTAAGCAACATCCAAAGACAATGGGAGGGAGAAGTAAAGTTCGGAAACAAACAAATGTCAATACCATTCCTGGTGCTACCAAATGGAATTGATGCAATGGTACTAGGGTGGAACTTTTTGAAAGCAATGGGGACAACAATCGAATGCGGAGGACACACAATAAGTATACCATCGCTAAAGAGATTCAACGGAAGATTGATAGAGAGAATGTCCATCATAGTGGGGCAGGAAAAGGTCGATCAGTCTATTATCGAGTCATTCCTAGGGGAGGAGCTAAAGGAATTGGCAAAAATCACAGGAACGTCAACAATAGCAACCCATAGGATAAGAATGAAAGATGACGTAGCAGTCCGTCAACGGTATTACCCAAAGAACTCAAAAATGCAAGGAGAGATCGATGATAAAGTAAATGAACTGCTAAGAATGGGATATATAGAACATTCAAAAAGTCCATACAGTTCCCAGATAGTAATGGTTCGGAAGAAACAAACAGGAAAATGGCGATTATGCGTCGACTTCAGACAAATCAATGCGAAGTCAATTAAGGACGCGTACCCAATGCCTCGGATCGACTACATCCTAAACCAGCTAAAAGAGGCAAAATTTATTAGCAGTCTAGATCTGAAGGACGGATATTGGCAAATCCCTCTGGAAGAGGATAGCAGACCGATGTCCGCGTTCACAGTACCAGGGAGAGGACTATTCCAATGGAAGGTAATGCCATTCGGATTACACTCAGCAACTTTCCAAAGGGCGCTTGATCAAGTTATATGCCCGGAGATGATGCCACACGCATTCGCATACCAGGACGACATCATAGTGGTGAGCAAGACAAGAGAAGACCACATCCGGCATCTCAAAGAAGTTTTCCGAAGATTAAAAACGGCAAACCTCAGAATCAACGCGGAAAAATGCCAATTCTTCAGAAAGGAGCTGCAGTTTCTATTCCATCGAGTCACAGAACAAGGAATCGGAACGGACCCAGAAAAAGTGGCACCGATTGCAGAAATAAAGCCCCCGAGATGCGTGAAAGAATTAAGGCAGTATTTGGGGGTAGCATCGTGGTACAGAAGATTTGTGCCAGGTTTTGCAACAATGGTGCAACCGTTACACTCACTGCTCAAGAAGAAACCAAGATGGCACTGGAGCGAAGAACACCAATCTGCATTTGAAGAAGTTAAAAAGAAATTGGTGGCCGACCCAATACTGGCATGCCCAGATTTTGAAAGGATGTTCATCCTTCAAACAGACGCCAGCAACTATGGGCTGGGGGCGATTTTGACTCAGAACACGGATGAAGGCGAACGAGTCATATCGTACGCCAGCAGATCCTTGAACCCAGCCGAAAAAAACTACTCAGCCACAGAAAAGGAGTGTCTGGCGATCGTATGGGCAATCCGAAAGTTCAAGCCATATGTGGAAGGATACCACTTCAAGGTCGTGACAGACCATATGGCGTTAAAATGGCTAAACAGCATCGAAAGCCCAACCGGACGCATAGCAAGATGGGCTCTGGAACTACAGCAGTATGACTTCGAAATCACATATAGGAAAGGCCAATTAAATGTAGTGGCGGACGCGCTTTCAAGGCAACCGCTCGAAACATGTAAAAGGCTAATTGAAGACAAAGCAGAAATAGGGCGGGCCAACAAAGAATGCGGATGGATTCAGGACATGAAAATGAAAATGGAGAAGGACGCACAGAAGTACCCAGACTACGTGTGGGAAAACGATCAGCTATACAGAAATATACCCCACAGAGCGGGAGATGAAGATGTAACGTCATGGAAAATGTGCGTGCCTAAAGCACTACGACCGAACATCATAAAAGAAAACCACTCGACGCCCACAGCAGGACACACAGGCAGTAGAAGGACGATAGCGAGAGTAGCAGCGAAATATTTCTGGCCAGGCATGCAAAGAGACATCCGAATGTTTGTGAGTAGATGTGAAGTGTGTTTAAAGTACAAGCCAAATCAGCAACAAGCTGCCGGAAAGATGCTAACACAAATACCGGAGGAGCCGTGGGCAACGATTTGCGCAGACTTTGTAGGACCACTACCAAGGTCAAAACACGGAAACTCCATGCTACTAGTAATCGTAGACCGGTTCTCAAAATGGACAGAACTCATACCAATGCGAAAAGCAACAGCAGAAAATTTAGTAAAAGCCTTCAGAGAACGTATCGTGTCCCGTTTTGGAACCCCCAAGACAGTAATTACAGATAACGGAGTGCAGTTCACTAGCAAAATTTTCGAAAAGCTGTTGGCAGAATGGGGTAGCAACCATCAGCTCACAGCACCATACACACCGCAGGAAAACACTACAGAAAGAACAAACAGGACGGTGAAAACAATGATAGCACAATTCGCAGGGGAGAACCAGAGAAACTGGGACGAAAAATGGCCAGAGATCACATTGGCCGTGAATACAAGCAGATCGCAGTCAACAGGATTCACACCAGCGTTCCTAGTACAAGGAAGGGAACCAAGACTGCCCGGCACGATCTACGACAAAATAACGAAAGGATCGGGGGTCGAAACATTAACGCCAAAACAGCTGGAAAACCAGTTAAAAGAGCTGTTCGAAATCGTAAGACGAAACATGGAAACAGCGGCACAGGACCAAGCACGTCACTACAATATGAGACGAAGAGAATGGAGGCCAAAACTGGGAGATACAGTATGGGTCAAGGAACACTATCTATCGAAAGCGGCAGAAGGGTTTGCGGCCAAACTTGCACCAAAATATGGGGGACCATATAAAGTGGTAGGGTTCCCATCGCAGGTGATATGCAAAGTCCAACACCTGCAAGACGGGCGCACAAGGAAAGCCCACCTCAGTGAAATAAAACCACAGATGCAGGAAACAACATCAGGAACATAAGAAATGGAAGGGATGAATCCAGACCCAAGCGCACAAAAATCACCAGACTAGACCGGCCGGCTAAGAAGGGATTAATGCACGCAAGGAGACGGAGACATCATCGGACATGATTTATTTGACTGAGAAAATGCATCGGTCACATAAAAATAGCAATTATTATACCACAAAAGGTTGGAAAACAAAAATCAACAATGGAAAACGTCGAAAACAAAAATAAAAATGTGGAAAATAAAAACATGTAAAAATGTCGAAAACAAAAACCAAAATAAATTCACCAACAACGGAAAATAATCAAAAAAAAAATATATATAATTAATAAATTTTGAAAATAAAAATAAGTAAATCAACGACAGAAAACAACAGGTAAAAATGTCGACAACAAAAACCAAAATAAATTCACCAACAACTGAAAAATAATCCAAAAAATAAATATAATAAATTTCGAAAATAAAAATAATTAAATCAACAACATGAAAAAATGGTAAAAACGAAATCAAAATAATTGCATCAGCAAATTTTTTCAAATTAATTATTATTCGAGTCAAACTCAATTTACCGTCGGCAAACACACAAATAGAAAACAAAGAAAAATTCGAACCCAACGGCCATTTCACGGAAGAGGGAAATTAAATTCCCATTGGCCGACTAAAGTTACGATATTCACAAAATGGGAGAGCGGCGGAATTTTACGATATTCGAAAGGGAGAACAGCAGACGATCACCAACACATACAAGCGCGCGAGAGCAGAACCAACGCACACACGCGCAACAAAAGCGAGAGAGCAAAAAGGGAAATTCTCTCACATAATAAAAAGGGAGAATTACTCACGCATACATGCAAGAGTGCAAACGAGATAAATGGCGGCATATACTCACACAGGAAAAATACAAAAGGAAAATAAACATATAAAGAAATTAATTGGCAACATATAATAAATTAACATGTAATACAAAAGAAAACATATATACATGGATAAGAAGGAAACATTAAGAAGATATGCAAGACCGAATGAAGAGAGACCCCACAAGACGCGGCTCACGCATACAAACAAAGAAACGAACAAACAAATGAGCTAGCCGACACGAAAAGAATGGGCCCCGAAATACGGCATCAAGCAGCGCAGCGTGCAATGCGAGGTTACATGGTAACTCGCAAACAGAAAATGGAACCATTCGAAAATTTTCTGCACAGCAGCAACATCAAATTTTTTATATAGATATTTTTTATATATTTTTTTTATATATTATGAATATGCGCAACAGAAGCAACATGGCCAAACGACGAATGGCGGAAGGGGAGGTGAGGCACCACGGGCCCAAGAGGAGGGGATGAGGGGGCGTGGTGGCCCACGACAGGAAGAAGAAGAAGAGGCGATGCAGTTGCTGGCATCGCCGTATGTGTCCGATGAGGAGTCCGGTGACGAGGGACCGATGGTGATAGGACCGGTCATCGTCATCTCATCGGATGACGAGGAGGGGGAGACGGACGAGGAGTCAGGCATAGCCTCGGAAGGAGAGGACTATGGGAGGGAAGAAGAGGATGAGGACCAGGAGGTAGATGAAGAAGAATTTGGGATGGAGGAAGAGGAAGAGGAGGAGGAAGTGGTGGTGGTGGACGACGGGGGAGACTCCGACGCCACCGAAGTAGCACCCCCACCCCCAAGGTGGAATCCGGTGAGACCGCCGACGCCACACCGGAGGATGTCGAGCGGGTCGGTAGACACGCAATGGATGCGGGACCATTGCGGGTCGGAGGCGGAGCAAGAACCTGCGGCAGATGAAGAGAGGGCACCATCACCGGACCAGCAAGGTGGCCCGGCACCCCCACCCCCGTTCACCCCTGGCCCACCCCGAAGGGACCAGTGGATGGAGTCTGTGCGGGTGGGGATTTTCTGGGTACACCGGGCCACCACGGTGTACCAATGGGCAGTACCCGACGCCCAACCACATTCCCAGCAACTACACCAACAAGATTCCCAGCAACAACAACCATCCCAACAACAACACCAACAAGATTCCCAGCAACAGCAACCACCCCAGCAACAACACCAACCCCAACTCCAGCAACAACAACCACCCCAGCAACAACGGTCCGAGTCCCTGGGTCTGGCCGCGCCCAATGCTGCAACGGCAAGGCTCACTGCCGGAGCAACAAGCGGACAGACCCAGGCCGACGTTAGGTCGACAGAGATCATGCTCGGTGCCAGTAGGGCATGATAGGTGGGTCGAAGTGGAGGCCGAGGAGTGGCCGGTCAACATATTTGAGGCAGTGGAGGAGATGGTGCAACAAGGAGGAACGAGAAGGGTGAGGGTGGTGTGGGCAGGAAGGCTGAGGTGTAGAGTGAGGGTGGCACGGGGTAACGCCAGGGTGTTCAGGGAAAGGGTCTAGAGTGTAAGAAAGTAGGGTAAGAAGGTAGAAAATAAGAAAAAATTATGAAGTTTAGGGTAAGTTACAAACAATGAAGTTTAGGTTAAGAGACAAACCATGAAATTTAGGTTAAGACATGAATAACTAGGTTAAGAGAAGAAGCGGAACGAGCCATGCATCGGGCAATATATCCGATGCAGAAAAGAAAAGATGCTCTAATCCGCCATCAGAATCGAAAAGACACTCAGCAATCGCCAATATCAGATGTCAAAGTGGCCACAAAAAGATGCGAACTGAGTCACAAAAAAAAAAAAAAGAAACAAAACACCAGGCACAGACCAAAAAAAAAAAAAAAAAGCAACTCAAGGAACAAGGGACAGGGGAAGGTACCTCCCTCCGGAAGAAAGGGGGGAGTGTGAGGTGCATAAATGTCAAACAATTATGCACCTCACAACATGCTGTATACATCAGCCAGGTCAGAACAGCAACAAACGTTGCTAGCAACAAACACAGCCAGCAACACAAGAAGCTAGCAACATGTATATACAAAGCCAAGGGCTGGTTTGCCGTCGGCAAAACAAAACTCGCGCAGGCCGTTTTGCCGTCGGCAAAACAACAGCAAAAGAAAATATAACAAACAACGGCAACAAATATACAAAGCTAGCAACATGTATATACAAAGCCAAGGGCTGTTTCGCCGTCTGCAAAACAACGGCAACGGAAGAAGAGAGAAATAATACACAAAGAACAACAACAACAAATACATGAAAGTAGTATATATTATTATATATAAAATATATAATAACAAATACCTCAATGCAACACAGTAACACAAAAACAACAAATACAATAAATTATTATGTATGATTATATATAAAATATATAATAATACATTAAATGCAACAACAATAACAAATATACAAAACAGCAAAAGCATTAAATACCACAGCAATAACAAAGATATAAAACGAAACACAAAAACAGCAACAACAAGTGAAGCAAGCCCAGCAGCAGAAAATGCAAGCAATAACGCAAAACGCAAGAACAGCTGAGCATAAACAAATGCGAAGAGCTGCAACAAAAACAAAGGCAGCTGGGCATAAGCAAAAATGCAAAGCGCCGGCGGTTGCTGAGCCCCAAGCATTTAACAGAAGCCCAAAGCAAACGAACACAAACGGAAAGCAAAGGGCGATGTCACCAGATGAGAGAGCGAGAGCGGCCGTCCACACGTACACTGTACGTGTGAATGCAATACGATCGCCGCGAAGCGCACTTCGGAATGTGGGCACCGAGAGCACCAAAAGTGAGGGCTAGCGAGCCCGAAAGACGGATGCGGGTGTGAAGGGGGCCCTTGAACGAAATAAAGTGAGGGCTCTGCTTGTCAAAAGGGGAGTAGTGGGGGGTGACAGTGGCAGATCGTATGAGAGCGAAATCATATGGCGGGGTGGCCAATGGGAACAAAGCGAATATCGTTGGAGAGGCCAAGTTACGATAAGAATTGGCAGCCCGTACGATAGAAGGGAAATGGGTGGGTGTATAAATAAGTAAATAATTAATTATTTAAATATGTATATAAATAGATATAAAGAGATGTATGAATTGTTAGAGAAATTAGATGAAATCAATGTAATAGAATTAAGAAAAAATATTCGGAGACCCATAAGGGCACAAAAGGGGTCATAGGCGAGGTTGGAGGTCGTGATGAATAGAAGGCGAGAAAAGGATCGGCGACGGCACCAGCGCAAACACAAGGAGCGCGAGGAAGACGGAAATAGGCAAAGGAATGGGCATGCAGCGTTAAAGAAAGTGGCTGCATGCAAAAAGGAAAAGGGATAAGCGGTACTTTCACCACGCATAGCAACAGCGAAAGTGCGTGGGTGAAAGTAGAGCCAATGGAAATGTACTGGCTGTATAGCGGTACTGCGACATATGCATCCAGAGGCCAGGAGGCCTATATAAGGCACGCGTCAACACAAGGACGATCATCAAGTGTCAAGCAGCGAAGCAAAGTGGACATCTCGAGACCTCTGGTAGTAATCTTGAGAGTTCAAAAGGCGAGGAAAAGGAAGTGAAGTGTTTCAAGACCTCCAGTAGTAATCTTGAAGCATCAAATCGAAGTCAGAGTACTCAAAGGACCAAGTCTGGGTTCAAACGAGTGTCCTGAAAATAACACAGGGAACAGAAAATAGGGACGATTCGGGGAAATATCCTAGAATCAAGCGGCAGGGAGCAAGAAGTAGGAAAGGAAAGATCCTGGAGGAATATTTTGGACTCAGGAAGTATCCTTGAACCAAAATAAGGACCTCAGGAAATATCCTTGAGAGGGAAAAGTTCAGGAGATATCCTTGAACAGGGTTTTAAGCAAACAGGAGATATCCTGGAGGAATATTTTGGACTCAGGAAGTATCCTTGAACCAAAATGAGGACCTCAGGAAATATCCTTGAGAGGGAAAAGTTCAGGAAATATCCTTGAACAGGGTTTTAGGCAAACAGGAGATATCCTGGAGGAATATTTTGGACTCAGGAAGTATCCTTGAACCAAAATAAGGACCTCAGGAAATATCCTTGAGAGGGAAAAGTTCAGGAAATATCCTTGAACAGGGTTTTAGGCAAACAGGAGATATCCTGGAGGAATATTTTGGACTCAGGAAGTATCCTTGAACCAAAATAGGGACCTCAGGAAATATCCTTGAGAGGGAAAAGTTCAGGAAATATCCTTGAACAAACAGAAATATCCTTTAACAAGCAGGAAATATCCTGGAGGAATATTTTGGACTCAGGAAGTATCCTTGAACCAAAATAAGGACCTCAGGAAATATCCTTGAGAGGGAAAAGTTCAGGAAGTATCCTTGAACCGGGTTTTAACAAACAGGAAATATCCTGGAGGAATATTTTGGACTCAGGAAGTATCCTCGAACCAAAATAAGGACCTCAGGAAATATCCTTGAGAGGGAAAAGTTCGGGAAATATCCTTGAACTGGGTCTTGAGCATACAGGAAGTATCCTGGAGGAGTATTTTGGATTCAGGAAGTATCCTTGAGCCAAAATAAGGACCTCAAGAGATATCCTTGAGGGGGAGGAGTTCAGGAAATATCCTTGAACGCAGAGATTGGGGTAGAAGTAGAAGTCAGGAGAGCGTAGGAGGGTAGGAGAATTCAAGAGACGAAGTTGAACCCAGATCAAGGATCTGAGGCATCTGCGTCGGCATCAAAGAGCCGGCAAAATAAGTCAAGCGAAAGGAGCCAACCACAGCAAGCAAAGAACAACAGCGAAGACCCAAGCAAAGCAGCACCAAGGACACAAGGATCACGAAGGACCTCCAACCACTCGCCAAGGACCCCTGTAGAATCCCAAAAACACCAATAAAAACCAAAACTAAGAAGGTCTGTGCCGAAATTATATCCAAAAGCGTTATTATTTATCGGGGCACAAAATAAATTTTGTTGTGCCGAACCTAGCCCTGAAAAGTCTCATCAACGACTCTAAGGACGAAAAAGGATCGTTACAATATGATTCCTTCCAAATAGCTGGGAAGGAGGACGAGTCAATAAACAACAAAAATAACTTCACAATTGGCTTACATAAAGCATTTGCACAAAACAGGAGTACGCAACCAGGTATACCATCAGGTCCTGGAGAATACACGGGTTTCAGTGAATTAAGCACGCTGAGAAGCAAACTTTCAACAATCACTGGATTAAAAGTGCAGTTCGAATTTTTTAACTGATAAGGATGATTAGGATCACGAGAAAACTGACATTTACAGCGCCTTAGATAATCCTTATAGCATAGCATATTAAGGACCATAAATCTCGAGCGAGCAACAGAATACAGAATGAAATCAGACGAACGGCGTGTTTTGTTAAACTTCTTATAGCATCTTGACTTCACATTTTTTTCAAGTTGGATAACTCCCGAGAGAACCAAGGAGGTCTATTAGAAATCACCTGTCTCTTGAGAGGAACAGAATTATCTAAAAGTGAATCAAGTGTACTATAAAGGAAAGAAATAGCTGAGTCCATGTCTATACAATTGTACAGATAAGACCAATCCGTAGCAAGAATGAAATCATTAAGATTAGAAAAATCTGTTTTACGAAAGCATCGGGTTCGAGGTATCGTATTAGCACCAAGTAGTGTTGGAAGAAAAGGTAGATCAATTGTTAAATTTAAAGTAGAATGAAATTTATCTTCCGGAAGAACAAAAGGTTCAATCCTGGAAACAGCACAATTGGAAGGATCAAGTACAAATCTTCCATTTATATTACGCACCAAATTGACTTGAAATAGAGACATCTCATAAAAGGTAAATTAAAATCACCAAGAACAATGAGAATATCACGATTAGAAGTTAAAGCAGAGACACAATCGAATTGCCTCTAAATGATTTAAATAAACCACCATGGCAGACTGCGGTGGAATATAAGAACAAGTGATGTAGGCGGAAAAAGAATGATAATCTACCTTAACACTGACAAACTCAATCTCCTGATTATAAGAAGGCTGAATCTGTTCAGATGATAAAGCAGCATCAACAGCAATCAAAACTCCTCCACCCACGCGAGGAGTTCGATCACATCTGAATACAGAAAATTTTGAAGCAAAATGTCAGGTTTTAGCCACGTCTCCGTAAAAGCTAAAATGTTATTTGGAAAACAAAGGCTATCTACATAGAGATTAGTAAGTTTTGATTTCAGTCCTCTCATCATTATTAAAGCCAGCCCGCAAAGTGATAAAACCATCTCTAGTTTGCTTCATAAAAGTCCGCATCTCATTCTCTATACCGCGGCAAGAATCACAACCATACTAAATACATTCTAAAACTGTCTTTAATTTTCAATGTGAGACCTCAACACTTAACATGTACCGGATTCTCTGACAGTCCTTAGCTCGGTGGAAACTTTGCAGTTTCGTTTTGAGCAGACCATTTTCACTTTTTTAAAATTATGCATTGAAAAAGAAATATTTTACAAAATTATACTGACCAGATCGCTCAAGGGTTAAAATTACAAAGTAAAACGTTTACTTCGTAAGAGAAAAAGCTTTCTATTAAGAGAAACACAATAAGAAATCACGTATCACTCAGACGCGAGAAGGAAATAGACGAGAGCGCGAACAAAAGGAAATAAGAAAGAACGGAGGAGCGCGTCAAATTGAACACATGTAACAACAATTTATACGCGAAGGCGCGAGTTTGAGTTATACCGGGAAGATGTAAAACGCAAGAGCAAAAGAAGCAACAAAAACAACAACACCGCAAAGGGAGATTTTGCTGTATGTTAAAAATTGTTTTGTTGAAATTTGATATTGCGTTTGCACAACTAAACACACAAAACCAAAACGCGAAATGAAAATACAAATCGGAAATTAATTCAATTATGCCGAATTGATTATTAAAAAGCTGAGGTATTTTATATTGCGAGGAAAAGAACAAAAGTTTATAAACGTCAAAAAACACGTCCGTCTTCGTCAACGAGTCAAACGAATTTTTGATTCTTATGTTTGTGACAATTGGTTAGTACATCTAAAGACCGCGTAGTTTCGTTGCTTGTCAGGCCTGCAGAGGAGAAGTTTTCGTTCAATACGCAAAAAAAAAACTTCAACAGCAACTTGTTGCAAGGCCCCCTTTGCAACATGTTCACGAGTAGGATTTTATCCCAGGAGAGAACTGCCACACTGGCAGGAGTGACTGGGTGTATTACTGAGTTTCGCCGGCTGTATTAGTAAGTATCGGTATTACAATTGGACGTGTTGCGAGCCCGATTTTTCGCTCGAAAACCACCATATAAATATTTCAAGATATTTTCCGCCAAGAAGACCGACATGTAAAGCATTTTCTGAAGATAAATTCGAAATACAACTACTTTTTTGGTGCAAAATGCAACCGGAGCATAGCTCAGCAAACACAAAATTAAAATGCATCCGATATAAAAAAAGCAGATGACGACATATTAAATACTCATTATATGGACGAGTACTTATTAGAAGCTTCCGATTTAACTAGTGCCGTCAAGTTGTGAGGAGCATAAATAGCAACATATGCAACTCACAACATTCAGCAACTTGCACAATAATAAAACCAAAACATATTACATAATCATTATATGGACGATTTCTTAGTAGGTGCTTCCGATTTAACTAGTGCCGTCAAGTTCTGAGGAGCATAAATAGCATCATATGCACCTCAAAACATTTAGCAACATGCACAATAATAAAACCAAAACATGAAGCAGCACGCAATGTTGCCCAGACAGCAACTACAGCTGGCCGCAACATGTGTATAGCGCCAAAGACTGTTTTGCCGTAGGCAAAACAACGGCGTGCAAAATGAACAGCTGAGCATAAACAAAAGCAAAATTCACAAAAGCTGCAACAAAGAAATGCAAATGGGGAAGCCCGATGCAAATGAAAGATGCTGTTTGATATGAGAAAAACATTTAATTATTAAGATATTCGATATTAAATTAAAATTTATTAATAGATAAGACAAAAATAATAATAATACCATGCATCCATAGGATGAAATGGTATATTAACGTCGCCAAAATGTATGTAACAGGCAGAAGGAAGCTTTTCCGACCCTATAAAGCATAAATATTCTTGATCAGCATGAGAAGAGAAATTGATATAGCCATGTCCGTCTGTCTGTCTGTCCGTCCGTCTGTCTGTTCGTCTGTCCGTCCGTCCGTGCGAAAGAGTGCAGAGATCTTAGCAACTACAAATGTTACCAAATTTAGAATGTAGACTTGTGTAGTATTGGCACAGACCAAGTTAATTTTTTTTTTTTGCCACGCCCATTTCCTCCTCTGGAATTTAATAAAAATTTTCTCCCGCAATATTTATCGTATCGGAATTTAATTCGGCATTCTTATATATGTTATGAACATGTTATCATTTCACCAAATTTGATAAAAATCGGAATAAAAATGGCCGAGTTATACGTTAAAATGTTTTGCACTCAAAACGGTGCAAGGGCGAATTTGGCCGGTGGAGCGCTTAAGTGCACACACATAAGAGTGAGCGAGATAGCATATGTTAGAAATCGCGCATAGGAAAGAAATTGAATATATGAATTTAGTTTTATAAACTCAAGGTATTTTTTTCCCCTGATGCATGGTATATCCAAGTCGGCCAGGCGACTTACTCACTTTTTATATTATGCATCCATAGGATGAAATGGTATATTAAAGTCGCCAAACTGTATGTAACAGGGAGAAGGAAGCTTTTGCGACCCTATAAAGTATATATATTCTTGATCAGCATGAGAAGATAAATTGATATAGCCATGTCCGTCTGTCCGTCCGTCCGTAAGAGTGCAGAGATCTCAGCAACTATAAATGATAGAGCTACCAAATTTAGAATGTAGACTCGTGTACTATAGACGCAGACCAAGTTTATTTTTTTTTTGCCACGCCCTCAAAGCACTCAAAGCAGTGCAAGGCGAATTTTGCCGGTGGAGCGCTAAAGTGCGAGGGAAAAGTTCAGGAAATATCCTTGAACGCATTTTAAGGGAAAAAGGAGATATCCTGGAGGAATATTTTGCGTTCAGGAAGTATCCTTAAACAAGAATAAGGACCTCAGGAAATATACTCGACCTCAGGAGAAATATTTTTGGTTCGGGAAGTATCCTTGAACCAAAATATAGACCTCAGGAGATATCATTAAAGGGGAAAGTTCAGGAAGTATCCTTTAACATCAAAATTTAGCCGGAACGGATTTGAAGATAAAGTAGGAGGTCAGGTTAGCTCTGGAAACGGCGTCGAACCCGGATAATAGACCTCGAGCACCATCCTTCAATATTCTGAAGGAAGAATTTGGAAGTTGACATACAAAAGCTTAATCAGCGATTCGAAGGAGATGATCACCATGAGAATTACATCAGTTGGGTGACTGTAACAGCGCAGGAACATATACAGGATCTGCTGGAAGCAAAAAGGCCAATGCCTAAGACCTCCCATATCACAAGTATTCAAAATAAAGACGAAATTCTCAAAATCCGGGAAGGTGATAGATATCGCTAAACTGGCAATCCCAACATTAAAAACGGCTAGATGGTCTAACGAGAAAGCGCTAGACAACAATGGAAAACACATCCAAAGGACCGTGAGCGATGAAAAAAGAAAGGAGACGAAGAAGAAGCGAACAAAGCCAAAAGGAACCAGCCAAATCGGTCCAGTGAATATACCAAGGTGGAGAACCAAGTAAGGGTATGGACGTGAACGTCCTGAAGGTTCGATGGCAATGAAAAGGTACTAGAATTAGTCGAACAAGGTCTGCAGACATGTACGGGATCGAGACATGATAAGCACGCCGATGCCGGAACTTTTTAAGGACAAGGCTCTAAAATGGTATATCGCAAACAATAAACAGTGGAAGACATGGCACGAGTTTTAAAAAGCCTTAATAGATATTTTTTTACCAAAAAGGATACTTCAAAAATCTGGCTAATAAGACATGATCGACATGCAAACATAAATGCGAGCCCCAAAGATCTCAGACTTCGAACAATTAGAGGTGATGACGGAGAACTGCACAAGAGAATTAAACAACAGCAGAGTGAGTAATCAAAATCACTCAAACCATCAGAACTACAGCAAGATACACATTAGACAGTAGACGCACGATCGAGAAAATAGCTGCGAAATATTTTTGACCTGGAATGCAGACGGATATCCGGATTTTCGTGAGTAAATGCGAAACCGAATACACAAGAAGCAGCCGGTAAAATGTTGACGCAAGTATCTGAAGAGCCGTGGGAAACGACCCTGTTTCCTGAACTCTCTTCCCTCAAGGATATCTCCTGAGGTCCTTATTTTGGTCAAGGATATTTCCTGAACCCAAAATATTCCTCTAGGATACCTTCTGTTTCCCTTCAACCTTGTTCAAGGATATTTCCTGAACTTTATACCCTCAAGGATATTTCCTGAGATCCTTATTTGGTTCAAGGATACTTCCTGAGCCGAAAACATTCCTCCAGGATACTTCCTGTTTCCCTTAACCCTGTTGCTGCTATCCTCGCTTTTGACTTGCAAGTTGAACCCTCAAGATTACTACCAGAGGTCATGAGGCGTCGCCTTTCTTCGCTGCCTGACGCTTTATGACTGTCCTTGCATCGATGTGGCCCTTATATAGGCCTCCTGGCCTCTCGATGCATCTATTGCAGTACCGCTATACAGCCAGCACCCGTCTTTAGCCCTCACTTTAACTCCCTCGATGCCCATCCGCCGAACTGAATCTCATACGATCGTATTTCCCTTTACACGTACATTGTACGTGTGGCTCGCCGCTCTCGCTCTCTCTCATATATGGCGGCAATGCCCTTGTGTTTTGCTGCTTGCTTTCGTTTCTTTAAGATGCTTGGCGCTCAGCAACCCGCGGCGCTTTGCATTCTGTTCATGCCCAGCCGCCTTTGTTTTTGTTTCAGCTCTTCGCAGTTGTTTTTGCTCAGCTGTTCTTGAGTTTTATACTGTATTAATGATTACTTATATTTATTATGCTGCAAGTCTTGTTCCAATTGTTGTTGTGATAATTGTGTTTCTTTTGATATATTTGTTGTTGTTGTGATACTTGTGTTTTATTTGATATATTTGTTGTTGCTGTATTGCTTGTGTTGGCGTTCGATATTGTTCACGCCAGATCGTGACCAGCGAGGAGCGAAGAGAGGATTTTGCTCCAAAGGAGAGGGCGGACACACTGCGAGGGATAACCGGCAGTATCTATTCAAATCACCATACTAGCCGGACGCGTCTGACCACCCGTTTCTCCCAAAAAGTATATTGCCGACGGCAAAACAGCTCTCGGCACTGTATACATGTTGCGGCCTGCTTATGTTTCTAGTCCTGCTCGTTGGCACCGTTTGTTGGCAACATTTGGCTGCTGCTGGCCACTGTATATTGTGAGGTGCATAATTGTTGTGATAATTTGTTCCTCAAACTCCCCCCTTTCTTCCGGAGGGAAATACCCTCCCCTGTCCCTTGTTTCTTTGTTTCCTTGTTTGGGTCTGTGCCATTTTTTCTTTTTTGACTCAGTTTGCATCTTCTAGTGGCGATTGCTGAGTAACTTTTTGATCATGTTGGCGGATTAGAGCATCTTTTTCTTTCATTACCAGGCATATGCCCGTATGCCTGGCCCGTTCCGTTAACAATTCGTGTTATCCTAAAATCCATTATTGATCCTTAACCTTTTCAGCGATGATTTCCGTTAATTAATTAATTAAATGTTTTTCTCCAGTAATTAATACTCGACGCACGGTGTCTCTTATCAGTTGAACCTTTCATTTCCGTTGATGTCCCCTTCTCTTTGTGTACATAAACCCCTTCATAGCCGGCCGGTCTAGTCCGGTGATTTCTGTACTTTCGGATCAGGATTTATCCCTTCCATTTTATTGTTCTTCTGATGACGTTTCCTGACCCTGCGGTATTATTTCGCTAAGATGGGCTTTTCTTGTGCGACCATCTTCCATGTGTTGAACCTTGCATATTACTGACGATGGAAATCTGATCACTTTATATGGCCCGCCATATCTTGGTGCTAGCTTGGCCGCAAATCCTTCCGCTGCGTTAGATTGGTAATGTTTATTTACCCATACCGTATCTCCCAGTCTTGGTCTCCACTCCCGCCTCCTCATGTTGTAATGCCGAGCCTGATCCTGTGCTGCTGTTTCTATGTTCCGACTCACTATTTCGAATAGCTCCGTTAGCTGGTTTTCTCGTTGTTTTGGCGAGAGCGTTTCGACGCTAGACCCTATGGTTACTCTGTCGTAAATAATACCAGGAAGCCTCGGATCTTTTCCTTACACAATAAATGCTGGTGTAAATCTTGTTAACTATGACTTGCTGGTGTTCACGGCCAATGTGATCTCTGGCCCTTTTTCATCCCAGCTTCTCTGGTCGTCGCCTGCGAACTGTGCAATCATCGTCGTTACAGTCCGGTTGGTTCTTTCTGTTGGGTTTTCCTGCGGCGTGTATGGTGCTGTCAGCTGATGTTGGCAGCCCCATTCTTCCAACATCTTCTTGCTCGTAAATTGCACTCCGTTGTCCGTAATTTATGTTTTCGGTACTCCAAATCTCCAAACGGTCTACTATGACCAACAATGCCGTGTTTTGACCTTGGTAATGGGCCTTCGAAGTCTGCGCAAATCGTTGCCCAGGGTTCTTCCGGTATCTGGGTTAGCACTTTCCCGGCTGCTTGTTGCTGATTTGGTTTGTACTTCAGGCCTGCTTCGCATTTACTCACGAACATCCGAATATCCGTCTGCATACCTGGCCAGAAGTATTTCGCGGCTATCTTCGCTATCGTGCGTCTACTGCCCGTGTGTTCTGCTGTGGGAGTTGAGTGGTTTTCCTCCATTATGGTTGGCCGTAATGCTTTTGGGACTCGTCTCCTGCTCTGTGGGGTATATTTCTGTAGAGCTGCTCGATTTCCCATACGCTGTCTGAGTATTTTTGTGCGTCTTTCTCCATTTATAATTTTACGCCCGATCTCCGATTTGTCTTCTATTAGCCTTCTGCAAGTTTCCAGTGGTTGCCTTGACAGAGCGTCTGCGACCACGTTTAATTGGCCTTTCCTGTATGCAATTTCGAAGACATATTGTTGCAGCTCTAGTGCCCATCTTGCAAAGTGTCCTGTTGGACTCTCAATGCTGTTCAGCCACTTTAATGCCATGTGATCCATCACGACTTGGCTGAGTAATTATTCTCTTGTCTGTGCTTCAAGTCAGAATCGCCCCCAGCCTATAGTTGCTAGCGTCGGTTTGTAGGACGAACATCCTTTCAAAATCCGGGCATGCTAATATTGGGTCGCCTACCAACTTACTTTTGACTTCTTCAAATGCAGCTAGGTGATCCACGTTCCGCTGCCACTTTGTTTTCTTCTTTAGCAGTGTGTTTGACGGTTGCACCATTGCTGCAAATCCTGGCACAAACCGTCTGTACCATGATGCTACGCCCAAATACTGCCTTAGTTCTTTTACGCATCTTGGTGGTTTTATTTCTGATATTGCCGCCACCTTTTCAGAGTCCGTGCCGATTCCTTGTTCAGTCAATCGATGCCCGAGAAACTGTAACTCTTTCTTGAAGAATTGTCATTTTTTTGCGTTTATCGTGAGGTTTGCGGCCTTTAGTCTTCGGAATACTTCCTTCAGCACATTCGCTTATTATAATGATGTCGTCATGATACGCGAACGCATGCGGCATCATCTCGGGTCCTATGACTTGATCTAGCGCCCTTTGGAAAGTTGCTGATGCCGAGTGCAATCCGAACGGCATCACTTTCTATTGGAACAGGCCTCTTCCTGGCACTGTGAACGCTGCCATCGGTCTGCGATCCACTTTTAGCGGTATTTGCCAGTATCCGTCCTTGAGGTCCAAGCTGCTGATAAATTTAGCCCCTTTTAATTGGTTTAGAATGTAGTCGATCCTTGGCATTGGGTATGCGTCCTTTACCGACTTCGCGTTGATTTGCCTGAAGTCGACACACATTCTCCATTTTCCAGTTTGTTTCTTTTTCCACCACTATCGGGGAACTATAATAACATGTCAATTATTGTACAAGCCTTTAGTCGAACAGACATCTGAATGTCACAGATGAAAAGCCTATGCCTAAAACACTGTTATCCTTACTTAAACATTAGCTTTAATGAAATATTTATATTACTGGAAATAAAGCACACAATCAATGAATGAATGAATACGGGCTTCTCGAGGTTCGATATAACCCTTTTTTAGTAATCGATCTCTCCTGTCATTTTCGGGTTCTTAGGATAGTATCTCTGCCTGACCGCTATATCGTCCCTCATCCTGATTGTGTGTGTTGCTATTATGGACGTTCCAGTAATTTTGGATAACTCTTTCAAATCCTCCCCCAAAAATGCGTCGATCCTTGACTGCTCAAAGCGTTCCTGTCCTACCATGATGGATATCCTTTCTACTAGTCTTCCCTTAACACGTTTTACCTCCACACTGCACCGTTGTCCCCATGGCCTTCAAGAAGTTCCATCCCAGTACCATTGCATCAATGCCATTTGGTAGCACCAGGAATGGCATCGACAGTTGTTTATTCCCAAATCGTTCTTCTCCTTCCCATTGGCTCTCGATGTCTCGCACGCTCCCGTCAGCCATCCATACTTGTTTATGTATGGGTTGTAACGATCCCATTTCGTCCTAAGAGTCGTTGATGAGACTTTTCAGGGCTAGGTTCGGCACAACAAAATTTATTTTGTGCCCCGATAAATAATAACGCGTTTGGATGTAATTCTGGCACAGACCTTCGTACTTTTTGCTTTTATTGATCTTTCGAAATTCTCTCGGGGTCCTTGGCGAGTTTTGGAGGTCCTTCGTGATCCTTGAATCCTTGGTTCTGCTTCGATTGTGTCTTCGCTGTTACTCTTTGCTTGCTGTGGTTGGTTCCTTTTCGCTTGACTTGTTTTTGCCGGCTCCTTGATGACGACGCCGATGACTCAGATCCTTGACCTGGGTTCAACTTCGTCTCTTGAGTTCTCCTACACTCTTGCGCTCTCCTGATTTCTGTTCTTACCCCAATCTCCGCGTTCAAGGATATTTCCTGAACTTTTCCCCTTCAAGGATATTTCCTGAGGTCCTTATTTTGGTACAAGGATACTTCCTGAGTCCAAAATATTCCTCCAGGATACTTCCTGTATGTTTAAAACCCTGTTCAACGATATTTTCTGAACTTTTCCCTCACAAGGATATTTCCTGAGGTCTTTATTTTGGTTCAAGGATACTTCCTGAGTCCAAAATATTCCTCCAGGATATTTCCTGTATGTTTAAAACCCTGTTCAAGGATATTTCCTGAACTTTTCCCTCTCAAGGATGTTTCCTGAGGTCCTTATTTTGGTTCAAGGATACTTCCTGAGTCCAAAATATTCCTCCCGTATATCTCCTGTTTGTTTATAACCCTGATCAAGGATATTTCCTGAACTTTTCCCTCTCAAGGATATTTCCTGAGGTCCCTATTTTGGTTCAAGGATACTTCCTGAGTCCAAAATATTCCTCCCGGATATATCCTGTTTGTTTATAATCCTGTTCAAGGATATTTCCTGAGGTCCTTATTTTGGTTCAAGGATACTTCTTGAGTCCAAAATATTCCTCCAGGATACTTCCTTTCCTACTTCTTGCTCCCTGCCGCTTGGTTCTAGGATATTTCCCGAACCTTCCCTATTCTCTGTTCCCTATGTTATTCTCAGGACACTCGCTTGAACCCAGACTTGGTCCTTTGAGTACTCTGACTTCGACTTGATGCTTCAAGATTACTACTGGAGGTCTTGAACACTTCACCTTTTTCTTCTTCGCCTTTTGAACTCTCCAGATTACTACCAGAGGTCTCGAGATGTCCACTTTGCTTCGTTGCTTGACACTTGATGATCGTCCTTGCGTTGACGCCTGCCTTATATAGGCCTCCTGGCCTCTGGATGCATATATCGCATTACCGCTATACAGCCAGTACATTTCCATTGGATCTACCTTCACCCACGCACTTTCGCTGTTGCTATGCGTGGTGAAAGTACCGCTTATCCCTTTTCCTTCTTGCATGCAGCCACTTTCTTTAACGCTGCATGCCCATTCCTTTGTCGATCTCCGTCTCCTTCGCGCTCCTTGTGTTTGCGCCGATGCCGTCGCCAATCCTTTTCTTGCCTTCTATTCCTCCCGACCTCCAACCTCGCCTTTTGACCCCTTTTGCGCCCTTATGGGTCTCCGAATATTTTTACTTAATTCTACTACATTGATCACCCCCCACTTCACCCCTTTTGACAAGCAGAGCCCTCACTTTATTTCGTTCAAGGGCCCCCTTCACACCCGCACCCGTCTTTCGGGCTCGCTAGCCATCACTTTTGTCCTCTCGGTGCCCATATTCCGAAGTGCGTTTCGCGGCGATCGTGTTTGCATTCACACGTACAGTGTACGTGTGGCTCGCCGCTCTCGCTCTCTCATCCGGTGACAGTGCCCTTTGCTTTCCATTTTCGTTTGCTTTGGTTTTCTTTTAATGCTTGGCGCTCAGCAACTCGCGGTGCTTTGCATTTTGATTATGCCCAGCTGCCTTTGTTTTTGTTGCAGCTCTTCGCATTTGTTTATGCTCAGCTGTTCTTGCGTTTTGCGTTATTGCACCTATTTATTCTATTGCTGGGCTTATTTCACTTGTTGTTGCTATTTTTGTGTTTCGTTTAATGTATTTGTTGTTGCGATGGTATTTAATGTGTTTGTTATTATATATTTTATATATGATCATGCGTAATAATTTACTATGTTCGTTGTTGTTGTTTTATTCTGTTGCATTTCATGTATTTGCTATTATATATTTTATATATGCTGATATATAATACTTTCAGATCTTTGTTGTTGTTTTTCTTTGTGCTTTATTTCTTTCCTCTTGTGTTGCCGTTGTTTCGCCGACGGCAAACGGCCGGCGCGGCCAGACCCAGGGATTCGGACCGTTTGTCCTCAGCCGCGGATCCCTTGGCTCTTGGGCTTGTTGTTGCTGGAGTTGTGGTTGGTGTTGTTGCTGGGGTGGTTATTGTTGTTGCTGGAGTTGTGGTTGGTGTTGTTGCTGGGGTGTTTGTTGTTGCTGGGGATGTGGTTGGTGTTGTTGCTGGGGTGGTTGTTGTTGCTGGGGATGTGGTTGTTGTTGGTGGGGATGTGGTTGGTGTTGTTGCTGGAGTGGTTGTTGTTGCTGGGGATGTGGTTGTTGTTGCTGGTCGGGCACTGCCCATTGGTACACCGTGGTGGAACGGTGTACCCAGAAAATCCCCACCTGCACAGACTCCACCCACTGGTCCCTTCGGGGTGGGCCAGGGGTAAACGGGGGTGGGGATGCCGGGCCACCTTGCTGGTCTGGTGTTGGTGCCCCTTCACCTTCTGTCGCTGGTTCCTCCTCCGACTCCGTCCCGCAATGGTCCCGCATCCATTGCGTGTCCACGGACTCGTTTGATACCCTCCAGTGTGGCGTCGGTGGTCGCGCCGGATGCCACCTTGGGGGTGGGGGTGCTAATTCCGTGGAGTCCGAATCTCCCCTTCCTCGTCCACCATCACCACTTCCACCTCCTCTTCCTCTTCCTCCATACCATAGTCCTCCTTCTCTTCCTCTTCTTCTTCTCCCTCCGAGCATTATTATATGTTGCCAATTAATTTATTTATGTGTTTATTTTCCTTTTGTATTTTGCCTGTGTAAGTATATGTCGCCATTTGTATCGTTTGCACTCTTGCATATATGCGTAAGTAAATTTCCCTTTTTATCATGTGAGAGAATTTCCCTTTTTGCTCTCTCGGCTTTTGCTCTCTCCCGCTTTTGTTGCGCGTGTATGCGTTGGTTCTGCTCTAGCGCGTTTGTATGTGTTGGTGATCGTCTGCTGTTCTCCCTTTTGAATATCGTAAATTGTGCCGCTCTCCCATTTTGTGAATATCGTAAATTTAGTCGACCAATGGGAATTTGAATTTTTCTTTGTTTTTCTTGACGGTAAATTTATTTTGACTCAAATAATTATTATACCCTTGCAAAAAGGGTATATTAATTTTGGTCAGAAGTGTGCAACGCATAGAAGGAAGCATCTCCGACCATATAAAATATATATATTCTTGATCAGCATGACAAGGCGAGCTCAAATCCGTTTGTCCGTCTGTCTGTCCGTCCGTCCGTCTGTCCGTCTGTCTGTCTGTCTGGATCAACAGCTTCTCCTCCTAAACCGCTAAAGCTACAGAGCTGCAATTTTGCACGAAGTTTTGTATATACTGCAGGCATTGTATATCTCGGATTCATCCCGATCGGACGACTATATCATATAGCTCCCATAGGAACCATCGGTCGAAAAATGAGTTTTAGATCAATAACTTCTTTCTTTTTCGCCCAATTATCATAAAACTTAACATTTGGCAGTTTATTATACATCCAAACATCCGTGCAAAATTTGATCAATATCGGATTACTATATCATGTAGCTCCCATATGAACGATCGGACCAAAAACAGTTTTTCTTCTAGAAACTTTTTTGTTTCTTAAGCGATCATCGTCAAACTTGGTAAATAACATTCTCATATATAAAGTTATATATCTGGTAAATTATTAAAATCGGATGACTATATCATATAGCTGTCATACAAACATGAAAAAATTGCATGCTGCATGTCTACATCCATGCATATGTATGCGTGCCGTGCTATGGCGTGTAAGAACGGACACCAGGGTCTTTACATTTAGATAAATCTTTTTAGGGATCTAGTAACACAAGAGCTTGCAAGGGTATACAAACTTCGGCATGGCCGAAGTTAGCCCGGCCTTCTCGTTATTTATGTGTTTGATATTTATTTGAGAATTAAATTGAAAAAAAAATTTTTGTGTGCTTCCAAAATTTTATATGTTGTTTTCCGCCGTTGATTATATTATTCTTATTCTCAACATTTTTAGATTATTTTCCGTTGTTGATGAAATTATTTTGATTTTTGTTTTCAACATTTTTACATGTTGTTCTCCGCCGTTGATTAAATTATTTTTATTTTCAAAATTTTTTAAAATTATTTTCCGTTGTTGGTGAACTTATTTTGGTTTTTGTTTTCAACATTTTTACATGTTGTTTTCCTTCGTTGATTGAATTTATTTTCAACATTTTTATATGTTGTTTTCCATCGTTGATTAAATTATTTTTATTTTCAAAATTTTTATATTATTTTCTGTTGTTGATGAAATTAATTTGATTTTTGTTTTCAAAAAAAAGTTTTTTTTTTTTTGGTATGTTGTTTTTCCGCCGTTGATTAAATTATTTTTATTTTCAAAATTTTTTTAATAATTTATTGTTGTTGATGAACTTAATTTGATTTTTGTTTTATATTTGCAATTTTGATGTGACCGATGCATCTTATCAGTTGAATAATTCATGACCGATGATGGCTCCGTCTCCTTGCGTGCATTAATCCCTTCTTAGCCGGCCGGTCTAATCTGGTGATTTCTGTGTGCTTGGGTCTGGATTCTTTCAATTCTTATATTCCTGATGTCATTTCCTGCATCTGCGGTTTTATTTCGCTGAGGTGGGCTTTCCTTGTGCGCCCATCTTGCAGGTGTTGGACTTTGCATATCACGGGTGATGGAAATCCGACCACCTTATATGGTCCCCCATATTTTGGTGCCAGTTTGGCCGCAAATCCTTCTGCCGCCTTCGATAGGTAGTGTTCCTTGACCCATACCGTATCTCCCAGTTTTGGCCACCATTCTCGTCGTCTCATATTGTAGTGACGTGCTTGGTCCTGTGCCGCCGTTTCCATGTTTTGTCTTACGATTTCGAACAGCTCTTTAATTGGTTTTCCCGCTGTTTTGGCGTTAATGTTTCGACCCCCGATCCTGTCGTTATTATGTCGTATAATTTTTTTTTCGTCCCAGTTTCTCTGGTTCTCACCTGCGAATTGTGCTATCATCGTTTTCACCGTCCTGATTGTTCTTTCTGTTGGGTTTTCCTGCGGTGTGTATGGTGCTGTGAGTTGATGGTGGCTACCCCATTCTGCCAACATCTTTTCGAAAATTTTGCTAGTGAACTGCACTCCGTTATCTGTAATTACTGTCTTGGGGGTTCCAAAGCGGGACAGAATGCGTTCCCTGAAGGCTTTTTCTAAATTTTCTGCTGTTGCTTTTCGCATTAGGATGAGTTCTGTCCATTTTGAGAACCGGTCTACGATTACTAGTAGCATGGAGTTTCCGTGTTTTGACCTTGGTAGTGGTCCTACAAAGTCTGCGCAAATCGTTGCCCACGGCTCCTCCGGTATTTGTGTTAGCATCTTTTCGGCAGCTTGTTGCTGATTTGCCTTGTACTTTAAACACACTTCGTATCTACTCACAAACATTCGGATGTCTCTTTGCATGCCTGGCCAGAAATATTTCCATTTTCCTTTTCATGTCCTGAATCCACCCGCATTCTTTGTTGGCCCGCCCGATTTCTGCTTTATCTTCAATCAGCGTTTTGCATGTTTCGAGCGGTTGCCTTGACAGACCGTCCGCCACTACGTTTAATTGGCCTTTTCTATATGTGATTTCGAAGTCGTATTGCTGTAGTTCCAGTGCCCATCTTGCTATGCGTCCGGTTGAACTTTCGATGCTGATTAGCCATTTTAACGCCATATGGTCTGTCACGACCTTGAAGTGGTATCAAACATATGGTTTGAACTTTCGAATTGCCCATACGATCGCCAGACATTCCTTTTCTGTGGCTGAGTAGTTTTTCTCGGCTGGGTTCAAAGATCTGCTTGCATACGATATGACTCGTTCGCCTTCATCCGTGTTTTGAGTTAAAATCGCCACCAGCCCATAGTTGCTAGCGTCTGTTTGAAGGATGAACATCCTTTCAAAATCTGGGCATGCTAGTATTGGGTCGGCCACCAATTTCTTTTTAACTTCTTCAAATGCAGATTGGTGTTCTTCGCTCCACTGCCACCTTGTTTTCTTCTTGAGCAGTGAGCGTAACGGTTGCACCATTGTTGCAAAACCTGGCACAAATCTTCTGTACCATGATGCTACCCCCAAATACTGCCTTAATTCCTTCACGCATCTCGGGGGCTTTATTTCTGCAATCGCTGCCACCTCTTCTGGGTCCGTTCCGATTCCTTGTTCTGTAACTCGATGGCCGAGAAATTGTAGCTCCTTTCTGAAGAATTGGCATTTTTCCGCATTGATTCTGAGGTTTGCCGTTCTTAGTCTTTGGAAAACTTCTTTGAGATGCCGGATGTGGTCTTCTCTTGTCTTGCTCACCCCTATGATGTCGTCCTGGTATGCGAATGCGTGTGGCATCATCTTCGGGTCTATACCTTGGTCAAGCGCCCTTTGGAATGTTGCTGACGCTGAGTGTAATCCGAATGGCATCACCTTCCATTGGAATAGTCCTCTCCCTGGTACTGTAAACGCGGACATCGGTATGCTATCCTCCTCTAGAGGGATTTGCCAATATCCGTCTTTCAGGTCCAAACTGCTAATAAATTTTGCCTCTTTTAGCTGGTTTAGGATGTAGTCGATCCGAGGCATTGGGTACGCGTCCTTAATCGACTTTGCATTGATTTGTCTAAAGTCGACGCACAATCGCCATTTTCCTGTTTGTTTCTTCCGAACCATTACTATTGGGGAACTGTATGGACTTTTTGAATGTTCTATATATCCCATTGTTAGCAGTTCATTTACTTTATCATCGATCTCTCCTTGCATTTTTGGGTTCTTTGGGTAATACCTTTGACGGACTGCTACGTCATTCATTCTGATCCTATGGGTTGCTATTGTTGACGTTCCTGTGATTTTAGCCAACTCCTTTAGCTCCTCCCCTAAGAATGACTCGATGATGGACTGATCGACCTTTTCCTGCCCCACCATGATGGACATCCTTTCTATCAGTCTTCCGTTGAATCTCTTTAGAGATGGTATACATATTGTGTGTCCTCCGCATTGGATTGTTGTCCCCATTGCTTTCAAAAAGTTACACCCTAGTACCATTGAATCAATTCCATTTGGTAGCACCAGGAATGGTATTGACATTTGTTTGTTCCCGAACCTTACTTCTCCCTCCCATTGTCTTTGGATGTCGCTCACGCTCCCGTCCGCCATCCATACTTGTTTATTTACGCTGCTCCATATTCCTTTGTGTTCGAGCGTTTCGCTCATCTTTTGACTTATGAAGCTGCTCGTTGCTCCCGAGTCTATGGTGCCCTTCACTCTGCTCCCTGCGAGCTCTACTATGGCGCAGAGCTGGTCCGCCTCTTCTCTTAATCTTCCGACTAGTGTTGAGGAGCTGTTGTCGTCGGTCCCTGCTCGCCCCTTGTAGACTGGAACCGGTTCTCGTTTTCCGTCCCTGTGCAGCAGTTCTTCGTCCTTACTTCTACCTTTCCACATTGCCAGCAGAACATCAATCTGGGCCGATTGCAGTCTCTTGCCCAGTGTCCTGCTCCACCACATCGCCTACATGCCTGTTTTGGATTCTGTATCCATTTTGTTTCGATATTTCTACCTTGTTGTAGACCGTTTTGAGTTGATGGATTTCCGTCGACGTATCTTCTGAACCTCGTGTTTTGTGTGTTATGGGGTATTTGTCTTTGTCCCCCGCTGAAATTTTGCTGCCTCGTTAGACTCTGGTTATGCATCCTGTTGTCTTCTCTTATAAACTCTGCTCTTTCTCGTTCGAGAATTTCATATTCTTCCTCCAGTTGCATTAAATCTTCCATTGTCCTGATGCTTTGCGGCCTGATGAATATAAGCAGATCCGGTGTGCAGTTTTCCATTATCACTTCTAGCTGATCAAAGTCTGGGATCTTAAGCGGTTGCATTAGTGTCTGCATCTCGATCATGAAGTCTTTGAATGATTCTCTCCTGCCTTGCTTTCTGGCCTTTATTTTGTCGGCCAGGTTTTTGAAGTATCCTTTTGGTAAGAAATACTTCCTTAAGCTTCCGTGAACTCCTCCCAGGTCCTCCACTGTTTGTTGTTGGCAATGTACCATTTTAAAGCCTTGTCCTTTAACAGTTCCGGCATTGCCCGTGGTATCATGTCGATCTCGATTCCATACATATCTGCAGACCATTCTACTTGTTCGATGAATTCTAGAGCTTTGTCGTTGCCATCGAATCTAAACGTCCATTCTCTGACTTGTTTTGCCACCTTGGCAAACTCGCTAGATTGATGAGGCTTATTTCTTTTCTCGTATACCACCTTTTCTTCCACTCTTTTCTTCCTTTCATCGATTGTGGTCCTTAGGAGTTGTTTTTCGTTGTCGTCTAGTGCGTTATCGCTGGCCCACCTGGTCGTTTTGAAAGTTGGGATGGCCAGCGTTGCGATGTCTATTCCCCTTTGAGGTCCTGTTTCCCTTTGTGATTTTGAGAATTTTATCGCCAGCTCATCTAATTGTTTCCTCCTTGTTTCATCCTCTTCATGCTTGAAGATCCATTCTCCGAATTGCTTCCTCATGTCATCCACCGTTCCTGTCATGTTCATCCCGAATTCTCTGCCATGCTTCACCAGATCTTCCTTCTTCATATGGTACACCCATGATTTGGTCATTTTGCCGCTTTTCTTATCCTTTTTGATTGCTTACGTTATTTATTTTATCAGTATAGCACGTTGGGCGCCAGTTGTAACGATCCTTTTTCGTCGTTGGAGTCGTTGATGAGACTTTTCAGGGCTAGGTTCGGCACAACAAAATTTATTTTGTGCCCCGATAAATAATAACGTTTTTGGATGTAATTTTGGCACAGACCTTCGTACTTTTTGCTTTTATTGATCTTTCGAAATTCTCTCGGGGTCCTTGGCGAGTTTTGGAGGTCCTTCGTGATCCTTGAATCCTTGGTTCTGCTTCGATTGTGTCTTCGCTGTTACTCTTTGCTTGCTGTGGTTGGTTCCTTTTTGCTTGACTTGTTTTTGCCGGCTCCTTGATGACGACGCCGATGACTCAGATCTTTGACCTGGGTTCAACTTCGTCTCTTGAGTTCTCCTACACTCCTGCGCTCTCCTGATTTCTGCTTTTACCCCAATCTCCGCGTTCAAGGATATTTCCTGAACTTTTCCCTCTCAAGGATATTTTCTGAGGTTCAAGGATACTTCCTGACCCCAAAATATTCCTCCAGGTCCTGAGGACCTTATTTTGGTTCAAGGATACTTCCTGAGTCCAAAATATTCCTCCCGGATATCTCCTGTTTGTTTATAACCCTGTTCAAGGATATTTCCTGAACTTTTCCCTCTCAAGGATATTTCCTGAGGTCCTTATTTTGGTTCGAGGATACTTCCTGAGTCCAAAATATTCCTCCAGGATACTTGCTTTTCCACTTCTTGCTCCCTGCCGCTTGGTTCTAGGATATTTCCCGAAACTTCCCTATTCTCTGTTCCCTATGTTATTCTCTTTGAGTACTCTGACTTCGACTTGATGCTTCAAGATTACTACTGGAGGTCTTGAACACTTCACCTTTTTCTTCTTCGCCTTTTGAACTCTCAAGATTATTACCAGAGGTCTTGAGATGTCCACCTTGCTTCACTTCCTGATGCTTGGTGATCGTCCTTGCGAGGCCTCCTGGCCTCTTGATGTATATATCGCAGTACCGCTATACAGCCAGTACATTTCCATTGGCTCTACTTTCACCCACGCACTTTCGCTGTTGCTATGCGTGGTGAAAGTACCGCTTATCCCTTTTCCTTCTTGCATGCGGCCACTTTCTTTAACGCTGCATGCCCATTCCTTTGCCCATCTCCGTCTCCTTCGCGCTCCTTGTGTTTGCGCCGATGCCGTCGCCGATCCTTTTCTTGCCTTCTATTCCTTCCGACCTCCAACCTCGCCTTTTGACCCCTTTTGCGCCCTTATGGGTCTCCGAATATTTTTACTTAATTCTACTACATTGATTTCATATATCTTTTCTAACAATGCACATATATCTCTATATCTATTTATATATTTAAATAATTAATTATTTAATTATTTATACACCCACCCATTTTCCTTCTATCGTACGGGCTGCCAAGTCTTATCGTAAATTTGGCCTCTCCAACGATATTCGCTTTGTTCCCATTGGCTACCCCGCCATATGACTTCGTTCTCGTACGATCTGCCACTGTCAACCCCCACTTCTCCCCTTTTGACAAGCAGAGCCCTCACTTTATTTCGTTCAAGGGCCCCCTTTATACCCGCACCCGTCTTTCGGGCTCGCTAGCCCTCACTTTTGTGCTCTCGGTGCCCATATTCCGAAGTGCGTTTCGCGGCGATCGTGTTTGCATTCACACGTACAGTGTACGTGTGGCTCGCCGCTCTCGCTCTCTCATCCGGTGACAGTGCCCTTTGCTTTCCATTTGTTTTCGTTTGCTTTGGTTTTCTTTTGATGCTTGGCGCTCAGCAACCCGCGGTGCTTTGCATTTTGATTATGCCCAGCTGCCTTTGTTTTTGTTGCAGCTCTTCGCATTTGTTTATGCTCAGCTGTTCTTGCGTTTTGCGTTATTGCATCTATTTATTCTATTGCTGGGCTTATTTCACTTGTTGTTGCTATTTTTGTGTTTCGTTTAATGTATTTGTTGTTGCGATGGTATTTAATGTGTTTGTTATTATATATTTTATATATGATCATGCGTAATAATTTACTATGTTCGTTGTTGTTGTTTTATTCTGTTGCATTTCATGTATTTGCTATTATATATTTTATATATGCTGATATATAATACTTTCAGATCTTTGTTGTTGTTTTTCTTTGTGCTTTATTTCTTTCCTCTTGTGTTGCCGATGTTTCGCCGACGGCAAACGGCCGGCGCGGCCAGACCCAGGGATTCGGACCGTTTGTCCTCAGCCGCGGATCCCTTGGCTCTTGGGCTTGTTGTTGCTGGAGTGTTTGTTGTTGCTGGGGATGTGGTTGGTGTTGCTGCTGGGGTGGTTGTTGTTGCTGGGGATGTGGTTGTTGTTGGTGGGGATGTGGTTGGTGTTGTTGCTGGAGTGGTTGTTGTTGCTGGGGATGTGGTTGTTGTTGCTGGTCGGGCACTGCCCATTGGTACACCGTGGTGGAACGGTGTACCCAGAAAATCCCCACCTGCACAGACTCCACCCACTGGTCCCTTCGGGGTGGGCCAGGGGTAAACGGGGGTGGGGGTGCCGGGCCACCTTGCTGGTCTGGTGTTGGTGCCCCTTCACCTTCTGTCGCTGGTTCCTCCTCCGACTCCGTCCCGCAATGGTCCCGCATCCATTGCGTGTCCACGGACTCGTTTGATACCCTCCAGTGTGGCGTCGGTGGTCGCGCCGGATGCCACCTTGGGGGTGGGGGTGCTAATTCCGTGGAGTCCGAATCTCCCCCTTCCTCGTCCACCATCACCACTTCCACCTCCTCTTCCTCTTCCTCCATACCATAGTCCTCCTTCTCTTCCTCTTCTTCTTCTCCCTCCGAGCATTATTATATGTTGCCAATTAATTTATTTATGTGTTTATTTTCCTTTTGTATTTTGCCTGTGTAAGTATATGTCGCCATTTGTATCGTTTGCACTCTTGCATATATGCGTAAGTAAATTTCCCTTTTTATCATGTGAGAGAATTTCCCTTTTTGCTCTCTCGGCTTTTTGCTCTCTCCCGCTTTTGTTGCGCGTGTATGCGTTGGTTCTGCTCTAGCGCGTTTGTATGTGTTGGTGATCGTCTGCTGTTCTCCCTTTTGAATATCGTAAATTGTGCCGCTCTCCCATTTTGTGAATATCGTAAATTTAGTCGACCAATGGGAATTTGAATTTTTCTTTGTTTTTCTTGACGGTAAATTTATTTTGACTCAAATAATTATTATACCCTTGCAAAAAGGGTATATTAATTTTGGTCAGAAGTGTGCAACGCATAGAAGGAAGCATCTCCGACCATATAAAGTATATATATTCTTGATCAGCATGACAAGGCGAGCTCAAATCCGTTTGTCCGTCTGTCTGTCCGTCCGTCCGTCTGTCCGTCTGTCTGTCTGTCTGGATCAACAGCTTCTCCTCCTAAACCGCTAAAGCTACAGAGCTGCAATTTTGCACGAAGTTTTGTATATACTGCAGGCATTGTATATCTCGGATTCATCCCGATCGGACGACTATATCATATAGCTCCCATAGGAACCATCGGTCGAAAAATGAGTTTTAGATCAATAACTTCTTTCTTTTTCGCCCAATTATCATAAAACTTAACATTTGGCAGTTTATTATACATCCAAACATCCGTGCGAAATTTGATCAATATCGGATTACTATATCATGTAGCTCCCATATGAACGATCGGACCAAAAATAGTTTTTCTTCTAGAAACTTTTTTGTTTCTTAAGCGATCATCGTCAAACTTGGTAAATAACTTTCTCATATATAAAGTTATATATCTGGTAAATTTTATTAAAATCGGATGACTATATCATATAGCTGTCATACAAACATGAAAAAATTGCATGCTGCATGTCTACATCCATGCATATGTATGCGTGCCGTGCTATGGCGTGTAAGAACGGACACCAGGGTCTTTACATTTAGATAAATCTTTTTAGGGATCTAGTAACACAAGAGCTTGCAAGGGTATACAAACTTCGGCATGGGAAGTTAGCCCGGCCTTCTCGTTATTTATGTGCTTGATATTTGTTTGAGAATTAAATTGAAAAAAATTTTTGTGTGCTTCCAAAATTTTACATGTTGTTTTCCGCCGTTGATTAAATTATTTTTATTTTCAAAAAATTTTTTTAAAATTATTTTCCGTTGTTGGTGAACTTATTTTGGTTTTTGTTTTCAACATTTTTACATGTTGTTTTCCTTCGTTGATTGAATTTATTTTCAACATTTTTATATGTTGTTTTCCATCGTTGATTAAATTATTTTTATTTTCAAAATTTTTATATTATTTTCTGTTGTTGATGAAATTAATTTGATTTTTGTTTTCAAAAAAAAGTTTTTTTTTTTTTGTATGTTGTTTTTCCGCCGTTGATTAAATTATTTTTATTTTCAAAATTTTTTTAATAATTTATTGTTGTTGATGAACTTAATTTGATTTTTGTTTTATATTTGCAATTTTGATGTGACCGATGCATCTTATCAGTTGAATAATTCATGACCGATGATGGCTCCGTCTCCTTGCGTGCATTAATCCCTTCTTAGCCGGCCGGTCTAATCTGGTGATTTCTGTGTGCTTGGGTCTGGATTCATCCCTTCCAATTCTTATATTCCTGATGTCATTTCCTGCATCTGCGGTTTTATTTCGCTGAGGTGGGCTTTCCTTGTGCGCCCATCTTGCAGGTGTTGGACTTTGCATATCACGGGTGATGGAAATCCGACCACCTTATATGGTCCCCCATATTTTGGTGCCAGTTTGGCCGCAAATCCTTCTGCCGCCTTCAATAGGTAGTGTTCCTTGACCCATACCGTATCTCCCAGTTTTGGCCACCATTCTCGTCGTCTCATATTGTAGTGACGTGCTTGGTCCTGTGCCGCCGTTTCCATGTTTCGTCTTACGATTTCGAACAGCTCCTTTAACTGGTTTTCCCGCTGTTTTGGCGTTAACGTTTCGACCCCCGATCCTGTCGTTATTTTGTCGTATACCGTGCCGGGCAGTCTTGGTTCCCTTCCTTGTACTAGGAACGCTGGTGTAATCTCTGGCCATTTTTCGTCCCAGTTTCTCTGGTTCTCACCTGCGAATTGTGATATCATCGTTTTCACCGTCCTGTTTGTTCTTTCTGTTGGGTTTTCCTGCGGTGTGTATGGTGCTGTGAGTTGATGGTGGCTGCCCCATTCTGCCAACATCTTTTCGAAAATTTTGCTAGTGAACTGCACTCCGTTATCTGTAATTACTGTCTTGGGGGTTCCAAAGCGGGACAGAATGCGTTCCCTGAAGGCTTTTTCTAAATTTTCTGCTGTTGCTTTTCGCATTAGGATGAGTTCTGTCCATTTTGAGAACCGGTCTACGATTACTAGTCGCATGGAGTTTCCGTGTTTTGACCTTGGTAGTGGTCCTACAAAGTCTGCGCAAATCGTTGCCCACGGCTCCTGCGGTATTTGTGTTAGCTTCGCATCTACTCACAAACATTCGGATGTCTCTTTGCATGCCTGGCCAGAAATATTTCCATTTTCCTTTTCATGTCCTGAATCCATCCGCATTCTTTGTTGGCCCGCCCGATTTCTGCTTTATCTTCAATCAGCGTTTTGCATGTTTCGAGCGGTTGCCTTGACAGACCGTCCGCCACTACGTTTAATTGGCCTTTTCTATATGTGATTTCGAAGTCGTATTGCTGTAGTTCCAGTGCCCATCTTGCTATGCGTCCGGTTGAACTTTCGATGCTGATTAGCCATTTTAACGCCATATGGTCTGTCACGACCTTGAAGTGGTATCAAACATATGGTTTGAACTTTCGAATTGCCCATACGATCGCCAGACATTCCTTTTCTGTGGCTGAGTAGTTTTTCTCGGCTGGGTTCAAAGATCTGCTTGCATACGATATGACTCGTTCGCCTTCATCCGTGTTTTGAGTTAAAATCGCCCCCAGCCCATAGTTGCTAGCGTCTGTTTGAAGGATGAACATCCTTTCAAAATCTGGGCATGCTAGTATTGGGTCGGCCACCAATTTCTTTTTAACTTCTTCAAATGCAGATTGGTGTTCTTCGCTCCACTGCCACCTTGTTTTCTTCTTGAGCAGTGAGCGTAACGGTTGCACCATTGTTGCAAAACCTGGCACAAATCTTCTGTACCATGATGCTACCCCCAAATACTGCCTTAATTCCTTCACGCATCTCGGGGGCTTTATTTCTGCAATCGCTGCCACCTCTTCTGGGTCCGTTCCGATTCCTTGTTCTGTAACTCGATGGCCGAGAAATTGTAGCTCCTTTCTGAAGAATTGGCATTTTTCCGCATTGATTCTGAGGTTTGCCGTTCTTAGTCTTTGGAAAACTTCTTTGAGATGCCGGATGTGGTCTTCTCTTGTCTTGCTCACCCCTATGATGTCGTCCTGGTATGCGAATGCGTGTGGCATCATCTTCGGGTCTATACCTTGGTCAAGCGCCCTTTGGAATGTTGCTGACGCTAAGTGTAATCCGAATGGCATCACCTTCCATTGGAATAGTCCTCTCCCTGGTACTGTAAACGCGGACATCGGTATGCTATCCTCCTCTAGAGGGATTTGCCAATATCCGTCTTTCAGGTCCAAACTGCTAATAAATTTTGCCTCTTTTAGCTGGTTTAGGATGTAGTCGATCCGAGGCATTGGGTACGCGTCCTTAATCGACTTTGCATTGATTTGTCTAAAGTCGACGCACAATCGCCATTTTCCTGTTTGTTTCTTCCGAACCATTACTATTGGGGAACTGTATGGAATTTTTGAATGTTCTATATATCCCATTCTTATCTGTTCATTTACTTTATCATCGATCTCTCCTTGCATTTTTTGGTTCTTCGGGTAATACCTTTGAGGGACTGCTACGTCATCCTTTATTCTGATCCTATGGGTTGCTATTGTTGACGTTCCTGTGATTTTAGCCAACTCCTTTAGCTCCACCCCTAAGAATGACTCGATGATGGACTGATCGACCTTTTTCTGCCCCACCATGATGGACATCCTTTCTATCAGTCTTCCGTTGTATCTCTTTAGAGATGGTATACTTATTGTGTGTCCTCCGCATTGGATTGTTGTCCCCATTGCTTTCAAAAAGTTACACCCTAGTACCATTGAATCAATTCCATTTGGTAGCACCAGGAATGGTATTGACATTTGTTTGTTCCCGAACCTTACTTCTCCCTCCCATTGTCTTTGGATGTCGCTCACGCTCCCGTCCGCTATCCATACTTGTTTATTTACGCTGCTCCATATTCCTTTGTGTTCGAGCGTTTCGCTCATCTTTTGACTTATGAAGCTGCTCGTTGCTCCCGAGTCTATGGTGCCCTTCACTCTGCTCCCTGCGAGCTCTACTATGGCGCAGAGCTGGTCCGCCTCTTCTCTTAATCTTCCGACTAGTGTTGAGGAGCTGTTGTCGTCGGTCCCTGCTCGCCCCTTGTAGACTGGAACCGGTTTTCGTTTTCCGTCCCTGTGCAGCAGTTCTTCGTCCTTACTTCTACCTTTCCACATTGCCAGCAGAACATCAATCTGGGCCGATTGCAGTCTCTTGCCCAGTGTCCTGCTCCACCACATCGCCTACATGCCTGTTTTGGATTCTGTATCCATTTTGTTTCGATATTTCTACCTTGTTGTAGACCGTTTTGAGTTGATGGATTTCCGTCGACGTATCTTCTGAACCTCGTGTTTTGTGTGTTATGGGGTATTTGTCTTTGTCCCCCGCTGAAATTTTGCTGCCTCGTTAGACTCTGGTTATGCATCCTGTTGTCTTCTCTTATAAACTCTGCTCTTTCTCGTTCGAGAATTTCATATTCTTCCGCCAGTTGCATTAAATCTTCCATTGTCCTGATGCTTTGCGGCCTGATGAATATAAGCAGATCCGGTGTGCAGTTTTCCATTATCACTTCTAGCTGATCAAAGTCTGGGATCTTAAGCGGTTGCATTAGTGTCTGCATCTCGATCATGAAGTCTTTGAATGATTCTCTCCTGCCTTGCTTTCTGGCCTTTATTTTGTCGGCCAGGTTTTTGAAGTATCCTTTTGGTAAGAAATACTTCCTGAAGCTTCCGTGAACTCCTCCCAGGTCCTCCACTGTTTGTTGTTGGCAATGTACCATTTTAAGGCCTTGTCCTTTAACAGTTCCGGCATTGCCCGTGGTATCATGTCGATCTCGATTCCATACATATCTGCAGACCATTCTACTTGTTCGATGAATTCTAGAGCTTTGTCGTTGCCATCGAATCTAAACGTCCATTCTCTGACTTGTTTTGCCACCTTGACCTTCTTTTCTCGTATACCACCTCTTCTTCCACTCTTTTCTTCCTTTCATCGATTGTGGTCCTTAGGAGTTGTTTTTCGTTGTTGTCTAGTGCGTTATCGCTGGCCCACCTGGACGTTTTGAAAGTTGGGATGGCCAGCGTTGCGATGTCTATTCCCCTTTGAGGTCCTGTTTCCCTTTGTGATTTTGAGAATTTTATCGCCAGCTCATCTATTTGTTTCCTCCTTGTTTCATCCTCTTCATGCTTGAAGATCCATTCTCCGAATTGCTTCCTCATGTCATCCACCGTTCCTGTCATGTTCATCCCGAATTCTCTGCCATGTTTCACCAGATCTTCCTTCTTCATATGGTACACCCATGATTTGGTCATTTTGCCGCTTTTCTTATCCTTTTTGATTGCTTACGTTATTTATTTTATCAGTATAGCACGTTGGGCGCCAGTTGTAACGATCCTTTTTCGTCGTTAGAGTCGTTGATGAGACTTTTCAGGGCTAGGTTCGGCACAACAAAATTTATTTTGTGCCCCGATAAATAATAACGTTTTTGGATGTAATTTTGGCACAGACCTTCGTACTTTTTGCTTTTATTGATCTTTCGAAATTCTCTCGGGGTCCTTGGCGAGTTTTGGAGGTCCTTCGTGATCCTTGAATCCTTGGTTCTGCTTCGATTGTGTCTTCGCTGTTACTCTTTGCTTGCTGTGGTTGGTTCCTTTTCGCTTGACTTGTTTTTGCCGGGCCTCCTTGATGACGACGCCGATGACTCAGATCTTTGACCTGGGTTCAACTTCGTCTCTTGAGTTCTCCTACACTCCTGCGCTCTCCTGATTTCTGCTTTTACCCCAATCTCCGCGTTCAAGGATATTTCCTGAACTTTTCCCTCTCAAGGATATTTTCTGAGGTTCAAGGATACTTCCTGACCCCAAAATATTCCTCCAGGTCCTGAGGACCTTATTTTGGTTCAAGGATACTTCCTGAGTCCAAAATATTCCTCCCGGATATCTCCTGTTTGTTTATAACCCTGTTCAAGGATGTTTCCTGAACTTTTCCCTCTCAAGGATATTTCCTGAGGTCCTTATTTTGGTTCGAGGATACTTCCTGAGTCCAAAATATTCCTCCAGGATACTTGCTTTTCCACTTCTTGCTTCCTGCCGCTTGGTTCTAGGATATTTCCCGAAACTTCCCTATTCTCTGTTCCCTATGTTATTCTCTTTGAGTACTCTGACTTCGACTTGATGCTTCAAGATTACTACTGGAGGTCTTGAACACTTCACCTTTTTCTTCTTCGCCTTTTGAACTCTCAAGATTATTACCAGAGGTCTTGAGATGTCCACCTTGCTTCACTTCCTGATGCTTGGTGATCGTCCTTGCGAGGCCTCCTGGCCTCTGGATGTATATATCGCAGTACCGCTATAAAGCCAGTAAATTTCCATTGGCTCTACTTTCACCCACGCACTTTCGCTGTTGCTATGCGTGGTGAAAGTACCGCTTATCCCTTTTCCTTCTTGCATGCGGCCACTTTCTTTAACGCTGCATGCCCATTCCTTTGCCCATCTCCGTCTCCTTCGCGCTCCTTGTGTTTGCGCCGATGCCGTCGCCGATCCTTTTCTTGCCTTCTATTCCTTCCGACCTCCAACCTCGCCTTTTGACCCCTTTTGCGCCCTTATGGGTCTCCGAATATTTTTACTTAATTCTACTACATTGATTTCATATATCTTTTCTAACAATGCACATATATCTCTATATCTATTTATATATTTAAATAATTAATTATTTAATTATTTATACACCCACCCATTTCCCTTCTATCGTACGGGCTGCCAAGTCTTATCGTAAATTTGGCCTCTCCAACGATATTCGCTTTGTTCCCATTGGCTACCCCGCCATATGACTTCGTTCTCGTACGATCTGCCACTGTCAACCCCCACTTCTCCCCTTTTGACAAGCAGAGCCCTCACTTTATTTCGTTCAAGGGCCCCCTTTATACCCGCACCCGTCTTTCGGGCTCGCTAGCCCTCACTTTTGTGCTCTCGGTGCCCATATTCCGAAGTGCGTTTCGCGGCGATCGTGTTTGCATTCACACGTACAGTGTACGTGTGGCTCGCCGCTCTCGCTCTCTCATCCGGTGACAGTGCCCTTTGCTTTCCATTTGTTTTCGTTTGCTTTGGTTTTCTTTTGATGCTTGGCGCTCAGCAACCCGCGGTGCTTTGCATTTTGATTATGCCCAGCTGCCTTTGTTTTTGTTGCAGCTCTTCGCATTTGTTTATGCTCAGCTGTTCTTGCGTTTTGCGTTATTGCATCTATTTATTCTATTGCTGGGCTTATTTCACTTGCTGTTGCTATTTTTGTGTTTCGTTTAATGTATTTGTTGTTGCGATGGTATTTAATGTGTTTTTTTTTTTTTTTTTGCGCCCGTCCCAGGCGTTCCGCCCACCTTCCGCCCAACCGACCGAGGGGCGCAGTCCCATAACGTACGACACGTTATCGCGTGGACGAAGACAAGTAACATAAAATCGAATAACTAAGGCTAATTACGAGCTAAGTAACATAAAATAGACGTTTTTAGTATAGGAAGAGAGGACTCTGTGCTGATCGCTCGGTACAACCGATTGTAGTCAGCACAAAAGACACGAAAGGGTTCATGCAAAGCATAGTTAGTAGTACAGCGAGTCAAAGATAAAGGAATAAAGTTTCTGGTAGGTCTACATGGAACAGATAGATTAACCTGAGATAATAATTCAGGCGAATCTATATCACCATTCAAAAGCTTGTGCATAAAGATTACACCAAGCATAATTCTACGGTTAATGAGAGAAGGAAGGTTAATCAAAAGAAGTGTACTGGAGTACGAAGGCAAATTGGCATTGCGATTCCAGTTTAAGCCACGAAGAGCGAAAAGCAGAAATTGTTTCTGTACAGATTCTATTCTAGTTTGGTGCGTCTCATACTGAGGCGACCATACACAAGAACCGTACTCTAGAATAGGCCATACAAGTGATGTGAAGAGAAACTTGGTTATGTATGGGTCGGTGAATTCCTTCGACCACCGCTTTATAAAACCAAGAACACCCATTGCTTTACCGACCATGTTGGAAATGTGGGTATTAAAAGTTAGCTTGCTGTCCATAAGCACACCTAAATCGTTCATCTCAGTTAGACGTTCCAATGGACTATGATTAAGAAAATAGGTTACCAGTTTAGGAGAAGTTCTATGAAAAGTCATTACTTTACACTTAGTAGTATTGAAGTTTAACAAGTTGAGCCGGCACCAAGACTCGAAACTGTTAAGATCGGCTTGTAAGCAAGCAGGCGAAATCATATCTTTATAACTAAAACAAAGCTTAACGTCATCAGCATACATAAGCAAACGCGAATGTATCATAACTGAGGGAAGATCATTAATAAAGAGTGTAAAAAGCAGAGGGCCCAGATGACTACCCTGAGGCACCCCAGACGTCACATGAATGGAACTGGAAAAGGACTACTTAAAAAGTACCTTCTGTGTTCTGTTTGTTAGATACTCGCGAATCCAACAGAGAAAAATTGGCGGAAAGCCAATGTCGCTCAACTTAATAAGCAAAAGCGTATGATTAACAGAATCAAAAGCCTTACTGAAATCAGTATATATGACATCAGTTTGTTTTGCATTTCGAAATCCATCGATTGTTAAAGAATTGAATTCTAAAAAAACAGAGAAAAATTGGCGGAAAGCCAATGTCGCTCAACTTAATAAGCAAAAGCGTATGATTAACAGAATCAAAAGCCTTACTGAAATCAGTATATATGACATCAGTTTGTTTTGCATTTCGAAATCCATCGATTGTTAAAGAACTGAATTCTAAAAAAACAGAGAAAAATTGGCGGAAAGCCAATGTCGCTCAACTTAATAAGCAAAAGAGTATGATTAACAGAATCAAAAGCCTTACTGAAATCAGTATATATGACATCAGTTTGTTTTGCATTTCGAAATCCATCGATTGTTAAAGAAGTGAATTCTAAAAGGTTAGTGGTAGTGGATCTACGTTTCACAAACCCATGCTGGGATGTCGAAATAATAGACCTACAGAAGTGTTGCAATTGAGAAGTAATTATCTTTTCAAAAGCTTTAGGAATAGCATACAATTTGGAAATACCCCTATAGTTTGAAGCTTCGGACTTTTTACCATTTTTATGGAGAGGAATAATATATGATTCCTTCCAAATAGCTGGGAAGGAGGACGAGTCAACAGACAACAAAAATAACTTCAAAATTGGCTTACATAAAGCATTTGCACAAAACCTGAGTACGCAACCAGGTATACCATCAGGTCCTGGTGAATACACAGGTTTCACTAAATTAAGCACGCTGAGAAGCGAACTTTCATCAATAACTTGATTAAAAATGCATTTCGACTTTTTAACTGATAAGGATACGGAAGTCTTGAATGATATTCCGTTGAGGAGTAGGTAGTCTTGAAAAAATCAGCAAACATATCGGCAATTGCCTGATCAGTGTTAGCTTTATTATTTTCAAACGACAAGGAAGACGGATGCACTGATGTCTTACGTTTAGTATTGACAAAGTTATAAAATTGCTTAGGATCGCGAGAAAACTGACATTTGCAGCGCCGTAAATAATCCTTATAGCATTGCATATTAAGGACCATAAATCTCGAGCGAGCAACAGAATACAGAATGAAATCAGACGAACGGCGAGTTTTTTTAAACTTCTTATAGCATCGTGACTTCACATTTTTCAAGTTGGATAACTCCCGAGAGAACGAAGGAGGTCTATTAGAAATCACCTGTCTTTTGAGAGGAACACAATTATCGAAAAGTGAATCAAGTGTACTATAAAAGAAAGAAATAGCTGAGTCCATGTCTATACAATTGTACAGATAAGACCAATCTGTAGCAAGAATGAAATCATTAAGATTAGAAAAATCTGTTTTACGAAAACATCGTATTAGCACAAAGTAGTGGTGGAAGAAAAGGTAGGTCAATTGTTAAATTTACAGTAGGATGAAATTTATCTTCCGGAAGAACAAAAGGTTCAATCCTGGAAACAGCTCAATTGGAAGGATCAAGTACAAATATCAGATCTAATGATCTTCCATTTATATTACGCACTGAATTGACTTGAGAAAGAGACATCTCAAGAAGGCCGTCAACAAAGTCATGTGACGTGGAGGGCAACAGTATAGTAGACTCATCCGCAAGGGACCATGCTATGGAAGGTCAATTAAAATCACCTAGAACAATGAGAATATCACGATTAGAAGTTAAAGCAGAGACAGATCGAATTGCCTCTAAATGATTTAAATAAACCACCATGTCAGACTGCGGTGGAATATAAGAACAAGTGATGTAGGCGGAAAAAGAATGATAATCTACCTTAACACTGACAAACTCAATCTCCTGATTATAAGAAGGCTGAATCTGTTCAGATGGTAAAGCAGCATCACCAGCAATCAAATCTCCTCCATCCACGCGAGGTGTTCGATCACATCTGAATACAGAAAATTTTGAAGCAAAAACAGATGCATCAGCAATGTCAGGTTTTAGCCACGTCTCCGTAAAAGCTAAAATGTTATTCGTATTTGGTATTATATATTTTATATATGATCATGCGTAATAATTTACTATGTTCGTTGTTGTTGTTTTATTCTGTTGCATTTCATGTATTTGCTATTATATATTTTATATATGCTAATATATAATACTTTTAGATCTTTGTTGTTGTTTTTCTTTGTGCTTTATTTCTTTCCTCTTGTGTTGCCGCTGTTTTGCCGACGGCAAACCAGCCCTTGGCGTTGTATACATGTAGCTAGCTTTGTATATTTGTTGTTCTTTGTTATATTTTCTTTTGCTGTTGTTCTGCCGACGGCAAACGGCTGCGACTTGGCTGATGTATGCAGCATGTTGTGAGGTGCATAATGGTCTGACCTTTATGCTCGTCACAGGGTCTCCATTTTCATTCTTTCATTCTAAGTGTCTCGCTCACTCTCTTGCTCATAAAGCAGATCGTTGCTCCTGAGTCAATGGTAGCTTTTGCTTTGCGAGCTCTTTGATGGCGCAAAGCTGATCCTCCTCCTCTATTAGGCTTCCGAAAAGCGTTGAGGAGCTGGTTATGTCGGTCCCTGCTCGCATATATATTAGTCTGGGCAAATTGCAATCTCTTGCCAAATGTCCTGATCAACCGTATCGCCTACATGCTTGTTTTGGGTTCTGTATCCATTTTGTCTCGGTATTTCTGACCTGTTGTGGATTATTATGTGGCGATGGATTTCCGTCGACGTATCTTGTGAACCTCGTGTTTTGTGTGTTAAAGGCTGTTTGTCTTTGTCCTCCGCTGAAATTTTGCTGCCGCGTTAGACTCTGGTTATGTATCCTGTTGTCTTCTCTTATAAATTCTGCTCTTTCTTGCTCGAGAATTTCATATTCTTCCGCAAGTTGCATTAAGTCTTCCATTGTCCTGATGCTTTGCGGCCTGCTGAATATGCGCAGATCCGGTGTGCAGTTTTCCATTATTACTTCTAGCTGTTCAAAGTCTGGGATCTTAAGCGGTTGCATTAGTGTCTGCATCTCGATTATGAAGTCTTTGAACGATTCTCTCCTGCCTTGCTTCCTGGCCTTTATTTTGTCGGCCAGATTTCTTTTCTGTGAAACTCCTCCCAGGTCCTCCACTGCTTGTTATTTACGACGTACCATTTTAAAGCCTTGTCTTTTAAAAGTTCCGGCATCGCCCTGTTTTTCATGTCTCGATCTTTTTAAGGACAAGGCTCTAAATGGTATATCGCAAACAATAATCAGTGGAAGACATGGCACAAGTTTGTAAAAAGCCTTAAAAAGGACACTTTTTTACCAAAAGGATATTTCAAAAATCTGGCTAATTAAATAAAGGCCAAAAATATGGGATGGAACGATTAAGAAATCGTTTAAGAATTACATGATCGACATGCAAACATAAATGCGAGCCCCAAAGATCTCAGACTTCGAACAATTAAAACGTGATGACGGAGAACTGCATACCAGAATTAAACATATTTATCATGCCGCACAGCATCAGGACGATGGATGACTTGATGCAACTAGCGGAAGAATTTAAAACACTCGAACAAGAAAGAGTACAATTCAGACGAGACAACAGCGGAGTGAGTAATCAAAATCACTCAAACCAACAGAACTACAGCAGGATACACGGACGGTAGACACACGATAGTGAGGATAGCTGCGAAATATTTTTAAACTGGAATGCAGAGGGATATCCGGATATTCATGAGTAAATGCGAAACGTGCATACGAAAATAAAATATTGTAAAATATTGACTCAAGTATCTGAAGAGCCGCGGGAAACGATTTGTTCAGATTTCGTTGGCCCATTGCCAAGATCAAAACACCGAAACTCTACACCCGTTAGTCATGAGTAAATGCGAAACGTGCATACGAAAATAAAAAAATAAACCAAATAAACAAGCAGCCCTTAAAATATTGACTCAAGTACCTGAAGAGCCGCAGGAAACGATTTGTTCAGATTTCGTTGGCCCATTGCCAAGATCAAAACACCGAAACTCTACACCCGTTAGTCATAGTGAACCGTTTTTCCAAATGGACGGAATTGATTCCAATGCGTAAAGTAATAGCGGATATTTTGGTATAGGCCTTCATAGAATGCATGTTATCACGATTCGGAAACTTAAAAATAGTGATCACGTACAACGGGGTACAATTCACGAGCAAGATATTCAATACAATGCTGGAAGAATGGGGTTGTCATCACCAATTAACAGTCCGTACACTCCACAGAAAAATGCACCAGAGAGAACCAACAAGACAATAAAAACAATGATTGTTCAATTTGCTGGGGCGAAAAATGGCCAGAAATAAGAAACATTGGCCGTGAACACCAGCCGATCGCAATCGACAGAGCCAGCTAAAAGAACTATTTGAATAGGTAGGCGAAACATGGAAACAGCAGCACAGGATGACTATTACTGCAAGGTGTTAACGCCAAACGGTAAACAGTGAGGAGTAAGGTTGAAGATTTTCTCCCCATGCGAGGGCGGTTATACTGCCTGGACGCGTTTACGATCCCAATTTTTCCACTCGAAAAACAGAAGTAACGCGGGTTCTGTGAATAAAAACTATATATATATTAAATCGAAGAAGCACCTGTATGTACATACCTGACCACTGCCTGGTTTTCTCCGGCCTATCCTGTGTCCGTCCAATTGTCTCAAAGAAATCCAATTCCGTTTACATATGTACACATGCATGTTTGTATATACGTACATCATTACATTGGTCCCGCAGTCTAAATATGCAAGTGAAAAAAATTAATATCGCGAAGTTTGTGCTGCAAGCCATTTACCGTGGGGAAATTGTGGTTCGATTCCATATATTCATCATCCGTGTGTGCTCCTAAAAGTACAAAATATAATTGTTAATAATTATGGACGAAAATTTTCACACATACATGCAGACGTACGTACCATATGTGGAACTGCCAGTGGTAAATGTCTTGCATCGTTCTGTCACTCGCAATAACTCCCACAAATAATTGCATACACTCCGTTTCGGATTTTCGCAATTTAAATTCTACCGGCATTAATTCGCAGCGCGAAAAAAATAATGTTTTCATTTTGTTTAAAAAATCAAAACAGACATTCCCGATCCTAGCTGATTTGCGATCACAAGAGGGCCGGGCTAACTTCGGCCATGTCGAAAGGGTTCATGCATAGCATAGTTAGTAGTACAGCGAGTCAAAGATAAGGGAATAAAGTTTCTAGTTGGTCTACAGGGTATGGATAGATTAACCTGACACAATAAATCAGGCGAATGTATTTCCCCATTCAAAGGCTCGTGCATAAAGATTACACCAAGCATAATTCTACGGTTAATGAGAGAAGGAAGGTTAATCAAAAGAAGTCTACTGGAGTACGAAGGCAAATTGGCATTGCGATTCCAGTTTAACCCTCTAACGCTCAAAAGTGTCTTCAGACACTTATTTTATTATTTAATTTAGAAAAAAACTTGGAGCTTTTTGGCCATTAAAATACTTTTTGATCGTTAATAAATCACACCACAATATTAAGAAAAAATCTTTAAAAACTCTCCATAGCTTTTAACGATACTTTTTTCTTAATAAACACAAAACATGTGTTTTTTCGCGTGTGTAATTTTATCTGCTGCATGTAGTGTTTTGCAGAAAATTAAATAAAAAATCTATAAAAGCAATCCAGCTCAATATATTTGGTTGAAAGGTATACCATACGAATAAATAAATTTAACATTTCTATTCAATACTTTTTTTTACGCTCAGATGCCCAAGAGTGCCTTGAGACACTCATTACCTTTTTTGCACCTGGCAGCTAAACGAAAACTTCTAGATTTTTTCTGATTTCATTTTTTGAGTTTAGAAGCCTTTATTTACTTAAAAAAAATTGTTCTTCTTATTTTCCTCCAATAGTTTAGAAAACAGCATTAGAGGGTTAAGCGACGAAGACCAAAATGCAGAATTTGCATGCGTTAAATTTGACGCGCTCTCCCGCTCTTTCCTATTATTGTTCGCGCTCTCGTCTGTTTCCTTCTCGCGTCTGAGTGGTACGTGATTTCTTATTGTGTTCTTTCTATTGTGTTTCTCTTAATAGAACGCTTTTTCTCTTACGAGGTAAACGGATTACTTTGTAATTTTAACTCTTGAGCGATCTGGTCAGTATATTTTTGTAAAATATATCTTTTTCAATTCATAATTTTAAAAAAGTGAAAATGGTCTGCTCAAAACGAAACTGCAAAGTTTCCACCGAAGCTAAGGAGTGTCAGGAGTATATCCTATGTTGGCTGTGTGAGAATCGCGTACATGTTAAGTGTGCGGGTCTCACATTGAAAATTAAAGACAATATTAGAATCGGTGGAGGTTTGAAGTATGGTTGTGATTCTTGCCGCGGTATCGAGAATGAGATGCGGACTTTTATGAGGCGGACTAGAGATGGTTTTACCACTTTGAGGGCTGGTTTTAATAAACTCCAATCGGAGTTTATGGCGTTGAAGGCTCAGTTTAATAGCTTAAAGCTGTTAAATGAGTCTCCTAAACGAAAAAAGACCATTCCTCGAGGTGCATCTCCTGCTCCGCCGGCGTCTCTTCTCGTCCCTGGCGGGTCTCATGCCATATCTTCACCCAGTAATCAGCGCCTAATATCGTTTAAAAGCCCGGTGATTCCGGGCATTGAGGTTACTCCCATATCGCGTGGTAGTAACCTCTCATCTAATGTGAAATTAGGCGTAGTATCCGATTTGTCCGGGCAATCTTCCAATCGAATGGAAATTGCCGATAGTTTTATCATTGGAGGCCCTGTTAGTGGCTTTGCTGCGTCAGCAGTTGGAACTCCCAATGTTGCAGCTGCTGTTGTAGCACAGCCGCCAAGGGATTTTATTGGTGTACATGTATTTGTTTCTAGGCTTGCCCCTGAAGTCACATCTGATGATGTTATGGCCTATATTCGGTCTGTGGTTAAAGACCCGAATGTTGCAGTGGAAAAGTTTAAATTTTCGTATGCCCGTGACATTTCGTCATTTAAAATAAGTGTCTCTGCCAACAGTTTTGACACTATATGTCATAAACGTTTTTGGTCAGAGCACGTTATAGTTAAAGAATATACTGTGAAAAAGAAAAATCGGCCACCGATTCGCCTGCCAAGTGCTGCTCAAGCTACTAATACGGTTTCGGGCACACCAGCATCTGCTGGTGTGTCAAAAAACTAAATTCGTCCCTCAATCTGGGTTACCAGAAGGTGAGAGGACGAAAATCAGAACTTACTAATCTCAATGTAGATAGCGTTTCTTTTACGAATAACATTTTAGCTTTTACGGAGACGTGGCTAAAACCTGACATTGCTGATGCATCTGTTTTTGCTTCAAAATTTTCTGTATTCAGATGTGATCGAACTCCTCGCGTGGGTGGAGGAGTTTTGATTGCTGTTGATGCTGCTTTACCATCTGAACAGATTCAGCATTCTTATAATCAGGAGATTGAGTTTGTCAGTGTTAAGGTAGATTATCATTCTTTTTCCGCCTACATCACTTGTTCTTATATTCCACCGCAGTCTGACATGGTGGCTTATTTAAATCATTTAGAGGCAATTCGATCTGTCTCTGCTTTAACTTCTAATCGTGATATTCTCATTGTTCTAGGTGATTTTAATTTACCTTCCATAGCATGGTCCCTTGCGGATGAGTCTACTATACTGTCGTCTTCCACGTCACATGACTTTGTTGAGATTTCTCTAATCTTAATGATTTCATTCTTGCTACAGATTGGTCTTATCTGTACAATTGTATAGACATGGACTCAGCTATTTCTTTCTTTTATAGTACACTTGATTCACTTTTTGATAATTGTGTTCCTCTCAAGAGACAGGTGATTTCTAATAGACCTCCTTGGTTCTCTCGGGAGTTATCCAACTTGAAAAATGTGAAGTCACGATGCTATAAGAAGTTTAAAAAAACTCGCCGTTCGTCTGATTTCATTCTGCACTCTGTTGCTCGCTCGAGATTTATGGTCCTTAATATGCAATGCTATAAGGATTAACTACGGCGCTGCAAATGTCAGTTTTTTCGCGATCCTAAGCAATTTTATAACTTTGTCAATACTAAACGTAAGACATCAGTGCATCCGTCTTCCTTGTCGTTTGAAAATAATAAAGCTAACACTGATCAGGCAATTGCCGATATGTTTGCTGATTTTTTCAAGTTAAGAAGGTCTGTGCCAAGAAAACCAAATTCCAAGTGTTATTATTTATCTGGGCACAAAATAAATTTTTGTTGTGCCGAACCTAGCCCTGAAAAGTCATCACAGACTCTAAGGACGAAAAAGGATCGTTACACTACTGCTCAACCGAATATCATTCAAGACTTCCGTATCCTTATCAGTTAAAAAAGTCGAACTGCATTTTTAATCCAGTGATTGATGAAAGTTCGCTTCTCAGCGTGCTTAATTTAGTGAAACCTGTGTATTCACCAGGACCTTATGGTATACCTGGTTGCGTACTCAGGTTTTGTGCAAATGCTTTATGTAATCCAATTTTGAAGTTATTTTTGTTGTCTGTTGACTCGTCCTCCTTCCCAGCTATTTGGAAGGAATCATATATTATTCCTCTCCATTAAAATGGTAAAAAGTCCGAAGCTTCAAACTATAGGGGTATTTCCAAATTGTCTGCTATTCCTAAAGCTTTTGAAAAGATAATTACTTCTCAATTGCAACATTTCTGTAGGTCTGTTATTTCGCCATCCCAGCATGGGTTTGTGAAAAGTAGATCCACTACCACTAACCTTTTAGAATTCACTTCTTTAACAATCGATGGATTTCGAAATGCAAAACAAACTGATGTCATATATACTGATTTCAGTAAGGCTTTTGATTCTGTTAATCATACGCTTTAAATTATTAAGTTGAGCGACATTGGCTTTCCGCCAATTTTTCTCTGTTGAATTCGCGAGTATCTAACAAACAGAACACAGAAGGTACTTTTTAAGTCTTCCTTTTCCAGTTCCATTCATGTGACGTCTGGGGTGCCTTAGGGTAGTCATCTGGGCCCTCTGCTTTTTACACTCCTTATTAATGATCTTCCCTCAGTTATGATACATTCGCGTGTGCTTATGTATGCTGATGACGTTAAGCTTTGTTTTAGTTATAAAGATATGATTTCGCCTGCTTGCTTACAGGCTGATCTTAACAATTTCGAGTCTTGGTGCCGGCTCAACTTGTTAAACCTCAATACTACTAAGTGTAAAGTAATGACTTTTCATAGAACTTCTCCTCAACTGGTAACCTATTTTCTTAATCATAGTCCATTGGAACGTCTAACTGAGATGAACGATTTAGGTGTGCTTATGGACAGCAAACTAACTTTTAATACCCACATTTCCAACATGGTCGGTAAAGCAATGGGTGTTCTTGGTTTTATAAAGCGGTGGTCGAAGGAATTCACCGACCCATACATAACCAAGATTCTCTTCACATCACTTGTACGGCTTATTCTAGAGTACGGTTCTTGTGTATGGTCGCCTCAGTATGAGACGCACCAAACTAGAATAGAATCTGTACAGAAACAATTTCTGCTTTTCGCTCTTCGTGGCTTAAACTGGAATCGCAATACCAATTTGCCTTCGTACTCCAGTAGACTTCTTTTGATTAACCTTCCTTCTCTCATTAACCGTAGAATTATGATTGGTGTAATCTTTATGCACAAGCTTTTGAATGGAGATATAGATTCGCCTGAGTTATTATCCCAGGTTAATCTATCTGTTCCATGTAGACCTACCAGAAACTTTATTCCTTTATCTTTGACTCGCTGTACTACTAACTATGCTTTGCATGAACCCTTTCGTGTCCTTTGTGCTGACTACAATCGGTTGTACCGAGCGATCAGCACAGAGTCCTATCTTCCTATACTAAAAACGTCTATCTTATGTTACTTAGATCGTAATTAGCCTTATTTATTCGATTTTATGTTTCTTGTCTTCGTCCACGCGATAACGTGTCGTACGTTATGGGACTGCGCCCCACGGTCGGTTGGGCGGGAGGTGGGCGGAACGCCTGGGACTCGCGCGAAAAAAAAAATAAACGATTCTAGCAACATATATAGCTACCAACACATGCAGCTAGCGACATGTATACACGCCGCAGGCCGTTTCGGCAGAACAACAGCAAAAGAAAATATAACAAACAACAGCAACAAATACCAAATACCAACAAACGCCAAAGGCTGTTTTGCCGTCGGCAAAACAACGGCAACAGAAGAAGAAAGAAATGAAGCACAAAGAACAGCAACAACAAATACATTAAAGTATTATATATTATTATATATAAAATATATAATAACAAATACTGTTAGTAGGGGGGCGGAAAACTTTCTTCAGTTATTTATGTGGCGGTTGCCGATAATGAAAACTTCTTCGCTGGGCGTTTTGTGGGTGAGTCTGTTTGGGTTTAAATAAAACGCACGGATTCTCGTTTTGATAAGACCACTTTATTTCAGCACGCGCGTATGCACAAAACTGGGGCTTTCGGGTTGGAAAAAGTAACTTGGGTTTTTATATCGGGGTCGACCGCGTCCGAATATAATGGCGGTTTCCAGGAATACTGCCGGTCATTCCTTTCAGTGTGACCGCCCTTCCTTTGGACCGAAATCTCCCTCTCCGCTCCTTGCTGGTCACGATCTGGCGTGAACATGCCGCCCCCCTTGCAACAAGTTGCAATTGCCACTCTGGGCATACATGTAAGGATGGGGAGCAGCCGCGTTCGGGACCGCCTAGATGCCGCTTTGGGCGGCTGGGGTGCCGCTCTGCCCGGCACACAACCTGGCTGGATGACCTCAGGATAGAGGTCAGCACCAAGCACTACCGAGACGGACGAGGGGCGGTGGAATTCCGGGTCTGCCAGCACCAGGTGTCTGAATTTTCCACGCACCGAGTCGGATACCTCCAGAATGGGGGTACGAACCTGAAGGTCGGGCTCCACCTTGAACAAGACCTCCTTTTGGAAGTCTGGTGGAAGTTCTGTTTGACCCGATCACGGCTGCGCATGCGCGGTCGTTTCCGACTGGACCGATGGCTAGACCCAGAGCCTTTGCGAACGAAGCGTTGATACGGCTCATCGCGCTGCACGCGTCTAGGAGGACCCGGGTGTCAAACTGCTTGACACCGTTGCCTAGTGGGCATCACCACAGTCGTCCTGAACTGCAGGAGGGAGTTCAGCGTGGGCGCTTCGAACGGATCGCGAGCGGAGGGGGACTTCTCGGATCGCCGCGGGGAGGAGCGATGCCGGGAAGGCTGGTCACCGACGTCTTGGGTTCTGGTCGGCCATGTGGAGGAGTGTGTGGTGGCTCTGCCCACACCGTCGGCAACCGTCGGCACTGCTCGTGGGCCAGGCAGTTGGGGCAGTACTTGTTCACGAGTACTGCTCGCAGGCGTTTCTCCGCGCGTAGGTTGAGGAACCGCCGGCACTGGCGGAGGGCGTGGATGCGGTGGGTCTCCTCACGGGTGCGGGTGGAACGCCTTGGGGCCATTGCTGTTGGATGCTAGCGAGAGTCTGGAATGGGAGCAAACTGGATTAGTTATTGTCGCGGAGACAGACACAGGGCACTGAGACGATGACACGCAAAGGAACACAGGATAGGTAGGAGGAAGTCACGGCTTGGAGATGTCCGGGATGAGCTCGCTACGCAAAAGGATGAGCTTCGCGACCGGTCGTCGGATGGACCCACGCGAAGTCCTAACGTCGACAACCCGGACCAGGCCGTCGGTACCGGAGTGCAGGCCTTCCACTCGGCCTAGACGCCACTCGGTTGGTGGCAGATTGTCTTCCGAGACGATAACGAGATCGCCGATCTGCAAGTTGCGATCCGGGGACTTCCATTTATGCCGTTTTTGGAGCTCTCGCAAATACTCCTCCTTCCAGCGACGACACAAGTTCTGGTGGAGTGCCTTCAGACGTTGCCACCGGTTAATCACGGACATGGGATCGACGTGAATCTCCGGCTCCTGGAGAATGTGGTGCGCTCACGTGGGAGGTCTCCCATCATCTGACTCATCTGCCGCCGCCTGTGGATGCAGGTTTGTGGCCTCGGATGTGGGCCTTGATGAGGTTCGCAATCCTTGGAATCCAGAACTTTGCACGAAGATACCGTATCATCAGCTGGTTGCCTCCATGCAGGGTGGTGCGATGCGCGAAATCGACGAGCAGGCGCGCCAGACGGGCGCCGTACGGGAGCAGAATGGGATGACGCTAATCGTACGTTAAGGACTCGGAAGCCCGAAGCCGCCCACCGGACCGGAGAACCCCATGTCGATCAAGGAATGGGTTAAGATTAAGCAGCTTGCTCGAAGACGGAAGTGGGAGCTTCTCCGTGAGACGTCCGATTTCCGCGGAGTACTCATCGCGCTGGGTGATCCGGGGAAGCGCTCTTTCCGCTGTCAGCATCACTTCCTTGCTGAGCTGGGTTGTGGGAGGAAGAGAGGCCCGGGGCCGCATGAACCGCTGGACGCTGGCGATCACCCTCAGTGCTCTGCCGTAATTGGAGAATCGCTCCATGACGCTGGATTCGTTGCTCGAGGTCTGTGTCAGGGACGTCGGATATGGATGTAGGCCAGCGATCGGGGGTTTGCAGCAGCCAGTGTGGTCCATGCCACCATAGCTTGCTGGCAGCTAAGTCGTCAGCGGAGACTCCACGGCTAGCGAGATCCGCCGGGTTGTCTTCGGACCGCACGTGAGACCAATTCCGGATATTGGTGCTTTTTGAAATGGAGGAAACTCGGTTGGCAACAAATGTGGACCAGCTACAGGGGGGCTTGTTTAGCAAAACCAACACGATGGTAGAGTCAGTCCAGAAATGGACGTTGGAAGGCGAAATGGGGAGATTGGGGACTACCGCTGCGCACAAGTCTGCCAGGAGGACCGCACCGCACAACTCCAATCGTGGCAGGGAGACCGTTTTAACTGGAGCCACGCGGGTCTTGGCTGTCAGTAGATGGACGCTCGCCTCATCCTGGTGCTGGACCCGCACATATAGGGCTGCTCCGTACGCCTTTTGAGACGCGTCACAAAAGCCGTGTAGGTCCCACTTCAATTCGGTGCCGATTCCTAACCACCGAGGGATGAGTAATCGGCCAAGACCTGGATAGTCTTGGAGGAACTCAAGCCACGGCATCAGAAGGGCCGGAGGGAGCGGGTCGTCCCATCCGAGCTCGGTCAACCAGATCTGCTGCATGAAGATCTTCGCTCGGATCACGAAAGGTGCCAGCCAACCGGCCGGATCGAACAGCTTGGCAATGTGGGACAGTACTTCGCGTTTGAAGACAGTGTCCTGGAGCTGGGGACCTGTTACGGCGAAGAAGAAGCAGTCGCTGGTGGCTCGCCAGCGGATGCCCAATGTCTTGGCTGTGCTTGCATCTTCCAGCTCGAGGAAGTCGGCATTGAGCAGGTGCTCCCTCGGAATGGCGTGAAGCACTTCCTTCTTGTTGGATGTCCATTTTCGTAGCGGGAACCCAACTGAGCTGAGTGCTGTCTCGAGTTCCAGGATGATGGCGCGGGCTTCCGCCATCGTGTGAGCGCCAGCGAGGACGTCATCTACATACATGTAGTGACGGAGGATTTCACTTGCCTTTGGATATAGCTGTCGCACTTCGTGCGCCAGCTGCAGCAGGACTCTGATCGCCAAGAACGGGCCGCAATTAACGCCGAAGGTGACCGTTTGGAGCTCGTAATCGTTAAGAGTCCCGTCGCGCTCGTGGTATAGGATCCGCTGGAAAGGCGTGTGTTTGGGGTCGACCAGCATTTGTCGATACATCTGCGTGATGTCGGCATTAAAGACGAACTAAAAGAATCGACATTTGAGGATCTGGAGTGTCAGATCAGCTTGGAGTGTGGGGCCGGTATGCAAGGCGTCATTCAAGCTAATCCCTCTGGTGAATGGACTTGAGGCGTTGAAGACGACTCGGACCTTAGTGGTGGTGCTCTCGGGTTTGAACACAGCGTGATGGGGGAGATAGAAGTTGTCACAAGTTGCGGGAGGAGTTACTCGAATCATGTGACCCAAATCGGCGTACTCTTGTAGCACGGCGTCATATTGCTTCTTTAGCGCTGGATTTTTCTGGAGGCGAGCTTCGTTCCTCAGGAATTGGGCCAAGGCTATGGATCTGGAATGACCCAGCTCTGTATTCCTTGGATCCTTGAACGGGAGGGAGACCACGTAACGACTATCCTTCCTTCTTTTAGTGGTCTCTTGGAACCTTTGCTCGCAAATCCGATCTACTTCCTTTTCCGGCTTCGCTGGAAGATCTTCCACCTCCCAAGTTCATCAAGTTTTGCCTCTGGCGGACCCGTCTGAACGGTGTAAACCGGCTGCGGATGGTGTGAGTCGGTCAGGATAGCCCCACACACCACCCAGCCAAACATGGTTTCGATCCCGATCAGGCCGCCTCCCATGTCCTTCTCGATGCGTTCGCCGAGGATCGACCGGAAGGCATCCACACCGATGATCAGATCGACCGGTGCTGGCTTGTTGAAATGCGGGTCAGCAAAAACGAGGTCGAGTGTACTGACCTGGATCGGATCAGGGAATGCGCATCTCGGCATGGTGCCAGTCAACTTCGGTAGGACCAAGGCTAGCACCTCGATCTGGAAACCTTGAGTGCCGGGAGCGGATAGCGTCAACAGACATGCCTTCTCTGCCCCGCCCACGCCACATTCACCCATGCCGGTGATGCCTGCGCGGAACGGGTAGTGTGGAGGCCGGACCAAATTGAACACACGTTCAGACAGAAAGCTAAAGTCAGCTCCTGAGTCAACCATTGCACGGACATGGAAGTCTTCGCCTAAGTGTCTGAGGGTCACAATTGCAGTGCCCAGCAGACCCCTGCCTGGGGTGGAAGCGATATACCCCAAGGCGTTTAGCGGCTGCTGGCTGGTTGACCGACAATCAGAATTGGGTCGCTGTAGGTGCGGAGCTGACTGCGTACTGGGAGGGTTGCCGGAGTGCAACATGGCAATTGTGCGCACTGGAACAGCCCTTGACCTGATGACCACGCGCAAAGCAGTTTAGGCATAAGCCTTATTGCCTTATGGTCTCAGATCGCTGGGGGACGGCCATGTTGATGAACCGTGGTCGGTTTTGGAAGGGCCTTCGCGGGAAATGCCTGGACTCTCACGGCCGCGGCGGACTTGCGAGGCCCGAATTGGGAGACCGGGGCGCTCTGAATCGACTGATGGTCATCGGTGGCCTCGAGCACACGATAACGATCAGTGAGGAAATTATTCAACTCTTCCCATGAGGACACTGCGGTTTTATTCGGAACGGATTGTTCCCAGAGCAGGATGGTTGATTTGGGCAACTTACTGGTACAGAATATCCCAATTCTCTGTACTGGCCCCCGAGCGTTCAAGGGCTGTCAAACACCCTTGAAACGTCGTTTGCAGTTGCCTGGAAACCTTCATTGGTCAGAGGGGATTTGGACACGATCCCCCGGGCTTCCCCTAGTGTTTTGGAATTCAAGTGGTACAATTTCGTCACCTCCGCTAAACACAAATTGTTTATATAGGCCAGGCCAGGCTATCGCCTTCGAATATCTTGACTTCACAAGGCGGCAATCGATGGCCTTGGGATGTGGAAGTCGAGTGAGCTTTAGGAGCGGAAGCGGTTTCAATCGTTAACTGGTCGATTCGCTGCCCGAAAGCTGTAGCGCCACGAACGTACACCATGTAGCAGTATTCGTGCTTAGCCTTAACCGTGCTTAGCATCATTTGGCTGTCTTCATCGTCTTTGGCCGCAGGGAAGGGTCGATTGGCATAATCGACGTCATTGAAGAGGATAAGGGCTACCGAGAGAGGATATTCTCTGCCCTAATGGATAGCGAAATGAAGGAAAAACGATTGGACTGAATGGAGGAATGACCGTACGCGAGTATACACGTCTAAAATCGGTGATTTTAAGGATATATAATAAGCTGGAAAGGAAGCGTTATTTTACATTATAATTGTGGAGGAAAGCGTAAATTTCGCTTATAAGGATATATAATGAAATTTTGTTAGTTCAATTTATAATATAAGTATGGAGAAAACGGGTATTTTTCTTATAAGCATATATAATTAAATATCCACTTCTTTTCTTTATAAAAAAAATTATGGATCAAAAGATCTTTATTCGAACAGAGTATCTTAGGAACTAACTTATCATTATTCATGAAGATATAATTAAAGTTCGGTATCAAAAGCTTTTTAATGTTAGTATTGGGACTTTTGATCTGGTGACAAGGGATCTGGATTTTGATTGGTGTATTGATTTTTGCCTATTGAGCGTGCTCTCACGCTTGGGTAAAGCTTTTGGTCTGGTGACATGGGATCTGGATTTTTATTGGCTTATTGATTTTTGCCTACTAAGCGTTCTCACGCTTGGAAAATTTTTGGGGACAGTTGTTTATAGAATATTTGTTTGGTTTCAGTTGCGGTAAACATCCGCTGTTTTCTAGACTCAAAAAGAAAGGGGGCTTAAGTGGTGTGGGTGGATGGAGGTGGCGGGATATATTACTCCCACATCACATAGAAAATAGCCTGTCCTCAGGCGGATACATTGGGATATAGCGAGGGGTTTTTCTCAGCTGTAAAGAGTTGAGTATCAATTTTGTTTATAATTTGGGACTCAATTTTTTCAACAATTGGGGTTTCGATTATTTCTGTGGGGTCACATTTGTTATTTGATCGAAAATGCTTAATTATTAATTCTTGTGGCATTGCCTTAAACTTATAGATTAAGTATGTAATCAAACTTATTATAGTAAGTATAAAAGTGGTTAATGTAATAGTTTGAAATACAGTATAATATTTCGTGTGTTCGTTAATTATTTCTTTTGTTTGGATAAAGGAAATCGGTTCTAACCTGGTGATATTGTTTGTCACATAAATGCTTTGGCTATAGTCAAGCAATGAATTTATTATTGATATATCGTTTAGTTGTAAGGCACAATCGTAAATTTTTATTATGTTATTGCCTTCTATTACTAAGTCGTTGTTTACGCAATTTTGATTAAGTTTAGTTTTTGGTAAATTCCATGTTACGATTATGTTTGGTTCAATGTAATTAGTTTGAAAATTTTATATGTCTTAGTGTATTTACAAGTGGTTGGGGTTTGATTTAAAATCCCTATTATACATTCATTAGTTTCTATGTGTTTTGTATTTTTATTGAATAAAGTGTTGTTGTTAAAATAGTATTTATCGTATGAATTTTCTGTCAAAATATTTTTGTTTTCATCTGGATAAGGAAGTATCTCAAAGATAGGGGTTTTTACTATTTCTTGAAGAATGTTTGAAATGATAAATATCTTATTTGAATTTGGTTTAAGCCAGGTGTATGTTTTTGTATTCAATAGTTTTTCCGAATTAACATGACTTAGGTGATTATGTTTTAAAAGTTTTGGGTTGAAAATTCCTAGTCTAGTGAGCTGCATGCCCATTTCTATGTCTTCAATGTATTCTGTGAAATGCTCAAAATTAAAGATTAGAATCTAATTTTACTGATTTTTCTTTTTCTTCTTTGAGGTTGTTTAATACTTCTAGACCTTTGTTAATAGTTTCTATTACGTAATTTAGTTCGTTTGCTTTTACACTATTGCTTTCAAGATTATTTATTTTTTCTTCTAATTCGTCTTTATCGTCTTGATCAAGAGTACCAAAAAGATATTTGTATATTGAACCAATTCCGTTAATTAGTCCTCGCTTGTTACGTTTTACAATTTGTATTCCATTAATTTCCCTACTTAGTTTTACTGTTAGGTATTGAAATTCCTGTGCTTGTTGCATTAAATTGTTATATGTAATGTCTATTAGCGTTAAATTCACTTTTAAGTAATGATATTCAAAGTTTGTCGGTAAATCCATGGTTCCTGTCTTAAATATTAAGTAACCGTTTGGTGATTTTACTGGGTTTATGTCAATGGATTGACTGCATGTTGATTTTAATGTTAAGGATAGCATAATGCACAAAAAAGTCATCTTGAGTTGTTGACCTGTAATTAATCAATTGTCGTATTTGCTTTTATTAACTTTCTTTTTCTTTTTGAATTTTGATTAGTAGTGGGTGACCTTTTGTCCTCTATTTCTTTCTTCAAAATGTTTCTCATCTAATTGATTTATTTCTCCTGTCTTTTTGAATGGATTTGTTGTTTTTGACTTTACTAATGGTGCTTGTTTAAATCTCGTATCGATTTCGAAGTCGTGTCTATCTTTATTTAAATTGTTTATTTGATATATTTTATTCGTTTGGGTATTATAGTCGGGTGATCCTGCATAGATAAAAATGTCAGATGGTGTTCGGTTAGTTGTTTTGTGTCTTGTCTTATGGTTGTATATGTAGAGAATTTTTTCAAATTTGATTAATTTATCTTCGATGTCATTTTCGCTATTTATAATTCTGAGTTTTTCATTTACTGTTTTATGGAATCTTTCTATGTCTGATATGCCGTTTTTACTTGTTGTGATTTCTAACTTTACGTTTTCTTCTTGTAGCCAATTTTTTAGTGCTATACACAGAAATGCTGAATCTTTGTCTGATTTTATCTCTATTGGTTTGCCCATTTCAGTGAATACTTTCATAATTGCTCTCTTGGCTTCTAACCAATCTCTAGACTTTACTTCTACAAGTGTTGCAAATTTGGAGTAAATGTCAATGCATGAAAGGAATTGTAAATTGTCGATCATGTAAAAATCCATGACATATTTTTCTCTGATATTAAAATTTTCTGGTGTTATTTCAAAAGTTAGTTTTGTATTTCTATTTTCTGTCTTAGCAATATTGCATACTGAGCATTCGTTAATAATGTTTTGGATTAGGTTTTGAAAATCGGGGAAATAATATTTTTCTTTAAACAAATTAATGGTTTTTTCGATTCCTGGATGTAATAATTCTTTGTTGTTTTAGAATTATTTCTTTGAATTGTGCAAACGTTTGAAGGTCCTCTAACTTAATACTTGATTTCGAGGTTTTTGTATTTGTGTTCGATCGTATTATTTCAATAAAGGCTTGTTGAAATATAGGATAATCTTGCTCATTATGAAAATATAAAACAGTTTTCTTACCGCAAAGATATCTTTTAATTATATCTTTCGCGTAAGCATTGGTCATTTCTTTGTATGTTATTTTTATGTTGGATTTATAAAAATAAGTTGTTGTTTCCGCTTTGTCTTCTGAACCTCTAATGAATTCTATTTGCCTATTGAAATAATTAATAGGTTTTTCTACTATTGGAATGTAGTTTCCATTATCCTCCTGAGCAGTATGTATTGTAGCTGCGGTGCTGTCTATTGATCCTAAAAGGTTTTCATCTGTTTTAATTCTGGAAAGGGCATCTGCTACGTGATTTTCTTTGCCGGGTAAATATTTAATTTTGTAATCAAACTCATTTAATTTTATTTTCCATCTTTGAAGTTTCATATTTGGTTCTTTTGTATTGTTGAGCCATACTAAAGGCTTATGGTCGCTTAGAATTTCAAACTTTCTACCGAAAAGGTATGGTCTGAAATACTTTGTTGCCCAGAATAATTGATCTCATGTTCGTTCAACGTTCTGCTTGCGTAAGAAATAGGTCTATGGTCCTGTGAGATGAACGCACCTAAAGCTTTATTGCTAGCATCTGTGGTTAGGAAAAATGGTTTTTTGAAATCGGGATATGCAAGTATGGGGTCGTTCATAAGAAGACATTTTAATTTTTCAAAGGATGAAATATAATGTGGGTCATTTATATTAATTTTAGCTCCTTTCTTTAATCCAAGTGTTAAAGGTTTTGCAATATGTGCAAAGTTTGGTACGAATTTCCGGAAGAATCCACATAATCCTAAGAATGATTTTATTTCTTTTGGGGTTTTAGGGATCGGATAGTTTTGAATTGCTTTTAATTTATTTGGGTTAGGTTTTATACCTTCTGTTGTTATAATATGACCAAGGAATTCTGTTTCTTTTTTCATAAATTCGCATTTGTCGAGTTCAAGTTTAAGATTAGCTTCTCGTAGTTTGTTAAATACCTTTCTGAGTGATAGTATGTGTTCCTCCAATGAAGTGGAGTACACTATAATGTCATCCAGATAAACAAGGCAATCCTTATAAATAAGGTCTTCCAAAAGATTATTCATGCATCTTTGGAATGTTGCTGGGCCATTTTTAAGACCAAATGGCATACGTGTGTATTCGTAATGGCCATGTTTATTTGAGAAAGCTGTTTTTGCAATAGATTCAGGATCCATTTGAATTTGGTGAAATCCCTTAGCTAAATCAATGGTGGTAAAGTATTGGCATTTTCCCAGTTTGTCAAGAATTTCATCCATGACTGGAATTGGGAATTTGTCATCCATTGTGACTTCATTTAAATTTCGGTAGTCAACGACTAATCTGAATTTTTGTTTGTTGGAAGCATCTCCTTTTTTTGGAACGATCCAAATGGGTGAACAGTAGGGTGAGTTCGATTTTCGAATGATGCCCTGTTTGATCATTTCGTTTATTTGTTTGTTGATTTCTATATCAAATATTTGGGGATATTTGTATGGACGTTTATAAATTGGGTCCTCATGCTTTGTATGAATAGAGTGCTTTATTGTACTCGTGAAAGTCAAATTTTCACCTTCGCGGTACTGAATGTCACTGAATTCGTACAATACTTTTTTAAGTTTTTGTGTTTCTTCGTTGTTTAAATGGTCGAGTCTATACTCATTGCTTTCTATTATTTCATTTTCAATCGCATAATTTGTATCTGGGTCCCTCTCTGTGGGTGGGTCGAAACATTCTATGTTATGTTCTTCTTCTATTTCTTCAATATTTCTGAGATAAAATGTATAGTTTCCTAGTTTTACGTATTCTTCTTCATAGTTTATTTGGGCTTTGCAGGCTTTTAGGAAAGTTCTGCCTATCAACATGTCGTATTTATTTGAAAATTTATGGATATAAAATTTTTGTTCTGTTGGACAAAGTTTGTTGGGTGCAAGAAAAATGATTTCTTTTAATTCTACTGCTCCTTTAATCAGGTGAATTTTGGAATCTCCTAAATGGGTTTTGAAATTAAAAAAATTCTTTGACATTATATTTATTGAAGATCCTGAGTCGACTACACATCTCAAAGGTTTATTGTTCATTGTTATTATGATGAAGGACCTGTCTCTATCTCTTCTTCCGATTGTTCCGAGGCATTCAAACGAAAATTTTCTGACGTGTCCATTCTGCTAATTCCACTATTACTTTCTCTTTGCCTTTTTGTAGGCTGGTTTGCTACGTTATCTTTTGGATACCTATTTTGCTGTTGATAATTCATTGGATTTTTAGCCCTGTTAATATTTAATTTTTGTTGAAATTCTTGGAAAAGTTTTGTGTTGTATTGGATTGTTTTGGTTCAGACGGAGTTGTACCATTGGGTACAAAAGATTTTCCACTTTTTTGGTTTTGAATTTGGCTTTGATTTGATTTTCTGATTTCTGTTGTACTATTCTCGTATAACCCTTCTCTTTGAGCTACTTGTTTCAGTTTGCTAACTGTGGTTATATCATGTCTAGCTAACGTCATAAATAATCTATCGGGTAATTTTTTGTTTACTACATCTTTTATAGTGTTATTTAAAGCATTTGTATAAAGAGTAGTGTTATTTGCATCGTTTTCCAAACTTAGTTTGTTTGTGATAATATAAGATTTATCTTCTAATTCAGTCACAAACTTACGAAGGTTCTGGGGTCTGCGTCTTCAATTCATTGATGAGGAATGCTCTTAGTTCCGGCCAGGTGTTGGCTTGTCCAATTTGCGAGAGTCGTTGTGCTTCTCCAGTGAGCTGCATCTCGATTGCGCTGAACAATATGTTATGTCATGGGTTGGATATAAGTGCATAATGAAATCTATCCTCCTTATGAATGATGTCAGATTCTCGGGTGTTCCATCATAGTGTGCCACCTGTCTTAACGAAGACAGCGCTTGACTGAGGTGGGCTTTGGTGAGTTCTAAGGCCATTTTGTAAATTTTTTTTTTTAGTGGTGCTTAGTTTTGTTCACACACAAGTTGGCGTTTTTTGTTCCACAATTGGAGTTTATGGTTGTAACACACAGTTGATATTTCCGCACACAGTTGGCGTAAATATTTTTCACTGTTGTAGACTTTTGAGCGTTCACGTAAGTTCTTGATGTCGGATCGGAGTTTTATAGTGAGTATTCACTAATTCTATGTAACGCACGGATAATAATTCTATGTGTCACACGGATAGAATAACAAGTTCACTTTTACCGATCCTACCGACTGCGCGAATTAAATATCCACTTCTTTTCTTTATTAAAAAAAATTATGGATCAAAAGATCTTTATTCGAACAGAGTATCTTAGGAACTAACTTATCATTATTTATGAAGATATAAATGAAGTTCGGTATCAAAAGCTTTTTATGTTAGTATTGGGAGCTTTTGATCTGGTGACAAGGGATTTTGATTGGTTTATTGATTTTTGCCTATTAAGCGTTCTCACGCTTGGAAAGCTTTTGGTCTGGTGACATGGGATCTGGATTTTTATTGGCTTATTGATTTTTGCCTACTAAGCGTTCTCACGCTTGGAAAATTTTGGGGACAGTTGTTTATAGAATATTTGTTTGGTTTCAGTTGCGGTAAACATCCGCTGTTTTCTAGACTAAAAACAAAGTGGGCTTAAGTGGTGTGGGTGGATGGAGTGGCGGATATATTACTATATAAGCAAATATCGAAATATTCGGGGAAATTTTTTATTATAAGGATATATAATAAAAAATGACTTTTTGTAGTTTGAGTTTCGAGCATAAAGTTTCCTTATAAGGATATATAAGGATATGAGAGATATTCTTATTATACAAAAAAAATAGAAATATCGCTGAAAGGGATGTCGATTGGATCTTAAAGGACGCACGAATGAGCGGCTCGCAATGGGTTTGAGCCGGTGGGGGTGTGGCGTGTGCGAGGATCGGATTAAATCTGGTTTTTTGGCTCTTTGACGACCTCAGACGTTATTTTTTTCTCTTTATGTTGTTTTTTTGTTATGGCGATTTTGGCCGGAAGAAGATAGGACTAAGGTTGCTAGGATATGGCGCGTCCTCGTGATAATTGCCGATGATTTTTTTTTTATAACAAAAAAAATGGAATTATTTAATTCGGACTTTACTGAAGCACCAAAAAAACCAAATATTAAATTCTCGCACTTTTGTTCGCCGTTCACACCGGAACCCACTATTCGAATAATTGTATTTTTATTTATTTTACTCAATGTGGCCAATAATATTTTTTGCGATAATATAAATAACCTTGAAGTTAATTTAATTATTTCTGAGTCACTAAATGTGACTTTAGCGGAAAAAGGCTAAAATCGTGACCCAGTCACGACTTGGACTCGCGGGCCACCACTAACAGCGAATCAGGTGGTAGGCCTTTGTTTTGATTTTAATGTGCACCAAAAATTTGAATTTTATCGCGTTGTGAATGATTATGGTTGTGTTGCGTGGGATTCAATTGCGAAAAACCAAAAACGAAGTGGCTGCAATGATTACTTGACCGTAGTGCGAGTGACGGAGCAAGGAAAAGACACTGGTGTACATATGACAAGTATGTCTGCCGGTGTTGCGAATTTGCGGCCACAATTTTTTTGGACTTTGATTTGGAAAATCTCGGAGCGCACACGGATTATGCCCACAAGGACGCACAACACAATTAGCCCACGGTAAGTGGCTTGGGACATAAGCAACGCGATATTAATTTTTTTCACACTTTGCAGATGGCGGCTGCTGGACATGTGTATGTAATGATGTACGGATGCACATACATACATATATATGTGAATGGAATGGATAATCAACGCGCACTTTATCACAATGGACAGACACAAGATAGTTCGGAGGATACCATGAAACCTGTGGAGAGGTCAGGTATGTACATACATACACTGGAAGATGGAAAAGTCGGTGGAGCGAAAATTCTCACCTTTAAGTGTGTATGTGTATATCAGATTTCCACCGATGCGATGCTGGATGAGCGGAAGGATATCCGGCTCGAAGGACCAAATGTTCGTAGGGGGGCGAAAACTTCCTTCAGTTATTATTTTGGCGGTTGCCGATAATTAAAACTTCTTCGCTGGGGGCTTTGTGGGTGAGTCTGTTTTGGTTTAAATAAAACGCACGGATTCTCGCTTTGATAAGACCACTTTATTTCAGCATGCACAAAACTGTGGCTTTCGGGTTGGAAAAAGTAACTTGGGTTTTTATATCGGGGTGGAACGCGTTCGAATATAATGGCGGTTTCCAGGAATACTGCCGGTCATTCCTTTCAGTGTGACCACCCTTCCTTTGGACCGAAATCTCCCTCTCCGCTCCTTGCTGGTCACGATCTGGCGTGAACAAATACATTAAATGCAACACAGTAACACAACAACAACAAATACAGTAAATTATTATGTATGATTAAATATAAAATATATAATAACAAATACATTAAATGCAACACAAATAACACAACAATAACAAATATATTAAATACCACCGCAATAACAAATATATTAAACGAACCACAAAAACGGCAACAACAATTGAAACAAGCCCAGCAGCAGAATAAATATAAGCAATAATGCAAAACGCAAGAACAGCTGAGCATAAACAAATGCGAAGAGCTGCAACAAAAACAGAGGCAGCTGGGCATAATCAAAAATATCAAAAATATGGGCACCGAGAGCACAAAAAGTGAGGGCTAGCGAGCCCGAAAGACGGGTGCGGGTGTGAAGGGGGCCCTTGAACGAAATAAAGTGAGGGCTCTGCTTGTCAAAAGGGAAGAAGCGGGGGGTGATAGTCGCAGATCGTGCGAGAGCGAAGTCGTATGGCGGTGTAGCCAATGGGAGCAAGGCGTATATCGTTGGAGAGGCCAAAGTTACGATAAAAGTTGGCAACACGTACGATAGAAGGGAAATGGGTGGGTGTATAAATAAGTAAATAATTAATTTTTGAATATATAAAATAGATATAAATATATATATGAATTGTTAGAAGAAAATATAAGAAATCAATGTAGTAGAATTAAGTAAAAATATTCGGAGACCCATAAGGACCCAAGGAGCGCGAAGGAGACGGAGATGGGCAAAGGAATGGTTGAAGAAAGTGGCTGCGTGCGAAAAGGAAAAGGGATAAGCCGTACTTTCACCACGCATAGCAACAGCGAAAGTGCGTGGGTGAAAGTGAGCGCCGGTGGAAATGTACTGGCTGTATAGCTGTACTGCAGTAGCTGCATCCAGAAGGCAGGAGGCCTATATAAAGGCCGCAGCAAATCAAGGAAGGACATCAAGTGTTCGGCAGCACGGACGGCGAACCCCTCAAGACCTCCTGTAGTAATCTTGAGGGGTCAGATCATCAAGCATCAGGCAGCGAAGCAAGGTGGACATCTCAAGACCTCTGGTAGTAATCTTATGAGTTCAAAAGGCGAGGAAGAAAAGGTGAAGTGTTCAAGACCTCCAGTAGTAATCTTGAAGCATCAAATCGAAGTCAGAGTACTCAAAGGACCAAGTCTGGGTTCAAGCGAGTGTCCTGAGAATAACATAGGGAAGGTTCAGGAAATATCATAGAACCAAGCAGCAGGGAGCAAGAAGTAGGAAAGGAAGTATCCTGGAGGAATATTTTGGACTCAGGAAGTATCCTTGAACCAAAATAAGGACCTCAGGAAATATCCTTGAGGGGGAAAAGTTCGGGAAATATCCTTGAACAGGGTTTTAAGCATACAGGAAGTATCCTGGAGGAATATTTTGCGGTCAGGAAGTATCCTTGAACCAAAGTAAGGACCTCAGGAAATATCCTTGAGGGGGAAGAGATCAGGAAATATCCTTGAACGTGGAGATTGGGGTTGAAGCAGAGATCAGGAGTGCGTAGGAGAATAGGCGAACTCAAGAGACGAAGTTGAGCCCAGGTCAAGGATCTGAGTCATCTGTGTCGTCATCAAGGAGCCAGCAAAGAACGAATCAAGCGAAAAGGAGCCAACCACAGCAAGCAAAGAACAGCAGCGAAGACACAATCAAAACAGAATCAAGGATTCAAGGATCACAAAGGACCTCCAACACTCGCCAAGGACCCCGAGAGGATTCCAAAAGATCAATAAAAGCAAAAAGTACGAAGGTCTGTGCCAAAATTACATCTAAAAGCGTTATTATTTATCGGGGAACATAATAAATTTTGTTGTGCCGAACCTAGCCCTGAAAAGTCTCAGCAACGACTCTAAGGACGAAAAAGGATCGTTACAGCCTGAAATGATAAAAGGAAAACTTTTGATCGTCGCGATGTATGTCGATGGTTTGTTAATAGCATCAAATTTGCAGCAAACGAAAGCGAATTCAAACACATGCTATCTCGCTGGACTTTTAATTAAGTTCATCGTATAGGGCTGCAGGTCTCCGAGGCTCTCTGCCCAGCACGAGAAATGCTGGAGTAAATCCTGTAGAATAGCACACACTGGAGTTGATTGCCAGAGTGAATTCCGGTAGCTCTTGGTCCCAAGTGTTTTGACCAGCTTCGAGGTACCTCGAAGCCCGTTCCGTAGTATTCTGCTGAGGGGTGTATGGTGCTGTATACTGTAGTTTGATTTCAGAGCGTTGACAGTAGAGCTTGAAAGATTTGCTCGTAAACTTCGTTCCATTGTCGCATACCACTAAAGATGGGGTTCCAAATCATCCAATGATTCTTTCTCGAAAGGCTTTCTCCAGGGCTGCTGTGGTGGCTTTACGGAGTGGTATCCGTTCTACCCATCTGCTGTAAGCGTTCAAAAAGAATAGAAGAACTTTATTGCCTTGCTTAGATCGGTCCAAGAAGTCCATGCAGACGACACTCCTTGGTTCTTGGACTAGTCTCGTCAGCATCTTTCCAACTGGTTTACGTTGGTCACCATTAAAGCGTTGGCATTGTAGACAGCTGCGCACATGTCGGGAGACATTTTTGAAAAATCCTGGCCAGTAATACCGTTGGGCCACCCGGATAGTGGCATTCCTGTACAACTCGATCTCCGTCTTCTTTGGCTTCGCATAGTTTCCATTGCGTAGGGCCGTCGTCCTCAGGATGATGATCTCACCGGCGGTAAAGTTGATTACCTTCGCTCTTAAAGTCTGGAAATTGTTCGGGCTGGCGTTCTACTCGCTGCTTGAGCTCCTAAACCATAGTCGCTGGCGTTTGTAAACAGAACTTTTCTTGAAAGTCCGGACAAGCGAGAACAGGAGCAGTCATCTGCCGGTTCTTTAGTTCATCGAAGGCTTCCTGTTAATCTTTGCCCCAGTTCCACTTGACGTTCTTCGTCAGCAGGGTTTGGGTTTCTGGGATAGTATCTTTGCTTCATTGTGTGATCACAATCCTTTTTTAAAGTGATGACATATTCTGCGATCTTTGTTACTCCTTCCAATCTGTAGTTCTTCGGCACGAAAGGCTGTGATAACGGGCCCTACGATGTCATCTTCCTATGGGTGGCTCCAATGCAGATGATACGATAGCTAGATGCGGTTCCTAAGGTGTAGCTGGTGATGTTGCGGCTGAGCTGGTGATGTTACTCATGGGTTCCTCAGTCAATGGTGGCTTCCTAAAAGGGTTGTTGATGATAGCTTGGTTGAACAAGGTAGCACTTTTAGTGATGTTTTCTTTAGTTGTAGCAGGCTTTTTAGGTTCTTGTAGCGTAACTACGAGTATCAATTGGGGCATCAGTCATGTGGTATGCTGGATTCGTTGAGGTTTCGTTGGGGAATCCGATCCAGAATCGGTGGGCAAGAACTGAACATTTTTCTTCGGAGGTGACTCCGAGTGCGCTTCCTTCTGTATATCTCCAACATTGGCCGGTGAGACGGAACGAGATCGGGTTTTCACGTCGAGTCCTTTGTCAATAGTCGCTGCAGCTCCGTATTGTCCTTCCAGAGTTGCCAAGCGTGAAAATATCTCCGGTGGATGGTCTTCTCTTGAAGCCTGTTCCTCCTGTGGTCAATCCGAACTCGTTCAGGAAAGCTTCCAGCTCTCCTGTACGTCGATAGCTAATCCATTTGACGGCCATGTTTGCGTAAAGAAAAGGACTGAATGATATCGGGTAAATTAACGATGATCCTATGGTTGCTCAACGGTGATCCTTGGGTTCCTCAACGATGATCCTCGAAATGATTTATCAAGCGATGATCCTGGCGATGCTACGCGAGTCTTCTTGCGATGCTGAATGATGATCCTTGAAATGCGACATCAAGCGATGATCCTGGCGATGCTAAGCGACACTCCTTGCGATGCGTGATGATTATCATCGAATTGGCGACATCAATCGATGATCCATGCGTTCGATGTTGATCCTTGAAGTGATGATCATTGGGTTCGAAGACGATCCTTGAAGCGATGATCCATGGTTTCGATGATGATCTTTGTTACTCCTTCCAATCTGTAGTCCTTCGGCACGAAAGGCTGTGATAACGGGCCCTACGATGTCATCTTCCTATGGGTGGCTCCAATGCAGATGATACGATAGCTAGATGCGGTTCCTAAGGTGTAGCTGGTGATGTTGCGGCTGAGCTGGTGATGTTACTCATGGGTTCTTCAGTCAATGGTGGCTTCCTAAAAGGGTTGTTGATGATAGCTTGGTTGAACAAGGTAGCACTTTTAGTGATGTTTTCTTTAGTTGTAGCAGGCTTTTTAGGTTCTTGTAGCGTAACTACGAGTATCAATTGGGGCATCAGTCATGTGGTATGCTGGATTCGTTGAGGTCTCGTTGGGGAATCCGATCCAGAATCGGTGGGCAAGAACTGAACATTTTTCTTCGGAGGTGACTCCGAGTGCGCTTCCTTCTGTATATCTCCAACATTGGCCGGTGAGACGGAACGAGATCGGGTTTTCACGTCGAGTCCTTTGTCAATAGTCGATGCAGCTCCGTATTGTCCTTCCAGAGTTGCCAAGCGTGAAAATATCTCCGGTGGATGGTCTTCTCTTGAAGCGAAACTAGAGTCGGTTTCGCATGTCCTCCACTGTTCCTCCTGTGGTCAATCCGAACTCGTTCAGGAAAGCTTCCAGCTCTCCTGTACGTCGATAGCTAATCCATTTGACGGCCATGTTTGCGTAAAGAAAAGGACTGAATGATATCGGGTAAATTAACGATGATCCTATGGTTGCTCAACGGTGATCCTTGGGTTCCTCAACGATGATCCTCGAAATGATTTATCAAGCGATGATCCTGGCGATGCTACGCGAGTCTTCTTGCGATGCTGAATGATGATCCTTGAAATGCGACATCAAGCGATGATCCTGGCGATGCTAAGCCACACTCCTTGCGATGCGTGATGATTATCCTCGAATTGGCGACATCAATCGATGATCCTTGCGTTCGATGTTGATCCTTGGGTTCGAAGATGATCCTTGAAGCGATGATCCATGGTTTCGATGATGATTCTTGAGTTGCTCTGATGTTCACTCGCTGGCAGTTTATCTTAGTCTCTTTCTGATGTTTTCGAGGGCCTACCTATAAAAGGTAGGCCACGTCTGGATACCTGTACCTGAGAAGAGGAGTAGCGAGGTTCGTCGACACGAGAGGTCCACTGTAAGAGAAACCCTTAGTGGGACCGGCAACGAGACAGCGTCGTCAAGATTTTGGGTGCCATTGAATTGTCAAAAGGATATATAATTAAATATCCACTTCTTTTCTTTATTTAAAATAAAGTAAGTAAGTCGCCGGGCCGACTTGGATATACCATGCATCAGGGGGAAAAAACTACATCGAGTTTATAAAACTAAATTCATATATTAAATTTCTTTCGTATGCGCGATTTGATTATGCTATCTCGCTCACTCTTATGTGTGTGCACTTTAGCGCTCCACCGGCCAAATTCGCCCTTGCACCGTTTTGAGTGCTAAACATTTCAACGTATTACTCGGCCATTTTTATTCCGATTTTTATGAAACTTGGTGAAATGATAGATAACCATAACATGTATGAGTGTGCTAAATTAAATTCCGATACGATAAGTATTGCGGGAGAAAATCACTTTTTATTAAATTCCGGAGGCGGAAGGGGGCGTGGCAAAAAAAATTTGGTGGAATGATAAATGCTCATAAGATCTATGAGTGTGCCAAATTAAATTACGATACGATAAATATTATGGGAGAAAATCACTTTTTATTAAATTCCGGAGGCGGAAGGGGGCGTGGCAAAAAAATAAAATAAACTTGGTCAGCGTCTATACTACACGAGTCTACATTCTAAATTCGGTAGCTCTATCATTTATAGTTGCTGAGATCTCTGCACTCTTACGGACGGACGGACGGACGGACAGACGGACAGACGGACAGACGGACATGGCTATATCAATTTCTCTTCGGGTCTTTAGGGTCGGAAAAGCTTCCTTCTCCCTGTTACATACATTTTGGCGACTTTAATATACCATTTCATCCTATGGATGCATGGTATAAAAATTATGGATCAAAAGATCTTTATTCGAACAGAGTATCTTAGGAACTAACTTATCATTATTCATGAAGATATAATTAAAGTTCGGTATCAAAAGCTTTTTATGTTAGTATTGGGAGCTTTTGATCTGGTGACAAGGGATCTGGATTTTGATTCGTTTATTGATTTTTGCCTATTAAGCGTTCTCACGCTTGGAAAGCTTTTGGTCTGGTGACAAGGGATCTGGATTTTTATTGGCTTATTGATTTTTGCCTACTAAGCGTTCTCATGCTTGGAAAATTTTGGGGACATTTGTTTATAGAATATTTGTTTGGTTTCAGTTGCGGTAAACATCCGCTGTTTTCTAGACTAAAAAAAGGCGGGGGGGGGGTTCAGTGGTGTGGGTGGATGGAGTGGCGGAAATATTACTCCCCCATCACGTAGAAAATAGCCTGTCCTCATTCGGATACATTGGGATATAGCGAGGGTTTTTCTCAGCTGTAAAGAGTTGAGTATCAATTTTATTTATAATTTGGGACTCAATTTTTTCAACAATTGGGGTTTCGATTATTTCTGTGGGGTCACGTTTGTTATTTGATCGAAAATGCTTAATTATTAACTCTTGTGGCATTGCCTTAAACTTATAGATTAAGTATGTAATCAAACTTATTATAATAAGTATAAAAGTGGTTAATGTAATAGTTTGAAATACAGTATAATATTTCGTGTGTTCGTTAATTATTTCTTTTTTTTGGATAAAGGAAATCGGTTCTAGCCTGGTGATATTGTTTGTTACATAAATGCTTTGGCTATAGTCAAGCAATGAATTTATTATTGATTTTTCGTTTAGTTGTAAGGCACAATCATAAATTTTTATTATGTTATTGCCTTCTATTATTAAGTCGTTGTTTACGCAATTTTGATTAAGTTTAGTTTTTGGTAAATTCCATGTTACGATTATGTTTGGTTCAATGTAATTAGTTTGAAAATTCTTATATGTCTTAGTGTTTTTACAAGTGGTTGGGGTTTGATTTAAAATCCCTATTATACATTCATTAGTTTCTATTTGTTTTGTATTTTTATTGAACAAAGTGTTGTTGTTAAAATAGTATTTATCGTATGAATTTTCTGTCAAAATATTTTTGTTTTCATCTGGATAAGGAAGTATCTCAAAGATAGGGGTTTTTACTATTTCTTGAAGAATGTTTGAAATGATAAATATCTTATTTGAATTTGGTTTAAGCCAGGTGTATGTTTTTGTATTCAATAGTTTTTCCGAATTAACATGACTTAGGTGATTATGTTTTAAAAGTTTTGGGTTGAAAATTCCTAGTCTAGTGAGCTGCATGCCCATTTCTATGTCTTCAATGTATTCTGTGAAATGCTCAAAATTAAAGATTAGAACTTCTAATTTTACTGATTTTTCTTTTTCTTCTTTGAGGTTGTTTAATACTTCTAGACCTTTGTTAATAGTTTCTATTACGTAATTTAGTTCGTTTGCTTTTACACTATTGCTTTCAAGATTATTTATTTTTTCTTCTAATTCGTCTTTATCGTCTTGATCAAGAGTACCAAAAAGATATTTGTATATTGAACCAATTCCGTTAATTAGTCCTCGCTTTTACGTTTTACAATTTGTATTCCATTAATTTCCCTACTTAGTTTTACTGTTAGGTATTGAAATTCCTGTGCTTGTTGCATTAAATTGTTATATGTAATGTCTATTAGCGTTAAATTCACTTTTAAGTAATGATATTCAAAGTTTGTCGGTAAATCCATGGTTCCTGTCTTAAATATTAAGTAACCGTTTGGTGATTTTACTGGGTTTATGTCAATGGATTGACTGCATGTTCATTTTAATATTAAGGATAGCATAATGCACAAAAAAGTCATTTTGAGTTGTTGGCCTGTAATTAATCAATTGTCGTATTTGCTTTTATTAACTTTCTTTTTCTTTTTGAATTTTGATTAGTAGTGGGTGACCTTTTGTCCTCTATTTCTTTCTTCAAAATGTTTCTCATCTAATTGATTTATTTCTCCTGTCTTTTTGAATGGATTTGTTGTTTTTGTTTAAATCTCGTATCGATTTCGAAGTCGTGTCTATCTTTATTTAAATTGTTTATTTGATATATTTTATTCGTTTGGGTATTATAGTCGGGTGATCCTGCATAGATAAAAATGTCAGATGGTGTTCGGTTAGTTGTTTTGTGTCTTGTCTTATGGTTGTATATTAGAGAATTTTTTCAAATTTGATTAATTTATCTTCGATGTCATTTTCGCTATTTATAATTCTGAGTTTTTCATTTACTGTTTTATGGAATCTTTCTATGTCTGATATGCCGTTTTTACTTGTTGTGATTTCTAACTTTACATTTTCTTCTTGTAGCCAATTTTTTAGTGCTATACACAGAAATGCTGAATCTTAGTCTGATTTTATTTCTATTGGTTTGCCCATTTCAGTGAATACTTTCATATATTTCTCTGATATTAAAAGTTTCTGGTGTTATTTCAAAAGTTAGTTTTGTATTTCTATTTTCTGTCTTAGCGATATTGCATACTGAGCATTCGTTAATAATGTTTTGGATTAGGTTTTGAATATCGGGGAAATAATATTTTTCTTTAAACAAATTAATGGTTTTTTCGATTCCTGGATGTAATAATTCTTTATGTTGTTTTAGAATTATTTCTTTGAATTGTGCAAACGTTTTAAGGTCCTCTAACTTAATACTTGATTTCGAGGTTTTTGTATTTGTGTTCGATCGTATTATTTCAATAAAGGCTTGTTGAAATATAGGATAATCTTGCTCATTATGAAAATATAAAACAGTTTTCTTACCGCAAAGATATCTTTTAATTATATCTTTCGCGTAAGCATTGGTCATTTCTTTACCTCTAATGAATTCTATTTGCCTATTGAAATAATTAATAGGTTTTTCTACTATTGGAATGTAGTTTCCATTATCCTCATGAGCAGTATGTATTGTAGCTGCGGTGCTGTCTATTGATCCTAAAAGGTTTTCATCTGTTTTAATTCTGGAAAGGGCATCTGCTACGTGATTTTCTTTGCCGGGTAAATATTTAATTTTGTAATCAAACTCATTTAATTTTATTTTCCATCGTTGAAGTTTCATATTTGGTTCTTTTATATTGTTGAGCCATACTAAAGGCTTATGGTCGCTTAGAATTTCGAACTTTCTACCGAAAAGGTATGGTCTGAAATACTTTGTTGCCCAGACTAATTCTTTTTCTATAGCTGAATAATTGATCTCATGTTCGTTCAACGTTCTGCTTGCGTAAGAAATAGGTCTATGGTCCTGTGAGATGAACGCTCCTTAAGCTTTATTGCTAGCATCTGTGGTTAGGAAAAATGGTTTTTTGAAATCGGGATATGCGAGTATGGGATCGTTCATAAGAAGACATTTTAATTTTTCAAAGGATGAAATATAATGTGGCTCGTTTATGTTCATTTTAGCTCCTTTCTTCTATCCAAGAGTTAAAGGTTTTGCAATATGTGCAAAGTTTGGTACGAATTTCCGGAAGAATCCACATAATCCTAAGAATGATCTTATTTCTTTTAGGGATCGGATAATTTTGAATTGCTTTGATTTTATTTGGGTTAGGTTTTATACCTTCTGTTGTTATTATATGACCAAGGATTTCTGTTTCTTTTTTCATAAATTCGCATTTGTCGAGTTGGAGTTTACGATTAGCTTCTCGTAGTTTGTTACATACCTTTCTGAGTGATAGTATATGTTCCTCCAATGAAGTGGAGTACACTATAATGTCATCCAGATAAACAAGGCAATCCTTATAAATAAGGTCTTCCAAAAGATTATTCATGCATCTTTGGAATGTTGCTGGGGCATTTTTAAGACCAAATGGCATACGTGTATATTCGTAATGGCCATGTTTATTTGAGAAAACTGTTTTTGCAATAGATTCAGGATCCATTTGAATTTGATGAAATCCCTTAGCTAAATCAATGGTGGTAAAGTATTGGCATTTTCCCAGTTTGTCAAGAATTTCATGCATGACTGGAATTGGGAATTTGTCATCTATTGTGACTTCATTTAAATTTCGGTAGTCAACGACTAATCTGAATTTTTGTTTGTTGGAAGCATCTCCTTTTTTTGGAACGATCCAAATGGGTGAACAGTAGGGTGAGTTCGATTTTCGAATGATGCCCTGTTTGACCATTTCATTTATCTGTTTGTTGATTTCTATATCAAATATTTGGGGATATTTGTATGGACGTTTATAAATTGGGTCCTCATGCTTTATATGAATAGAGTGCTTTATTGTACTCGTGAAAGTCAAATTTTCACCTTCGCGGACTGAATGTCACTGAATTCGTACAATACTTTTTTAAGTTTTTGTGTTTCTTCGTTGTTTAAATGGTCGAGTCCATACTCATTGCTTTCTATTATTTCATTTTCAATCGCATAATTTGTATCTGGGTCCCTCTCTGTGGATGGGTCGAAACGTTCTAGTATGTTATATTCTTCTTTTATTTCTTCAATATTTCTGAGATAAAATGTATATAGTTTCCTAGTTTTACGTATTCTTCTTCATAGTTTATTTGGGTTTTGGAGGCTTTTATGAAAATTCTGCCTATCAACATGTATTTATTTGAAAATTAATGGATATAAAATTTTTGTTCTGTTGGACAAAGTTTGTTGGGTGCAAGAAAAATGATTTCTTTTAATTCTACTGCTCCTTTAATCAGGTGAATTTTGGAATCTCCTAAATGGGGTTCGAAATTAAAGAAGTTCTCGGACATTATATTTATTGAAGATCCTGAGTCGACTACAAATCTCAAAGGTTTATTGTTCATTGTTATTATGATGAAGGTCCTGTCTCTATCTCTTCTTCCGATTGTTCCGAGGCATCCAAAAGAAAATTTTCTGACGTGTCCATTCTGCTAATTCCACTATTACTTTCTCTTTGCCTTTTTCTAGGCTGGTTTGCTACATTATATTTTGGATACCTATTTTGCTGTTGATAATTTAGCCCTGTCAATATTTAATTTTTGTTGAAATTCTTGGAAAAGTTTTGTGTTGTATTGGATTGTTTTGGTTCAGACGGAGTTGTACCATTGGGTACAAAAGATTTTCCACCTTTTTGGTTTTGAATTTGGCTTTGACTTGATTTTCTGATTTCTGTTGTACTATTCTCGTATAACCCTTCTCTTTGAGCTACTTGTTTCACTTTGCTAACTGTGGTTATATCATGTCTAGCTAACGTCATAAATAATCTATCGGGTAATTTTTTGTTTATTACATCTTTTATAGTGTTATTCAAAGCATTTGTATAAAGAGTAGTGTTATTTGCATCATTTTCCAAACTTAGTTTGTTTGTGATAATATAGGATTTATCTTCTAATTCTGTCTTAAACTTACGAAGGTTTCCTTTATAGTTGGTGTTGTAGAGCCGTCGAAGAATGTCCTCACATGGGGTCTGCGTCTTCAATTCATTGATGAGGAATGTTCTTAATTCCGGCCAGGTGTTGGCTTGTCCAATTTGCGAGAGTCGTTGTGCTTCTTCAGTGAGCTGCATCTCGATTGCGCTGAACAATAAGTTATGTTGCCTCATGTCATGGGTTGGATATAAGTGCATGATGAAATCTATCCTCCTTATGAATGATGTCAGATTCTCGGGTGCTCCATCATAGTTTGCCACCTGTCATAACGAAGACAGTGCTTGATTGAGGTGGGCTTCGGTGAGTTCTAAGGCCATTTTTTTAGTGGTGTTTAGTTTTGTTCGCACACAAGTTGGCGTGTTTGTTCCACAATTGGAGTTTATGGTTGTACCACACAGTTGATATTTCCGCACACAGTTGGCGTAAATATTTTTCACTGTTGTAGACTTTTGAGCGTTCACGTAAGTTCTTGATGTAGGATCGGAGTTTTATAGTGAGTATTAACTAATTCTATGTAACGCACGGATAATAATTCTTTGTGTCACACGGATAGAATAACAAGTTCACTTTTACCGATCGTACCGACTGCGCCAAAATATCCACTTCTTTTCTTTATTAAAAAAAATGATGGATCAAAAGATCTTTATTCGAACAGAGTATCTCAAGAACTAACTTATCAATATTCATGAACATATAATTAAAGTTCGGTATCAAAAGCTTTTTCAGTTAGTATTGGGAGCTTTTGATCTGGTGACAAGGGATCTGGATTTTGATTGGTTTATTGATTTTTGCCTATTAAGCGTTCTCACGCTTGGAAAGCTTTTGGTCTGGTGACAAGGGATCTGGATTTTTATTGGCTTATTGATTTTTGCCTACTAAGCGTTCTCATGCTTGGAAAATTTTGGGGACATTTGTTTATAGAATATTTGTTTGGTTTCAGTTGCGGTAAATATCCGCTGTTTTTTATACTAAAAAAGGGGGGGGTTAAGTGGTGTGAATGGATGGAGTGGCGGATATATTACTATACAATAAGTATCCCTCGTATCATCAAACAAAACTGTACAACTATGTTAGCTCTTCCTGTTAAACATAAGAAAATGATTGAAGAACTCGACTATACTAACATTCTTAAATGTAAACATAATCACAATGGCATAAGAAACAAATGTAAAATATCAAAGAAGCTAACTTCGGCTATGCCGAAGTTTGTATACCCTTGCAGCCCTTGACCATTACATTTTATTTCCTAAAAAATTTAATATTTGTATGGGAGCTATATGATATAGTTGTCCGATCTTATTCAAAATTGCAGATGTGCATGTGGCTGTATAGAAAAGCTTATATACGAACTTTGAATGCCATAGCTCTAAAACTGTGGGACTAGTTCGCGCAGCACCAGACAGACAGACGGACAGACGGACATGGCTATATCAACTCGTGTTCTCTTGCTGATCAAGAATATATATACTTTATGGGGTCGGAAACGATCACTTCTCTGCGTTACAAACATCTGACCAATTTTATAATACCCTCTGCAAGGGTATAAAAACACAACACTAAGACTTAACTAGAAAACGACGCCAATGCACTTCTACCAACAGTCAACACATAAAAACGCACTCCGAAATCTTACCAGGCATAATCTTACTAAATGACTTTCAGGGGGAGGTTAAAATCAATGAAGAGGTATTAAACCTAGAGAGAACCTCTGTGATCCAAACACACAATTCCACAATAATGATTGGAAATTCATGGTACGTCACAAAGTCGAGCCAACCCGCCGAGGTATTGCCTCCACTATTACAACTCGAGATGATGAAGGAACTTGACCTTAACAATACAGACAATATAGAAAAAATACACACTGACAGCATCATTTGGTCTTCGACTAGCGGACTAACAATCATAATAATTATAGCCGTTCGTATTATCTAATTATATATGCTGCCTACTATTACACAATTCTAAACGATACATAACACTTCGAACGCCTCCAAATGAACCATCCCCGAAAACATGTGTCCCACGCCAAGAATGCAAGATCAGCAATGTACTTAAATGTACTTGAAGTGGAGTATCAGGTTCACCATCACGCCACCCTTTTGAAGTCAACATTGCCGCTCTGGAAGACCAGATATAAACAATCCACATAAACAATCCCACGATGTCCAAAAAACATTTACCTAAATTGGACCATGGACCCTGACAACTTCGCTGCCAGCGTCGATGCCCACGATCGGAGGTTTCATAATAACAGAGTCCATCGCAGTCAAGTCAGTCTAGAATTCAATCTTAACTATTCTACATCCAGTCTTAGATTCAGTTCTGAACTCAGGAGATCTTCAGTATTGTACAAATCTTCCAGTGAACATAACTACTAATATAATCACAAGATAATTTGAATAAAATATTTTTTTTAAAATCAATATAAAGGGAATTCTTATTTTATATACATATATATGGATATAATTGTGTTCGGATTCAATCTGAATAAAGTTAAATAGAAAACTCGGTAAATCGTAAAACTCTGTAAATTGTAAAAAAATAATGTTCTCTTGCTATTTCGAATTATCGGGACTCGACTGTATTTCAAAATCATGAGTATGTAATTACTACGTATCAACAAAAAATTAAGATTTAAATAAAGTAAGTCGCCGGGCCGACTTGGATATACCATGCATTAGGTGAAGAGATATATATTAAATTTCTTTTAAATGCTATCTCGCTCACTCTTATGTGGAAACGAGCTCTATAGCACCCCCCGACCAAATCGATGATTTCCAGCATATGCTATCTCGCTCTTTTTCGCGTGCATCTGCCTTGCACCGCTATGAGTGAAAAACGTTTCTATGTATAACTCGGCCATTTTTATTCCGATTCTTGTGATATTTGGTGGAATGATAGATATGCGTGACATGTATTAGTGTGCCAAATTTAATTTCGATACGATAAATATTTCGGGTGAAAATCGAATTTTCGAATTTCGGGGGCGGAAGGGGGCGTGGCAAAAATTTGAAACAAACTTGGTCTGCGTGCACACTGCACGCATCTAATGTCTAAATCCGAAAGCTCTATCTTTTATAGTTCCCGAAATATGGGGGCTCAAAATATTGTTTTTCGAATAGCGTGGGCGGAAGGGGGCGTGGCAAAAAAAAAAAATAAACTTGATCAGCGTACACTCCAAACGAGTCTGCATGCAGAATTTGGTAGCTCTAGCTTGTATAGTTGCTGAGATCTAGGCACTCTATCGGACGGACGGACGGACGGACGGACGGACAGACAGACGGACATGTCTCAATCGACTCGGCTATTGATACTGATCAAGAATATATATACTTTATAGGGTCGGAAAAGCTTCCTTCTCCCTGTTACATACATTTTGGCGACTTTAATATACCATTTCATTCTATGAATGCATGGTATAAAAAGCTTGTAATTTTTGATTGTTTCATGTTCTTTTCACTTATTTTCTCTATTGAGTTATCTAAGCTTATTAAGTGATCAAAAACATAATCCGTAACATTCGGATGATTTGAAAAATAAAGTCTTAGTCGCTGAACTTCAGTTTTAGCTTGTAAGTTTGTTCAAATTGGATCCGCGCCATCATCTTCGTTGTCAGATGCAACGATGCTGCCAAATTTACATAGTCGTCAAAAATGCCAGGATTTTCAAAGGTTTTAAAAAGTTCCTTTTCCCTGGGTAAATCCGTGTTTGATAGGTCTCTTCCCTAATGGGGACATTCTTTTGTCGACATTGTGTAAGCCACAGTAGTAGAGACTTTTCTACTTTTGGATGTTCAGGGGGCTTTTGAAGCTTTATTTTACTGCGTGCGGATGTTTCCATAATAAACTTTTTTCTGTAAAGAATTTAAGTTAATGTTGATAAGGAAATTTTGAATTGTTTTGCCACCTCAATTTTTTTTTTTGCTTCATTATCAATAGCTGAAATGATGTCTTGTTTTTGTAAAATTGATAGTGTTTTATGAGAACGTTTGCTTGACATTTTGATAATCTTCGAAAGTAATGAGCAAACTAATGTAAAACCTATGAACGAACAACGAAATTTCGCACATGAAGCGACATACAGCCGAAATGTATAACAGTTTGCGATACCTATCGGTTGTTTCACTCGCAACAAAATAAAACATTTCGAATTACAAGAGGTTTCGAAACGAAATTACGATTTATAAGAGGCAAAATATTCGCTGAGTAGGCAGAATTGTGAGAATTAACGAGGGGACCAAAATACATAGAATTTATACGAATTAGCGAAGTTTTTTCAAGGGACAGTTTATTACGAATTAGCGGGGTACGAATTATCGGGATTCGATTGTACTTCATTTAACGGGGAATTTAATCACCTTTGTTTTGCTGTTTAAGAAGAATAGTAATTTAGAATCAATTTGTGGAACGCAAACGGAAAGACTCAAATCTAGGTGAAAAATTTCAAATATTAATTGGCTACAAAAAGATATTTTGGGAACAAATTTGCTCCATTTTCGACCTCCAACCTCGCCCTGTGACCCCTCCTATCCCGTTATTGGTCTTAAATAGACTTTCTTATGTCTAAATAATTCATTTTATGTCTTAATATCTAACATTCCATTTGTATTTTTTACTTATTTAACATACGGCCCCGCTCTTGTTTATTCTGCCTTTATCACCTCCCGCTTCTCCCCTTTTGGCAAGCATCACTTTATTTCTTACCCTCACCCGCACCCGTCTTTCGGGCTCGCTAGCCCCCACTTTTACTCTCTCTCATATTCCCCTTCATTATCTTTCCCCTAGCGGCTATGCACTTGTTCATGCAGAGCAACGGAAATAATTGTATTTGCTGAGATTCCGAGAAATATTTCATCATCCAATACACAAATTCTTGGCAGCGATTCAAGTACGTTTGTTGTGTAACCATCCACTTTAATTTTTCGATGGGCATTCACAAGAAAGAAGAGTTTTTTGGATTTACTTTTTATACCCTTGCAAAAAGGGTATATTAATTTTGGTCAGAAGTGTGTAACGCATAGAAGGAGGCATCTCCGACCATATAAAGTATATATATTCTGGATCAGCGTGACAAGACGAGTTCAAATCCGTTTGTCCGTCTGTCTGTCCGTCCGTCCGTCCGTCTGTCTGGATCAGCAGCTTCTCCTCCTAAACCGCTAAAGCTACAGAGCTGCAATTTTGCGCGAAATCTTGTATATACTGCAGGCATTGTATATCTTGGATTCATCCCGATCGGTCAAAGAATGCGTTCTAGATCAATAACTTCTTTCTTTTTCACCCGATTATCATAAAACTTAACTTTCGGCAGTTTATTATACATCCAAACATCCACGGCAAATTTGATCAAGATCGGATTACTATATCATATAGCTCCCATATGAACGATCGGACCAAAAATAGTTTTTCTTATAAAAACTTTTTTGTTTCTTGAGAGATCATCGTTAAACTTGGTAAATAACATTTCCACATTGAGAGTAGTAATTCTTGTAAATTTGATCAAAATCGGTTGACTATATCATATAGCTGTCATACAAACATATGAAAAAATTGCATGCTGCATCTCTACATACATGCATATGTATGCGTGCCGTGCTATTGCGTGTAAAACGGATTTTTACACCAGGGTATTTACATTTAGATAACTCTTTTTAGGGAAACATTAACACAAGAGCTTGCAAGGGTATACAAACTTCGGCATGGCCGAAGTTGGCCCGGCCTTCTGGTTTTTTATTCACTTTGTTTTGGGAACACATTCGCTTAAGACACTTATGAGCGAGAAAGAGAAAAACAAAATTTTGTATTTAACGAAAGACGCGTCGGAAGACGGTCCCTGCTCGGGCGTCAGTTAACTTTCTCTTATTTGAGGAGGTCACCTTGCAGATGCAAGGATTTCATTTCCGTCCCCCAATGCACTATGGTCCAAAATCCGGATTTTGTGGCATTAACCTAAAAAATTTGTTGAAACAAAATCGTATTCAAACACTTTCTTGTTGGACAGAATACTTTGAATATATGGAATATAAAAATATTTTTGTTTTTACTGCACCCCTGAAATTTTGGCACACTTTTAATGTCAGGTGTTTAGTCAGCTGTTCGCTCTGCCAAAAAAAGCGGGAAATTGTAGGCAAACTTTGAGCCAGTGTAAAAAATTAACAAACAAATTTTAAAATAACTTTTGTAATGGATAATATTAATCAAGGTATGCAGAATGTAAATACTGCACAAAATTTCAATTTGTATATGTTAATTGTTTTTTTTGTGTAATGATTGTTTATGTCCTAAAATAAAGAAAACTTAACCCATGTGTGCGTCTATTGTGGAGTGAAAACTAACTTTCTGTGAATTTCTGCGAAATTGTAATTATAGTAAATTACAGCTCAAAGTATGTATTAAATTATGTTATGATTACTTTTTCCGAGTTTTTCCGAGGTAAATTTATATTATCATTTATTTTAGCCAAGTTTGACTTCTGCCGCACCTCGCTTTTGGAGGTTTGGGCGAGATATAATCGAATAATTTATTAATAACAGTTCAAAATAAAATATTAAAATTTAATTTGTTGTTTTTTAATAGCTATAATTATTTTAATCCCAAATTAATTTAAATCACATTACGTGTACGCTGCGTGGGCTAGTATGGGAGGTCAAGAGGGCGTGGTCAATCTTTCCAATTTTTTTTTTTTTATTGTGCATCCTAACATGGTTATATGTGCAAAGTTTTAACTCGGTAACTGCATTCCTTATAGTTAATGCCACAAAATCTGGATTTTGGACCATAGTGCAATGGCACGCACACCCCCCAATGATCAAGACGTTGGTTCGATCTTACGTTATAATGGTTTATTTTCTCCTGGCACGTCCTTCAGGTGTTTACCACCCAGCCACCGCACACCTCGGCCTCTCGGTCAGTTCTGTACACACTCTCGCTGCTGCTGCTCCTCCGCTTGCTGCCGCTTATGCTGCTGCAGCTGGTGCCGCTGATGCTGCTGAAGCTGCTCTTGCTGCTGCCGGTGATGCTGCTGCTGCCGATGCTGCTGCTGTATGGTGTTGAGTTATATATTATATTCATCAATCATGGTGGTTTACTTAAATTATTTGGAGGCAATTCAATCTGTCTCTGTCTTAGCTTCTAATCGGGATATTCTTACGGGATATTCTTACAGGTGATTTTAATTTGCCTGCTATAGCATGGTCTCTAGCGAATGAATCTACTATATCGTTGGTCTATTCTGAACAATTCATATGAGTTTGTTGATGGCCTTCTTAAAATGTCTTTATCTTAAGTCAATTTTGTGCGAAATTTAAATGGGCTGTTGAATCTGGTAATTGTACTTGGTCCTTCCAATTGTGCTGTTTCCCGGAACCAACCTCTTGTTAAACTTAACAATTGATTTGCCTTTTCTTCCACCATTACTTGGTGCAAATATGATACCTTGGACCCGCAGCTTTCGTAAAACAAATATTTTTAGAATTAATGATATCATCCTTTCTACTGATTGATCTTATCTGTACAATTGTATAGACATGTACTCAGCTATTACTTTCTTTTATAGTAAACTTGATCCACTTTTAGATAATTCTGTTCCTCCCAAGAGACAGGTGGTTTCTAGTAAGCCTCCTTGGTTCTCTCGGGAGTTATCCAACTTGAAAAATGTGAAGTCAAGATGCTATACGAAGTTTAAAAAAACTCGCCGTTCGTCTGATTTCATTCTGTATTCTGTTGCTCGCTCAAGATTTATGGTCCTTAATACGCTATGCTATAAGGATTACCTACGGCTCTGCAAATGTCAGTTTTCTCGTGATCCTAAGCAATTTCATAACTTTGTCAATACTAAACGTAAGACATCAGTGCATCCGTCTTCCTTGACGTTTGAAAATAATAAAGCTAACACTGATCAGGCAATTTCTGATATGTTTGCTGATTTTTTCAAAACATCCTGTTCCTCAACGGAATATCATGCAAATTTTCCCTATTAAAAAAGTCATGTAATGCTTGTGATCTGGTGATTGATAAAAGTTCGCTTCTCACCTGGTTGCAAGTTTTTTACAAATACTTTATGTAAACCAATATTAATGTTATTTTTGTTGTCTGTTGATGCATCTTTTTTACAGATATTTGGAAGGAATTATATATTATTCCTCTCCATAAAAATGGAAATGAAGATTCTAATTATAGGGGTATTTCCAATTTTTCTGTTATTTCTAAAGTTTTCAAATGGATAATTATTTCTCAATTGCAACATTTCTGCACATCTATTATTTCGCTATCCCAAGCGTGTCTTTGTGAAATGTAGGTCTACTACCTCTAAACTTGTAGAATTCACTTCTTTAACGATCGATGGATTCAGAAATTCAAAACAAACTGACGTCATTTATCCTGATTTCAGTAAGGCTTTAAATTCTGTTAATCATACGCTTTTGCTTATTAAGTTGAGCGACATTGGCTTTCAGGCAACCTTACTCTATTGGATTTGCGAGTATCTTACAAATAGAACACAGAAGGGACTTTTCATGACTTCCTATTTCAGTTCCATTCATGTGACGTCAGGGATGCCTCAGAGTAGTCATCCGGGCCCTTTGCTTTTCACATTCTTCACCAGAACAGGTCTGGGCGTACCCCCAACATCCCCACCTAAACCACAGCTGTTTGTGGCATGTGGAACTCCCTCGTCTAAGCCAACCTCAGCATTTTCAAGAGAATGGCAATGGCAAGTAAAAGCAATGTATACAAATGTTTAAGCTGTTTCGCAAGCTTGGAATGGTTTGAGGTCGCCCAAACTAGTCGAACGATGTTTTTGGAAATAAACTTGATTACCTTACGAGCGAACCCAGAGTAGGCCGCCATTCCCGACGCCTAAGGTCAAAATGTCGACTTTGTACGAGGGAGGATTGCTGCATGTTGAGACGCGCCAATTGATATACATCTACCATTCTTTTCAGGCGTTCTTCGGGGGTCCATGAAATGTTACGGAGTTTTGGTTGACTTCGTCGTATAAGGCTCCGGGTATCCGAGGTTCTCGACCCAGTACGATAAAGGCTTGAGTAAATCCCGTAGAGTCGCACACACTGGAGTTGATCGCCAGAGTGAATTCCGGTAGCAGCTGGTCCCATATGCTTTGACCGGCTTCGAGGTACTGCGATATCATGGTTTTCACTGTGCGATTAGCATGTTCCGTGGGATTCTGCTGAGGGGTGTATGGTGCGGTGTACTGTGTGTTTGACTCCAGAGCGTTGATAGTAGAGCTTGAAAAACTTGCTAGTGAACTGCGTTCCATTGTCGCACACCACTGAAGAATGAGTTCCAAGTCGTCCGATGGTCCTCTCTCGAAATGCTTTCTCTAGGGCTGTGGCGGTGGCTTTTCGAAGTGGTATCAGTTCCAACCATCTGCTGTAAGCGTCAAAAAAGACTAGAAGCAATGTATTGCCTTCCTTAGATCGGGGTAGTGGTCCCACGAAGTCCATGCAAACGACACTCGAATTTATAACCTTCCAGATAACATCGTAACTTGCGGACAGCCCAGACTATCGCAAAACACTCCTTTTCGGTTGCAGAGTAATTCTAAGCGTTGAGTGTGTACCGCTCCTAAACCATAGTCGCTGGCGTCGGTTTGTAGACAGAACTTCTCTCGAAAGTCCGGACAAGCGAGAACGGGAGCAGTCGTCAGACGGTTCTTGAGTTCCTCGAAGGCTTCCTGTTAATCTTTGCCCCAGTTCCACTTGACGGTCTTCATCAGCAGCGAGGTGATGGGTTGAACGATGCTAGAAAAATCGGGAACAAACCTGCGATTTCACGATGCTAATCCAAAACAGCTTCTTAGTTGATGAATATTCGTTGGGGGTGTTAGTTCTTTGACCGCAGCAACCTTGCCAGGGTCCGTGTGAATTCCTTGTCCACTGACAACATGCCCCAAGAATTGTAGTCTTCGTTTAAAAAATCGACATTTTGCTTGGTTGATCCTGAGATTGGCTTCTCGAAGGCGTCGAAGTACTTCGCGTAGGTTGAATTCGTGTTCTTCCAGAGTTTTTCCGATGACAAGGATATCATCCAAATAAGCAAAAGCATGGGGTTCCATCTCCACTCCGATGACACGATCCAAAGTGCCTTGAAAGGTCGCCGATGCTGAATGAAGTCCAAAGGGCATATCCTTCCATTGGAATAACCCACGTCCGGGTACGGTGAAGGCTGTGCAGACACGACTATCCTTGGCAAGGGGAATTTGCCAATATCCACTTTTGAGATCCAATGTAGAAATGAACTTAGCTTCTCGAAGCTTCTTGAGGATGCGATTGATTCGTGGCAGGGGGTAGGCATCTCGAATGGATTATTCGTTCAGTTGCCTGAAGTCGATACACATGCGCGTATCTCCTGTCTTCTTGCCTACAAGTACTATGGGAGCACTGTGGGGACTCTTCGATGGTTCGATCCGGTCTTCTTTCAGGAGCTGGTCTACAGTTTCGTTGATGATCTTCTGTTGGGATGGGTTCCTTGGATAATACCTTTGCTTCATTGTGTGGTCACTTTTTAGCGTGATGACATGTTCCGCGATTTGTGTTACTCCTTCCAATCCGTCGAACTTGGGTAGTTCTTCGGCAAGAAAGGATGTGATAACGGAGTCTAAAATGTCATCTTGCTCGGATTCAGGTGGCTCCAACTCAAAGGATACAATAGCTGGAGGTGCTATCTCTGATGTAACTGCGGCGGGGCTGGTGATGCTCCTCACGGGTTCTTCAGTCGCTGGTGGTTTCCTAAAGGGGTTTTTGCTGATAGCTTGGGCACAATGTTGAGGCAAGGGAGGACTTCGGGATACGTTTGCTTCCTTTGTGGTAGGCTTCTTAGGTTCTTGTAGCGTAACAGACATGTTTATCGATGAGACGAAGTCTTGCAGAGCTAGTCGGTAGCCTCCACATTCGATCGTCGTTCCAATTTTCTTCAGGAAGACCGTTCCGAGTAATAGTTAGTCCATCAAATTAGGCATGATGAGCAAAGGTACCTCAGCGACTCTTGCACCCAATTCTACCTTGATTAGTAGTGCTTGAGTGATCTCCTTGAGTGATCCGTCTGCTAGGTTGAAGCTGTGCTGAAGTGTTCACTGATGAAGCACTGTCCAGCGTTGCGACAGCAGTCTTTCCATTCAGTTTGACTTGGGCTAGAACACGACCTTGTCAAACCGAAGCATATTTATTGTCGAGGGAGTGCTGGCGCTTCTTTCGCTTGACCCTCGGACAAGTGAAGGCGCGCGCCGTTTCCCGAACGGCGATAAACTCGATGATGCGGACATTTCGTTTTCCGCATTCCCAGCAGAATAGTAAACGCTGGTTGGTGCATTCCTTAGCAAAGTGGCCGTCTTGTCCACACTTTCGGCAGGCTTTGCGAGTATTATTTGGGGCATCAGTCATTTGGTATGCGCTATGCTGGGTTCGTCGAGTCTTCGTTGGAGAACTCGGCATAGTTGAAATAATTTCCGATTTTTTATTTCCATTTCGCGTTTTGGTTTTTTTGGTTGTTTACTTGTGCAAACGCAAAATCAAATTTTAACAAAACGTTTATTAACATACAACAAAATCTCCCTTGGCGGTGTTGTTGTTTTTGTTAATTCTTTTGCGTTATAACTTACTCTCGCGCCTACGCGTACAAATTGTTGTTGCATGTGTTTAATTTGACGCGCTCTCCCGCTCATTCCTATTACTTATTGTTCGCCCTCTCGTCTATTTCTTTCTCGCGTCTGAGTGATACGTGCTTTCGTTTTGTGCTTTTGTTTGAAAGCTTTAAATATTAACCCTTGTGCTCAGATCTGGTCAGTATATTTATATTTTTATATTATTTTCTTCAATTTATTTAAAAAAAAATTATAATATCTGTCTGCTCTAAAAAAAACTGCAAATTTTCCACCGAGGCTAAAGATTGTCATGATTATATCTTCTGTTGGTTGTGTGAGAATCCCGTACATGTGAAGTGTGCGGGTCTCCCACCGAAGATTCAAGACACTATTAAAATCGGTGGAGGCTTGAAGTATGGATGTGATTCTTGCCACGGTATCGAGAATGAGATGCGGACTTTTATGAAACGGACCACTTTGATATCCTAATATCGTTTAAAAGCCCGGTAATTCCGGGCATTGAGGTTACTCCCATATCGCCTGGTAGTAACCTCGCATATAATGCGATAGTAGGCGTAGTATCCGATTTGTCTGGGCAATCTTCCAATCAAATACAAATTGCCGATAGTTTTCTCATAGGAGGCCCTGTTAGTGGCTTTGCTGCGTCAGCAGTTGCAACTCCCAATGTTGCAGCTGCTGTTGTAGCACCAAAGAAACATGTATTTGTTTCTAGGCTTGGCCCTGAAGTCACATCTGATGATGTTATAGCGTATATTCGGTCTGTGGTTAAAGACCCGAATGTTGCAGTGGAAAAGTTTAAATTTTTGTATGCCCAAGACATTTCGTCATTTAAAATAAGTGTCTCTGCCAACAGTTTTGACACTATATGTCATAAACGTTTTTGGTCAGAGCACGTTATAGTTAAAGAATATACTGTGAAAAAGAAAAATCGGCCACCGATTCGCCTGCCAAGTGCTGCTCAAGCTACTAATACTGTTTCGGGCACACCACCATCTGCTTACTAATCTCTATGTAGATAGCCTTTCTTTTACGAATAACATTTTAGCTTTTACGGATAAAACCTGACATTGCTGATGCATTTGTTTTTGCTTCAAACTTTTCTGTATTCAGATGTGATCAAATTCCTCGGGTGGGTGGAGGAGTTTTGATTGCTGTTGATGCTGCTTTACCATCTGAACAGATTCAGCCTTCTTATAATCAGGAGATTGAGTTTGTCAGTGTTAAGGTAGATTATCATTCTTTTTCCGCCTACATCACTTGTTCTTATATTTCACCGCAGTCTGACAGTATGGTCTTTAATATGTAATGCAATAAGGATTATCTACGGCGCTGCAAATGTCAGTATCCTAAGCAATTTTATAACTTTGTCAATACTAAACGTAAGACATCAGTGCATCCTTGTCCTTGTCCAACGTAATATCATTCAAGTTTTCCGTATCCGTAAAAAGTCGAACTGTAATTTTAATCCAGTGATTGATGAAAGTTCGCTTCTCAGCATGCTTAATTAAGTGAAACCTGTGTATTCACCAGGACCTGATGGTATACCTGGTTGCGTACTCAGGTTTTGTGCAAATGCTTTATGTAAGCCAATTTTGAAGTTATTTTTGTTGTCTGTTGACTCTACCTCCTTCCCAGCTATTTGGAAGGAATCATATATTATTCCTCTCCATAAAAATGGTAAAAAGTCCGAAGCTTTCAAACTATAGGGGTATTTCCAAATTGTCTGCTATTCCGAAAGCTTTTGAAAAGATATTTACTTCTCAACTGCAACATTTCTGTAGGTCTATTATTTCGCCATCCCAGCATGGGTTTGTGAAACGTAGATCCACTACCACTAACCTTTTAGATTTCACTTTAACAATCGATGGATTTCGAAATGCAAAACAAACTGATACTTATATATACTTATTTTAGTAAGGCTTTTGATTCTGTTAATCATACGCTTCTGCTTGTTAAGTTGAGCGACATTGGCTTTCCGCCAATTTTTCTCTGTTGGATTCCCAAGTATCTAACAAACAGAACACAGAAGGTACTTTTCAAGTCTTCCTTTTCCAGTTCCATTCATGTGGGGGTGTCTGGGGGGGGGGTCTGGGGTGCCTCAGGGTAGTCTTCTGGGCCCTCTGCTTTTTACAGTCTTTATTAATGATCTTCCCTCAGTTATGATACATTCGCGTGTGCTTATGTATGCTGATGACGTTAAGCTTTGTTTTAGTTATAAAGATTTGATTTCGCCTGCGTGCTTACAAGCCGATCTTAACAATTTCGAGTCTTGGTGCCGGCTCAACTTGTTAAACCTTAATACTACTAAGTGTAAAGTAATGACTTTTCATAGAACTTCTCCTCAACTGGTAACCTATTTTCTTAATCATAGTTTATTGGAACGTCTAACTGAGATAAACGATTTAGGTGTGCTTATGGACAGCAAACCAACTTTTAATACCCACATTTCCAACATGGTCGGTAAAGCAATGGGTGTTCTTGGTTTTATAATGCGGTGGTCGAAGGAATTCACCGACCCATATATAACCAAGATTCTCTTCACATCACTTGTACGGCCTATTCTAGAGTACGGTTCTTGTGTATGGTCGCCTCAGTACGAGACGCACCAAACTATAATAGAATCTGTACAGAAACAATTTCTGCTTTTCGCTCTTCGTGGCTTAAACTGGAATCGCAATGCCAATTTGCCTTCGTACTTCAGTAGACTTCTTTTGATTAACCTTCCTTATTTCATTAACCATAGAATTATACTTGGTGTAATCTTTATGCACAAGCTTTTGAATGGTGATATAGATTCGCCTGAGTTATTATCTCAGGTTAATCTATCTGTTCCATGTAGATCTTTGACTCGCTGTACTACTAACTATGCTTTGCATGAACCCTTTCGTGTCCTTTGTGCTGACTACAATCGGTTGTACCGAGCGATCAGCACAGAGTCCTCTCTTCCTATACTAAAAACTTATATTTTATGTTACTTAGCTCGTAATTAGCCTTAGTTATTCGATTTCATATTTCTTGTCTTCGTCCACGCGATACCGTGTCGTACGCTATGCGGCTGCGCCCCTCGGTCGGTTGGGCGGGAGGAGAAAAAGAATCCGATCCTGAATCGGTGGGCACGAATTGCACATTTTTCTCAGTAGGGTTTGTTACGAAGGCCATAGAATTTCCTTCGGGGCTTCCGTTCTTTATGGTTTCGTAGGTGATCACCAGTCTAGTGAGCTCTGCTAAGCTCCTGAAGTCGACGCGTCTTCCAACTTTTTGAAATCACCCCAGGTCACGTTTAGCAGGTCGCACGTTTGTCACCATCCTTCGGCTCTTCCGGAGAATAGAAGTGGCATCATGTTGGGCAGTGACTCCAAATCGATGTCGTAGGTGGCAGAAATTCCAGCTTCTCCAAGAAATATAACGGGTCTGCTGTGCCATCGAAAGAGATACCCCATTTGGATATCTTCTCCGCCATCACCGCCTGATTGATTGGATGTGGTGGGCGGTTGAGAAAAGCTTCCACCTCTCCTTTGCGTCGATAACTAATCCACTTGACGTCCATGTTTATTGGTTCAATGGTCCTTGACTTTTGGGATGTCGAATGAATTCGTTACGGTGCTTCACTGATCCTTAAGTCTTAAGTCCTTGGTCTGAGAAGATGATTGAATTGCTCTATCTAGCGATGGTCCTGGCGTTGCTAAGTGAGGCTTCTTGCGATGCTTGATGGTCGTCCTTGAAATGTTACATTAAGCGATGATCCTGGCAATGCTAAGCTTCCTTCTCCCTGTTACATACATTTTGGCGACTTTAATATACCATTTCATTCTATGAATGCATGGTATAAAAAGTGAAAGCGAGGGGATACGAGAAATAATCCGCGGGAATATTAAATATTCGTTCACTGCCGAATTATTAGCCAAGTGTGTTTGGGTCGATCCTTGGTTATGGTGGGTTTTTAATCCACGCTGATGTTAGTCTCCTTAAATCAAATTATAGACAAATGTATATTTATGTAAATTAAAATGTTATCTAAAATCTCGGGTCCCTGCTCGGGCGCCATCTGTAAGGTAGTTTTTCTCAGCTGGGGTACATATCTCAGTCTCCTCAGGGCCTCCTTACCAAAATATTTGTAAAGATACCGAGACTCGAGATCATTGGAGAATTGCTGATTCTAGATCGGACCACATCACATAAAATGGGGAAAAGGGAAGGGATACATGCATGACGACATGAATACGATACATATAATGGTTAGCTTCTAGTTGAGATGGGGGTCTGAGGCCTGAGGAGGGGAATGATCGATACCTCCTAGGGATTTACCCGGACAGAGATTCCAATCACCCTAACTACGGGTCGAACGAGGGGAAATGATGATCCATATCTCCTAGGGATTTACCCGGACAGAAATACGAATCACCCTAACTACTGGTCGAGGGTAACTAAGGGCTCAATCTCCAGCCGAAAATTGACCTAGTGACTAGAGAGAACCGGGATATACTACTTAATCTATACTGAGGCGGGGGGAAGGGGATCCAGCAGACCAGGAAAGGGATTGACCCGGAATCCTGGCTTACATGGACTAACTACTGAGCTTAAGCTTAGGTTAATATGGACAACACAAAGACGAATATTACATGTAGAATGGGAAAGAGGTAACACAAACACACACACACACACGAGGACCCGTGCAAGTTGAGACACAGTTGATAGGTTCGGCAAACAAGAACCATGTTAAAGCAAGGAGCAGATCAAGGATTTGTCATAGCCGATTTGTCACCTGGCCGTTTATTATTCCTGTCACCGTTGTAACCATTATATTGTTTGTTTCCTATATTATCATTTCTATTTCCTCCTTTGTTGTTTCCTCTGTATGTATTATTATGGTTTTGATTGTAATTTTGGCTTTGCCGATAATTCTGGCCGTAATTGCGATTATTATTATTACTGTTATAATATCCGCGACCATTTCCTCTACCGCGGTAATTAAATTTTTTTGTATAATTGGCTAACCAATACCATATTTCCTTATATTTAATAAAAACGATATGTATATATGCTGTATGCTTTGTACAATACATATGCGCTCAAAATTACCACAATTATTAATAAAAGTACATTTGTCAATTTCAAATCAATGTTTGAAGTCCACTATTTTCGTATCTATTGGTCCCATATTGGGTAGTTCAAATATATCATCAAACTTGCTTATTTTGTTATCGAACATTCATTAGTTAAATAATTAAAATTTTGGTTTTGAAATTTTTGAAGAAAATTTTTTTTTTTTATAAAAAAAGAAAAAAAAAATTTCCTTTCGCACGACATGTCTAATGGTATGCTGCTATTGAGCGTATAAGGTTCCGCTCAATTTTATAATGGTTTTTTACAATTTGTTTTACTATATATATATGTTCATTGTATTATTATTAATATTTTTTTTCAAATTTTTAAATAATATTCGTATGGATAATGTTGTCTGCTTTGATTGATGTCAGCATTAGCTGGGCGTCGCCGGTTAGCACGCTGATGCTCCCTCAGTGGCGTAAAGCGGCCTCCTTTTCACGCTTGTTGTCTCTGTTGCTGATGTCCAGGACCTATGGGCTCAGGCGGTACCGGTGCCGGTCATCGCACCAGTTTTGTGCATGGGCACCTCTTCTCTTGTGGTAGTGGCACTTCCTTGGGAGGAGTTGGTTTTTTAGTATTAATTGTTTTCATTGTATGTATATCTGAGTGAGGGTGAGATTTTGGGTTTTTTTCGATTATTGACTTTAAAAAGTTAAGTTCGTGTTGCAGTTTTTGTGCTACTACCCACACAGGTGGTGCTTGATTTGAATATAATAGCCACTTAATGTGTGCTATTCTTTTCTTTATGTTATGTAGTAATTTTCCCATGTAAAGTTAATTTCTCTGTTTGACACTTCCAAATTCTTCCTTCTGTTCTCCTCCTCTGTAGTTGCAAGTTCTTTCTTCTGTTTTCCTCCTCTGTAGAACTCTTTTGTCCAGGTCAGATTTTTTTATACCCTTGCAAAAAGGGTCACTTTTGGTCAGAAGTGTGCAACGCATAGAAGGAGGCATCTCCGACCATATAAAGTATATATATTGTTGATCAGCATGACAAGGCGAGTTCAAATCCGTTTGTCCGTCTGTCTGTCTGTCTGTCCGTCTGTCCGTCTGTCTGGATCAACAGCTTCTCCTCCTAGACCGCTATAGCTACAGAGCTGCAATTTTGCACGAAGTCTTGTATATACTGCAGGCATTGTATATCTCGGATTCATCCGGATCGGACGACTATATCATATAGCTCCCATAGGAACCGTCGGTCGAAAATAGAGTTTTAGATCAATAACTTCGTTGTTTTTCATCTGATTGTTCTAAAACTTAAGTTTACTATACATCTATAGGTCCTTGCCAAATTTTATCAAGATCGGACTACTTTATCATATAGCTCCCATAGGAACAATCGGACCAAATATAGTTTTGCTTCTAAAAACTGTTTTGTTTCTATTGCGATCATCACCAAACTTAGTAAATAACATTTGCACATAATAAATTATAATCCTGCCAAATTTGATCAAAATCGGGTAACTATATGATATAGCTGTCATACAAACAAATGGCAAACTGCATGCTGCATCTCTACATACATGCATATGCATGCGTGCCGTGCTATAGCGTGTGGATTGAGGGTTTTTCACAAAAGCCTATTCATTTTGCGATCTCCATTTAGGGACTGAGTAACGCAAGAACTTGCAAGGGTATACAAACTTCGGCATGGTCGAAGTTAGCCCGGCCTTCTGGTTTTTTATTGGATTTAATGTTTGATCCTCTTCATAGAGTCTTCACTTGTAATACATGTTTCATTCTCAATTCTTTTTTTTCACAGTAATTCATGACACTTGTCACGGTCGCCATGTACAATTATTACGAAAGTTTTTTATTGTGTACAGCTAAACCGCGTAGCTGCACTGCCAGTGACACCGGCAGAGGGGCGGTAAGCTTATGTATTATAAATGTTTACATAAGAATAAGTATATATGTAAGCTGCCGCAGCGGGAGAGTGAGGATGTATCATATTGCTTAGCGACAGTGTGGTCGCGCGTGTTAGATCTGCCGACTAACAACTATTGTTATTACTAAATCCAAGAATTCCAAATTTTGTTAAAATAAATGTATTATAAAAATTGATACCCTTAAAAAGGAAGGTGTAATATACTTATATAAATGGTGTAACTATTTAATTATTAAGTATTTATTTGTGAAATTTGATTAATCAGTCCAAATGCATTTTTAATTCGTTTTTTCCTTCCTGACACACTTGTTTTATTCATCTACATTAATTAATTCAAATGGTCCCCGAAATTCATTGTCAAATTTATGACCTGAGCCATTTCCGTCCATCCGTAAGAGACTAAAAAATAAACTGTAAAAAATAGAGCTATCAAATTTAGAATGTACACTCTTCCGCCTTCGGAATTCAATAAGTAGTGATTTTCTCCCGCAATATTTATCGTATCGTAATTTAATTTGGCACAGACATACATGTTATGAACATCTTTCATTGTAGCGAATTTTTCTGCCACGCACCCATCCACCCCAAATGTATCGTAATTTATTTTAGCACACTTATACATGTTATGAAAATCTATCGTTTGTGACGATATATCAATCTATCGACACAACACCTATCGATGGCGATAACGCTCAATGAAGAGCAGTGCTTTTTAGCCTAGCCTGGCCAACCACTCGCCGCTCACTCGTTTCTCCGTTCACCTATTTCGCCACTCACGATCATCGCCGCTCATGCTCTTCGCTTTCGCCGCTTATGCTCTTCGCCTTCGCCGCTCATACTCTTCGCCGGCGCTTTCTCAAAAGCCCAAAAAGTAATGGTGATCGGGCCGACGCCACGCGCCGGTGCCAACTGATACTACATACATGCGATCAGTCACGTAGGCCACTGGGTATATTCGGCTATGCGTAAGAAAGGGACGGAAATAGGAAGCTGAGAATGGCTGATGCAGTGGCGCAGCTGCACCCGGTATCGACGCGCGCCAAAGCGTCACGTCGAAAAACAGGCCAAATTGGATGGCGAAAATTTGTCCGGCATTCAATATAGTCAAGACCAAGGAAACGAACACAAGTGAGAAGTGAAGTGCGACAGACCAAACCACAAGACAACAAAGGACGAGGATCAAGGACATAAGACCAAAGCTGGCATAAGGACAACGCTCATGGACAACGTGAAAAGGATAACGCAAGGACAAGGATATACAAGCATAAACACCCACATCGGAGACGGGAGGAAGTACAACAAGGAACACAAGGACGAAACGAGCGAGCGAGAGGGAAACGGCCAGGTGAGTCGGCGCAGGCGCCTCGTACGGAGAATATCTCCATAGCTAGCCTAGTATAGTGATTCAAGTGTGTGGCGAAAAAAATATGAGAATATAATAAAATTGCACAAGGTATTGATGAAGAGCAAGAAACCTATGAAAATATTTAACATGGTTCTTGTTTGCCGAACGTATTAACTGTGTCTCAGCTTGCATGAGTCCTCGTGTGTGTGTGTGTGTTTGTGTTACATCTATCCCATTCTACATGTGATATTCGTCTTTGTGTTGTCCATATTAACCTAAGCTTAAGCTCTGTAGTTAGTCCATGTCAGCCAGGATGCCGGGCCAATCCCGTTCCTGGTCTGCTGGATCCCCTTCCCCCCACCTCAGTATAGATTAAGTAGTACATCCCGGTTCTCTCTAGTCGTTAGGTCAATCCTCGGCTAGAGATTGAGCCTTTAGTTACCCTCGACCCGTAGTTAGGGTGATTGGTATCTCTGTCGGGGTAAATCACGAGGAGGTATCGATCATCATTCCCCTCCACAGGCCTCCGACCCCCCATCTCAGCTAGAAGCTAACCATTATATGTATCGTATTGATGTCGACCTGCATGTATCCCTTCCCTTTTCCCCATTTTATGTGTTGTGGTCCGATCTAGAATCAGCATTTCTCCAATGATCTCGAGTCTCGGTATTTTTACAACTATTTTTGTAAGGAGGCCATGGGGAGACTGAGATATGTACCCCAGCTGAGAAAAACTTCCTTACACGTTCCACCAAATTTCATATCAAATCCTTCAAATCTGAATATAAATGCCCGATGTTTCCCTATCTGAACGGTCCTTAATATTACAGAATAATATTTTTAAAAATAGACTGACCAATATTCTTTGCACTTTTTTATTAGGTATTTAGCCAAATTATTCATATCCGTTGAACGTTTTAGTTAATGGGCCTATAGTATCGACTAAAAATGTGTTAAGGTGTTAAAATCATAGGCTGAGATTTATTCAATTGTGTATGTAACAGGCAGAAGGAAGCTTTTCCGACCATATAAAGTATATATATATTCTTGATCAGTTTCAATAGCCGATTCGATTGAAATAGCTGTCTATTCGCTCGTACGTCTGTAGGTTCATCGAAGTTGATTGTGCATCATCGCACTTGTTACGTGTCGTTGTTTCAATAACGTTAGATCATTAAATTCAGTGTTTTACACATGTTATTTGGCAGTTCATTATAAATCCAAACGTCCGTGCCACTTTGATTATTTTAATTGCGACACAATAAAGGGTGGACCGAAGCGTGTCAAAAAAAATAATAAACTTGGTCAGCGTCCACTACACGAGTCTATATTCTAAATTTGGCAGCTCTATCATTTATAGTTGCTGAGATTTCTGCACGGACATGGCTATAATCAAGAATATATATACTTTATAGGGTCTGAAATTCTTCGTTCTCCCTGATTCATACATTTTGGCGACTTTAATATGCCATTTCATCATATGGATGCATGGTGTAATGAGAGCTAAATTCAACCTTCTGCAAGTATTTTAAAAAAGAGAGTGATCTGAGCCGACGAAAAGGTGTAAAAAGGACAGCAGTGTTTCTGCATAAACGTAAAATCAATTAATCCACGACTTGTTGAATACATTGGAACCAGAGTTGAATAATATACATATATACGCTATGGTCTTTGAATTATAAGAATCTAGTATGAAAATGGCGGTTTAGTGTGGTAGAAGATTTGGTGCAGCTTTTAAAATGAACCTGCTAAGTCAATTCACTTACCAAAATATCCTCATTTGGAATGTTTTCAAAATTAAAAGTTCGCAATGAGAAATTATTATCTAATGTGCCCAACAGTACATCCAATTGAGTGTTAATCATATACCGATCCGCTTCTCGGCACTGATACTCGACAGCATTAAATACAACCTGGCCAAACTCATAAAGTCCTAGCCTCACAAACACTTTAAAAACATCATAAAAAATACCACCGCGTTGATGCGAAAACACAGGGTATATATTTAAATAGATACCCCATAAACTATACGGGGCCAAGGAGGCGCTCGTACGTGTTTGTTTTATATGATCTTCAAAGCGCCAACGAGCATAGGCACATCCGGGCTCATAGTTAAAACGTTTGTAGTAGCAATAAAGTAAAATCCAACCATCGTGCTGATAGTTATGGCGATCTGCATATTGTGTGATGCTATTAAGTAAGCACTCTGTAGCATTAGTCGATGTTGCGATGTTGCTCCTGGTGTCCACATAGTTGATGTAGAGTTCTATCCAACCTCTTGATACAGGCTAATATAAGCACAAATAAGTCAAAAATTAAAAATATTACTTACGCAAAATATTCGTAGACTTCTGCTATTCTCCTCGACGTGTTAAAGTAGGATCTAGCCTTCCTGTAATCGCGAACTTCTACATACGCTATCAAAGTGTAGAACTCAAAAAGATCTATATTTCGATTATCAGTGCAAACCTGAAATTATAAAAAAGGTTGTTTTAGTTGTAAAATACATTGTGGTCATTTTTTTCGTCTGTATAGTGACTATCAGAGCTAGACTCAGCACAAACAAAATCTATGGTATATGGAAAGGTGCAAGTGGATTTTCCATTTGCTATGACTGGCACTTGTTAAATGTCGTTGTTTCGGGAGAGATTGTGCTAAATGGAGACTGGACTAAATATAACGAATGGATTAAACATAAGGAATGACTTCTGGGAGCCGGTGATAGGCACAGACCAATGAATTCGTGTTTATTGTGAAATACTTGGGCTATGGCAGGACCTGTGTGATTCGCTGGAGGTCCTTTTCCCCGCAGCCGATCCTGTGGATGATCCTGATCTTCTATATGTTCCCGAATGATTAGCTTTCCTCGTGCTCTTCTGCTTTGACTCGATGATTCACTCGTTCTGTGCGTAGTCTTTTCGCAGCACAATACAGGATGGTGTTCGGGGTACTTTATCTGGGTTCGAGTTCGACTCCGTCTTCTGATCTAACCTGACCTCCTACTATCTCCACACTTCCATTTCCGGCTAGCTTCCTTCTGTACAGGGATATTTCCTGAAATTTTCCCCTCAAGGATATCTCATGAGGTCCTTATCATGGCAAGGATACTTTCTGAATATACAATACTCCTCCAGGATTTCTCTCGTTTCCTCTAAACCTTGTTTAAGGACAATTTCTGAACTTTTCCCTCTCAAGGATATTTATTCGATCAAGGATACTACTGAGCCCAAAATATTAGACCCGTTGAAGGATATTTCCTGAACTTTTCCTCTTGATTTCTTCGCTTCTGGATACTTGACGATTTGAACCCTCAAGATTATGCTTTCTTCGCTTCAGGACACTTTATGATCCTCCTTGATTTGCTGCGGCCTTTATATAGGCCTCCTGGCCTCTGGATGCAGCTATTGCAGTACCGCGATACAGGCATGCAGCAACTTTATATAATATTGTCTCCCGCGCACCTTGTGTTCCTTAGCTGGTGATATCGCCGCCTTTCCTTTCTCCTCTTGTTTCTTTTCCGACCTCCAACTTCACCTCGTGACCCCCTCATTTGGCAACTCCTTCACGCACCTTGGTGGTTTTGTCTTCGACATCTCCGAGTCGACGTGTCGACTTCCGTCTTCCGATGGCCGAGAAATTATACCTCTTTCCTGAAAAATTGGCATTTTTCTGCGTTTATCTTGAGGTTTGCTTCCTTTAACCTCTGAAATATTTTTTTGAGAAGCTGGATATGGTCCTCCTTTGATTTGTTCACCACGATGATGTCGTCTTGATACGCGAATGCGTGCGGCATCATCTCGGGGCTTATGGCTTGATCTACCGCCCTTTGGAAGGTTATCCGAACGGTGATGCCGTTCTATTGGAATAGGCTTCTTCCTGGCACTGTTAACGCTGTCATGCTGTCTGCTATCCACTTCTAGAGGGATTTGCCAGTATCAGTCTTTTAGCTCAAAACTGCTGATAAATTTCGCCTCCTTTAACTGGTTTAGTATATAGCCGATCCGAGGCATCGGGTATACATCCTTCACCGACTTCGCGTTGATTTGCCGAAAGTCGACGAACGTTCGCCATTTTCCTGTTTGTTTCTTCTTTACCAATACTATTAGGGAACTGTATGGGCTTCTTGACGGCTCTATAAATCCCATTCTGAGTAATTCATTTACCTTGTCATCGATCTCTCCTTGCATTTTTGGATTCTTTGGATAATATCTCTGCCTGACCGCTGTATCATGCTTCTTTCTGATCCTATGGGTTGCTATTGTTGACGTTCCTGTAATCTTGGCCACCTCTTAGCTCCTCCCCTAAAAATGCATCGATGTTTGATTGATCGATTCGCTCTTGGTGCACCATGATAGATATCCTTTCTACTAGTCTGCCGCCGATTCTCTTTAGAGATGGGAAATTCTTCCGCTAGTTGCATCAAGTCATACATTATCCTGATGTAGGGCGGCTGGTGTGCATCATTCTGGGCATCATCTTCTACTAGTCTTCTGTATGTTTCTAAGGGTTGCATTGAAAGTGCGTCTGCCACCACGTTCAACTGGCCTTTCCTGTATGCGATTTCGAAATCTAATGCTCATCTTGCTAAGCGTCCTGTTGGGCTCTGTCGCGACCTTAAAGTGATATCCTTCTAAATATGGCTTGAGCTTCCTTATGGACCACACGATCGCTAGACATTCTTTTTCTGTGGCTGAGTAGTTTTTCTCAGATGGGTATAGAGATCTGCTTGCGTACGATACGACACTTTTACTTTTTGAGTCAATATAATTAATTACAATTAAAATTCAGTCCAGTTTGTGCTCCCAAAGAGACCAGACGTGTTACGGATAGCCGAAAGCCTAGCTTGCCAAATCTCATCATCTCGCTGCGTTCTTTTTTTGTTAGACACTGGTTTACCGGTGCAAGTAACAAGTGCACAAAACAAACTCAAAAATAAAAATAACAACAACAAAGGCAAAGAGCAGTTGCTCAAAATCTGGCGGAGTGCAATAGCCCGACGACAACAACTACAACAATGACTTCAGCAATGAATAGACTTCTGAAAACAAGTTACAGTGAACCAAAATATATCAACATAAATAGAACAGACAATAATACTTTTGAAAATAAGTCTCCATTTATGATAAAAAAAAGTGATAGACTACGTTTGCAACGGAGTAGTCGAAATATGTAAAAAAACAAGAATGGGAGCTCTACTTATAAAAACGAAAAATAAACTGCAAGCTGATACATTACTTAAAATTACCACATTTAGTGATTTTATCATATCAGTTTCGGAACATAAAACTCTTAATTTCTCCAAGGGAGTTATTTACTCCAACGATCTACGAAATATTGATGATGATACCATATTAAATGAATTAAAATCTCAAAATGTAACTGAAATACGGAAAATTCTAAAGACCGAAAACAACACAACTAAAGAAACTGGACTCATAATCATAACATTCGCTTCACTTACCCTCCCAGAGGCTATCATGATCGGCTACAAACGAGTAAACATACGACCGTATATTCCACTCCCTTTGAGATGTCGCAAATGTCTTAGACTAGGATACATAACATTCAAGTGCAATTCATTATCCAAATCGTGCTCTAATTGCTCTGCTGAAGAACACACTCTGGAAAATGAAACTTGCGACATCCCAAAATTTTGTATTAACTGCAAATACGACAGTCAAAACAATCACAGTCCATTTGACAAATCATGCCCAGCCTTTCTCAAACAAAAAGAATTAACTGCAATCAAAACTCTGGAAAAGGTAGACCACAAAACTGCAACACAAATACACCATTCTCGTCATTCGAAACAATCTCTATACTCTACAACGGCTAAACAACAAACAGTACAAAACATCACTCAACAATCATCAACAACAAATTAACTAATCAAACCCCTAGCCCAAAGAACGAACCCAATCCCATCAAGCACCAGCAGCAAATAAGATCCACCACATCTTACAGAGACATCGAATCACTCATGGACACCACACCAATCAACGACACACCTTCCGCTTCAACACCGCAAAACAATAGCAGCCTTCACTCCACTCTAACTGAAGACCTAAAACTAAGAATATATACAAGTAAACAAAACAACCTAACCAAAACTCTGAAGTCAAAAGAACATATTGAATCAAAAACTAAAAAATTCAAGACTGCTTCACTGCACAACGGCAGTGAAGGTGTCTAAACACTACTAACAACTCAACTTTCTACAACTTAACACTAACACTTTTAGAGTAAGCAACCAATAGGCAACTAATACACATATGTTAAAAATAATTCAATGGAATTTAAACGGATATATGAATAACTATAACCAGTTACAGATCCTCATAAAAAACCACAATCCAAAAATCATATCCCTACAAGAAACCCACATTCACTCTACCCTTAACATTCCCGTCCCCATCAACTATACCCTATATCACAGAAACACTGCTATAAACGGACATGGAGGCGTAGCTCTCCTGGTTCATAACTCCATACAACAACATAACGCAAACCTCAACACATCCGGTTTTGACTCCATCGCAGTGACAATCCATTCCAAAATCAAATTTACTATTGTCTCATCATATATACCTCCCACTAAAACATTCAGAATTCAAAATTTGAGAGACCTGTACGGCACTACACAAACACCCTTATTAATAACTGGGGACTTTAATAGCTGGCATAAAAGCTGGGGGTCCCGAACAAACAATAGTAGAGGCAATACTATTTTCAAATTTATTAATCAAACCTCACTAATCACACTAAATAACGGCTCACCAACCCATTTTACTACTCACCACACATTCACACACATAGACCTCACTATCGCTTCATCAATCCTATCACTCAATGCAGACTGGTATACATGCAACTCCTTATCGGGCAGCGACCACTATCCAATCCATATAAACCTTTTCGACCGTAACAATATCAATAATGCTATAGCTAAACCCATATTTAAATTGGATAAAGCCAACTGGGCACTTTTCCAAACACTTACAGAGAGACTTTCCACCCAACCCCCCTTGTTAACATTAATATGATTCACATGTCATCTCCCATAGCCCAAAGCGTAGAAACAGACATCACCATGATTGAACTGCTAGCGGCACTCAATCAGTTGAAAGGAAAAACTCCAGGCAGAGATCGAATAAGTTACCAAATGATTAAGAACCTACCCCCTATGTTACTGCAAAGAATTCTAAACCTCTATAACAGCATCCTTAATACCTACATATCCCCCAACAATTTAAAGTCAGTACCGTCATACCTATCCTCAAGCCAAACACAGATAAAACCTCCACCAATTCTTACCGCCCCATCTCGCTCAATCCATGTTTATCCAAATTACTCGATAAGATTGTGTCGAAACGACTGTGGTGGCTAGCGATCAACTGCAAGCTACTAGACAGTCGTAAAATGGGTTTTAGAAAGGGGAAATCAGTGTCTGATTCCCTAGCTCTGCTAGATTACCAGATCACTTCCTCTTTATCAAAATGTAACCACATCTCGATCATCTCATTAGACTTCACTAAGGCATTCGACAAAGTGGGTATCCACTCCATCTTAGACGAACTAGTTGAATGGAAAACTGGTCCCAAAATAACTAAGTACATTTGCAATTTCTTATGCAACAGAAAAATAACTGTCCTCAATAACAAAACGTACTCCAATACACTTCCTTTAGAAAACGGGATTCCGCAGGGCTCCCCTTTGTCAGTCATACTCTTCGCTATAGACTTCAACAAGCTAAACAAAATAATTGCCCAACATAAGGAACTTAGCTTTAACGCCTACGCTGATGACTATACAATTGTTTCTAAATTAAAAAAGAATCAGTCTCTCTTGAATATCGACTCACTCTTTGTAAACATCAAGGATTGGTGCACTTACTCCGGTGCTTCTCTCTCAGTGGAAAAATGCAAACACCTACACATTTGCAGGAAAAAGAAGTGTAACTTCGCCCTCAAACTACTAGGTATTACCATAGCAAAAAACTACAAATGGAACATTCACATAGACAATTTATCTGTTCAACTTGCAAAACGGCTAAATATAATTAAATGCCTATCTAACAACAAATTCAGCTGCAATGTAAACACTGTTATTTATGTCATTAAATGCGTAATAATGTCAAAGATCGATTTTGGCATACACTTGTATGGATATGCACCAAAATCATTATTAAGCAAACTCAAAACAATTTACCACTCAGCCATTAGACTTGCCTTCAATGCATTCCGCACTACTCCAATTAACAATTTATTACATGAAGCAAATATATTGCCAATAGAATACAGGACGTTACACGCAATTCAAAAAAACTTTAAAATCATTTTAAATTCCAAGAATTCACAGCTGGAGAACATTTACAAAAAAATCGTAAAATCCAAAAAAATACCAAAACTACCTTCTTCGCTATTTCACACAATAAAACAATGCAGAGAACTTAATATTGAAATATCCCCCGTTACATATAAATCAGAAAACAAACCTAGCTGGCTATACAATTACAGAAACATAATAAACACCGAACTACACACTTCACTTAAATCAGACACACCAGCCTCAATATACCAACAAAAATTCAAAGAAATAAATTCTACTTCGAACAGAAAACTGCTGTACACTGACGGTTCCAAAACCATAGACGGTGTAACATACGCTGTAGCAACGGAAAACTCCGTAATCTCCCAACAGATACTACCCGACTACACCTCTATCTTCACAGCCGAAATCGCGGCCATTCTTGCAGCCTGCATATATGCAAGCAATCAAAGAGGCAAATTCACCATCTGTTCCGACTCCCTTTCCGCAATACAAGCAATAAAGAACACCAATAAACAGAGCTACTATACCACATGCATTAGGAACATATTAAACAAATACGAAAATAACAAAATATCACTGCTTTGGGTTCCCGGTCACAGCGAAATAACAGGAAACGAGACCGCTGACGAAGCAGCCAAAAACGCCAAAATATTCCCTCTCATTATGGAAAATACTCATAACCCCACGGATATCCTAAACTTCCTAAAACAAAACACAAAGACATACAAGGAACTAATATTCACTAATACATCGCAACACTACAAGAACGTTTCCCAAGACAAAACGACAACAATTAACACCTCTCGAACTGATATATTGAAATTTACCATATCCTTAACAAGTCCCCTCCTCCAATATGTACACACTGCAACGCACCAATCAACATTTCTCATATACTTATTGATTGTCCGTTATATCAACAGGAGAGATCAAAATTTCTTAAACCAACAATAAAAGAAATAACGTCATACCAAAATTTTGAAGATACTATTGAATTCTTAAAAGCTACCAATATCTACCATCTAATTTAGCCATATAGTCAATACAAATGTAAATATTAAATGTAAATGTTAATAATAATATTAATACTAGATTAATTTGATTTAATGTTAAACATACACACAATAAGCTTAAGGCCTTAGTTGCTATAGCTTAATTTCTCAAATTACGTGAAATTTACAATTTCGCGTAAATCTCTTAATAATAACGATAAACAGCTTCGATCGTATGGCCGCCCCTCAATACGGTCTCGCTCTCAGCAATTCTGCTTCTATCCCAGCTTCTCCCCTTTTGACAAGCAGAGCCTTCACCCGTCTTTCGGTCTCGCTTGGCCCCCACTTACTCTCATCTGTGCTCACATTCCGATTTCCTTTTTGCGCGACCGAACACACCCTCACACGCACAATGTGCGTGTGTTTCGGCTATCTCTCTCTTTCTCTTCTCTATAGCGACAATGCAGTTGTTATCGCTGCATGCTTTCGTTGCTGCTTATGCTTGCAATCCAGACTTTGCAATTTGTTTATGCTCACCTGCAATGGTTTGGTTTAGCCTTTGTGAATTTCGCATTTGTTTATGCTTAGCTGTTCATATTTGGGCTTTTGCGTTTATTGTTTATCATTATTGTTTTCACTTTGCACGCCGTTATTTTGCCGACGGCAAACAGCCATTGGCGCTGTATTCATGCTGCGGGCGCTACCGTTGCTGCGTGGGCTATTTATGATCCTTACACTCCCCTCTTTCCTCGGGAGAACAATTCCCTGCCCTGTCCCTTGCTCCTTGAGTGGCTATTGCTGAGTATCTTTTCGATCATGTTGAAGGATTAGAGTTTTTTTTTCCTTTCTGCATCGGGCTTTTTCCCGTATGCATGGCTTGTTCCGCTTCTTTTCATTACTAAGTCTAATTTCTAATTTTTTTCCCATACTTCTCTCATATCCCACCTACATTTCTTCTTGCTCAATGAACGAATTTCCTTTCCTCCTTTCGTTTCCTCTTTCTCGAATATTCAGAATATTCAGTTTTTAGAAGCAAAACTATATTTGGTCCGATTGTTCCTATGGGAGCTATATGATATAGTAGTCCGATCTTGATAAAATTTGGCAAGGACGTATAGATGTATAGTAAACTTAAGTTTTATAACAATCAGATGAAAGTTATTGATCTAAAACTCTATTTTCGACCGACGGTTCCTATGGGAGCTATATGATATAGTCGTCCGATCCGGATGAATCCGAGATATACAATGCAGTATATACAAGACTTCGTGCAAAATTGCAGCTCTGTAGCTAAAGCGGTCTAGGAGGAGAAGCTGTTGATCCAGACAGACGGACAGACGAACAGACAGACAGACAGACGGACAAACGGATTTGAACTCGCCTTGTCATGCTGATCAAGAATATATATACTTTATATGGTCGAAGATTGCCTCCTTCTATGCGTTGCACACTTCTGACCAAAATTAATATACCCGTTTTGCAAATGTATAATAAAACCAGAAGGCCGGGCTAGCTTCGACCATGTCGAAGTTTGTATACCCTTGCAAACTTGGTGATGATCGCAAAAGAAACGAAAAAGTTTTTAGAAGGAAAACTATTTTTGGTCCGATTGTTCCTATGGGAGCTATATGATATAGTAGTCCGATATTGATCAAATTTCGAACGGATGTTTGGATGTATAGCAAACTACCAAATGTTAAGTTTTATAATGATCAGGTGAAAAAGAACGAAGTTATTGATCTAAAACTCATTTTTTGACTGATGGTTCCTATGGGAGCTATATGATATAGTCGACCGATCCGGATGAATCCGAGATATACAATGCCTGCAGTATATACAAGACTCCGTGCAAAGTTTCAGATCTGTAGCTATAGCGGTCTAGGAGGAGAAGCTGTTGATCCAGACAGACGGACGGACGAACAGACAGACAGACAGACGGACAAACGGATTTGAACTCGCCTTGTCATGCTGATCAAGAATATATATACTTTATATGGTTGAAGATTGCCTCCTTCTATGCGTTGCACAAGCTGTTGATCCAGACAGACAGACAGACAGACGGACAGACAGACGGACAAACGGATTTGAACTCGTCTTGTCATGCTGATCAAGAATATATATACTTTATATGGTCGGAGATGCCTCCTTCTATGCGTTGCACACTTCTGACCAAAATTAATATACCCTTTTTGCAAGGGTATAAAAATTATTTTCAAAAAAATAATAAACATGAACATTTTATTTAATGTATGGAGTCGAACTCCCTTTCAAAGTTAGGTAGCATAGAAAAGACAGAAGAAATAAAAAGAATGTTATACCATCAGTCGAAAGTAGCGGATTTAACCGCGAATGTTATCAATACAGTTGAGACATCTTTACTCGACCTAAAGTTTATAACTATTTTGATAGTCGTAATTGTCGTTTTGCTAATCAGAGTAGAGCCATTGAATTAGATCAAATTAAAAAAAAAAATACAGAGAAGTTGCCATATTAAAATATGGAATGGAATGTTTTAGTAAAAAATGTTAATAATACCAAGGAAAAATTTATTAAATCATATAACTGCATCAATAAATTTACAGTTATTAGAGTAGAAACCTTAACTTTACACATAAACAATTTGATCCAACAATACAACAATATTGTCGTAAAAGTTCAATTTGTCGAGGACAAAATATCGCTCATACACAAAATGCAGTGCTATACTTTAATAGATTCCTTAAATGAAAGATTACAAAAAATAAGCACGAGAAGGAATCTGTAATTAAACATGTCAGAAAACCTAACATCACTAGCTGATTTTGATGCAAATCAACAACAACCGAGCTAAACGAATCAAAGCCAACAGCCGATATTAAACAAGATAGCGACATTGAAACGTTGCAAGATAAAAAAAACTCCTGAAAACATGGCACAAACAATTGTGGATTTTTTGAAACTAGCAACAAGTCTTATACCAGACTATGATGGCATGGCAGAAAATCTACAAAGTTTGCTAGATTCACTAAATCTAGTGCAAACAGTAAAAGGTGAACATGAGCAAACAGCCATAAGTCTAATTAAGACTGAACTAAAAGGCCATGCAACCAATTTGATTAGCAACGAGCGAACAATAGCTGCGATTTTTACTCAGTTATCAAAAGCAGTGAAAGTAGAATCAGTAGAAGTAATATCTGCTAAAATCCTCAATCTGCAGCAAATAAATAAAACTGCTAGCCAATACACCCAAGAGGTGGAAAAACTCACAATCGCCTTTGAAAGTCCCTAAATCAGTGAAGGAGTAACCCTAGCACTTGCTAACAAATACAGCACTGCACAAAAATATGGCACAAAATTTCTCCATTGAAAAGGTGATATTTATCATGCAAGCATGCATGCATAAACAGTTGTACTGAGATAACAGGACAAAGTAACACAGTTTTTCACTATCGACGAGGTACAAATTACAATAACAGGAGAGGCCGATGTTATAATCGCGGCAGAAATTAAAGCTACAACAATAATAACAACAACTATAACAACAATAATAATAACCGTGGAGGAAGACGAGGCCAGAATAGAGGAAGAGGCCGAGGTAACTTCAACCAAGGTTATAACACCAACAACGTCAGACTAATACAAAATACGTCGGAAAACCATCAGAACCTTTTAGGCAACACACAGTAAATTCGAAAGTTTACACTATCAATCTATCTTAGTCTTAACATATTTGTTTGCTTCATCAATCACTCAACCAAAACATTTTTAACAGATACTGGTGCAGATATTTCACTTCTAAATATAAACTTTGATATTAAAGACAAAATTTTAAACATCGAAGGCATAGGGCTAGGAATAATTAAATCCCAAGGCTCACAGCAATAGAAATTCAGACAACCAAATACATAACTCCATATGAATTCCATTTAGTAGACTCCGATTTTGCAATACCGTGTGATAGAATAATTATCATTGACTTAAAAAAAAAATTTAATTGCGAGTTAGACTTCAACCCAACCGAAGACTGGTTTATAATTAGACCTAACAATCTAAATTATCCGATTTATGTTCCAATTACATATAGTTCTGGCAATAATACCTTACTTCTACCAGCTAAATCCCAAGTAATAGAAAAAATAGAAATAAATTGAACAGACGATTACGAAAACAAGAAATACACAATGGAATTTGTGTCGCAGATACAACAACAACGTCTGAACATGTTTACATTCGTCTCTTAAATACAACTAATTTTGACCAATTGGCCTATGTACAAAAACATTCAAATTACAAGTTCAGACATCAGAAGTGAGACAGTACTTAATACATTAAAGAAAAATTTTCCACCACAATTCAAAGAACAGTTAACAAAGTTATATACCAAATATGATAATGTATTCGGGCTGGAAACCGAATCGATATCAACCAATAATTTCTATACGCAAACACTAAAACTTAAGGATAATGAAACAATTTACATCAAAAATTACAGAAGCTCACATAGCCAAGTAAAAGAAATTCAAAATTAATAAATGACAAAGTTGTAAAATTATATGTATCCGAATACAATAGTCCACTCTTGCTAGTCCCAAAGCAATCAAACTCAGAAGAAAAGAAATGGCGATTAGTAATTGACTATCGTCAAATAAACAAAAAATTACTATCCGATAAATTTGCGCTTCCCAGAATTGATGACATTCTAGACCAGAGCCGGCCACAAAGAGAGCCCACAAAAAGTATCATTGTATTTGTGCATTTGAATGTTGCTTTACACTGCGCAAAATAAAATTTGAACACATATCCGCACAATGAAGACAACAAGTGCAGTCGACGATTAAATGCAAGAGAAAGAAAGAGAAAACAAAGCCAGGATCAATCTCAGCAGAGCGACACAGAAGTGCTCGCGTCGAAATGCTGTGAGAGACTAATTCTGTTTTCACGCTCTCAATTATTATACCATGCATCCATAGGATGAAATGGTATATTAAAGTCGCCAAAATGTATGTAACAGGGAGAAGGAAGCTTCTCCGACCCTATAAAGTATATATATTCTTGATCAGCATGAGAAGAGAAATTGATATAGCCATGTCCGTCTGTCCGTCCGTCCGTCCGTCTGTCCGTCCGTCCGTCCGTCCGTCCGCCCGTCCGTCCGTCCGTCCGTCTGTCCGTCCGTAAGAGTGCAGAGATCTCAGCAACTATAAATGATAGAGCTACCAAATTTAGAATGTAGACTCGTGTAGTCTTGGCGCTGACCAAGCTTATTTTTTTTTTTGCCACGCCCCCTTCCGCCTCCGGAATTTAATAAAAAGTGATTTTCTCCCGCAATATTGATCGTATCGTAATTTAATTTGGCACACTCATAGATCTTATGAACATCTATCATTCTACCAAATTTTTTTTGCCACGCCCCTTTCCGCCGCCGGCATTTAATAAACAAATAATTTTCTCCCGCAATATTTATCCTATCGGAATTTAATTTAGCACACTTATATATGTTATAATCATCTATCATTTCACCAAGTTTCATAAAAATCGGAATAAAACTGCCCGAGTTATACGTTGAAATGTTTTGCACTCAAAGCGGTGCAAGGGCGAATTTGGCCGTTGGAGCGCTAAAGTACACACACATAAGAGTGAGCGAGATAGCATATGTTAGAAATCGCGCATACGAAAGAAAGTTAACACATGAATTTAGTTTTATAAACTCGATGTAGTTTTTTTCCCTCTGATGCATGGTATATCCAAGTCGGCCCGGCGACTTACTTACTTTATTTTTTGTGATGGCTTCGGCAAGCGCTCGGCTTGTATACATGAGTTTCGCGTGTTGACTTTGGCCCAACCAACTGGGTCGAGCTAAATACTTTTCTTGTCACAACCTAATGTCAGGCTTTCACCAAAATGAACTTGAAGAAAGTTCAAGAAACATAACAACTTATTCAACGAGCAATGGCTTATATCGCTTCACGCGATTACCATTTGGCTTTAAAATAGCACCAAACTCTTTTCAGCGAACGATTACAATAGCATTTTCAAGATTGTAACCTTCGCCATTTTTTACGTGGATGATTTAATGGTGATAGGATGTTCCGAAAAACATATGATTAAAAACTTAACTGAGGTTTTTAGCGTATGTAGGAAATACAAACTAAAGTTACACCCAGAAAAATGTTAATTTTTCAAGCTTGAAGTGACATTCCTAGGTCACAAATGCACTGACAAAGGAATCCTGCCAGATGACAGGAAATACGATGTCATAAAAAATAAAGTAAGTAAGTCGCCGGGCCTTTCTTTCTTTCAAATGCTATCTCGCTCACTCTTATGTGGGCACGAGCACTTTAGCGCCCCCCGACCAAATTGGCGATTTCCAGCATATGCTATTATCTCGCTCTTTTTTGTGCACATCCGCCTTGCTCCGCTTTAAGTGAAAAACGTTTCTATGTATAACTCGGTCATTTTTATTCTTGTGATATTTGGTGATAGATATTCGTAACATGTATTAGTGTGCCAAATAAAATTACGATACGATAAATATTTTGGGTGAAAATCGAATTTTGAAGGCGGAAGGGTGCGTGGTAAAAATTTGAACTTGGTCTACGTGCATACTGCACGCATATACTGTCCAAATACGATAGATCTAGATATGGAGGCTCAAAATATTGTTTTTCAAATAGCGAAGGCAGAAGGGGGCGGGGCGGGGCTGACGGACAGACGAACAGACAGACGGACATATCTCAATCGACTTGGCTATTGATACTGATTAAAAATATTTATATTTTATATGGTGCAAAAAGCATACTTACATTTTGGCGACTTTAATATACCATTTCATCCTATTGATGCATGATATAATTATCTGGTTCACTCGTAACATTTTGTAATTACTATAGTCGCTTTAGAGAAAACTTTGCCGACCATTCGCGACATATAACTAGATTATGTAAAAAGAATGTTCCTTTTAAGTGGACGAGGAAATGCCAGAACGCATTCCTGCATCTTAAAGAAAAGCTAATCCATCCCAAACTATTGCAATACCCTGATTTTATCAAAAAATTCTGTATAATAACTGATGCTAGTAAACACGCTTGTGGAACGGTTTTAACTCAGAACTATAGTGGCATTCAACTCCAAATAGCCTATGCATCACGTTCGTTTACAAAAGGTGAGTATATTTATTTTTTTTCTTGACAATTCCAAGTTCCAAATTAACTCGCATGCGGCTAGAGCTTGAGTAGATTTTACAGTAGAATAACTAAAGGGGAAAGATAATTTTGTTGCGGATGCACTTTCCCGTATAAGAATAAAAGAACTAAAAGACATACAACACTTCCATGCAACAAAGTAGACAATAAAAAATCAGTACAGTCGAAAACATTGAACTTTTGCCAAGGCAAAGTCATACAAATGTATCTAAGCCCAACGTAGCTGAAGTCATTTAAAATCATGAAGTACGGAGAGTAGTGACCTTGCGCATAACAGAATCTAAATAGTTTTTTAAACAAGGAAACAAACTTATCGTAAGAATTAAAGTTAGCGATTTATATACTAATGGAATTTGTAACGATCCTTTTTCGTCCTTAGAGTCGTTGCTGAGACTTTTCAGGGCTAGGTTCGGCACAACAAAATTTATTTTATGCCCCGATAAATAATAACGCTTTTAGATGTAATTTTGGCACAAACCTTCGTACTTTTTGCTTTTATTGATCTTTTGGAATTCTCTCGGGGTCCTTGGCGATTTTTGGAGGTCCTTGGTGATCCTTGAATCCTCGATTCTGTTTTGATTGTGTCTTCGCTGTTATTCTTTGCTTGTTGTGGTTGGCTCCTTTTCGCTTGATTTGTTCTTGGCTGTTTCCTTGATGACGACGCAGATGACTCAGATCCTTGACCTGGGCTCAACTTCGTCTCTTGAGTTCTCCTATTCTCCTACGCTATCCTGATCTCTGCTTCAACCCCAATCTCCACGTTCAAGGATATTTCCTGAACTCTTCACCCTCAAGGATATTTCCTGAGGTCCTTATTTTGGTTCAAGGATACTTCCTGAGTCCAAAATATTTCTCCAGGATACTTCCTGTATGCTTAAAACCCTGTTCAACGATATTTCCTGAACTTTTCCCTCTCAAGGATATTTCCTGAGGTCCTTATTCTGGTTCAAGGATACTTCCTGAGTCCAAAATATTCCTCCAGGATACTTCTTGTATGTTTAAAACCCTGTTCAAGGATATTTCCTGAACTTTTCCCTCTCAAGGATATTTCCTGAGGTCCTTATTCTGGTTCAAGGATACTTGCTGAGTCTAAAATATTCCTCCAGGATATTTCCTGTATGCTTAAAGCCCTGTTCAAGGATATTTCCTGAACTTTTCCCTCTCAAGGATATTTCCTGAGGTCCTTATTTTGGTTCAAGGATACTTCCTGAGTCCAAAATATTCCTCCAGGATACTTCCTTTCCTACTTCTTGCTCCCTGCTGCTTGGTTCTAGGATATTTCCTGAACCTTCCCTATGTTATTCTCAGGACACTCGCTTGAACCCAGACTTGGTCCTTTGAGTACTCTGACTTCGATTTGATGCTTCAAGATTACTACTGGAGGTCTTGAACACTTCACTTTCCCATCCTCGCCCTTTGAACTCTCAAGATTACTACCAAAGTCTTGAGATGTCCACCTTGCTTCGCTGCCTGATGCTTGATAATCGTCCTTGCGTCGACGCGTGCCTTATATAGGCCTCCTGGCCTCTGGATGCATATATGGCAGTACCGCTATACAGCCAGTCCATTTCCATTGGCTCTACTTTCACCCACGCACTTTCGCTGTTGCTATGCGTGGTGAAAGTACCGCTTATCCCTTTTCCTTCTTGCATGCAGCCACTTTCTTTAACGCTGCATGCCCATTCCTTTGCCCATCTCCGTCTCCTTCGCGCTCCTTGTGTTTGCGCCGGTGCCGTCGCAAATCCTTTTCCCGCCTTCTATTCCTCACGACCTCCAACCTCGCCTTTTGACCCCTTTTGCGCCCTTATGGGTCTCCAAATATTTTACTTAATTCTAATACATTGATTTCTTATATTTTCTTTTCACAATTCATTTATATCTTTATATCTACTTTATATATTTAAATAATTAATTATTTACTTATTTATACACCCACCCATTTCCCTTCTATTGTACGTGTTGCCAACCTTTATCGTAAATTTGGCCTCTCCAACGATATTCGCTTTGTTCCCATTGGCTACCCCGCCATATGACTTCGCTCTCGCACGATCTGCCACTGTCACCCCCCGCTTCTCCCCTTTTGACAAGCAGAGCCCTCACTTTATTTCGTTCAAGGGCCCTCTTCACAGCCGTCTTTCTGGCTCGCTAGCCCTCACTTTTTGTGCTTTCGGTGCCCCCATTCCGAAGTGCGTTTCGCGGCGATCGTATTTGCATTCACACGTACAGTGTACGTGTGGCTCGCCGCTCTCGCTCTCTCATCTGGTGACAGTGCCCTTTACTTGCCATTTGTTTTCGCTTGCTTTGGTTTTCTTTTAATGCTTGGCGCTCAGCAACCCGCGGTGCTTTGCATTTTGATTATGCCCAGCTGCCTTTGTTTTTGTTGCAGCTCTTCGCATTTGTTTATCCTCAGCTGTTCTTGCGTTTTGCATTATTGCTTCTATTTATTCTGCTGATGGGCTTGTTTCAATTGCTGCTGCTGTTTCTGTGTTTCGTTTAATATATTTGTCATTGCGGTGGTATTTAATGTATTTGCTATTTAATATATTTGTTATTGTTGTGTTATTTGTGTTGCATTTAATGTATTTGTTATTATATATTTTATATATAATCATACATAATACTTTAATGTATTTGTTGTTGTTGTTCTTTGTGCTTTATTTCTTTCTTCTTCTGTTGCCGTTGTTTTGCCGACGGCAACCCAGCCCTTGGCGTTGTATACATGTTGCTAACTGTGTATATGTGTTGCTGTTGTTTGTTATATTTTCTTTTGCTGTTGTTTTGCCGACGGCAAACGGCCTGCGGCGTGTATACATGTTGCTAGCTTCATATGTTGCTAGTGTTGCTAGCATCATTTGTTGCTTTTCTTGCTGGCGACCTGGCTGATGTATACAGCAAGTTGTGGGGTGCATAATTGTTTGACCTTTATGCTCCTCACACTCCCCCCTTTCTTCCGGAGGGAGGTACCCTCCACTGTCCCTTGTTCCTTGATTTGCGTTTTCATTGTTTGATTGGTCTGTGCCTTCTTTTTTGACTCAGTTCGCTTTTTTTGTGGCCATTTTGACATCTTATAGTGGCGATTGCAGAGTATCTTTTTGATCATGTTGGTGGATTAGAGCATCTTTTTTCTTCGGCATCGGACATACGCCCATATGCATGGCTTGTTCCGCTTCTTCTCTTAACCTAACAATTCATGTCTTAAACTAATTCCATGTTATTTTCCTATTCTAGACTCCATACATTATCTTTTAACCTAACTTCATTCTTCATCTCTTAACCTAAACATTTCTTACCCCAATTTAACCTATTTGCCTAAACCCTTTCCCTAAACACCCTGGCGTTACCCCGTGCCACCCTTACCCTATAACGCAGCCTCCCTGCCCACACCACTCTTACCCTTCTCGTGCCCCCCTGTCGCACCATCTCCTCAACTGCCTCATAAACATTTATGGGCCATTCTTCGGCCTCTACCTCCACCCATCTGTCATGCCCCACTGGCACCGGGCATGACCGCTGCCGTCCTAATGTCGGCCTAGGTCTGGCCGCTTGTTGCTCCGGCAGCGAGCTCTGCCGTTGCAGAACTGGGCGCGGCCAGACCCAGGGATTTGGACCGTTTGTCCTCAGCCGAGGGTCCCTTGGCTCTTGGGTTTCTTGGTCTTGTTGTTGCTGGGGCCCGGTGTACCCAGAAAATCCCCACTCGCACAGACTCCACCCACTGGTCCCTTCGGGGTGGGCCAGGGGTGAACGGGGGTGGGGGTGCTGGGCCACCTTGCTGGTCTGGTGGTGGTGCCCCTTCGCCTTCTGCCGCTGGTTCTTCTTGGGACTCCGTCCCACAATAGTCCTGCATCCATTGCGTGTCCACTGAATCTCTTAATTCTCTCCGGTGTGGCGTCGGTGGTCGCTTCGGATGCCACCTTGGGGGTGGGGGTGCCATCTTTGTGGCGTCTGAGTCCCCTCCTTCCTCTTCTTCTTCCGCCCTCATCGTTTCCCCCGCTTCTTCCACCTCTTTCTCGTCCACCACCATTTGTCCCAATTCCTGCTCTTCTTCTTCCTGGCTCATTCCGCCGTCCTCACTGGCTAAGCCAGACTCCTCGTCCGTCTCCCACTTCTCGTCATCCGAAGAGATGACGATGACCTGGTCATCTACCACAGGATCGTCACCGGACTCCTCTTCGGAAACATAAGGCGATGCCAACAGTTGCATCGCCTCTTCTTCATCTTCCCGTGGGCCACCACGCCCCCTCATACCCTCCTCTTGGGCCCGTGGTGCCTCACCTCCCCTTCCGCCATTCGTCGTGGTGTTCATAGTCACAAAAAAATAAAATAAAAAGAAAAAATGAGGAGAAAAAAAATGCGTGGTGTTGCTAGGCATAAAATTTTCGAATGATTAGATTTTCTGTTTGCGAGTGATTTAGCATGTTACCTCACATTGCATGCCGCGCTGCTTGATGCCGTATTTCGGAGCCATTTCCCTTCGTGTCAGCTCGCTCATTTGTTTGTTCGTTTCTTTGTTTGTATGTGTGAGCCCTCTCTTGCAGGCTGTTTCTTCATTCCATTCTGTCTTGCATATCTTGCATAGTGTTTCCTTCTTATGCATGTATGTATGTTTGCTTTTGTATTACTGCATGTTAATTTATTATATGTTGCCTGTGTAAGTATATGTCGCCATTTGTATCGTTTGCCCTCTTGCATATATGCATGAGTAAATTTCCCTTTTATCATGTAAGAGAATTTCCCTTTTTGCTCTCTCCCGCTTTTGTTGCGCGTGTATGCGTTGGTTCTGCTCTCGCGCGTTTGTATGTGTTGGTGATCGTCTGCTGTTCTCCCTTTTGAATATCGTAAATTTCTGCCGCTCTCCCATTTTTTGAATATCGTAAATATGGTCGACCAATGGGAATTTAATTTCCCTTTTTCGTGATATGGCCGTTGGATTTGAATTTTTTTTGTTTGTTTTATATTTGTGTTTTGCCGACGGTAAATTAATTTTGACTCAAATAATTATTTATGTGTTTGATATTTATTTGAAAATTAATTTGAAAAATTGTTTCCGTTGTTGATTAAATTATTTTGGTTTTTACTTCCAACATTTTTATATGTTGTTTCCCGCCGTTGATTAAATTATTTTTATTTTCAACATTTTTAAATTATTTTTCGTTGTTGATGTGAAATTATTTTGATTTTTGTTTTCCAAAATTTTTGTATGTTGTTTTCCGCCGTTGATTAAATTATTTTGGTTTTTGTTTTATATTTGCTATTTTGATGTGACCGATGCATCATATATCAGTTGAATAATTCATGTCCGATGATGGCTCCGTCTCCTTGCATGCATTAATCCCTTCTTAGCCGGCCGGACTAATCTGGTGATTTCTGTGCGCTTGGGTCTGGATTCATCTCTTCCAATTCTTATATACCTGATGTCGTTTCCTGCCCCTGCGGTTTTATTTCGCTGAGGTGGGGTTTCCTTGTGCGCCCATCTTGCAGGTGTTGGACTTTGCATATCACGGGCGGTGGAAAGCCGACCACCTTATATGGTCCCCCATATTATGGTGCCACTTTGGCCACAAATCCTTCTGCCGCCTTCGATAGGTAGTGTTCCTTGACCCATACCGTAACTCCCAGTTTTGGCCTCCATTCTCGTCGTCTCATATTGTAGTGACGTGCTTGGTCCTGTGCCGCCGTTTCCATGTTCCGTCTTACGATTTCGAATAGCTCTTTTAATTGGTTTTCCCGCTGTTTTGGCGTTAATGTTTCGACCCCCGATCCTTTCGTTATTTTGTCTTATACCGTGCCGGACAGTCTTGGTTCCCTTCCTTGTACTAGGAACGCTGGTGTGAATCCTGTTGACTGCGATCTGCTTGTATTCACGGCCAATGTAATCTCTGGCCGGTCTACGATTACTAGTAGCATGGAGTTTCCGTGTTTTGACCTTGGTAGTGGTCCTAAAAAGTCTGCGCAAATCGTTGCCCACGGCTCCTCCGCTATTTGTGTTAGCAACTTTCCGGCCGCTTGTTGCTGATTTTCATCTCCCGCTCTGTGGGGTATATTTCTGTATAGCTGATCGTTTTCCCACACGTAGTCTGGGTACTTCTGTGCGTCCTTCTCCATTTTCCTTTTTACGTCCTGAATCCATCCGCATTCTTTGTTGGCCCGCCCGATTTCTGCCTTATCTTCAATCAGCCTTTTGCACGTTTCGAGCGGTTGCCTTGACAGAGCGTCCGCCACTACGTTTAATTGGCCTTTTCTATATGTGATTTCGAAGTCGTATTGCTGTAGTTCCAGTGCCCATCTTGCTATGCGTCAGGTTGGGCTTTCGATGCTGTTTAGCCATTTTAACGCCATATGGTCTGTCACGACCTTGAAGTGGTATCCTTCCACATATGGTTTGAACTTTCGGATTGCCCATACGATCGCCAGACATTCCTTTTCTGTGGCTGAGTAGTTTGGTTCAAAGCTGGGTTCTAAGATCTGCTTGCATACGATATGACTCGTTCCCCTTCATCCGTGTTTTGAGTTAAAATCGCCCTCAGCCCATAGTTGCTAGCGTCTGTTTGAAGAATGAACATCCTTTCAAAATCTTGGCATGCTAGTATTGGGTCGGCTACCAACTTCTTTTTGACCTCTTCAAACGCGGCTTGGTGCTCTTCGCTCCATTGCCACTTTGTTTGCTTTTTGAGAAGAGAATTTAATGGTTGCACCATTGTCGCAAATCCTGGCAAAAATCTTCTATACCATGATGCTAGCCCCAAATACTGCCTCAACTCCTTCACGCATTTCGGAGGCCTTATTTCTGCTATCGCAGCCTTTTCTGGATCCGTTCCGATTCCCTGTTCTGTAACTTGATGGCCGAGAAATTGCAGCTCCTTTCTGAAGAATTGACATTTTTCAGCGTTTATTCTCACGTTTGCTGTTTTTAGTGTTCGAAATACTTCTTTAAGGTGTCGGATGTGGTCCTCTCTTGATTTGCTCACCACTATGATGTCGTCCGTATGCGAATGCATGCAGTATCATCTCCGGGCCTATAACTTGATCTAGTGCCCTTTGGAAAGTTGCTGATGCTGAGTGCAATCCGAACGGCATCACTTTCCATTGGAATAGGCCTCTCCCTGGCACTGTGAATGCCGACATCGGTCTGCTCTCCTCCTCCAGGGGGATTTGCCAGTATCCGTCTTTAAGGTCCAAACTGCTGATGAATTTTGCTTCTTTTAATTGGTTTAGAATATAGTCGATCCGAGGCATTGGGTATGCGTCCTTAATCGTTAATCTTTGCGTTGATCTGCCTGAAGTCGACGCACAATCGCCATTTTCCATATTGTGTGTCCTCCGCATTGGATTGTTGTCCCCATTGCTTTCAAAAAGTTACACCCTAGTACCATTGAATCAATTCCATTTGGTAGCACCAGGAATGGTATTGACATTTGTTTGTTCCCGAACCTTACCCTCCCATTGTCTTTGGATGTCGCTCACGCTCCCGTTCGCCATCCATACTTGTTTATTTACGCCGCTCCATATTCCTTTGTGTTCGAGCGTTTCGCTCATCTTTTGACTTATGAAGCTGCTCGTTGCTCCCGAGTCTATGGTGCCCTTCACTTTGCTCCCTGCGTGCTCTACTATGGCGCAGAGCTGATCCGCCTCTTCTCTTAATCTTCCGACTAGTGTTGAGGAGCTGTTGTCGTCCGTACCTGCTCGCCCCTTGTAGACTGGAACCGGTTCTCGTTTCCCGTCCCTGTGCAACAGTTCATCGTCCTTACTCCGACCTTTCCACATTGCCAGCAGAACATCAATCTGGGCAGATTGCAGTCTCTTGCCCAGTGTCCTGCTCCACCACATCGCCTACATGCCTGTTTTGGATTCTGTATCCATTTTGTTTCAGTATTTATACCTTGTTGTAGACTGTTTTGAGTTGATGGATTTCAGTCGACGTATCTTCTGAATCTCGTGTTTTGTGTGCCATGGGGTATTTGTCTTTGTCCACCGCTGAAATTTTGCTGCATCGTTAGACTCTGGTTATGCATCCTGTTGTCCTCTTTTATAAACTCTGCTCTTTCTCGTTCGAGAATTTCATTTTCTTCCTCCAGTTGCATTAAATCTTCCATTGTCCTGATGCTTTGCGGCCTGATGAATATACGCAGGTCTGGTGTACAGTTTTCCATTATCACTTCCAGTTGTTCGAAGTCTGGGATCTAGAGTGGTCGCATTAGTGTCTGCATCTCGGTCATGAAATCTTTGAATGATTCTCTCCTGCCTTGTTTTCTGGCCTTTATTTGGTCGGCCAGATTTTTGAAGTATCCTTTTGGTAAGAAATACTTCCTGAAGCTTTCTGTGAACTCCTCCCAGGTCCTCCACTGTTTGTTGTTGTCAATGTACCATTGTCGTTGCCATCGAATCTAAACGTCCATTCTCTGACTTGTTTTGCCACCTTGGCATACTCGCTGGATTGATGTGGCTTATTTCTTTTCTCGTATACCACCTCTTCTTCCACTCTTTTCTTCCTTTCATCGATTGTGGTCCTTAGGAGTTGTTTTTCGTTGTCGTCTAGTGCGTTATCGCTGGCCCACCTGGACGTTTTGAAAGTTGGGACGGCCAGCGTTGCGATGTCTATACCCCTTTAAGGTCCTGTTTCCCTTTGTGATTTTGAGAATTTTATCGCCAGCTCGTCTATTTGTTTCCTCCTTGTTTCATCCTCTTCATGCTTGAAGATCCATTCTCCGAACTGCTTCCTCATGTCATCCACAGTTCCTGTCATGTTCATTCCGAATTCTTTGCCATGTTTCACCAGATCCTCCTTCTTCATGTGGTAGACCCATGATTTGGTCATTTTGCCGCTTTTTTCTTTATCTTTGAGGTTATGCTATTTATTTCATCAGTATAGCACGTTGGGCGGCAGTTGTAACGATCTTTTTTCGTCCTTAGAGTCGTTGCTGAGACTTTCAGGGCTAGGTTCGGCACAACAAAATTTATTTTGTGCCCCGATAAATAATAACGCTTTTCGATGTAATTTTGGCACAAACCTTCGTACTTTTTGCTTTTATTGATCTTTTGGAATTCTCTCGGGGTCCTTGGCGAGTTTTGGAGGTCCTTGGTGATCCTTGAATCCTTGATTCTGTTTTGATTGGGTCTTCGCTGTTTTCTTTGCTTGTTGTGGTTGGCTCCTTTTCGCTTGATTTGTTCTTTGCTGGTTCCTTGATGACGACGCAGATGACTTAGATCCTTGACCTGGGCTCAACTTCGTCTCTTGAGTTCTCCTATTCTCCTACGCTATCCTGATCTCTGCTTCAACCCCAATCTCCACGTTCAAGGATATTTCCTGGACTCTTCCCCCTCTAGGATATTTCCTGAGGTCCTTATTTTGGTTTAAGGATACTTCCTGACCCCAAAATGTTCCTCCAGGATACTTCCTGTATGTTTAAAACCCTGTTCAAGGATATTTCCTGAACTTTTCCCTCTCAAGGATATTTCCTGAGGTCCTTATTTTGGTTCAAGGATACTTCCTGAGTCCAAAATATTCCTCCAGGATATTCCCTGTATGCTTAAAACCCTGTTCAAGAATATTTCCGGAACTTTGCCCTTTCAAGGATATTTCCTGAGTTCCTTATTTTGACTCGAAGTTTCGCATAGGAGCGAATTGAACGTAACGGTTAAATGGTGCGATACGAAGGTATCGAGGAATAGAGAAATGACAATTATTTATCCCATGTACTTTTCTTGTATTGAATGTTGGCGTTTGACTTAATTGTTATATTTTAGTTGCTATTTATGCTCCTCACAATGGCTATATCAATTTCTTTTCTTATGCTGATCAAGAATATGTATACTTTATAGGGATTCCTTACCCTTACACACATTTTGGCTACTTTAACATACCATTTCATCCTATGGATGCACGGTATAAAAATACTGGTTCTGTGCCCGCAGAGCAGAATATCTGAAAAGGACATTCGGTTCTGCATTAGAAGTTGGACTGCAGAATTACATCGCTTATCAACAACCCTTTGATTGGACGTGAGGAGATCGTTGTCTGATAACTTTGTCGCCTAAGGAAAGGCAAGCCAACGATGACTCTGGCCAACAGACGAATGCTCGAGCAAATAGCAGCAGTCAAGCTGCTATGGGATTCAAATTTGGTGAGAACGCTGTAGGGAGGTCTCACGTTGGTGGTACACTGCAAAGTGTGTCCACGGTGGATACACTTGCCGCTAATAACGTGCCTGCAACAGGAGTCACGTGGTCACACCTTGGTCCACACTATCGACAGTTCATGGAACATACCGGCTCCACGTGGAGAAATCAATGGACTTCACCCTTAATGGAGAATAGAGCGTGGCCAGGCGCTACGCAATCAGCAAACATGTTGCATTCAACTACAGATTTGGGCAACAGTGGAACCTGGAAACGACCAACGGTGATTAGAGCTGCATCGCAATCACAGGCGAGCGACGTTCATGGCGTTGTATATGGACAGGCGAACAACCTAGCTCGCAAAGGCTCTGTGATAGATCGAGGAATGCGGAATCACATGGTCTCACCCTAAGCAGGAGTTTATACCACCCAGCCAGGAGTGTGCATAATCAGAATGTGACGGTCTCAACAGCAGGTTGCCCAATTCAGCGAGTATTGCAAGCGCATTGCACTCGGCACGAGACCTTTCGCTGACGGCATCACAAATCGCTACACGGCAAGTCATAACCAAAGACTTACCATATTTTTCAGGAGATCCAGCTGAGTGGCCTATGATTATTGTGAACTACGAGCAATCAACTGAACGCTGTGGGTTCAGCGATAAAGAAAACATAATCCGATTGCAGAAAAGACTGAAGGGAGCCGCCCGGAAGCAGTTCGAGGGAAGCTGATGGTGACCGCTACAGTGATGCAGGCCATCGAGACTCTGAGAATGCTCTACGGACGACCAGACGTTATTCACCAGACACCGCAAACGAAGTTACTTAAAGAACAATGCGTGAGAACAGGCAATCTAGAAGGTCTAGTGAGGCTGGCGTTGGCGGTTCAAAACTATAGAGCCATCCTTAACGCTATCGGACTTTCTGATTATCTAAACGATCCTACGCTTCTTCGCAATTTATTGGAGAAATTGCCGTGTGACATGAGGCTGGACTGGGCACGCTACAGCAAAACATTGTCTAAGTCAGACGTCTCAGGCTGGCGACAGTAGCCAGCAAAGTGGTGTCAATACCAGCAGCAGCAAATCCCAATGAGTTCAAAGCAAGCAACAAGTCTCCCAAGGCGAGACTCATGGTACACGCTAAATCTAAATGTAAATGTAAATCTAGGTATGTACTAACAACACTGTATGGGCCCGAGAAGGAGGTGCAAACATTTGCCCTTATAGATGAAAGCTCACCGAGGAGTTGTGTCTTCGGTGGACAGCCGATATAACCCAAAAGGAGTCCGATTCAATGAAGGTGACATTGAGTATCGCATCCCGAGATAAGACGGCGCATAAATACGAACCAAAAAACGTTCGGACGATATCAAATCTGGACCTGCCAATTCAAACATTGGATGCGTCGGTTTTGAAGACGCTCCCGCATCTTCTAAAACTGACAATACAACCCTATTCAGAAGTACGAGCGACAATGATAATTGATCTTGTTAACGCTAAACTCGGTGTGGCACGGACTGTGAGAGAGTCAGAGTCTAACGAATTGATCGCTACCAGATCAAGGCTCGGCTGATCCATGTACGGACGCGGCAATCAGGATGGAGTCCAGAGGGTGATGCATATCTGCGATTGCAGCAATACACAACATCTAGACGAAATGATGAAGGCAAGTTTCACAATCGAATCCATGGGAGTCAATGGAATCGCACTCAATTCAGTGCTTCTCAAGGGTCCGGATCTTTTACAGTCACTAGTGGGCGTGTTGCTGAGATTCAGAGAGAAGCCGATCGCTGTATGTAGGGACATTCGGGAAATGTTCCATCAAGTGAAGGAGCGACAAGAAGACCAAGCGGCGCAACAGTTTCTCTGGCGCGATGGACAACAAGACCGAGAACCAGACAGGTATGACAGAGTACATGCATTCACAGGTTAAGGAGGTGGGTGGGTGGGTGCCATCAGCACTCAACATAGCCAAAACGGACTAAGGATCTTCGTTTCGACGGGCAATTAAGATGGTTTGTTGGGCCTCCATTTCCGCAAGAAGAGGAATCGCACTGGCCCCAGACAGAGTTGAACAATGGCCCACCTAACTTAGAAAAAGTTAACCTACATGAGCTGAAGACAAAGTCAGTGTCAGGCTTATCAACCATTTTGCCAGATATCAAACGCTTCAGCAAATGGTAGAGGGTTGGAAGGACCTTAAGCTATGTCACGCGATTTATGCGTTTAATATACCGAAAAGAAACGCGATCGGAAGCAGCACAAGCAATCGTAAGCGTAAGGAATTTGGAAGAACAACGACCGGAGAAAAAAAACACATGGCAACACAAGAACCATATGAATGACCAAGACTTTTAAAATCATGCACCTGTTGTGCAAAGGGACGCGCCAACGCTTCAAGAAGCACAGAGGCGTGCTCCATCGATGGTCCGCGCCCAGTCACAATAGCTAATTACTGGGCAAGACATCAAAAGAAGACCATACGGAAACACAAAAGGAGTGGCCGTCGTGTTAAACTACTGCAACAAGGGAAACCGATGAAGGACATGGCACAGGCCACAAAGAATGAAACCGACCGAGAACGCTAAATAGAGCGTTTGCAGACAACAAATAACCAACTTCGCAAGGATGCAAAGTAACCCAAACGGGCTGCATAATTGCAGTAGTCCCAAATTTAAACAAATAAAATATATGCGGAAAACCGCTGTTCAAACACTAACCTTGTGATTAAATATCAAAAAAGCTAACTTCGGCTATGCCGAAGTTTGTATACCCTTGCAGCCCTTGACCATTACATTTTATTTCCTCAAAATTTTTTTGTTTCTTAATCCAATAAAGAAATATTTTAAATACATTGGCCGGCGGCAGCCAATCGCCAAATAGTAAGCGTGCCAAGACAATGTTGCGATTGATATTCAACTTAGCACACACACAAAAGCAATTTTGACACATATATGTGCTTCACTGCTTATGCGTGCACTGCTTATGCGTGAACTGCTTATGCGCGCACTGTTTATATAGGCAAATTTTATATCGTCGAAATCAGGCGTTATGTTTATCTCTTTTTATTTATGTACGTAATCAGTTTGGATAAGATTGTTAAAAAAATAGAGAAGTTATTCGCATTTAACGTTTGTATTTGTATGGTAGCTATATGATATAGTTGTCCGATCTTAGTCAAAATCGCAGATGTGTATGTGACTGTATAGAAAAGCTTATATACGAACTTTGAATGCCATAGCTCTAAAACTGTGGGACTAGTTCGCGCAGCACCAGACAGACAGACGGACAGACGGACAGAAGGACATGGCTATATCAACTCGTCTTCTCTTGCTGATTGGGGGCGGCCAATCGCCAAATAGTAAGCGTGCCAAGACAATGTAGCGATTGATATTCAAATTAACACACACACAAAAGCAATTTTGACACATATATGCAGAGCGTATTATAAAATTGGTCAGATGTTTGTAACTTAGAGAAGGGATCGTTTCCGACCCCATAAAGTATATATATTCTTGATCAGCAAGAGAAGACGTGTTGATATAGCCATGTCCGTCTGTCCGTCTGTCTGTCTGGTGCTGCGCGAACTAGTCCCACAGTTTTAGAGCTATCGCATTCAAAGTTCGTATATAAGCTTTTCTATACAGCCACATACACATCTGCCCTTTTGACTAAGATCGGACAACTATATCATATAGCTGCCATACAAATACAAACGTTAAATGCGAATAACTTCTCTATTTTTTGAACAATCTTATCCAAACTGATTACGTACATAAATAAAAAGGGATTACATCATATGCGTGAATTTCAAAACAATCGGATAAACATAACGCCTGATTTCGACGATATAAAATTTGCCTATATAAGCAGTGCACGCATAAGCAGTGAAGCACATATATGTGTCAAAATTGCGTTTGTGTGTGTGTTAATTTGAATATCAATCGCTACATTGTCTTGGCACGCTTACTATTTGGCGATTGGCTGCCCCCGGCGAATGTATTTAAAATATTTCTTTATTGGATTAAGAAATAAAAAAATTTTTAGGAAATAAAATGTAATGGTCAAGGGCTGCAAGGGTATACAAACTTCGGCATAGCCGAAGTTATCTTCTTTGATATTTTCTATGACAAATCCTATTTCGCAGGCGGCAGAACTAGAAGAATATAATATTACAGTAGAATACCTAAAGGGGAAAGATAATTTTGTTGCAGACCCACTCTCCTGTATAAGAATAACAGAACAGAATAACAGAGAAACATTCAAAACAAAGTCCTGAAAGTCACTACCAGGCAATAAAGTAGACAAGACAAAATCAGTCGAAAACAATAAACTTTTGCAATAAATCTTTATAACGAGTAGCGCTTTTTTAGCCGGTGACCCATGTAATAAACAAAAAAGAGATACAACAAATATATCAGATCGATCCAATTTAAAGAGGTCATAGTGGCACTACGAGAACGTTAGCAAATCAAAAGACACTACTATTGGACAAATAAGACTCGTCATATAAAAGAGTACGTTCGTATATGTCTAAAACAACGACACACACAAAAACTCCAATGACTTTCACAGAAACACCAGTAAAAGCTATCGACGTAGTGACTGTGGATACAATTGGTCCACTACCAAAATCGGAACAAGGCAATGAATACATAGTCACATTAATATGTGAGTTTTTAGTAACCATACCGATTAAAAGCAAAAGTGCAAAAGCAATTTTTGAAAACTTTATACTTTTTATTCTGAAGTACGGTCCCCAATGAAGACGTGCATTTTCGGAACAGAGTATAAAATCAAAAAGTACATGAAGATCAAGAATCTCACATCTCTACTGCATATCATCACCAGAAATTTGGGACAATAGAACGAAGTCATCGAACATTTAACGAATTCATTTGTTCATATATCTCTGCAGACAAAACTGAATGGGACGTTTGGGTTCAAAATTTCACTTGTATTGTATTGTCCGTACAAACTCGTATTTAGCAGGTTACCAAAGCAGTTCATAGATTTTAATAAAATTGATAGAATAGACCCGATTTACAATTTAGATGATTATTCTAAAGAAATAAAGTATACATTAGAAATAGCATATAAAATAGCTAGAGTTAGGTTATGAAACTTTGCCACATTTGCCAGTTTACTATAAATCCAAATGTACGTGCCAAATTTGATCAAGATCGGACAACTATATCATATAGCTCCCATAGGAACTATCGGACCAAAAATAGTTTTGCTTCTAAAATTTTTTGTTTCTTTTGCAATCATCACCAAATTTGGCCTTCTGGTTTTTTCTATATCATGCATCCATAGGATAAAATAATATATTCAAGTAGACAAAATGTATGTAACAGGCAGAAGGAAGCATTTCTGATCCTATAAAATATATACATTGTGACGATAGTTTTTTTTACTATCGACACAACACCGATCGGTAGCGATAACGCTCAACGGAGAGCCACACCAACTGTCTATTTCTTTTTCTCAAATAGTCATAAGACCTTTATATATCATTATTAGCTTTAATTATTGTTAGCATTGAGAACTTTATGGAAGAGTAAATACATTATATTTTTTAGTTTAAATGGCTCTGAACCCGATAGGCAGAACTAGTTTCTTTACAGCGCCACCTAGGCCGGCCAACCACTCGCCGCTCACTCGTTTCGCAATTTCGCCCCTCACGATCTTCGCCGCTCATGCTCTTCGCCGGCGCTTTCTCAAAAAGCCCAAAAGTAACGGTGATCTGGCCGACGTCACGCGCCAGCGCCACCTGAAACTAGATACATGCGATGAGTCACGTAGGCTACTGGGCATATGCGGCTATGCGTAAGAGAGGGACGGAAATAGGAAGCTGAGAATGGCTGATGCAATGGCGCAGCTGTACCCGGCATCGACGCGTGCCAAAGCATCACGGCGAAAATTTGGCCGGCGATCATTCTAGTCAAGACCACCGAAAGGAAAAAAAAAAAAAGTGATAGTTAAGTTCGACGGACCAAACCACCAAGACCAAAAAAGGACGAGGATCAAAAACATAAGCTGACATAAGGACAACGCAATCAAGGACAACACGACAAGGATAACGCAAGGACAAGGACATACAGGGACCCACATCAGACACGGAAGGAAATACAACAAGGACCACAAGGACGAAACGAGCGAGCGAGAGGGAAACGGCCAGGTGAGTCGGCGCAGGCGCCTCGTACGGAAAATATCTCCATAGCTAGCCTAGTATAGTGATTAAAAGAATTAATAAAGTAAGTAAGTCGCCGGGCCGACTTGGATATACCATGCATTAGGTGAAGAGATATATATTAAATTTCTTTTAAATGCTATCTCGCTCACTCTTATGTGGAAACGAGCACTTTAGAACCCCCCGACCAAATCGGTGATTTCCAGCATATCTCTTTTTCTCGTGCATCTGCCTTGCACAGCTATGGGTGAAAAACGTTTCTATGTATAACTCGGCCATTTTTATTCCGATTCTTGTGATATTTGGTGGGATGATAGATATACGTTACATGTATTAGTGTGCCAAATTTAATTACGATACGATAAATATTTCGGCTGAAAATCGAATTTCGGGGGCGGAAGGGGGCGTGGCCAAAATTTGAAACAAACTTGGTCTGCGTGCACACTGCACGCATCTAATGTCCAAATCCGAAAGCTCTATATTTTATAGTTCCCGAGATATGGAGGCTCAAAATATTGTTTTTCAAATAGCGGGGGCGGAAGGGGCGGGGCGAAAAAATAAAAATAAACTCGATCTGCCTGCAGAGCAAACGGGTCTACATGCCAAGTTTGGTAGCTCTAGCTCTTATAGTCTCCGAGATCTCGATGATTCTTTAGACGGACAGACGGACAGACAGACGGACATGTCTCAATCGACTCGGCTATTGATACTGGTCAAGAATATATATACTTTATAGGGTCGGAGAATCTTCCTTCTCCCTGTTACATACATATTGGCGACTTTAATATACCATTTCATTCTATGAATGCATGGTATAAAAATAAAATGAATAAAATTGCACCAAGTATTGAGGAATAGCAAGAAACCTGTGAAAATATTCGGTGGTGTTCGGTTAGAGGGACCTGAGGTCATTGAAGGTCCTGCGTCAAGTCCGGTTCGGAGCATCCGAACGAAGGGACAGTGAGGGAATATTTATATTCGGCTATGACGAATCCTTGATCTGGTCCTTACTTTAAGGTGGTTCTTATTTGCCGAGCCTTGCACTTGTCTCTATTGCAGGTGGTTCAGTTAGATAATTAAGAGCCATTAAATTGATTTATAGAATTCTTTTTGCATTTTGTGGGCTTCTGCTAAAATTTGTTCCCAGTCTGTTAATAGTCCATCTGTGTATTGAATAAATAATTAATGCGAATTGACAACAACAACTGGCTACCAATATGAATTTTAATTGAACCTAACGTGTTTTTGGTATCCCATGGTGCAACGTATATCTCATTGCTTTTGTGTTCACCATTTTGCGTTCTTCTGATCCTATTCCTAATGATAATTCTAAAATTGGTCAGATGGTCGTAACGCAGAGAAGGAACCGTTTCCGCCCCATAAGTAAAGTTAAACCTATGCTAACTAGACCCATAGTTTTGATGCTATAGCTTTCAAAGTTCTCGTATATATTTTTGTGAAGGTCAGAAAAATAAACATAACAAGAGAACAGAAAATATACAAAAATAGGCAAAAGAAATTATAATTTTATGTAAGCCTGGTAAAAAAACACGCATCAGTTATATTACTAAAAAAAAAGGGAAGTTGCTTTATAATTTTATGTGAGCCTGGTACAATAACACGCATCAGCTGATTTACTAAATTTATTGACATTTGCAGCATATAATATTTGTCATTTGCATATACCTTTGTACGTGTGTGGGGTTTCAGAAAGACGGTATATATAATTAAGAAATGAGGAAAATGCGAGAGACTCTGATAACTAAAGCGACCTTGATAAATCTCAGCATTGGTGTACCAACAAAATAAGAAAACAAGAAAAACGATATAAAGAGAAAAAAATAACGTCTGAGGTAATAAGAAAAAAAAAAAACCAAATTTAATCCGATCCGAGCACACGCCACACCACCCACCGGCTCAAACCCATTGCGAGCCGCTCATTAGTGCGTCCTTTAATCCAATCGACATCCCTTTCAGCGATATTTTTATTTTTGTAGTGTAAGAATATTTCAACATTTCCTTATATATCCTTATAAGGAAGATTTGTTTTCGAAATTAACCTACAAAAAAAAAAAAAATCACTGTTTTATTATATATCCTTATAATAAAGTTTCCCCGAATATTTCAATATTTGCTTATATATCCTTATAAGGAAAATTGAACTTTTCGAAATTAAACTACATAACAATCATTTTTATTATATATCCTTATAATAAAAAATTTCCCCCAAATATTTCAATATTCGCTTATATATCCTTATAAGAAAAATACACGTTTTTTTTATCCATACTTGTATTATAAATTGAACTAACAAATTTCATTATATATCCTTAAAAGCGAAATTGGCGCTTTCCTCCATATTTATAATATAAAATAACGTTTCCTTTCCAGCTTATAATATATCCTTCTAATCACCGATTTTCGACGTGTATACTCGCGTACGTTCATTAATTCATACAGTCCACTCGTCTTTCGTTCATTCCGATATCCGCTAGGGCAGCGAATATCCTTTCTCGCTAGCCCTTATCCCGTTCAACGACGTCGATTATGTCAATCGACCCCTCCAAGGCGAGCAAGAAATCCGCTAGCCTCCCAGTTTCGGGCCGCAACGCGTCCCCTTCCACCCCGCCTTCTAAACCCAAGGCGCTTAGCACGCAATCCACCATCAGGCGCAACCCTTCCGGCTCTCCGTCTGCATCGCGACCCCGCATCTCCTACTTCGCGCTCTTCCTCCGGCAAATCGGAATTCGCCAAATCCGCTTCTCGCGTTCCCTCCTTAGTCGTGACCTCTCCTGAGTCACCCGTGATCACGCGATCCCGATCACAAGAATTTCGCGCATGTGCCGACATGGCTCTGGCGGATTTTATTGCCGTATGCGACGCCTTGACGATTTTCGAGGCGCGAGAGAGCGCAGGCCTCGAGCAAGATGTGCCCTTGTATTCAATCAAAATACACATGGAGCAGATTAAGTCGCTCTGGGCCAACGTTGAGGCCGAATATGCGCGCTGCCATAAGGCCTTCACGGCCGAAGAGAATGAAGAGAGCCAGATGATGCTAAGTACGGTGAAGGCTAAGCACGAGTACTGCTACATGGTGTACGTTCGTGGCGCTACAGCTTTCGGGCAGCGAATCGAGCAGTTGTCCGCTTCGAACGCTCCCGCTCCCTCTCAGCCTCCAATCGTTCCGCCATCGCAAGGCCATAGATTGCCTCCATGTGAGGTTGAAGTTTGCGAAGGGGATAGCCTCGCTTGGCCGACGTTCCGTGACCTGTTCACAGCGATTAACATTAATAATCCGTGTCTGGCCCAAGTAGAGAAATTATACCACCTGAATTCCAAAACTCGTGGTGAGGCAAGAACAATCGTGTCCAAATCTCCCCTTACAAACGAGGGTTTCCAAGCTGCGTGGGATAATCTGACTGCGCGGTACGAAAATAATCGGCTGCTCATCATGACCCAAGCCAAGCTGCTACTCCAGATTCCAGCCGTTGCTCAGGAAACAGGCACGGCTTTACAAGCACGGCCTTTCAAGGATGTTTAACCGCTCTTAAGCGATCCGGGGCCAGTACAGAAAATTGGGATATCCTTCTCAACGCGATCTGTACGAGCAAGCTGCCGAAATCCACAATTCTTTTGTGGGAACAATCCGTTCAGAGAACGCGAGAAGCGGATTTGTCGAATCCCGATTTGCCGGAGGAAGAGCGCGAAGTAGGAGATGCGCTGCGGGGTCGCGATGAAGACGAAGAGCCGGAAGGGTGCGCGCGAGTCCCAGGCGTTCCGCCCACCTCCCGCCCAACCGAACGAGGGGCGCAGTCGCATAACGTACGACACGTTATCGCGTGGCGAAGACAAGTAACATAAAATCGAATAATTAAGGCTAATTACGAGCTAAGTAACATAAAATAAACGTTTTTAGTATAGGAAGAGAGGACTCTGTGCTGATCGCTCGGTACAACCGATTGTAGTCAGCACAAAGGACCCGAGAGGGTTCATGCAAAGCATAGTTAGTAGTACAGCGAGTCAAAGATAAAGGAATAAAGTTTCTGGTAGGTCTACATGGAACAGATAGATAAACCTGAGATAATAGCTCAGGCGAATCTATATCACCATTCAAAAGCTTGTGCATAAAGATTACACCAAGCATAATTCTACGGTTAATGAGAGAAGGAAGGTTATTCAAAAGAAGTCTACTGGAGTACGAAGGCAAATTGGCATTGCCATTCCAGTTTAAGCCACGAAGAGCGAGAAATACAAATTGTTTCTGTACAGATTCTATTCTAGTTTGGTGCGTCTCATATTGAGGCGACCATACACAAGAACCGTACTCTAGAATAGGTCGTACAAGTGATGTAAAGAGAATCTTGGTTATATATGGGTCGGTGAATTCCTTCGACCACCGCTTTATAAAGCGAAGCAAGTAAGCAAACAGGCGAAATCATATAAGTAATTATCTTTTCAAAAGCTTTAGGAATAGCAGACAATTTGGAAATACCCCTATAGTTTGAAGCTTCGGACTTTTTACCATTTTTATGGAGAGGATTCCTTCCAAAATAGCTGGGAAGGAAGACGAGTCAACAGACAAAAAAAATAACTTCAAAATTGGCTGACATAAAACATTTCCACAAAACCGGAGTACGCAACCAGGTATACCATCAGGTCCTGGTTTCACTAAATTAAGCACGCTGAGAAGCGAACTTTCATCAATCACTGGATTAAACATACAGTTAGAATTTTTTAACTGATAAGGATAAGGAAGACTTGTTTGATATTCCGTTGAGGAGACGGATGCACTGATGTCTTACGTTTAGTATTGACAATGGTATAAAATTGCTTAGGATCACGAGAAAACTGGCATTTGCAGCGCCATAGATAACCCTTCTAGCATTACATATTAAAAACCATAAACTTTTGAAATCAGATGAACGGCGATTTTTTAAAACTTCTTATAGCATCTTGACTTCACATTTTTCAAGTTGGATAACTCCCGAAAGAACCAAGGAGGTTTTTTAGAAATCACCTGTCTCTTGAGAGGAACACAATTATCTAAAAGTGAATCAAGTGTACTATAAAAGAAATAAATAGCTGAGTCCATGTCTATACAATTGTACAGATAAGACCAATCCGTAGCAAGAATGAAATCATTAAGATTAGAAAAATCTGTTTTACGAAAGCATCGGGTTCGAGGTATCATATTAGCACAAAGTAGTGGTGGAAGAAAAGGTAGATCAATTGTTAAATTTAAAATAGGATGGAATTTATCTTCCGGAATAACAAAAGGTTCAATCCTGGAAACAGCACAATTGGAAGGATCAAGTACAAATATCAGATCTAATGATCTTCCATTTATATTACGGACTGAATTGACTTGAGATAGAGACATCTCAAGAAGGCCGTCAACAAAGTCATTTGACGTGGAAGCCATGCTATAGAAGGTAAAGTAAAATTACCTAGAAGAATGAGAATATCACGATTAGAAGTTAAAGCAGAGACAGATCGAATTGCCTCTAAATGACTTAAATAAGCCACCATGTCAGACTGCAAACACTGACAAACTCAATCTCCTGATTATAAGAAGGCTAAATCTGTTCAGATGACAAAGCAGCATCAACAGCAATTAAAACTCCTCTACCCACGCGAGGAGTTCGATCACATCTGAATACAGAAAATTTTGAAGCAAAAACAGATGCATCAGCAATGTCAGGTTTAAGCCACGACTCCGTAAAAGCTAAAATGTTATTTGTAAAAGAAAGGTTATCTACATAGAGATTAGTAAGTTTTGATTTCAGTCCTCTCACATTCTGGTAACCCAGATTGAGGTGCGAATCTAGTTTTTTGGCACACCAGCATCTGCTGGCCGAAAAAGTATTAGTAACTTGAGCAGCAATTGGCAGGCGAATCGGTGGCCGATTTTTGTTTTTCACAGTATATTCTTTTACAATAATATGCTCCGGTAAAAAACGTTTATGACATATAGTGTCAAAACTGTTGCCAGAGACACTTATTTTAAATGACGAAATGTCACGGGCATACGAAAATTTAAACTTTTCCACTGCAACATTCGGGTCTTTAACCACAGACCGAATATAGGCTATAACATGTGTCAGATGTGACTTCATTGGCAAGCCTAGAAACAAATACATGTTTCTTTGGTGGAACAAAAATAAGATCCCTTGGCGGCTGTGCTACAACAGCAGCTCCAACATTGGGAGTTGCAACTGCTGACGCAGCAAAGCCACTAACAGGGCCTCCTATGATAAAACTATCGGCAATTTCCATTCCATGGGAAGATTGCCCGGACAAATCGGATACTACTACTACTATCGCATTAGATGCGAGGTTACTACCAGGCGATACTACCAAATTGAACACATGCAACAACAATTTGTACGCGTAGGCGCGAGAGTAAGTTATAACGGAAAGATGTTAAAATGCAAGAGCAAAAGAATTAACAAAAACAACAACACCGCCCAGGGAGATTTTGTTGTATGTTAATAAACGTTTTATTAAAATTTGATTTTGCGTTTGCACAAGTAAACAACCAAAAAAACCAAAACGCGAAATGAAAATAAAAAATCGGGAATTATTTCACCTATGCCGAATTGAATATGAAGAAATTTTAGAATTTTATATAGCGAGGAAAAAAATAAAAGTTTATAAGCGTCAAAAAAACACGTCCGTCTTCGTCAACGAGTTAAATCGAAAGGGTTACGCCTGATGGTGGATGGCGTGCTAAGCGCCTTGGGTTTAGAAGGCGGGGTTGAGGGGGACGCGGTGCTGCCCGGAACGGTGAGGCTAGCGGATTTCTTGCTCGCCTTGGAGGGGTGGATTGGCATAATCGACGTCGTTGAAGGGGATAATGACTACCGAGAGAGGATATTCTCTGCCCTAACGGATATCGAAATGAAGGAAAAACGAGTGGACTGTATGAATGAATGACCGTACGCGAGTATACACGTCGAAAATCGGTGATTAGAAGGATATATAATAAGCTGGAAAGGAAACGTTATTTTATATTATAAATGTGGAGGAAAGCGTAAATTTCGCTTATAAGGATATATAATGAAAATTTATAATAAAAAAATTATTTTTTTTGTAGTTTTAGTTTCGAACATAAAGTTTCCTTCTAAGGATATATAAGGAAATGACAGATATTCTTATTATACAAAAAATAAAAATATCGCTGAAAGGGGTGTCGATTGGATTAAAGGCGGATTTGTTTTTGCCGATTGAGTCTTAAAGGACGCACGAATGAGCGGATCGCAATGGGTTTGAGCCGGTGGGTGGTGTGGCGTGTGCTAGGATCGGATTAAATTTGGTTTTTTGTCTCTTTGACCTCAGACGTTATTTTTTTCTCTTTATGTACTTTTTCTTGTTTTATGTATTTATTTTTTTGTTTTGGCGATTTTGGCCGGAAAAAAGATAGGACTAAGGTTGCTAGGATATGGCGAGTCCTTGTGATAATTGCCGATAAAATATTTTTATAACAAAAAAAATTGAAATTATTTAATTCGGACTTAACTGAAGCACCAAAAAACCAAAAATTAAATTTTCGCACTTTTGTTCGCCGTTCACACCGGAACCCACCATTCGAATATTTGTATTTTTATTTATTTTACTCAATGTGGCCAATAATATTTTTTTTTGCGATAATATAAATAACTTTGAAATTAATTTAATTATTTCTGAGTCAATAAATGTGACTTAGCGGAAAAAGGCTAAAATCGTGACTTAGTCACGACTTGGACTCGCGGGCCACCACTAACAGCAAATCAGGTGGTAGGCTTTTGTTTTGATATTAATGTGAACCAAAAAAAAATTAAATTTTATCGCGTTGTGAATTATCGTTGCGTTGCGTGGGATTCAATTGCGAAAAGACAAAAACCAAGTGTCACAATCTGATTGGTCGAACTATATCGGATGATCTTAGAATTCATATTGTTCTGCCTTGGCGTAAGCGTGGTTTAGCATTAGATAACAAAGTCATATCAGTCTGAAAATATAGTCGATTGAATGCAAGTTAACGAGTGCCCCTCGCACATAGCAACTTAAGACATTATATATCATTGGCTAAACAGTTGCGCGCATGGTGCTGACGCGGCGAATGCCTCAGTTCAGTGCCCTGATCGCAGCGGCCAGCGACGGTAACCTGATCCCTTGCGCATGTCGTAAGAGCAGCGTTATCGCTTATGCTGAAGTCGGCTTACCGACTATGACATTTTAGCTTATGCTGTGTTAGCAATTGTGGGTAGCTTAAGCTTTGACAATTGTATGTTTAGAATAGCCTCTTCCCGACTCGCTTTGGAGCGGAAAATTAGTTCTGTTCGAATAACGTAAGCTAACGCACGTTAAATAAACTTTGCTCCGGCATTTGGCCGCAAATCCTTCATTCATTAATTATAATATTATATCACTGAGCCACAAGGCCAGTGATCCGATACTAACCATATCGCAACCTAATCTACAATCAACAACCTTCCGACGGCATCCCCTCACGTGGACCACTGGAGAGGACGGATTGAATTAATTGGCGCCCAACAGCGGATAAAACCCGCGACCCCAGAAACCAACAATAGTTAGGATAGGCCCTGCAAATAATATGTAAGTGGTTTTAAGTGATAGTAAAAAATATAAAAAAAAGTGAAAGTAATTGAGCTAGGCAAGTTGTATGAATCATCTCGAAAAATCCCAGCTTATCACATTCTACCCATACCGATTAACATCGGTCATAGAAAACTCTGTGAATAAAGTGTCAATTACATAAGTTAAGGGTACAAGCTAATGAGCTTCCTAGGACCCTATATGGAAATTAAGAGAGAATATATCAGCGACGAAAGCTGGGACTCAAAACCAGAGGCCACTTTAGAAGACACATCAGGCATGGACCCAAATCAGGTTCAAACGCTCATAACTCAGGCGTTGGCACAGCAGGAGGTTAGGTTGATTGAAGAATTTGACGCCAGGTTAGATTCTGTAAACCAAAGGGTAAATAGCTTACGCCTTGGAGCACCTCAGGTAGAAGCATACCAAAGAATCTCGATCGACCCCAATGTGGAATGTAGTATATCCCTAGACTGTGTAAAATCTATTCCCGAGTTCAATGGTACGCAGGACGAATATGTCCACTGGAGACAATCCGCCGTAGATGTATACGAGCTTTTCAGACCCTACATAGGCAGCAACGCTCACTACCAAGCGGTTAACATAATAAGAAACAGAATTAAGGGTACTGCAAGAGCTTTGCTATCTTCATACAATACAGTTCTAAATTTTGATGCTATAATAGCAAGATTAGACTGTACGTATGCTGATAGAACATCGCTTAGAATCCTACGTCAACAGCTAGAGATGGTCCGACAGGGCGACTCCACCTTGATGCAGTATTATGACGAGGTAGAGCGCAAGCTAACTCTGGTCACGAACAAGGTAGTAATGACCCATGATCAGGAGAGAGCAGTAATGCTAAATGAGGAGGTTAGGAACGATGCACTGCACTCATTCACCTCAGGCCTGAAGAAGACCTTGAGGTCAGTCGTGTTCCCCGCGCAGCCTAAAGACCTGCCCTCTGCACTGGCTTTGGCCAGAGAGGCAGAGGCTAGCATCGAGCGAAGCAATTTCGCAGCCACATATGCAAAAGCATTGGAAGATAAAACCCATGCAACTGAGGGTAATAGAAACCAAAGACGCTCATATGAGAAGCAGATCAAAAGTAACGATGCCGAACGCGGCCAAGAAAAAAACCCCCACTATACCAGGAAACAGGGCAAGCAGCAGCAGCAGAGAAGCTATGCGAATAGTAGCAACAAAGTAGACCAGGGTCAACAACAACAAGAACCTATGGACGTCGATGCGTCAACAGCAAGGTATAGACAACAAACACAATACAGTAGGGATCATGCGGAAAACTCGCAAGTAGAAAGTGCTCAAGGCCAAAAAAGACCAAATTCATCTGAACGTGTGTCAGGCCAAAGGCGTCAGCGGGTGCACACTACTGTGCAACATAACCACGACAATGACGACCACAGCTATAATAAAACAGCCTCCAGAGAGGTTGCCGAGGTCGATGACGACTCCGATTCGGCGACATGGGATGACTCGATAAATTTTTTAGGGAACGCTCCAGGCTACCGTTCGTCGAGCGGCAGCTGGCAGGGAGAAATGTGAGAATTTTAATCGACACGGGGGCGGCCAAAAACTATATCAGACCCTTAACAGGGCTAAAAAATGTAAGGCCAGTTAACACCCCATTCAATGTTAGTTCCATTCATGGTTCTAACAAGGTCCACCAGAAATGTTTAATTAACATTTTCGGTGTAACAACATCATTCTTCCTATTAGACTCCCTGGCTCCATTCGACGGCATCATAGGTTTCGACTTGCTAACGCAGATAGGAGCAACTTTGAATGCCAAAGATGGCACAGTCAACTATGGGGCTGAGTCCGAAAAACTGCAGCACCACATATGCGAGAATGTAAACTTTACAAATGTCGATGATATTGCCGTACCAGAAGCCATAAGGGCCGAGTTTAGTAACATGATCCTAAACAAAGTAAAGGCATTTTCAGCTGTGTCGCTGATTTCGTAAAAAACGAAATCAAAGAACTAATGTGAAATGGCATTATCAGACCATCAAAGTCGCCCTACAACAACCCGACATGGGTTGTCGATAAAAAAGGTCGTGACGAAAATGGCAACAAAAATAAACGCCTAGTTATCGACTTTAGAAAACTAAACGAACGTACCATTGCCGACAAATACCCAATGCCGAACATTTCCATGATCTTGGCCAATCTAGGAAGGGCTAGATACTTTACCTTAAATCCGGCTATCACCAGATTTTCCTCGCGGAACAAGACCGTGAAAAAACATCTTTCTCTGTAAATGGAGGAAAGTATGAATTTTGTCGATTGCCTTTCGGATTGAATAATGCTGGAAGCATCTTCCAAAGAGCGATTGACGACGTACTCCGTGAACAAATTGGCAAGACATGCTATGTGTACGTAGACGACGTCATAATTTTTTCAGAAAACGAAAGAGACCATGTCAAGCACATAAACTGGGTCTTAACAAGGCTATGTGAAGCTAACATGAAAGTTTCTAGGGAAAAAACCCATTTCTTTAAAAAAGAAGTAGAGTACCTAGGCTTTATAGTAACTGAAGGCGGGGCGAAAACCGACCCGGAAAAGGTTAAGGCTATTCAGGATTATCCGGAACCAAAGAACTTATTTGAGCTTAGATCATTTCTAGGCATGGCCAGTTACTACAGGTGTTTTGTTAAAGACTTTGCTGCAATCGCGAAGCCATTAACAAGCATGCTGAAAGGCGAAAATGGTTCCATTAGCAAACATATGTCAAAGAAAACGATTATCAGTTTAGACATCAACCAGAGGGACGCCTTCGAGAGACTAAGAAATATCTTAGCTTTAGAAGACGTCATTGTTAGATATCCGGACTTCAAGAAACCATTCGATCTAACGACGGATGCTTCTGCATATGGTATTGGTGCGGTACTATCACAAGATGGTAGGCCCATCACCATGATATCAGTCAACATGATTGAGTCAACAGACAAACCAATAAACTGTTTCAGAAACCAGATAATTCTGGAAGAAGCGCGCTTCCCGAAACGTCATATTTTTCGGCGAAAAGACTCGCCATATTATTCACTTCACAGATAGAAATCAAGCATTAAATGAAGTAAAATCATTTGTCAAACCAAATGTAGTCAACGCAATCAATTGCGACCTCCCAATCTTGGCATTCATCCAACACGAATTAATAAAAGGTTTCCCCTCCACTAAATTTCGTTACTGCAAAAATGTTGTAACTGACATAACAGGCAAGGACGAACAAAAAGAGATAGTCATGACAGAACATAATCGTGCGCATAGAGCCGCACAAGAAAATGTCAAACAAATCTTGGAGGAGTATTACTTCCCGAAAATGACCAAACTAGCGACAGAAATAGTGGCAAACTGCAAAACCTGCACTAGGGCAAAGTATGACAGGCATCCAAAAAAACATGTTCTGGGAGAAACACTAATCCCATCATACCCTGGCGAGATATTACACATTGACATTTTTTCAACTGACAGAAAGCAGTTTTTAACATGTATCGACAAATTTTCAAAGTTTGCAATGGTACAGCCAATAATGTCACGAACGATAACCGATGTAAAGAATCCTATCGTCCAAGCCATCAACTTCTTCCCAAAAACGAAAGTAATATACTGCGATAATGAGGCGTCTTTTAATTCAGAGACAATAACCTCATTATTAAAAGACAGATATGGAATAGACATTGTGAATGCACCACCACTTCACAGTACCTCCAACGGCCAGGTAGAACGCTTCCACAGTACTCTGTTGGAAATTGCGAGGTGCCTAAAAATCGAAAGAAAAATAGACGACACAGTCGAGCTAATCATACATACCACATTGGAGTATAATCGATCGCTACATTCTGTAACAGGCAAAAAACCGATTGAGGTGATACATGCGTCTACCAATGAATTTAAAGAAACAATTAAAAGCAAGGTTGAAAAAACGCAACAGGTGCAGCTAGATAGAAACAATCCAGACAGGCAGAATAAAGTGTTTGAGGTGGGAGAAAAGGTATTCGTTAAGACCAACAGAAGGTTAGGTAACAAGCTCACCCCCTTATGTGCCGAAGAAACTGTTCAGGCAGACCTAAGAACGTCTGTTCTTATCAAGGGGAGGGTGGTCCACAAGGACAATTTAAAGTAAGAATTTAATAGATTAGTAATAAAATTAAGAAATTCATAGATAAAAATTTCTTTCCTCTCACAGTAAACGCGCGGATCACCGATTATTCGCATTCCATGTACATTCCTGTTGTAGACTGGGACGTACTGGTATGGGAACAACGTGGCTATGTTAGGCACACCAGCAACCTGACAGGGTTCTCCGTAATGTTAAAAGGAACAGAAGAGTTGTCCGAGTTGTTTCCTCAGTCTCATATGAGGAAGTTATTAGATGTTGATACAGACCATCTTAGAAACCTTTTGTCCGTGTTGAAAGGACACCACAGGATTGCCAAAAGCTTAGATTTTTTAGGGACAGTGCTAAAAGTTGTGGCTGGCACACCCGACGCATCAGATTTAGAAAAAATTAAGATAACAGAGTCAAAGTTAATCGAATCAAAGGTCAATGGCACTTATCTCATCACCTACGAATACATGGCCATCATAAACGGTACCAAGTTTGCAAATCGTCGCGAAGCCCTGGACAAGTTACCCGGCATAGCGGCTTCCCCATTAATCAACATCATCAGCCATGATCCGGTACTCAGTATGCCATTGCTCCGTAGAATGAACAACGACAATCTTCACGTCATTCAGGAGTTAGAAGAAAAAGTAAGATCTGCAGGGTCGCCAAAGGTATGGTTCAGCATTGGAGTAGTGATCAGCCTCGTATGCTGCGGTTCCATTCTACTCTACCTAGGATTGCGAAGAAGACAGACTTCAAGGAAAATGGAAAGGATTGTCAACAGCTTCAAGATGAACGAGGACGCCCATAGTTTTAAGGGGGGTAGTTAACGAGTGCCCCTCGCACATAGCAACTTAAGACATATATCATTGGCAAAACAGTTGCGCGCATGGTGCTGACGCGGCGAATGCCTCAGTTCAGTGCCCTGATCGCAGCGGCCAGCGACGGTAACCTGATCCCTTGCGCATGTCGTAAGAGCAGCGTTATCGCTTATGCTGAAGTCGGCTTACCGAATATGACATTTTAGCTTATGCTGTGTTAGCAATTGTGGGTAGCTTAAGCTTTGACAATTGTATGTCTAGAATAGCCTCTTCCCGACTCGCTTTGGAGCGGAAAATTAGTTCTGTTCGAAAAAAAAAAAATTTGATTAGGTACCTGTGCCTATCACTTGTTGCTCCCCTACATTTTTCACTCTTCAAAAGTTAAGTTAAATAAAATGAATTACTAACATCAATTAATAAGTAAAGCAAAGAAGAAAAAAAAGTCAAAATGACTAAAAATGATAAATTGGGATTAACCTTAACAGAACTAAGTTCCCCCCCGAGCATTGATACTGCCACATCAAGCACCACTATTTCTTTCGGTACAAGTAACAAAAAACAGGAAACTGCCACGTCAAGTTCATATGTTTCTCTTTTTACAAATAATCAAAGGAGAGAAATCGAACACATTGTCAGAACATCCATTCAAAATATATTATACCCAAGGCTAGAAGAAGATGATGCGTTTTCGGTGGATTTTAGTCAGAGAACTGGTGAATCTGATAGAATTCCCGATGTTGTCAAATCTCTCCGGGATTTTTCTGGAAAGTCAGGTGAATTCAGTTCTTGGAGGAAAGCAGTTGATAGAATATTAATGATGTACAGACAAAATAAGAGCACACCAAAATATTTTGCCATTTTGCGCACAATTAGACATAAAATTATTGGGGAGGCTGAGGCAGCGTTAGAATCTTATCGTACTCCTTTGTATTGGGTCAAAATAAAGAGGTGCCTTATGCTACATTATTCCGACAAAAGGGACATTAACACATTGGAATATCAGCTGTCGACGCTTGTGCAGCACAAGGATAGCATCGAAGAATTTTATAGTAAAGTATTACATTACCTTTTATTAATACTTTTATTAATACTGGATAATGTCTGCAATGATTACTTGACCGTAGTGCGAGTGACGGAGCAAGGAAAAGACACTTGTGCACATATGACAAGTATATCTGCGGGTGTTGCGAATTTGGGGCCACAATTTTTTGGACTTTAATTTTGAAAATTTCGGAGCGCACACGTATTAAGCCCACAAGGACGCACAACACAATTAGCCCACGGTAAGTGGCTTGAAATATAAACAACGCGATATTAATTTTTTCACACTTTGCAGATGGCAACTGCTGGACATATGTATGTAATGATGTACGGATGTACATAAATACATATATATGTGAACGGAATGAATAATCAACGCGCACTTTATCACAATGGACAGACACAGGATAGTTCGGAGGATACCATAAAACCTTTGGAGAGGTTAGGTATGTACATACAAGCGCTTGAAGATGGAAAAGTCGCTATAATGGAGCGAAAATTCTCACCTTTAAGTGTGTATGTGTATGCACATACGTATGCACAAAAACTGGGGCTTTCGAGTTGAAAGTATACTTGGGTTTTATTTGGGGGTCGAACGCGTCCGAATATAATGGCGGTTTCCATGAATACTGCCGGTCATTCCTTTTAGTGTGACCGCCCTCGCCTTTGGACCGAAATCCCCCTCTCCGCTCATTGCTGGTCACGATCTGGCGTGAACAGTTGGCTTTAATAAACAAATATTAAAGAAGCTAACTTCGGCTATGCCAAAGTTTGTATAAGTTAATGCATAACATTATGCTCCATAGAATGGGTCGTCCCAAGACATGCTACACTATTAACTTAACTATTATTGTCAAATCTACTTTGTCCGGTTGTCCGCCACAAGTCACGTAGTCCAATTACAAGAAACTGTAATTAGGTATTCCCTTTAACTATTATTTGTTTTTTATATCGACCTTGGTTTTTAATATTTATTAAATCGGGCTTAAGGTCATTTATTGGAAGCAAACAAAAAGTGAGCAGGTTGTCTGTATAGCTATTTCAAGAACCACCAAGTTCTATCATCAGCAGACTTCGCTAACGACCCTAGAATTGCAAGGCCATACCACTACTTCAACGCTAAAACTAGTTGGGAATTGCAACTAGATGAAGCGAAAAAAGGAGGCACAGCATACAACTCCAGAGTTCACTTATTGTTTGCATTCCCGAAAGACGTCACAGCTTAGTGTAAGAAGCATCGTTCAAACTCACCAAACCGACACGTTATTTATATACAGTATATTGTACTGCATACAAAATAATAATTTATTTCAAGTTTTGTTTTACAGTATATGTAAACAGATTTTGATATAATATCTGATAATATAAGTAACCGGCTGGCCCTCCGCTTTCGTTAATTGACTATTATTTGTTTTTTATATCGACCTTGGTTTTTGATATTTATTAAATCGGGCTTAAGGTCATTTATTGGAAGCAAACAAAAAGTGAGCAGGTTGTCTGCTCACTTTTTATTTGTAAACGCGGCAAAATCTGATTGGTCGAACTATATCAGATGATCTTAGAATTCACATTGTTCTGCCTTGGTGTAAGCGTGGTTTAGCATTAGATTACAAACGTCATATCAGTCTGAAAATATAGTCGATTGAATGCACATCGTGCAGTACTAATAAATTATAATAAACGTTTCTAAATATAACTCGGCCATTTATATTCCGATTCTTGTGATATTTGGTGGGATGATAGATATACGTGTATTACATGTATTAGTGTGCCAAATTTAATTTCGATACGATAAATATTTTGGGTGAAAATCGAATTTTTCGAGTTTCGGGGGCGGAAAGGGGCGTGGCAAAAATTTGAAACAAACTTGGTCTGCGTGCATACTGCACGCATCTAATGTCCAAATCCGATAGCTCTATCTTTTATAGTTCCCGAGATATGGGGGCTCAAAATATTGTTTTTCAAATAGCGTGGGCGGAAGGGGGCGTGGCAAAAAAAAAAATAAACTTGATCAGCGTACACTCCAAACGAGCCAACATGCCAAATTTGGTAGCTCTAGCTTGTATAGTTGCTGGTGCTAAAATGCAAGAAATAATAAGAAAAAAAAATATATTAAGAAAAAATTAAGAAACAATTTAAAAAAGCAACGTAAAGGGTCAAATAATAATAATAATATAATTCAAACATTTTCTCCAGGTGCTAAAATTCAAGAAATAATAAGAAATTAAATAAATTAAGAAACAATTTAAAAAAAAAAAAGAATAAAAATGTCAAATAATATCGAAATGTTTCAAATTAAGTAGCAATAAGATTTGATCAAAACTACGAAGTCCTTTGTAATTAGGTATTCCCTTTAACTTTATTTATAAACGCGGCACAATCTAATTGGTCTAACTATATCGGATGATCTTAGATTTCACATTGTTCTGCCTTGGCGTAAGCGTGGTTTAGCATTAGATTACAAAAGTCATATCAGTCTGAAAATATAGTCGATTGAATGCACATCGTGCAGTACTAATAAATTATAATAACTAACACACAATTGTAAAGCACATAGTGCTGCTAAAAATCAAATAATTATTAAATAAATATAAGTTATAATTCGACTCAACATTAATTTGTTTAACTTGTACCCTTGCAGCCCTTGACCATTACATTATACTTTAAATACACTAAAAAATTTGTCTATTCGCCTAACTAACAAAAAAAAATCTAAAACAAAATATATGTCGCGAACGAGATTCGAACCCGCAACTTTTCGTTTGATACGCAAGCCACTGCACCTCTGTTGCTCGAGCCACCCAATCGCCAAATACTAAGCGTGCCAAGACAATGTAGTGATGTAGCATATTCACACAATCGCAATTTTGATACATATATGTGCTTTACTGTTCATGAGTTTGTGTGTATATAGGCAAATTTTATGTCGTCAAAATCAGGCGTTATATTTATCCGATTGTTTCGAAATTCACGCATACGATGTAATCTATTTATATTTATGTATCATATGATTACGTATCATATGATTCAATCCCTTTATATTTATGTAGGTAATCAATTTGGATAAGATTCTTCAAGAAATAGAGAATTTATTCGCATTTAACGTTTATATTTGTACGACAGGTATAAGACCATATATACCATAAAGGTTATATATGAACTTTGAAAGCCATAGCTCTAAAACTGTGGGACTAGTTTCACAGTACCAGACAGACCGACGGACATGGCTGTATTAACTCGTCTTCTCATGCTGATCAAGAATATTTATACCTTATTGGGGTCGGAAACGATTCCTTCTTTGCGTTACAAACATCTGACCAATTTTATAATACCCTCTGCGAGGGTATAAAAATTATATATATATACTTTAATATAAAAAATGTTATCTTCAAATCGCGGGTGCCCGCTCGGGTGCCATCTGGAAGGTAGTTTTTCTCAGCTGGGGTACATATCTCAGTCTCAACAGGGCCTCCTTACAAAAATATTTGTAAAGATGCCGAGATTCGAGGTTTTTTGGAGGGGGCGATGCTGCTGAATGGATGCAGACTGCCGGTGTTTTAAAAGTTTGGACCACAACACGTAAGAAGGGGGGAGGAAGGGATGACAAAGGCGAGTGTCTGAGAGAGGATTGTGATCCACTTTCGGGATTTACCCGGAAGAAGACACGATCACACTACGGGTCGGCTTATGACTACGGGCTTCATCTCTAGCCGAGTATTAACCTGACGGCTAGAGATAACGGGGTATGTTCTACTCATATGATACTGAGGCGGGGAACCAGTATTTTCCTTTTAATTGTATTTTTCTAAGCCACACACTTGAATCCCTATCGTCTATCTGAGGGGATATTCTCCTCATAAAGGCGACGGCTCCGACTCACCTTGCCTTGGGGGGTTGAAATGTCCTTGGTTATTCTCCTTGATCATGTCGTGTTACTGTGTTGTCCTTGCCATGGGTGCGTTGCAGTGTCCTTGTTTTTTCTTTGTTGGTTATCCTTGATCGTGTCCTGTTGCTCTGTGTTGTCCTTGCCGGGCTGCTGTAGCATATCTTGATCTTGGCACTTTCACTTTCGATCCGGTTTGCGTTTTTTCGAAGTTGCGTCGCTGATCTAATTTTCATTGTGTGTGGTTAGATTTCGATGTTGCGTTGCCCAAGATTCGTTTTTTTAAACTCTTTTTCTTCAAAAGGTAGCAGTACCTTTCGTTCTAAGTAATTGCGCTATGCTATCAAAACTGGGAAATTCCCGTTTTGTTGTTTCGGCTCACCTTGCCCACCTTTTATGTAGTGTATCGAGTTTCAGTTAGTGAGTTGTGCTTTTTAAAAGAGATCAACATATGTTTTGGTATTATTTTTATTACATAAACTTAGTTTTTAGCCAAATGAGTGGATATTCTGCAGCAAATTAATAAGGACAGGAAGGCTCTGGAGATAGCAAGGGATCTTGGCCTGGCTGCATCAACTGGATCGAGATGGAGATAAAATAAAAGAGGCTGTGAAATATGCAACATCATTGCCAAAACCATGATTCATACAATGAGTTCTTTGATGAATAAAATGGAGTCCTTGCTTTCTATTTGTATTGAGAATCAAGTTGCTCAGAGAATACCATTAAATAAAATGGTAATTCAGACGAAAGCGATGACATAATGATGACATTAAAAGTCAAACAGTATCCAACGATGATGCTAGTGGTGATAGTGCACACGAGATTGAAACTTTTGAAACAATTCAGGGCTGGTTTGAGAGATTCAAGGTTCAAGCTAATTAGCATAACGAAGCATATGACTGTAACCGCATAGAAAACTACAAGGAACAAAACTTAACCTCCAAAGAAATTTCCAAAGCGATGCGTTTGATTAACGAAGGTATGGCGATTTTATTAAAAAACGATACCGAAAGTGTCCTAGGTGGTAGCTGTGAATATAAATTGCTACAAGGAAATGAATTTTTGTTGAATTTATGGTTTTGTTTTTACTGAATTGGTTTCTTCTTGTTTTTTATATGTATCACATGAAATAAAATTATAGATCCTCAGTTCTGCATTCATCGCAAACAGTCGAGGCTACAGCAAAACCGCAAGCGTAAAGCAAAAACCAAAATTTAAAGGAAACAAAAATTAAATCTACCAACAACAATTTACAAAGCGCATAACGGTAACAGTTACAAACTTTACAAAGTGAATCGCCAAACAACAACAACCACGGGGCAACCGCCCGACCGAAACACAGCATCACTCCAAAACCTATTTACCGTTGACAAAACAAAATAAAGTAAGTAAGTTGCCGGGCCGACTTGGATATACCATGCATCAGGGGAAAAAAACTACATGGAGTTTATAAAAGTAAATTCACAAATTCATTAAATTTCTTTCGTATGCGCTATTTCTAACAAATGCTATCTCGCTCACTCTTATGTGTGTGCACTTTGGCGCTCCACCGGCCGAATTCGCCTTCCACTGCTTTGAGTGCAAAACGTTTCAATGTATAACTCGGCCATTTTTATTCCGATTTTTATGAAACTTTGTGGAATGATAGATGTTCAACACATATATAGTTAAATTCCGAATTAAATTCCGATAGGATAAATATTGCGGGAGAAAATCACTTTTTATTAAATTCTGGAGGCGGAAGGGGGCGTGGCAAAAAAAATTTGGTGGAATGATAAATGCTCATAAGATCTATGAGTGTGCCAAATTAAATTACGATACGATAAATATTGCGGGAGAAAATCACTTTTTATTAAATTCCGGAGGCGGAAGGGGGCGTGGCAAAAAAAATTTGGTGGAATGATAAATGCTCATAAGATCTATGAGTGTGCCAAATTAAATTACGATACGATAAATATTACGGGAGAAAATCACTTTTTATTAAATTCCGGAGGCGGAAGGGGGCGTGGCAAAAAAAAAACATAAACTTGGTCTGCGCCAAGACTACACGAGTCTACATTCTAAATTTGGTAGCTCTATCGTTCATAGTTGCTGAGATCTCTGCACTCTTACGGACGGACGGACAGACGGACATGGCTCTATCAATTTCTCTTCTCATGCTGATCAAGAATATATATACTTTATAGGGTCGGAAAAGCTTCCTTCTCCCTGTTACATAGATTTTGGCGACTTTAATATACCATTTCATCCTATGGATGCATGGTATAAAAACATCTCAGCTGGACCTAAATTTCTCATAATAACAAGAAAAAATAGTAGCGATACTCTCGCAAATGTTTCACCTTTCTTAATTAAAAAAATCATAGACAATATTTGCAATGGTGACATTAGTGAGTGTAAAACCCTACGAAACGGCTCTATTCTCGTCAAAACTAAAACTCTTTCACAAGCAATGAAATTAATAACGCTCGGCTCGCTCAATAATTTAATTGAAGTTGAAGTCTCTGAGCATGGAACTCTGAACAACTCCAAAGGAGTAATTTACTCAAACAATCTGAGAGAAATCAGCGAAGAGGACATAGCCACCGAACTACAACCACAAAACGTGTGCGAAGTTAAGAAAATCTTAAAAAAACACAACGACTCACTCGTAGAAACCGGACTCATCATTCTTACGTTCTCGACACCCAACCTCCCCACCGAAATAAACATTGGATACCAGAAGACAAATGTTCGCCCATATCTCCCCCTCCCAATACGTTGCCGCAAATGTGGAAGACTAGGACACCCCACTAAATCATGCACCAGAATACAACTCTGCCTAACCTGCAGCTACCCATACACCGATCACATTGACCCTGAAGAACCGACAGCCTGTCAAAACATTAACTGCTGCATCAACTGCAAGGAAGATGGCGTAGCAAATTACCACCATACAACTGTAGACCGCAGATGCCCTACCTACATCAAGGAGAAGGAAATTCTAGCAATACGGATCCTGGAGAAAACCGACATAAAGTCAGCTCGCAATATCTACAACGAACGTCATATCGCAGGCAACTCATCCTACGCAGCTATAACAAACAAAAATAAAGTAAGTAAGTCGCCGGGCCGACTTGGATATACCATGCATTAGGTGAAGAGTAGAGCTGGTATTCGGTATAAATTTTTTAATTTCCATCGATAGTATCGATGGAACCATCGATGGATTCCCAGCTCTAGTGAAGATATTAAATATATATTATATTAAATTTCTTTTAAATGCTATCTCGCTCACTCTTATGTGAAAAAGAGCTCTATAGCATCCCCCGACCAAATCGGTGATTTCCAGCATATGCTATCTCGCTCTTTTTCGCGTGCATCTGCCTTGCACCGCTATCGGTGAAAAACGTTTCTAAGTATAACTCGGCCATTTATATTCCGATTCTTGCGATATTTGGTGGGATGATAGATATACGTGACATATATTAGTGTGCCAAATTTAATTTCGATACGATAAATATTTCGGGTGAAAATCGAATTTTTCGAGTTTCGGGGGCGGAAGGGGCGTGGCAAAAATTTGAAACAAACTTGGTCTGCGTGCATACTGCACGCATCTGATGTCCAAATCCGATAGCTCTATCTTTTATAGTTCCCGAGATATGGGGGCTCAAAATATTGTTTTTAAGCAGACCTCCTACGAAGACATGGATCCCATCAACATCCACCCCATCAACATCTTCATCAAACCCTCAACCAACAAAGACTATTCACACAGCTACATCTTCCAATATCGCCGAAGATTTAAAGATTAAGGTATTCTCAAAAAGTAATAACTCCCTAAAGAATTCATTTAAGCCTCCGGCAAAAAAAGGTAAACCCGATTCGATCTAACCAACTCAAGTCCCTTTAACATCCCCAACTTCCACGTTCAACAATGCTAAAAATAATCCAATGGAATTGTAACGGCTATATCAACAATTATGACCACCTCCAACTTTTAATCAAAGAATACAGGCCCAAAATTATCAGCCTGCAAGAAACTCATATACACTCACAAAACAATATCCGCATACCACTGAATTATTCGATAATTCACACAAACTCTTCATCCAACTCCTACGGCGGAGTTGCTCTCCTTATTCATAATTCCATTCACTTCCAACAGATAGCCCTTAATAATGACTTTGACGCAGTCGGAGCATTCATACACACTAAAGTAAAGATTAAACTTATTTCCTCGTATATCCCACCCAACAAACACTTTGGAATCCATAACCTTAGAAACATGTTAGGGAACCCAAGAGACCACACCATCATCACTGGCGATTTTAACAGCTGGCATAACTCCTGGGGTTCCCCGTCTAATAACGCTAAAGGGAACACTCTATCGAGATACGTGACTCAGTCAGACCTATTTGGCAGCGACCACTTCCCCATTCACATTACACTTTTTGAGAATAACACAACACCCCAACATACGCAACCGAGATTTTTAGTTGATTCAGCTAACTGGAAACTATTTAACGAACTAACAGACAGATTCCAATTAGAAAGACAGATAAGTACCAACATAAACCAAGAACTAGCAAACATAACGAAAATCATCAGACAAAGCGCAAACAGGTCCATAGCACAGACCAGGCCATCTTCATCTATAACAAAAAACAGTTCCCTGGTGGAACAAAACACTAGAACAATTAAAAAAGAATAAAAACCAAGCTTGTTACCAACTCAGACGATGCAATAGCCCTGAGAACATTATGAAGTTTAAAAAAACAAAAGCTCTTTTAAGACGCGAGATCAAACAATCAAAACGATCCTCTATTCATGCGTTTACATCAGAAGTAAATTCATATTCTCCTGTCTCCAAAATCTGGTCAAGAATTAACACCTTCTGCGGCAGAAGACTACGTCATGAAATACATTGTATATCATCATCTACTGACCCCAATCTTAACATTGTGGACAAAGACGACATAACACATGCATTTGCCTCCCACTGGTCAACAGCATCAACCGACCACAACTTTAGCCCAGCATTTCAAAGAAATAAATCCAGAGCATTGGCTGCAGCTATTAATTATGAACCATCCAACAATGCAGTTCTCCTAGAGGTACCTACCACTCTTATTGAACTAAAATCCGCTCTAAACAGCCTAAAAGGTCAAACCCCCGGACTAGATCGCATATCATACCCTATGTTAAAAAACATAAATATTTCTGTCACTAAAAGACTCTTAAACTTGTACAACAATATAACAATACAACACATACCCCAACAATTTAAAACCAGCAAGATAATTCCCATCCTAAAACCACAAGGCAACAAGACGTCCACAAATTCATATCGACCGATTTCACTTAACCCATGCTTATCCAAAGTGTTAGACAAGATTGTATCAAACCGGTTGTGGTGGCTTGCTAACAACAACAAGCTAATCGACAATCGCCAACTCGGCTTCCGAAAAGGCAAGTCGATATCTGACTGCCTAGCAGTGATAGACTATCAGATTTCTTCGGCCTTATCAAAAAAAAAATCATATGTCAATCATAAGCCTCGACTTTGAAAAAGCCTATGATGAAATAGGAATCCACACGGTGATAGTTGAACTACACAAATGGAAGATTGGCCGAAAAATTCTGAACTACATAAAAAACTTCCTAACGAACAGGAAAATAAAAGTGCAAGTAAACAATTCAACCTCAGAAAGTAAATCCCTCAAGGATCTCCCTTATCAGTCATCCTTTCCTTAATCGCATACAATAGACTCTGCCATGCGGTATCCATCCACAAAGAATTCACCTTTTTCTCTTATGCAGACGACTTCACGATAGTAAGAAAGTTAAGAAAAAACTCGGCAACCCCAAACATTAACCCTTTATTCGAAGATATTGAAAAATGGTGCGAGTACTCTGGGGCTAAGCTTTCAGTCCCGAAATGCAACCACCTACACGTATGCCGGAAAAGAAACTGCAACATCCACACTGGATTACACAACTTCCCTCTCAACCAGTCCAACACGCTCAAAATTCTTGGACTTACGATAACAAAGAATTACAGGTGGAATAAACGCATTGAAAACCTCACTACACAGTTGAATACAAGGCTCAACATTATTAAATGGTTATCAAACCAAAGATACAATTGTGACACCAAAACATTAATTCTCACGATTAAAGCTCTCCTGATGTCAAAGATAGATTATTGCCTACCCTTCTACGGAAACAGCCCTCTATCAATCCTAGGCAGACTCAAAACTTGTTACCACGCTGCACTAAGATTCGCCTTAGGAGCGTATCGAACGACTCCCATTAAAAATCTACTATACGAAGCAGAATTGATGCCAATCGAAATAAGAACTCTATTCATGACAGCAAAAGCATTCACATTAATAGCAAGAGCATCAAACTCACCAATTTACCCCATACTACAAAGAATCAATATCTCAAAAACCAAACCTAAAGTAACCTCCTTACTACATAGGATTTTAAACATTTGTTCACTACATAGTATAAATGTCCACCCGATCCCATCTAGGAAACCCCTTGGCTGTTTAACCCTTATGCATTAAACATGTCTTTACATAAAACTACAAAACCAAACACACACCCATCAGTATTCCAGAAAAAATTCGTTGAACTAAAAGACGTAATGAAAGAATTCGAGTTCATATATACTGACGGTTCTAAGTCAGACTCTGGTACCTCCTACAGCATAACCACCGAAACTTAAATCATCAAATATTCCCAATTACCCAACCACAGCTCAATCTTCACTGCTGAAATCTCAGCTATTTTAGACGCATGCTTGCTGGCAAAACAATCAAACCGACATCATGCAATCTGCACAGACTCACTGTCAGCTCTAAAGTCGATCGAAAGTATTAACACAACACAACTACTACTGTACCACAATTCGAGATATCATATCCCTCAAATACCCAAAATTAATACTAATATGGGTACCAGGACACACCAACATAACGGGAAATGAATCAGCGGACAGAGCAGCACGCCAAGCTCTTCTCTACCCCTAGACATATAAGAACAACTATAATAGAAAAGACACACAAAAACTCTTAACAGAACTCTTCAAACAGTACAAGGACGAGCTATGGCAACAATCCTCCCCACACTACAGAAGAGCCAACTCCACAAAACTCTCAATAAGCGACTACTCTCCAGATAATAATAGAGTAGATCTTATAAAATTTGCAAGAATTCGCCTGGGACACTCGGCACTCACACATAGTTACATACTAAACAGAGACCCCATACCAATGTGCCCTTCTTGTAACACCACCCTAACAATTAACGATATAATCATAGAATGCAGAGATCTAAATGGAGCAAGAACACAACTCCTGCACCCAAACCCCTACGAAAACATAGCTTACCCTTCCAACAAAAATATCTCTGCACTAATCAAATTTTTAAAAGCAACCAACATATACCACAAAATATAAAACCCCCAATAATTTGAAAGGTAAAATCTCTCTTTATATAAGAACAACTGTAAATACATATTTAAGTAGATTTAAACAAAAATTAATTAATCCATTTGTTAGCTTAAGGCCTTAGTAGCTATAGCTAGTAAGAAGATTGGCTGTAATTTAGAATCACTGCCCAATCACACTATAAATTAATAATGAATAAAATTATAGAGAATAATTTTTTTTTTTGAATGATTGCTTTGTTAAATTTAAATATTTAAAATTAAGATATTCGCTACTCTGGAACCTATTTTCGATCTTTATATGGTTTGCTATAAAAAAATCTTAATTCACTTTGCGTCGTTTCGATTTGCGCCGTATTTTTTTGGAACTTATCCCCGACGCAAGGTGTATATACTAACACCAAAAAGAATTAACAAAAGAACTGCTCTTCAGCGCTATCGCTATCGATAGTATAATTCAAAGATCATCATTATCATCGCAAGAAGTCACGCTTAGCATCGCCAGGATTATAGCTCGATTTCACACCTCAAGGACCATCGTTCAGCACCGCAAGGAGCTTAGCTTAGCATCGTTAGAATCATCGCTTGATAGATCAATTCGACGATCATCGTTCAACCACCTGAAGGTAATCGCTTGAGCATTAACAATCATCGTCAGTACATTGTTAGATATTACTTAGTCTCTACGCAAACATGGGCGTCAAATGGATCAGCTATCGACGAAAAAGAGAGCTGGAAGCTTTCACTGCCTTGCATGATGTCAATCCTATTTTACGGAAGAGCCAAAGGATGGTGGTAAACATGTGAATTCAAACAAGAATTCTTTTTGCCACCCAGATACTTTAAAAAGTTGAAAGACGCAATCCGCGCATCTGGACAGAAGTACATGCAATACTTGATTGAGCTACGATTCATTATGCGCCTAGCGAACTACGCTCCGACGTAGGAACTCGAAAATATCTATGAAAATCTACAACCAGAGTACCAACTAAACACCCGAAGCATCGATTTCCGGAGCTTATCAGAGCTAGTGATCAACTATGAAACTATAAGGATTCGAAGCACCGAAAATAGTCCCATGGTTTTTGTTACTAATCCTCCAAAGAAAAATGTTGAATTCCAGCCCATAGGTTCTGGATCGCATTCTTCGACGAAGTCCCGACGAATCCAACATAACGTTTACCAGATGACTGATGCCCCGACTGATACTCGCAGAGCCTGTCGGAAGTGTGGACAAGATGGAAACTTTACAAAGGATTACCACGTCTAGTGTTGTCGCCGGTCGTTCGCCCGAGGATCAAGCGAAAGCAGTGCAAGCACTCCCTCAACATTAAACATGCTACGATTCGACAAGGGTCGTGTTCTAGCCCAAGTCAAACTGCGACTGCTGACGCAACATAGGACAGTGACGCCATGCGATACTTCATCAGTGAACACTTAGCCTCACAAGTGACATCGACCGCAGGCCTGACGGGAGTCAGTGCCTCCATCAATCTAAGAGATGGATCACTGAAGGAGATCACTGAGGCGGTACTAGTCGAAATAGCCCTGAGTGCAAAATTTGCTGAGGTACCCTTGCTGGTCATGCCGAAAAATGGATCAACTGCTACTAGCAACGGACTTTCTAGGAAGTGGGGACAAGACGGCCACTTGCAAAGGATTGTCACAACCAACGTTTACTGTTCTGCTGGGAATGCGGAAAACGAGATGTTCGTACGATCGAGTGTTGTCGCCGGTCGGGAAACGTAACGCGCCTTCGCTTGCCCGAGGGTCAAGCCTCGAGACGCTTCGAGAAGCCAAGTTCATTTCTAAAATGGGGCTGCACAGCCTTCACCGTACCAGGACGTGGGTTATTTCAATGGAAGGTGATGCCCATTGGACTTCATTCAGCGTCGGCGACCTTTCAACGCACTTAAGAAATGGAACACCATGCCTTTGGAGCAGTCCTCACTCAATACTTAGACGGCAGCGAAAGAGTGATCGCATATGCTAGCAGACGATTAAGCCCTCCCGAAGTCAACTACTCGGCTACCGAGAAGTGCTTTGCGATAGTATGGGCCATCCGTAAACTATGAAGGAAACTACTACTGCTGTCTGGAAGGATATAAATTCGACGAAATCACCGATCATTTGGCCCTCAAGTGGCTAAATTCAATTGAAAATCCAACATGCCGCATCGCTCGCTGGTCTCTGAAACTGCAGCAATCCAACATCGACATCCAATATCGACGAGGAAAACTCAACGTGGTGGCAGACGCACTGTCCCGTCAGCCTTTGGAAACCTTGCAAATCATACGAGATGCAGATGAAAAATCATCGGACGATTTGCAACCCCATCGTTGTCGCCGCCACTGTCTACGACAGACTCCGTGAGCTCCGAACTGAGTGAGTTATCAATCCTCTATATAGCCCCCCAGTGAGTCCACCGGCAAACATTATGATGGACCCTGAAACTGGCGAGATGATCTCTCTACCCGTGCCGAAACTCAACGTGTCTGGGGAGTCGTCGGTATATTTTTAGTTGCTAGTATTTATTAGTATTAAGTTCATAAGTCTCTATGGAGGAGCAGATCTTAAGTTTAATCAACTCTGACCCAGATAGGTAGAACTAGTTCTCTTTTCTTTTTTTTTTTTTGTAGCGCCACCTACCCCATCCAACACTTCGCCGCTCAAACACTTCACCGCTCAGAATAGAATTCGCTGCACGCATACCAAGATGCGCTCACAGCCGCAGCCTCGTGACAATAGGAAGTAAATGAGAGGAGAGCAGAGTGATCAAGTTCATCTTTGACCCGCTCATCTATGGCCCCATTGGCCCGGAATGTACCGAATCCTAGATCTGGCCCCTACCTACCCCTACCCCTCCCCCCCTCTGCATGTTAGGTTCGTCCATGTGATGTCTATATTAACCTAGGCTTAATATGCCTTTAGACCCGTAGTTAGACCTTTAAGGCGTGTCAATCCCGCTCCTGCCTTACAGGGAATAGTGTCTCAGTCTACCATAAGTAGAAATATACCCCGTTCTCGCTAGTCGCCAGGTCAAACATCGACTAGCCATTGAGCCCTTAGCCATAAGCCCAGTATTTTAGTGTGATCACGCACACTTCCCCACGCACTTCCCACTTCCGCAAGACGCGACATGGTATATACATATCTGGTTAAATCCCCAGGTTACCATATATCACCATGTGGTCCGAGTCTTCAAATAAAGAGCATTGTACTTCCATCTAGCAGTATCGCCACCTCTAGCAATATCGAGTCACGGCATCTCTACAAATATTTTTGTAAGGAGGCCTGGGGAGACTGAGATATGTACCCCGGCTGCATAAACTTCCTTACGTCCGTACTTGCATCGGATATTTTTATTACGCTTTTAATGAAAGTACGATACGCTAAATATTCTAAAGTTTATCAACATATTTACTGCACGAGTCTACATTTTAAATTTGTTAGCTGTAGCTTTGACAGTTCCTGTGATCTGTGCACTCTAACGGAAGGACAGACGGAGATGTCTATTTAAATTTCTCATATATGCTGATCAAGAATATATATATATACTTTCTGTAGAGAAGCATGTGTCTGTTACATCCGTTATGCTGACTTTGATATACCATGAGAGTTTGAGCAAAAAGTCCCATAGCAATCAATTTTATTGTTCGTATAAAAATTTTGCTCGTGCTCAGCCGAAGTTTGTTTTTTCTCGTTCTCTATTGCTCGCCTCGTTGACAGACCTTTTGACTCTGAATAACGATACAAAAAGTTTTGCGCATGTATGTGTGTATGTTAAATACTGTGAGTTGAACGTGTGACTTTCCCTTGTGAATTTGACTTATAAGGTGTTAATCTCCAAATGATTAAGACACGTATAGATAAGGACAGAAACCGAAAACGAATAGAAGCGAAGTCTGACGTTCTGAAAGAGAGCGAGTGTGCTTGCTTTTTTCATTCATTCTCGCATACAGACGACAAGGGAAAATCGGTTAACAGTTATCTGCGAGCTCTGGTTATACATAATAAATTGTAATTCTGAGATTTGATCAGACCGAGTTAGTCCGGCGTTTTAGCCTTTTGCTTGACTCGAACGTTTTTAGTTTCCTAGAAGAGGAATCAATTTCGAATTTCTCGAAGATCGTTTAAAACTCATTTCTAGAGCAGTTTGTTCAAGTAGCCAAATGTATTGACATGTATTGATTGTATCCGTTGTCCAATAAACAGAGTGTTTAAATAATGGTCGCCAATTAATTTATAATCAATGATTAACCTAATCAAATGCTTTTTACAGCATTTTGTGATGATGAGTGCTTCTGGTGTAGTATGGAATTTTTCGTCATCTCCATGACTATCCAACAAGTTATTACCGTTCCATCACCTTATTGACACGAGTTATTGTTGTGTTTTGGGAAAGCCTTGGAATAGTTAACGATCTGGACTAGTCGACAAAGTGATGAAATCCGCCAAGGCAAGTGAAAGTTATAGTGAGTATCATACATAGTACTTTGTAGTATTTCTAACTTGGATGGTTGCATATCTTAAGTAGCTCAAAACTAAAAAGCTACTTATCTGCATTTCTAAATTCTAATAGATCTTTAAGTTTTACCAAAATACGTCAATAAAGTTTAGAGAACTCACCTTGTCAAATAAATATTGGGCCATGCAATTATCTCCAACAGCGTGCAGCAGCTTAATGGCATTCATGTGATCGATTAACCGTTCAGTCTGAGTTTCTGAACTGATAGCTAAATATTCGAAGCCTTCATCGTCCAGTTTCTCCACAATATCATGGACTCGTGACTCTAGCTCATTAAAAGCTATAGAGCATAGATTCTTTCAAAAACAAAAAAAAAAAATTAACATTTTGCAATGAGAAAAGTGAGCGACATTGCCAAAATTACATACCGTAAATTCAATATTCGTTTTTGTGGGTATCCGTGTATTAAAGTCACTGCCCACCAGTTTCAGTAGTATATTCGTGAGATTTTGCAGAGCACAGCAAAAATGTTGTTTCCTGTCTTCAGCAGTTTGAACGTTTTTTTCAACAATGTAACGAACACAATCGCGTATAAATTTATCATAGCGGGCATAAGCTTCAGCTTGGACGTCGGCCAAATCCATTGTTCTAGGCTCCTTAAAAGGATTATCACAAAAAAGTAAACGATTCTGGCTAATAAAGCTTTCACGGAAAACTTTAAGCTCATTATAAATCTCAGTTAAAGGAGCAAGTAGGCAAATTTTAATTATGGCGAATGTTGGTAAAAGAGGCATTCTATCGCTTCGCCCGCTACGCTGACTCATAATGCTAACAATTGTTTGGCGCTTTGATTTGATGTTCCGCTTGGCCACATACTCCAATTCGACCGCAAATCGCATGGTTTGGACTGTTGGAAAAATTGAATTAGAATTTTAAGAATTTTACCTATTTTACAATAATAATTTACCTCCTGGGTAGAGTAGTATTACCGGGTCCAGTACTCCCTGGAAAACTTTTTGCCGCTGTGCATTGTCTGAATTGGTTTGCCAAACGTCAACAGCCAAAACAAAATGCTGAAATGCAATTGCATTAAATAACGTTTTAGACATTTTTTTGGTAAATATATAACGATGGAAGGAATTGCAAATAACTGCATCCTCAAAGTTGGTATCAATAAAATCAAAGTCAACATTTAACCCCTCTGAAAACATTAACTGGGTGAAGAGCTTATGCATTTCTACTTCCATACTGGATTTTAAACCTGTGGCATTACAAGGTTCAATACACTGACGGAAATATTCAAAGATATGATGGATATTTTGCTGACCAATGTATTCGTGAACTAGGTTGTTGAAGCTACATAGAGGTATCAAAACAAACTCATTTCTTTCATTCGGAAAAGTAGAACGAAAATTTAATTCAACTTGCATCGATGGTACATAAACTGCATAATCATCTTTTAAGTTGTAAATAGACTCAAGCGTAATGAATGCCATATTGGTGAATGTTAGTTCTTTGGCTATAGGTAGCAAAGTATAGAGGAGCCATTCAGATTGAACGGTAAAACGTAGCTCATTGGGTACATCTGGCACTGGATATAGATATAATTCTTCTTTTATCATGCTGCGACGATGCCCAAAGAGCTTAATTAGATCTAAGTAGCCCACACATAAAAGGACGAGCATGTCCTTCTTATCGAACGATTTGAGTTCATCACCTTCTTTAATATGCTGTTCTTCAGACGATTTCACATTTTCTACTTTGATATGTCGTTGTGCTTCAAGACTTCCATCGTCTGAACCAATTTTAAAGTTGTACATCGCCTCGTTTTTCTCCTCTTCGACGACTTGATGCAAAAGCGGTGTACTCTTGCGCATATATATCATTATAAGGAGAGGATTATCTGCGGCATAATTAATTCTATCCAAATTATCCTGCTCGAATATTAATGAGTAAGTGGGCTTAGAATTGAATTCAGCTTGTTGAATGCAAGCAGCCGTATTATATTTTTCATCGCATTTAATTATTAAACTATCACCTTGCTTTAAATGAATCTCGAGGTTTTTAACGTTTGGAGGCAAAGCTTTTATACTAAAAAGCTGTACATACAAAAAAATATTCGGTGGGTTTTTCTGCTCTGAGGTAAGCAATAATTCTTCCTCCGATACATCAGTGATATTTCTCATTTTTGTTGATGAGCGCCCAAATTTCAGGTGAGTAGGTGGTATTTTTAAATGTTTAATCTGTTAACAAGTTTTTGTAATCTGATTTAACGTAAAACTCTTGGAAGAGTAGTAAAAAGTGTATAGATCGTCACAACAAAATTATTTATTGTTTATTAAAATTATTTATTATTTATTAAAGTTAATTGTTCAAATAACTTTATTTGAACATATTTGGCGTACCCTTAAAATAGAAATATATACGTATATATGGAAAGATTGCCTTTGCATGAGTTTCTAAATCCCAGATCCCTTTTTTTTACACTTTGCTGAGTGTATTGCTCAAATGCTCATGCTAGTCTATGGTATAAAAATCGGCTAATGTTAACAGTCATGAACAGCAGTTATCCTTTCGCTGGAATTGGTAGTATTGATCCTAGTATACGCTCCGACTTCAGATTCTTTCTCAGGTGGCACTCGAGAATGTACTCGCGATCGTGGCTTTATTAGCATTTATTAGCTAGCATATTCTCTGTCCGACCGTCCGTCCTATATCTCAAGCTTGAAGCATATTGTAATAAGTTGCAAGAGACTTCTATGGTGTGTCCAGTTTTAGTGATATTTTATTAATGATTCTTATGTTTTTGACAATTGTTTTGTACAGCTAACGAACGCGTAGCTTCGATGCCAGTGACGCCGGCGGAGGAGTTGTCTGCTTAAGTATATATGTTTACATAATTGCATAAAGCTGGCGAAGAGTCGCCGCGGGAGTGAGGACTTATCATGTTCACTATCAAGTTAACAGAGCCGTCGCGCGTGTTAAATCTGCCGACTCAGCATTTTTTCGCGCGAGTCCCAGGTGTTTCGCCCACCTCCCGCTACGAGCTAAATAACATAAAATAGATGTTTTTAGTATAGGAAGAGATCTGTACTGATCGCTCGGTACAACCGATTGTAGTCTGCACAAAGTACTCGGAAGGGTTCATGCATAGCATAGTTAGTAGTACAGCGGGTCAAAAATAAAGGAATGAAGTTTCTAGTGGGTCTACATGGAACAAATAGATTAACCTGTGACAATAACTCAGGTGAATCTATATCACCATTTAAAAACTTGTGCATAAAAATTACACCAAGCATAATTCTACGGTTAATGAGAGAAGGAAGGTTAATCAAAAGAAGTCTACTGGAGTACGAAAGCAAATTGACATTGCGATTCCAGCTTAAGCCACGAAGAGCAAAAAGCAGAAATCGCTTCCGTACAGACTCTATTCTAGTTTGGTGCGTCTCATACTGGGACCATACACAAGAACCGTACTCTAGAGTAGGTCGTACAAGTGATGTGAAGAGAATCTTGGTTATATATGGGTCCTTGAATTCCTTCGACCACCGCTTTATAAATCCAAGAAGACCCATTGCTTTACCGACCATGTTAGAAATGTTCGAATTAAAAGTTAGTTTGCTGTCCATAAGCGCTCCTAAATCGTTCAACTCAGTGAGACGTTCCAATGGACTATGATTAAAAAAAGGTTAACAGTTGAGGAGAAGTTCTATGAAAAGTCATTACTTTACACTTAGTAGTATTGAGGTTTAACAAGATGAACCGGCACCAAGACTCGAAATGTTTAAGATTTTTATAACTGAGACACAGCTAAACATCATCAGCATACATAAGCACGCGCGAATGTGTCATAACTGAGGGAAGATCATTAATAAAGAGTGTAAAAAGCAGAGGGCCCAGATGACTACCCTGAGGCACCCCAGACGAATGGAACTGGAAAAAGAAGACCTGAAAAATACCTTCTGTGTTCTGTTTATTAGATACTCGCGAACAAAGAAAAATTAGCGGAAAGCCAATGTCGCTCAACTTAATAAGCAAAAGCGTATGGCTAACAGAATCAAAAGCCTTACTGAAATCAGTATATATGACATCAGTTTGTTTTGCATTTCTGAATCAATCGATTGTTAAAGAAGTGAATTCTAAAAGGTTAGTGGTAGTGGATCTACGTTTCACAAACCCATGCTGGGATGGCGAAATAATAGACCTACAGAAATGTTGCAGTTGAGAAGTAAATATCTTTTCAAAAGCTTTCGGAATAGCAGACAATTTGGAAATACCCCTATAGTTTGAAAGCTTCGGACTTTTTACCATTTTTATGGAGAGGAATAATATATGATTCCTTCCAAATAGCTGGGAAGGAGGACGAGTCAACCAACAGACAACAAAAATAACTTCAAAATTGGCTTACATAAAGCATTTGCACAAAACAACCGGGTATACCATCAGGTCCTGGCGAATACACGGGTTTCACTTAAGTAAGCACGCAAATAAACGAAATTTTATCAATCACTAGATTAAAAATACAGTTACTGATAAGGATACGGAAGACTTGATTGATATTCCGTTGAGGAGTAGGTAGTCTTGAAAAAATCAGCAAAAATATCTGCAATTGCCTGATCAGTGTTGTTTTCAAACGACAAGGAAGACGGATGCACTGATGTCTTACGTTTAGTATTGACAATGTTATAAAATTGCTTAGGATCACGAGAAAACTGGCATTTGCAGCGCCGTAGATAATCCTTATAGCATTATATATTAAGGACCATAATCCTCGAGCGAGTAACAGAATACAGAATGAAATCAGACGAACGATTTTTTTAAAATTTCTTATAGCAACTTGACCTCACATTTTATAAGTTGGATAACTCCCGAAAGAACCAAGGAGGTTTTTTAGAAATCACCTCTCTCTTGAGGAACACAATTATCTAAAAGTGAATGAAGTGTACTATAAAAGAATGAAATAGCTGAGTCTATGTCTATACAATTGTAGAGATTAGACCAATCAGTAGAAAGAATGATATTAAGTCTAGAAAAATCTGTTTTACGAAAGCAGCGGGTTCGAGGTATCATATTAGCACAAAGCTAATGGTGGTAGAAAAGGTAGATAAATTGTTAAATTTAAAGTAGGATGAAATTTATCTTCCGGAAGAATGTTTTATCTTGGAAACAGCACAATTTGAAGGATCAAGTACAAACATCGGATCTAACGATCTTCCATTTATATTACGCACGAAATTGACTTGAGATAGAGACATACCAAGAAGGCCATCAACAAAGTCATGTGGCGTGGAAGGCAACAGCATAGTGGATTCATCCGCAAGAGACCATGCTATAGAAGGCAAATTAAAGCACCTAGAACAATGAGAATATCCCGATTAGATGTCAAAGCAGAGACAGATCGAGTTGCCTCTAAACCACCATGTCTGACTGCGGCGGGATATAAGAACAAGTAAAGTAGGCGGAAAAAGAATGACAATCTACCTTAACACTGACAAACTCAATATTCTGATTATAAGAAGTCTGAATCCGAATCAAAACTCCTCCACCCATGCCAAGAGTTCGATCACATGTAACGATCCTTTTTCGTCCTTAGAGTATTCACATATTCACTTGTAACACTTTGATGCAAGCATAAACAATCATTAATTGCTTGTATGTATGTATGTACAATGTACATACGATCTAGGCCTAAGCCAGTGAGCATCCAACTATGTAAGTACACTCGCTCTTCTCTCTCTCCCCCACTCCTTTTCATTGGTAGCTGCCGACCAACGACAGCATAAGAATATATGTATCCATAGGCTAAGAGAATTGCGAATGAATTCAATAAAAGTATTCTAAAAGACCACATCTTCAGGCACATACGTGTCAGCATTTTTAATATAACATTCAACTTTATCTTTGGAATGGAACCTGGTCATTACACGGCGACCGTGACATTGAGATAGATGTTTCCAATAAAAACTATTAACAAAAAAACAACTGAAGATTCTTTCACTGTTCAAATAAATGAAAAGAATATATAAAGTGAGAACCATATGAGTGACACCGGATTCCAAAATCCTGCAACTGTTGTGCAAAGGGACGCGCCAACGCTCCAGGAAGCACTGGAGGCGTGTCCCAACGATAGTCCACGGCCACTAACAATCGAGGAATACCGGGCGAGGACTAGCAAAAAGGCAGAAGGAATGTGAGGAGCATAAAGTCAAACCATTATGCACCCATTATGCAGCGTTCAAGACCTCCAGCAGTAATCTTGAAGCGTCAAATCGAAGTCAGAGTATTCAAAGGACCAAGTCTGGGTTGAAGTGAGTGTTCTGAGAACAAAATAGGGAACAGAGAGTAGGAAAAGTTCAGGATATGTACTAGAACTAAGCAGTAGGGAGCAATAACTATGACAGGAACCAAAATAAGGACCTCAGGAAATATCCTTGAACTGGGTTTTGAGAACACAGGAAGTATCCAGGAGGAATATTTTGGGTTCAGGAAGTATTGGGTTGTGAAACAAAGATAAGGAGATCATAGGAGAAGAGGAGAACTCTAGAGACGAATTTGAGCGCAGGTCAAGGATCTGAGTCATCTGCGATAAGCTGGCGATAAAATTCTCAAAATCACAAAGGGAAACAGGACCTCAAAGGTGAATAGACATCGCAACACTGGCCATTCCAACCTTCAAAACGTCCAGGTGGGCCAGCGATAACGCGCTAGACGACAACGAAAAACAACTCCTAAGTACCACAATCGATAAAGAAAGAAAAGAGTGGAGGAAGAGGTGGTATACGAGGAAAAAAATAAGCCACATCAGTCCAGCGAGTATACTCTTGGCAAAGCAAGTAAGAGAATTGACGTTTAGAGTAGATAGGAACAGTATGTTCTGGACCAGGAAATCCGGTTTGATAAGAGATTGGTGACGTCACAGTGGTTAGTTGTCGTGGGCGAGGAGTGTGGAGCGGAAGTGGTTAGTGATAGCGATGTCGTGAGCGTGGACGACGGACGTGGGGCGTGGGGCGTCTGACGAAATTCGTTATAGTGCTAAGCAAAGTTGAAGGTCAAGATTGTTGTGAAATTCTAATCTGGACTTGTATTGAAGGTCAGGCGAATGTTGTTGTTGTGCTAGCGTGGGAAAAAATTATATGTGATAAGAAACAAGAGGGCACGCGCTCTTGTGTGTGGAGAAAAAATTATATGGGCTTAGAGTTGTGATAAGAAGTGTGGACTTGTTGCGGCGCTAGCGTGGGAAAAAAAATTATTTATTTAAATAAAGAAATTTTGTTTTTGTTTTCGAAAAATAAGATATTTTATTTCAATTATCCCAACATTCTTAATTTAAGTAATCTGTATTTAGTCATAATTTCATCTGCTTTATTTATTTGCTGAGCAAAGAAGTGACATGCGCAAGTATCCGGAACATCTTGATAGATACATTCGCAATATGAACAATGCATGCTATATTGTTGAGAGGCATTGAAATTAAAGTTTCTGGCTTCCAAATAATGTTGAATATCAGTTAGTACGTCAACATCCTTTGGAAGGACGATTCCTTTGAATTCAATCAAAAATTGCTGGATTGTATTATGCACAGAAGTCATCATTTCAAGAGAGAGAGAGAGCTCCAATGCCTAGTAGATGTGAAGATATACTAAACCCCCCAACCATTAATCAAAACTCAGTTTTTGCATTTTTCAGCTTTAGCTGACGTTTAACGACACAAAACCCGCCCGATGAGAGCGAGTCGAGTATGTCGTCAGTTAGTGCTGTATTATACCTAGCTGGTAAATACAGAATATGGGTTTCCAATTCTAGGATCGCCATGCCTTGATAACAGGAATTTCTATATTACAAACCATGTTTGTGATATTAAGTAGGGACTTGTTTGCCCTATACCAAGACGGCTTACTTATTTCTTCATTAAACTTCCTTATTGCCTTGAGTTTTTCCTCGCTCAAACTCAAACTAACTTGACGTTGCTACTTCAATTGATTTTCTTCTTGCAAATGCTGCATCATTTGTTGTTGAATTTGCTGTAGCTCATGCTCTTGTTGAGCCATTTGATGCTGATGATGTACATCATGTTGTTGTTGTTGTTGTTGTTGAGTCAGTTGTTGATGCTGCTGCAAGTACTGAGCTGGCTCCTCATTTGCTTGTAGGATCTGCTGATCAAGTATTTCTACTCGTTGTCTTGGTCTTCGGGGATTTCTGGAGTGCTGCTTCTGCTGCTGTTCTAGAAGTTCAATTGTTCCTTCCATTGTTTAAATTGGTCTTCTTGAGTGGAGGATGGGGAGTGTATGTGGTGTCAACCAGAGCTATTTACAAGTTAAACTAACTTTGCTTACTTTGGATTTCTCCTCTTTTATTTAGAAATGTCGCCACAAGCAAAATATTTTATCAAAACTTATATACGAAAATAGAAAAGAATGTTTTATCACTTTTTTTATTTTGCAGAGTTGTTTATTCAAATTATATAATTTTTTGTTTTAGTCTGGTCCAGCACTATCGTTAAAATTATCAACTACTTTTTCCATTAAACGCATATGGCCTTCATCCCGTTCTCGGACAACAATATATTCCCGCAAAAGAATGCTAACACTATCAACTTTATATATTGTACTATATTCGCTCATATGCTTAGGAATAATTTCATCAGGCTTTCTGTAATCATCCTCATAATAAATTACGAGATACAATTTAGTAATAAAAATTTTAAGCACAGATGTCCACAATTAAAGTCCTGAAACTTTTGTACACGATGATAGTTGTATTGTAAATTGCTTCCCAGATATTGCATGACTTCTATGGGTGGCTGCAAATTACCAAAACTATCGAAATATTTTACTGAATCAGCATTTTTTGAATAAGCTACCCAATGCGTGCCTCCTCCCCTCGATGAACCGAAATTTATAACACCACATTCATTTCTTCAAAGATCTTTGCGGGGAGGGAGGGTGTCTCTCATAAATACATCTCTAAAGTTTATAATGTATTTCTGCCCGAATTTCAAAATATCAAAATTTGAGAGAGGTTTATTGGGTAGTTGCCTTAAAAGTTTTTTGAATGTGTTGTCATGTTAGTTAAACCATAACCACTGCGATATGGGCGAAGGAAATAACCCTTTCCTAAAGCAATAGCTTCGATCTTTTGATTATGTCGCTTATTCTCTTCAAGCTGCGCAGCAGCATTCTTAGCAGAATTCACCGTTTTTGCAATGGCTGCACCACCTCCTGCAAGGCCGCCAACCGCGCTTAGTGCAGCTAAAATGGGGATTAATGGAAGAAAACCCCCAATTTTGGGTACAGCAATAACGCGGGGGATTGCTATAGGGTTTTTATTATTTTTGTTTATTTTTTTACTAATAGCTTTACGTGCTATTTGAATTGCTCTATCAATGTCTAGTGGTTTTTTATTTCTTAATTCCTTAGAAGCAGTTTGAACAATATCCATAAATTTTTTCTTTCTTTTTGAGCAAGTTGAAGTTTTACGCTTTTTACGTCTGCTCTTTCTTTTATCTGTAAGACCCATTCCAAAAGATTTCTTTGTTTTCATTATGTTTGTAACGAACCAAGCAGCAGACTTTTCCCCCACTCCGCTATCAGTAGCCTTTACTCGCTCCCACGCTCTCTCAGCTAACTGCGCGTCAGCAATGTGTCGCTTCTCAAGGTCTTTGTTTTGTGAGTAAGCAATATCTTGTTCTCTGCAAGCAGCATCCAATAGATTGATTCCCTTATCTCCACGTTCTAGCCTTTTTTTGAGTTTAGTTCCAGGGCCACAGAATTGATATCCCGGTAAATGCAATTCAATGGGCAGACTATTAATAAGATTATTAATTACACCTCCAGTAGCACCTCCGTAACGATAGGCTTTCAGTTTACAACTGTTTTTATTATAAAATTGTAGAGGCATTTTTATTCGAAACTCAGTCTATGATCTTACATTACTAAATGCAGAAGTAGAGGTGAAACAAAGCCCTTAAAAATGCAACTTAAAAAACAAAAAACCAATATCGAGATTAGAAATTTTGATTCATCGTCAAATGCTAAAAACTTGATTAGACATAGTGTTTTACTTCCTAATTCAATTAGAGCACTAATTGTTGGTCCGAGTAATTGTGGTAAAACAAATCTAGTACTCAGTTTGATTGAAAGCCCAAATGGTTTGAAGTTTAAAAACATTTACCTATACTCAAAATCGTTGTGTCAACCGAAATATGAATATTTAAAAACGTTAATTACCCCAATAAAGGGTATGGGTTATTACACGTTTTCAGAAAACGAATCGGTCATACGTCCTAATAAAGCGAAAGAAAATTCGATAATGATATTCGATGATGTTGCTTGCGAAAAACAAAATAATATACGTGCATACTTTTGCATGGGACGTCATAATAATATTGATTCATTTTACTTATGTCAAACTTATACCCGTATCCCCAAATATCTTGTGCGTGATAAAGCAAACTTAATAATAGTGTTCAAACAAGATGAAATGAATATGAAGCATATTTATTCAGATCATGTTGGTGTTGATATGAGCTTTAATACTTTCATGAAAATATGTCGATTGTGTTGGAAGGAAAAATATGGATTTCTCACTATAAACAAAGATGCTGAACTAGACAACGGACGATTTAGACTAGGATTCGATACATTTATCACCATTTAACACAAGCATAAATTTAGTGTAAACGAGTGCATTTAGTAATCAATCAACCGCTGAAATGTCTACAACAATAACTTTAAGTGGAAAAACTTCAGTCTTATCAACTGTTTTTTTCCCACCATTAGAATTAAATGAACAATATGAGTGCTCGTTAATTGATATTCATTTTTATAATTCAATCGCAAACGTTAATGAAACAAATAATTTATTTCACATTGATAACAATGTTATTGAAATACCTATAGGTTCCTATGAACTCGATGATATTATTGATTTTATTCGTGATGAGCTGTATGATAGAAATATTCTGAATTCGGGTGCAACGTTAAAAATTGAGGGTAATAACAATACAATGCAAGTAGATATTCACAGCAATCTACCAATATATTTCAATAAAGAACGCTCAATTGGTAGCATACTTGGATATGGAAAGAGAGTGCTAGAAGCAGATGTGAAACATACATCGAATATGTTATTGAATATTTGTAAGGTGGATGCTATTCGTTTAGAATGCAATATTGTAACCGGATCTTATGCAAACAACAACAAATCGCAGACACTACATGAGTTTGCGCTCAACTCTCCACCAGGCTATAAAATAGATGAAACTCCACATAATCTTATTTATTTACCCATAAACACTCGAGAGATACGAGAGCTAAGAGTAGAACTGCTTGATCAGAACTTATTAATTTGCGGCGAGAAGAGATTACACTTCGAATACATCTCAGACCGCAACGATGATAATATATAACTATAAAACCCACCAGAGGGGTGCAAACAGATTGATTCGAAACGTTGGAGTGAGCAGTGCAACATACCCCACGAAAAGAGCCTTAACATCATCAAATAAAGCGTTTTTAAAATCAATTGGACTTAAACTTCGAGATACTTAACTTCGAGATAAAGAGAAAAAAAATAAAAAATGGATAGTAATAGCATAGAGAGCAATATCTTAAATGTTCGTGAGAGAGCCTACGACCACAACCACAACAGCATACTTCTTATAATCCTAATGATGAAATTCGAATTTGTATACAAAACCAAGATTTATATGTATACCCCCACGAAAGTCTCCTTTATATAGAGGGAACAATCTCTCAAACTGATCAAAAGTTAACTTCATTAGGGTTACTAAAAAATAATTGTATGGCGTATTTATTTGATGAAATACGATGTGAGCTCAACGGAGTTGAAATCGATCGTACTCGTTATGTAGGAATGACTACAACAATAAAAAACTATGTCTCATTAAATAAGGATGAGAGTGTTATGCGAGAAAATGCTGGATGGTTCAATCAGAGCACCTATCCAATATCAAAAATCAATAAACAGAGCCGATTCAATTTTATCGTACCACTAAAAATGCTATTGGGCTTCGCTGAAGACTATGATAAACTCATACTTAATTGCAAGCATGAATTAGTCTTGCTTTTAAGTAGAAATATGGGAAATGTTTACACACAAAAAGCTGGAAATGAGAATCACAAATCATGCTTCCTCACTTTCAATGTTAAAAGTTACTGAATCTAGCAGACCGCTAACTCTTGCATTTCGCTATATGAATCCATCACTTACTAATGGCTCACAGCATACTTGGAGTGTAAAGTTAGCGTCTGATAGAGAGCGCCCCCGCTTTGCATTAATTGCTTTTTCATCGAAAAATGCAATAACATCAAATAATTTAACAAACTTAAAAATACATTTAAATTCGTATCCATATGATGATTTAAATATAAACTTTGATCAAGCTCGCTATGCAATGCTTTATGAAATGTATATGAAATTTCAAGAAAGCTACTACATGCGACCACCACAGCCTCTTTTGAGCCCAGAAGAATTTAAGGAAAAGGCACCCATCATCGTTATAGATCTTTCACATCAACAGGAAGCTGTTAAAAGCGGACCCATTGATATACGACTCACTATTGATTTATCAGCAACTCCAAGCGCTGAAGAGACTGTTGAAGCCTACTGTGTTCTTATTCATGACCGAATAGTTGAATACAATCCATCAAATAACTTAGTTAGACGGGCTCAGTAATCTTTTGTTGTTGCTACATATATATGAATAAAGAAAAGAAACCTCCCCAGCACAGCAGCTTAGGCGGAGCGAGCACCGTTATCTTACTTCCAACCCAAGCGAGCAACACAGTTGTAATCTTTTATTGCCTAAACACAATCTATAATAAAATAAAACAATATTCATATTTCCTTATACATATATATATATATACTCAAAAAAAATAATAAAAATTTCTTATACAAAAATAAAATTAAAAAAAAATAAAAAATTTCTTATACAAAAATAAAATTTAAAAAAAAATCTTATTATTTGACAGCAACAGGTTGGGATGGGGTTTTCAGGTTAAACATCATTTCTGTTTCAGCTTAATTTCTGTTCCAGTATTTCAGCTTAATCATCATCATCATCATCTATTTAAAAGCAAATAACAGCCTGTTTTGAAACAGTTGATTAACATACGCTAAGCTGTGAACTGCTTATCAACAACTATTTAACTTCTAGCAGCGCTCTTAAAACGGCTTATCAATAGCTTTTAAACTGCTAAACAGCTCTCTTAAACTGCTTATCAACAGCTATTAAACTGCAAACAACTCTCTTTAACTGCTTATCAACAGCTATTAAACTGCAAACAGGGCTCTTTAACTGCTATCAGTTGTGAAAAATAGCTCTTAAGTTGCTAACTACAAAAATGGATAAAACCAAAAAAAATGTATTAAAAGAGCTAGTGAAAACTAGAAATATTCTAAAGAGAAAATTTCAGAGTATTAAATTAGGAAAAGCTGAAGCAGAATTAGAACTAGAAGAATCATTGAGACCAATAACAAAGCCTTTGGAAAAACTTATTAGTAAAAACGAAACACTTAATAAACAATTGTTAACCATCAAAAAAGAAGAAGTATTAAAAAATGCAAAAGTACAAAAAGATTCAGCTATGGAGGCAAATTCTGTAAAAGCATCATTCTCTAGAGTAAATGTTAAAAGTGATGATGATGATGCTGCTAATGATGATAATAATGAAACTACTTTAGATGAATACGTTAGTAGTAACTCAATAGATAATAACCGAACGCAAGCATTAATGCAGGATAGTAATCATGAAGCAGAAAAAATTTTCAATATTAGCGAATTAACACGAAGAAAGGTTCTCGATAAAGCATATGGTCTTTATAAAGACAATGAAAAATAAAGTAAGTAAGTCGCCGGGCCGACTTGGATATACCATGCATTAGGTGAAGAGATATATATTAAATTTCTTTCAAATGCTATCTCTCTTTTGTGGAAACGAGCACTTTAGCGCCCCCCGACCAAATCGGTGATTTGCAGCATATGCTATCTCGCTCTTTTTCGCGTGCATCTGCCTTGCACCGCTATGAGTGAAAAACGTTTCTATGTATAACTCGGCCATTTTTATTCCGATTCTTGTGATATTTGGTGGAATGATAGATATACGTGACATGTTTTAGTGTGCCAAATTAAATTACGATACGATAAATATTTCGGCTGAAAATCGATTTTTCGAATTTCGGGGGCGGAAGGGGGCGTGGCCAAAATTTGAAACAAACTTGGTCTGCGTGCACACTGCACGCATCTAATGTCCAAATCCGAAAGCTCTATCTTTTATAGTTCCCGAGATATGGAGGCTCAAAATATTGTTTTTCAAATAGCGGGGGCGGAAGGGGGCGGGGCGAAAAAAAAAAATAAACTCGATCTGCCTGCAGAGCAAACGGGTCTACATGCCAAGTTTGGTAGCTCTAGCTCTTATAGTCTCCGAGATCTCGATGATTCTTCAGACGGACAGACGGACAGACGGACAGACAGACGGACATGTCTCAATCGACTCGGCTATTGATACTGATCAAGAATATATATACTTTATAGGGTCGGAGAAGCTTCCTTCTCCCTGTTACATACATTTTGGCGACTTTAATATACCATTTCATTCTACGAATGCATGGTATAAAAAGTGTGGTTAGGTAATTCTGAAATTAACACATCAAATGGAGAATTCATTATTTTGGGGAGGGGGAAAAATTGGCCTTTAACTACTGGCTTATATTCATTAATTTACGAAAATGATCCAAAGCATTATAATAAGGAAGATTTAGAAAATTATAAAAATATATTAAATATAACAAATGCCCACAGAAGATATCATAAGAGGGATGAACAACTTAACCCTCTAATGCTGTTTTCTAAACTATTGGAGGAAAATAAGAAGAACAATTTTTTTTTAAGTAAATAAAGGCTTCTAAACTCAAAAATGAAATCAGAAAAATCTAGAAGTTTTCGTTTAGCTGCCAGGTGCAAAAAAGGTAATAAGTGTCTCAAGGCACTCTTGGGCATCTGAGCGTAGCGAAAAAAAGTATTGAATAGAAATGTTAAATTTATTTATTGCTTTTATAGATTTTTTATTTAATTTTCTGCAAAACACTACATGCAGCAGATAAAATTACACACGCGAAAAAACACATGTTTTGTGTTTATTAAGAAAAAAAGTATCGTTAAAAGCTATGGAGAGTTTTTAAAGATTTTTTCTTAATATTGTGGTGTGATTTATTAACGATCAAAAAGTATTTTAATGGCCAAAAAGCTCAAAGTTTTTTTCTAAATTAAATAATAAAATAAGTGTCTGAAGACACTTTTGAGCGTTAGAGGGTTAAGGGTAATCGTTCTAAAAAATATACGCAAATAATCAAACCTCTCTTCCCCAGTAAATTTCTGTTTTCGCAACCGCAACTGTCCTCTACACCAATTACACAATCGATATCACATTCGAGCTCATCTCCCCCTCATATTGGTAGTGGTCTGATGAAACTGAATGTGAATAAACCAAATTATATATATTGGGATGATCCTAATGAAATTGTAGATAGATTAAAACTGTTAGTTGCATCGCAAACAGCTGGCCATAACAATCATAATAATGAAATAATATCAATAATTGAAGAACTTCGTGAAGCTAAAATTATATATTAACATCATTATTATTATTAAAGCACATATGTATATATGAATACATTTTTTTAAAAATTAGTCATTCTCAAAATGCCAGTGGATAAGTTTGGACAGCATTCATATGATAAATATAATTTAGCTAGCTCTAGGAAAAATGAGTATAAACGGATGGGGTTGTTTGTTGACTACGATCAAAATCTTAATATCCAAAACCTATTGAAGAAAAAGATGTGGTCAACAAGAAATTTTTCCAAAAACAAATAAATGGAATAACCCAAGATTTACTGCTTCATATAAAAAAAGGAAACTCAACTGTTGTGAATACAATTAATGAGAATATTAAGCTTGAAATAGCTGCAAGTGAAAAAAATACTAAAGCCCTCCTTTCCTCACACTTTGCTGCTGTGAAAGAAAAATTAGATAATCTTGAGGATTATATTTTCAACACTTTTACGAAAGCAAAACCTCGAGGGAGGGAAACCATTGAAATAACGGGAGAGTTTTCTTAATAGAAAAGATGAGTAAGAGAGATATTATTAATGAGCTTCATGCTCCTGCAAGAAAAAAACTTTAGGAGGCGAAGAGTTATTATGAGACACATTGATGATCATTGGCAAGCTGATTTAGTGCAAATGGATAATTATACGTCAACAAATAAGAAACATCGATATCTTTTAACAGTAATTGACACATTTTCCAAATTCGCTTGGGCTAGAGCCCTTAAAACCAAAAATGCAGAAGAAGTTGCTAATGCAATGCTGAGTATTTTTAAATTAGGGAGAACTCCCAAGAATTTACAAACTGATGATGGTAAAGAGTTTTTTAACAAAACATTTAAGCAATTAATGAAGCAATATGATATAAATCACTATTCAACATATAGTAGCTTAAAAGCTTCAATTGTTGAAAGATTTAATAGAACTATTAAAGAAATGATGTGGAAAGAGTTTAGTTTTAATGGAACATATCGGTGGATTGATATTTTTCAAAATTTAATTGATAAATACAATAGAAAACATCACCGAACAATTAAAATCGCTCCTTGTGAAGTAAATCAAGCAAATGAAAAAGAATTGTTAAGCAGTGTGTACAATAATAGAAAAATATTTACTAAATCACGATTTCATGTAGGCGATTATGTTCGAATAAATAAATATAAACATGTTTTCGAGAAGGGATATACTCCTAACTGGACGACTGAGATTTTTAAAATAACAAAAGTGCAGAATACAAGCCCTACGACGTATTTATTGCAAGACTATGAGGGAAAAGCAATTAAGGGCGGTTTCTATGCTGAAGAACTTCAAAATTCTCGATTCCCTAATACATATTTAGTTGAAAAAGTAATACGCAAGAAGGGGGGTAAAGCATTCGTTAAGTGGTTAGGCTTCTCAAACGAACATAACTCATGGATAGATGAAGGAAAAAAAATGAAGTAAACAGTAAACAAAAGTAAACAAAAAGTTTCATCGTATGTGTGCATTTCAATTCTGCTTTACACTGCGCCACATAAAAGTGAACAAATTTTGCCGCAATGAAGGCAACGAGCGCAGTTGACGATTAAGTGTAAGAGAAAAAAGAAAACAAAGTAAGCATTCATTCTTCCATGTGTAGCCTTTCAGCAGAGCGACACAGAAGTTCTCGAGTCGAAATGCAGTGTCAGACTAATTTTGTTTTACGCTCTCAAATATTTTTTTTGTGATGGTTTCGGCAAGCGCTCGGCTCGTATACATGAGTTTCGCGTTTTGACTTCGATTCGGGGCTATGCGTGGTCGGATCTGACTTAAATACTTGGAGTCAATCATTTTTCAAAAGCCAAAACGTGTCAATCTTACTTCGCTAAAATGAAAAAAATAAATATTCTGCTCCTTTGCGCACTTATTGCTATTCAAGGCTATGTTGCAATCCCATTACCTATACAAATAAGTTCGGACTCAAGGGTAAAAGATTTGGAATTTTATCTTAATCTACCAAATAATGATTGCGTAAAAATATCACTTAATATTAAATTTTTAAAGCAAAGTGAAAAGTTGAGTGAAGAAATTAAAAGCAACGGACATAGCAGATTGGCTGATCAATTTCAAAATCACTTGCAGGGTCAAAGTGAAAAGTTGATGTCATTAAGTGAACGTCGAAAACACAAGCAGGATGAAAGTACCAAGTTTCTATCATTTAAAAATAAAGTTGAACAATTTCAACCACAACCTTCCCTAACAACAACATCAACAACAACATCAACACCAGCAATCAAAACAACACTCGCACCAACAACAACATCGGCAACAATCAAAACAACAGACGCACCAACAACAACATCCCCAGATGCAAATCATTCGAAATATTTCACTGCAGAACAAGCTATTGAGGCATTCAGGCAAGATCTTGTGCAGCGAGAGCGTGATATAGCTGGAATAATTGAAAGCGAAAAAGCCTTTTATCGTCACTTTAAACTTCAGTATGATGACTTTGACTTAACTATTAGATGCACATATGATAGGAAATATTATTTAAGAAAGCTGCAAATTAGTTGCTATGAATACCATGAATATCAAGCTGAGCGAATTTTGGCTAACGGTGAAGTGGAAGAGTTCAGTGATGTTGACACAGAGTATGCAAGTCAAGTAAAAATAATAAATATAAAAGACTTCGTTCAAACATATGTCATGGAAATTGATTAACCTATTTGATATTTTTTCCTTTACATGAAAATTATAAATATATATAGTATATAATAAAACAGCAACATTATATTTTCGAAATTTAATTAAAAAATGTTTTATTTAGTTTTTGTTATTATTCTTATCCAGCATTATAACATGAATAACTAAATATCATCACATGGTTGTTGTGCATTTTGTTCAATATCAAACCATGGTTGTTGGGCATCTTCTTCTTCTACCTCAAGCATCGAACTTTCTACTATCCGAATTGCTTCATTTCTTTGGTTTGTCAGTAGAAACTCTAGCTCATCCTCGCTCATCGTTTCTGCTACGTCATCATTAACAACATCGCTTTCTGCAATTGCTGATTGTACAACATCTGTTGATGAGCTGACTACATTCACTTGAATAGCTAAATTTTTGTTGTTATTATAACTCATATTGCGAAAAAAAAGTTCGAGTCTTTGATGGTTGTTAGTATTTTCACCGACTGCCTTTGTTACAAAACTTACTTAAACTAATTTAACAACATACACTTATCATCATCAGCTGAAAATAATGAGAGTAAACAAAAACCAGAAGGCCGGGCTAACTTCGGCCATGCCGAAGTTTGTATACCCTTGCAAGCTCTTGTGTTACTAGATCTCTAAAAAGAGTTATCTAAATGTAAAGACCCTGATGTAAAAATCCGTTTTTACACGTCATAGCACGGCACGCATACATATGCATGTATGTAGACATGCAGCATGCAATTTTTTCATATGTTTGTATGACAGCTATATGATATAGTCATCCGATTTTGATCAAATTTACCCAAATTATAGCTTTCTATGTGAAAATGTTACTTAGTTTGACGATGATCGCTAAAGAAACAAAAAAGTTTCTAGAAGAAAAACTATTTTTGGTCCGATTGTTCCTATGGGAGCTATATGATATAGTGGTCCGATCTTGATCAAATTTCGCACGGATGTTTGGATGTATAGTAAACTGCCAAATGTTACGTTTTATGATAATCGGGTGAAAAAGAATGAAGTTATTGATCTAAAACTCATTTTTCGACCGATGGTTCCTATGGGAGCTATATGATATAGTTGTCCGATCCGGATGAATCCGAGATGTACAATGCCTGCAGTATATACAAGACTTCGTGCAGGTCTGTAGCTTTAGCGGTTTCTTAGGAGAAGCTGTTGATCCAGACAGACAGACAGACAGACAGACGGACAGACGGACAGACAGACGGACAAACGGATTTGAACTCGTCTTGTCATGCTGATCAAGAATATATATACTTTATATGGTCGGAGATGCCTCCTTCTATGCGTTGCACACTTCTGACCAAAATTAATATACCCTTTTTGCAAGGGTATAAAAATTGTTAGCTGTTTCCTCTCCCCCTCCGCTTATCAACAGCAAGAAAAAACAAAAAAACATTTTTTTTTTGTGGTGGTTTATTATTATAAGTTTGAAATTTTATAATGTCCCCAAGCGTATGTATGTATATTGTCGTTTCTTATAAACCTCTTATCATCTTGAGAACTTAATGCTATTTTTGTTATTTTTTGCGTGTACAATGTATGTAATTTTGACTTAAAAATTAGCATATTACTAGTTGTATATGTCTTATTATTGAACAAACAATCAGTAAATGATTCTAAGCTTACGTTTTTTAACACTGCTTTTTTAACACCCTTTACTTTTTTAACACAACACCCATCTTCAAGACGAAGAGAGTACATTTTGGGTCGTAGTCCAATAAACTCTGTCATTATTTTTCCGTTATTTTCATCCTTCATCATACCCAAAACTTTTTTATTACACCTCTGTATTTGATATTTATTTGCTAAATCTTCGCAATATTCAGATGTATCAAATCTCATTTCAACATCATTACGAATATCGGCGTATACATCGTTTACATTAATGGTGTAGATAAAAGAGTCAGTATCCATATAATTTAAACATAACGCTTCTTTAAATTTGGGAAGCATATAGCTATAGTGGAAATCGTACATTTGAAACTTTGATAAATCCAGCACACAAAACCCCAAATATATAGGTTTATTATATACATTCAATAGTCGCTTCATTTGAATTGCGTACATATCCTCAGCAAACTTAGCTGAACTTTCAAAATTGGCTTTTGATATTAATGCTCTAGCCCCTAACTTATTGCAACGGGTTGTCTCCCATGAAGTTACTATCTTAATATTTTTTCTTTTTTCAACATTCTCCATGGTCTTACCAAATACCGCATTATTTAATAGTTTAAAAAATCTTTTTCAAAACTAGTTTTCGCATTTGTTCTGTGTTGAGTGTTAATATCAATATATTTCTTAAGCCAAGGTGCTTGCTTAAATTTTAAAATTCGATGTATTTTTTTTAAAACAAGACCATTTTGAATACACTGCTGAAGATTTCTATAGTGAATTGGATATTTGTATTTGGTGTTTAGGTCTGCAATTAACTTTTCCACTGTACACAATTTTGTAGGCTTCTGATTGCTTGGACAGAATGGTAAATCGTTATGAGAGTCATGTAAAGAAGTTGGATATTCTAAAGTAACTTCAAGAATATATCCATAATCAGAATCCGCTGGGATATTAAAAACATTGAACTCACTAACCTCCAAATCATTCATCCAGCAAAAGTCTTTATATGGGAGATATTGTGACATAGCCCAACCATACAAATTATTCGCATCTAAGTATAATAAGAACTGAGATGGTTCTGTCTCATTATAATTCTTCATATATTTATGATTTGCTTTGGAATATCTTTGCGTGCATTGTACTAGCCCACCACGAATACCATTTTGAATAAATCTCTGCATATCTATATCTGTAAATAATTCTAGTTGTATGCCAGTTGATTTTAACATTGCATTCCAAGATAACCCCGGTGTTGTGTAATAATGGGAAGGATCAAGAGAGTAAATTTTGCTGCATATAGAACGAAAATTTTCAAAAACGTCCGTCAATAGCAGAACATCTGTTTTTAAATAGAGCTCCATGTAGTCCTTAAGGGACTCACACTGAAAAATATTCCAAACTTTTTGCGCATGCTGATAGTTCTCATCAGAACATTCGCTATTCGAAAGTTTGTTGAAAAATTTATCTTTAGATGGCAATGTACTATCATGCAAGCGAGAAATTGAATCCAAGTACTCATACGGAAATACTCCTTTCCTACGCATTAGGTCTACTAGCTGACTACAACCATCATCGTTAACATCACCAGCAGCATCGGGGAAAAAACTTGAAGTTACTTTCATATCTTTTTCTCTAAATTTGCAGGCAAGAAACGAAATGGGTCTAAAAATCTCAATTCTATAATGTTCTCTCCAACATTTATGAATTTGGACACGGAAATGTATACCTCCTTATTAAGAGGTATAACTTTTATATCTCCTGGAACTTTAGACAATTCTCGTATAAACAAATGTGCATCATATCGAGAAAAATTGTGAAAGTAAATTGGGATAAATGTTGGAATCTTATAGTTAACATTACAAGCATTGTGTGCTGCTCCTCTAAATTTACCACTTAAATGACAATGATCTCTAACTCTATCATTTAGTAAAGCCTTTTCACATATATGACAATTAACTGCATTCATAAATAAAATTTCATCATCTACAGACATATTTAGCATCTTTTTTTGATTTGCATAGAGATGGGTATACAACATAGTTACATCCTCTATGATTGATTTAACAAAATATTCGCTTGCATTTTCATCTGTATATGATGAAAATTTATTTAAATTGGAGTTGTAGCTACATTTAATGTAATAACCATATGCTATAGGAATATGTTCTTGAATATTAACTACATTATCACTAACGTTTTGATTAACAGGCTTCAATATACATTCAAAGTCTGCAAATATTGCAAACGGTACTTGCATTTTATTGTTGACGTTAGAAAACTGTAGATATTTGCGTTTTTCATCTGGGAGTATGGATATTATTTTGCTGCAGTCCTCAGAATGTGTGCTAAGATTCCTTGAATAGTTGAGGCACAATTCGCAAAAGTGGATCTTTGATGTACTTGCTGTCAGCTGTTTGCGCACAAGTCTATTCAATATATGCATAGAGATTATTATTATTATTGTTTTTTCATCGATGTTAAAATCCAAAAGACATACCTCGATAAATTCCTAATCCAAGTATAGTGTGAGTTATGTTCACCCTCAAGAAGCAGTAGATTAACATGTTTGTTCTGCCTCTTCGAAGTTATGTGTATAGGACCAATTATACTTTTCATCTCCTCATCATAGCCGAAAACGTTTATGCTTATTTCATTCTGCTCCTCAAATTTCTTAATGTCTCTCACTTTAAGGGGGAATTCCAGATTGGTGAAATTAAGCATTTGCGTTTCGTCTATTTGAATTATTGGACACCTTATATCAGCTATTATATATGAAGATGATCTATCTCGATGATATTCTACAGGCTTCATCGCCGATATTAAAGCCCACTTGAAACAAAAATCATCATTGTTTTGAACATTCACTACAGCTTTTTTCATAGCAATCGGTTTCGGTAGTTTAACATAGCTCGAAACTTTTAGTGGTTCAAACTTATTGAGATTCATTTCTACATAAAGTATTTTTATTAAGGTCCAGCCACTGTCACGCTCTTGAAATTCATCCATTTTAGTGCTTATTATTGCAGTCTGGCTTACATATATTTCTTCCAGATCACATTCAGCTGTTAACACCTTCATGGGAGTCTGATGAGACTTAACCATTACAGTCATCTCATCATCCTTTATCTTCATATACTCGCCAAACAGTTCGAGATTAATTTTGCATGCTGTATTAATGCTTAACCATCTCGTCAATATGGGCAGCAAAGAAGCTCCCGCTTCTGCAAGAAAGTCTTCAGGCAATCGCAGCTCTTTTCCACTAGTATCACTCTCATAGCGCTATGTTGTAATGCGGTTTCGAAAACCACTAGAAATTTGCTTCACACATGAATCCAAAGTCTCACACGCATTCGTTCTATGCACATTTGTCCTTAAATGATGACTCCATCTAGCTATATTCACATTAATATTACATGCATCGCAATATCGCTCCATTTTCAATTATTGAATTTTTTTATACTGTTCACAGAAAATCGTTCTTGACAATTAAATTATTTTAATTCAGTTTCTTTCATTTTATATGTAGATTTAATTCAAGCTTTTAGCTCTCACACACTTCTTATCACAACTCTAAACTCATATAGTACCCTCTTGCTTCTTATCACATTCTTTGCTCAGCAAATAAATAAAGCAGACAAAATTATGACTAAATACAGATTACTTAAATTAAGAATGTTGGGATAATTGAAATAAAATATCTTATTTTTCGAAAACAAAAACAAAATTTCTTTATTTAAATAAATAATTTTTTTCCCCACGCTAGCGCCGCAACAAGTCCACACTTCTTATCACAACTCTAAGCCCATATAATTTTTTCTCCACACACAAGAGCGCGTGCCCTCTTGTTTCTTATCACATATAATTTTTTCCCACGCTAGCACAACAACAACAACAAGTCCAGATTAGAATTTCACAACAATCTTGACCTTCAACTTTGCTTAGCACTATAACGAATTTCGTCAGACGCCCAACGCTTCACGTCCCTCGTCCACGCTCACGACATCGCTATCACTAACCACTTCCGCTCCACAATCCTCGCCCACGACAACTAACCACTGTGACGTCACCAATCTCTTATCAAACCGGATTTCCTGGTCCAGAACATACTGTTCCTATCTACTGTTTAGATTCGATGGCAACCACAAGGCTCTAGAATTCTTCGAACAAGTAGAATGGTCAGCAGATATGTATGGAATTGAGATCGACATGATACCAAGGGCAATGCCGGAACTCTTAAAGGACAAGGCCTTAAAATGGTACATTGACAATAACAAACAGTGAAGGACCTGGGAGGAGTTTACAGAAAGCTTCAGGAAGTATTTCTTGCCAAAAGGATACTTCAAATATCTGGCCGACAAAATAAAGACCAGGAAGCAAGGCAGGAGAGAATCGTTCAAAGACTTCATGATCGAGATGCAGACACTAATGCGACCGCTTAAGATCCCAGACTTCGAACAACTAGAAGTGATAATGGAAAACTGTACACCGGATCTGCGTATATTCATCAGGCCGCAAAGCATCAGGACAATGGAAGACTTAATGCAACTGGCGGAAGAAAATGAAATTCTCGAACGAGAAAGAGCAGAGTTTATAAGAGAGGACAACAGGATGCATAACCAGAGTCTAACGATGCAGCAAAATTTCAGCGGTGGACAAAGACAAATACCCCATGACACACAAAACACGAGATTCAGAAGATACGTCGACTGAAATCCACCAACTCAAAACAGTCTACAACAAGGTATAAATACTGAAACAAAATGGATACAGAATCCAAAACAGGCATGTAGGCGATGTGGTGGAGCAGGACACTGGGCAAGAGACTGCAATCTGCCCAGATTGATGTTCTGCTGGCAATGTGGAAAGGTCGGAGTAAGGACGATGAACTGTTGCACAGGGACGGGAAACGAGAACCGGTTCCACTCTACAAGGGGCGAGCAGGTACGGACGACAACAGCTCCTCAACACTAGTCGGAAGATTAAGAGAAGAGGCGGATCAGCTCTGCGCCATAGTAGAGCTCGCAGGGAGCAAAGTGAAGGGCACCATAGACTCGGGAGCAACGAGCAGCTTCATAAGTCAAAAGATGAGCGAAACCCTCGAACACAAAGGAATATGGAGCCGCGTAAATAAACAGGTGGGGATGGCGGACTGGAGCGTGAGCTATATCGAAAGACAGTGGGAAGGAGAAGTACGATTCGGGAACAAACAAATGTCGATGCCATTCCTGGTGCTACCAAATGGAGTTGATTCAATGGTACCAGGATGGAACTTTTTGAAGGCAATGGGGACAACAGTTCAATGCGGAGGACATTCAATAAATATACTATCTCTAAAGAGATTCAACGGAAGATTAGTAGAAAGGATGTCTATCATGGTAGGCCAGAAACGAGTCGATCAATCAAACATCGAAACATTCTTAGGGGAGGAGCTAAAAGAGTTGGCCAAAATCACAGGTCTGACCCATAGGATCAGAATGAAGGATGATATAGCAATCAGGCAAAGATATTATCCAAAGAACCCAAGAATGCAAGGAGAGATCGACGATAAAGTAAATGAACTACTCAGAATGGGATATATCGAACCTTCAAAAAGTCCATACAGCTCTCCAATAGTGATGTTAAAGAAAAAACAAACAGGAAAATGGCAAAGTGGCAATGGAGCGAGGAACACCAAGCCGCATTTGAAGAGGTCAAAAAGAAGTTGGTAGCAGACCCAATACTGGCATGCCCAGATTTTGAAAGGATGTTCATCCTTCAAACAGACGCCAGCAACTATGGGCTGGGGGCGATTTTGACTCAGAACACGGATGAAGGCGAACGAGTCATATCGTACGCCAGCAGATCCTTGAACCCAGCCGAAAAAAACTACTCAGCCACAGAAAAGGAGTGTCTGGCGATCGTATGGGCAATCCGAAAGTTCAAGCCATATGTGGAAGGATACCACTTCAAGGTCGTGACAGATCATATGGCCTTAAAATGGCTAAACAGCATCGAAAGCCCAACCGGACGCATAGCAAGATGGGCATTGGAACTACAGCAATACGATTTCGAAATCACATACAGAAAAGACCAATTAAACGTAGAGGCAGACGCTCTGTCAAGGAAACCGATCGAAACGTGCAAAACGCTGATGGAAGATAAGGCAGAAATCGTACGGGCCAACAAAGAATGCGGATGGATTCAGGACATGAAAATAAAATGGAGAAGGTCGCACAGAAGTACCCGGACTACGTGTGGGAAAACGATCAGCTATACAGGAATATACCCCACAGAGCGGGAGATGAAGATGTAACGGCATGGAAAATGTACGTTCCGAACATCATGACGGAAAATCACTCTACGCCCACGGCAGGACACACGGGCAGTAGACGAACGATAGCAAGGGTAGCGGCGATTGCCTGGGATGCAAAGAGCATCCGAATGTTCGTGAGCAGATGCGAATTGTGTTTAAAGTTTAAACCAAATCAGCAAAAAACGGCCGGAAAGGTGCTAACACAAATACCAGAGGAGCCGTGGGCAACGATTTGCTCAGACTTTGTAGGCCAACTACCAAGATCAAAACACGGAAACTCCATGCTGTTAGTAATTGTAGACCGATTCTCAAAATGGACAGAACTTATCCCAATTGGGAAAGCAACAGCAGAGAGTTTAGTAAAGGCCTTCAGGGAACGCATTCTGTCCCGCTTCGGAATCCCCAAGACTAGCAACATCAACTAACAGCACCATACACACCGAAGAAAAACCCGACCGAATGAACAAACAGGACGGTGAAAACTTCGAAACACTAACGCCAAAACAAAGAGAGAACCAATTGAAAGAGCTGTGAGAAATAGTAAGGCGGAACATGGAAACGGCAGCACAGGACCAGGCACGTCACTACAACGTGAGACGGCGAGAATGGAGACCAAAACTTGGAGACACAGTACGGGTAAAGGAACACTACCTATCAAAGGCGGCAGAAGGATTTGCGGCCAAACTGGCATCAAAATATGGGGGACAATATAAGGTAGTCGAGTTTCCTTCGCCAGTGATATGCAAAGTCCAACACTTGCAAGATGGGATCACAAGGAAGGCCCACCTCAGCGAAATAAAACCGCAGGGGCAGGAAACAACATCAGGAAAACAAGAAATGGAAGGGATGAATCCGGACCCAAACGCACAGAAATCACCAGATTAGACCGGCCGGCTAAGAAGGGATTAATGTAGCCAAGGAGACGGAGACATCAACTGACATGGAACATTCAACTGATATGAGGCGCCGATCGTTACACCAAAAGGGGAAAAGCAACACAAAAAGACCAAAGGAGCTCCACAAGAAAACACAAGAATTAATTATTTTAATTAATTAAGCAAACACAAGAATTAAACACGGATAACAGTCAAAAATTAATTACACATAAAAGTAATACCAAAACCGGGAAACAAAGGAGAAACCCCAATAATTAAAATTTGGAAAACGAAAATCAAAAATTAAAATCAAAATAATTATTTCAACGGAAAAGTGTAAAAATCAAAAAGAAATTTAATCAACGCCAAAAGTGTAAACAAAAAAAAAACCTCCCAAATTCAATAATCTAATTTAAACATCAATTTGCCGTCGGCAAAACACAAACAGAAATTTTAATTTAAACTCTAAAATCAGTTTGCCGTCGGCAAAACACAAACAGAAAACAAAAAGGGAACATTGAAATCTAACGGCCATATCACGCAAGGGGAAATTAAATTCCCATTGGTCAGCCAAATTTACGATATTAAAAAAAAGGGAGAGCGGCAGATGCTCACGCATACGCGCGCAACAAAAACGAGAGAAGCCGAGAGCACAAGAAGGGAAATTCTCTCACATAGAAAAAGGGAAATTCTCCCACACATTCAAAGGAAAAGTGACTGTGACGCATATAATCAAATGTACAAACGAGACGAATGGCGATATCACCAACATACTCACACAGGCGGAATACAAAAATGGCAAATATAAGCAAATTAATTGGAATATGTATATATGCATGGCAATCGCAAATATACAAATATACCGAAATAAAATACAAAGAAAAAAAATGCTTGAGAAATGAAAAGGAAGCAACAGCCCCAGCAACAACAACTACAACAGCCCCAGCAACAACAACTGCAACAGCACCAGCAGCAACAACTGCAACAGCACCAGCCGCAGCAACAAGAACCACAGGAGCCAAGGGATCCTCGGCTGAGGGCAAACGGGCCGAATCCGTGGGTCTGGCCGCGCCCGGCACTGCAATGGCAGAGCTCGCTGCCGGAGCAGCAGGCGGCCAGACTCAGGCCAATACTGGGTCGGCAGCGGGCGTGCCCTGTGCCGGTAGGCCATGACAGGTGAATAGAGGTGGAGGCCGAGGAGTTATTGCATCTTTTATTGCTTGAATGTTTCAACCATCTTATGCACAACTGCACTTTTCTGGCGATTTCGACCCTTTCTATAGGGGGGTCAATCCCTTAAATTTGTAACACTGAAATGTGCTGTGTCCAGCAGCCTTGCAAATCGGACAATTTTCTTTAAATACCGCATGAGAATTTTTCTGTATCGGTTTTCTCTCTTCATTTTTCATGGAACTTAGTGAGCAATATCTTTGCTCTACGTATTCCATAACGTCAGATACTACTTGTATCTGCTTTGTTTTCTTTACTTGGCTCTCATATAATTGCAGAGCCTCTTTATCAAATTTTCTTAAGATGAGTTGCGCAAATAATACGCCGACTTCATCAGACAAGTTCGTTTTTATTTTGACTAAATGTATTGACTCATTTATTGTGTCAATCACTAATTTTAAATTTTTGGCGGATTCATTGCCAATTATAGGTAGATCTATTATCCGATTCAATTGTTCGGAAAATACCCTTCGATTATTTTCGAATTATAAGCGGTAGCTTGGTTAACAAATCCCAAGCGGCATTATAATTGTGTGCTGAACCTGACAATAAGTGAGCAACCATGGTCTTCGCTTCTCCCCGTAACGCGGACTTTAAATTAAACTTAAGAGCAGGACTTAGATCCCCTCTTCTTTCAATTAATTCTACGAATAATTCCGCTAACAGGTCCCACTCTTTCGGTTCTCCGAAAACTGTGAGTACCTGAATTTTTGGTAACACCGGTAGTTCTTCCCTACCATAAACATTCCCACCTTTAACTTCTACCTTCTTATTCATAAGCTCTTCTAACATAGCTAACGTATTTTGCATATCAAACTCCAATTCTTTGATGGCTTCATCGAGCTCGTTGTTGGATGAAAATGCTTCGTATAGCTCTTCTATTTTTTCTGTATTCTTTGCCACATGAGATTTATTTTATTTTTATGGATTTTAAAAATGTCTTCCTTTTTCTCTACTATATTTGAGTTTACCCTCTCCAAATAATCGCGGAAATGGTGAACCCTGACTGCAAACTCGTCTTTTATACTGTTACTTTCATCACCCACTAACTCACCCCTGGCCTTATCTACATTGGCGTTACTTTCATCACCCACTAACTCACCCCTGGCCTTATCTACATTGGCAATATAATCATTTTCTGGCAGTCTAACTGTGTCTGTCTTAACGATTGTAGACTTACTAGTCCCTGCTACATCTCCCTTAAAAATGATTTCAGAAATTACCCCTAAAATCCCATCATATTTCTTATTGTTAAAGTAGTCGTGATCGACTATCTTCCCTGTTCGGAGGGGGGTTGCCGACAAGGAAAACTTCGCTGGGGGTTTTGTGGGTGAGTCTGTTTGGTATTAAAACGCACGGATTCTCGTTTTGATAAGATAACTTTATTGCAGCACTCGCGTATGCACAAAACTGGGGCTTTCGAATTGAAAGTTAACTTGGGTTTTATTTCGGGGTCGAACGCGTCCGAATATAATGGCGGTTTCCATGAATACTGCCGGTCATTACTTTTAGTGTGACCGCCCTCGCCTTTGGACAGAAATCCCCCTCTCCGCTAATTGCTGGTCACGATCTGGCGTGAACATGCCGCCCCCCTTACAAAAAGTTGCAATTGCCACTCTGGGCATACATGTAAGGATGGGGAGCAGCCGCGTTCGGGATCGCCTAGATGCCGCAGGAGCCGGAAAGGATCCAACCGAAGACAGTGCTTTGGGCGGCTGGGATGCCGCTCTGCCCCGGCACACAACCTGGCTGGATGACCTCAGGATAGAGGTCAGCACCAAGCACTACGGAGACGGACGAGGGGCGGTGGAATTCCGGGTCTGCCAGCACCAGGTATCTGAATTTTCCACGCACCGAGTCGGATACCTCCCGAATGGGGGTACGAACCTGAAGGTCGGGCTCCACCTTGAACAAGACCTCCTTTTGGAAGTCTGGTGGAAGTTCTCTTTGACCCGATCACGGCTGCGCATGCGCGGTCTTTTCCGACTGGACCGATGGCTAGACCCAGAGCCTTTGCGAACGAAGCGTTGATACGGCTCATCGCGCTGCACGCGTCTAGGAGGACCCGTGTGTCAAACTGCTTGACGCCGTTGCCTAGTCGAACCACGGCAGCGGAGCACGGGAGGAGCGATGCCGTGAAGGCTGGTCATCGGACCAGCCTGGGAGACCGACATCTTGGGGTCTGGTCGGCCATGTGAAGGAGCGTGTGGTGGCTCTGCCCCCACCGTCGGCATCCGTCGGCACTGCGACAAGAATCGCCCGAATGCTCGTGGGACAGGCAGTTGGGGCAGTACTTGTTAACGAGTACTGCTCACAGGCGCTTCTCCGCGCGTAGGTTGAGGAACCGCCGGCACTGGCGGAGGGCGTGGACTCCTCGACAAACCCGGCATCTATAGGAGTCGACTCCGCGGATGCGGTGGGTCTCCTCACGGGTGCGGGTGGATTGCCTTGGGGCCATTGCGGTTGGATGGTAGCGAGAGTCTGGAATGGGAGCAAACTGGATTAGTTATTGTCGCGGAGACGGACACAGGACACTGAGACGATGACACGCAAAGGAACACAGGATAGGTAGGAGGCTTGGAGATGTCCGGGACGAGCTCGCTATGCAAAAGGATGAGCTTTGCGACCGGTCGTCGGATGGACCCGCGCGAAGTCCTAACTTCGACAATCCGGACCAGCCCGTCGGGTACGGAGTGCAGGCCTTCCACTCGGCGTAGACGCCACTCGGTTGGTGGCAGATTGTCTTCCGAGATGATAACGAGATAGCCAATCTGCAAGTTGCGATCCGTGGACTTCCATTTATGCCGTTTTTGGAGCTCTCGCTAGTACTCCTCCTTCCAGCGACGACAAAAGTTCTGGTGGAGTGACTTCAGACTTTGCCACCCACAATCACAGACATGGGATCGACGTGAATCTCCGGCTCCGCAATGGATATGAGGGGGCCCCCCACTAGGAAGTGTCCGGGAGCCAACAACAACAAGTCTGACGGATCCTCACTCATGGGGGAGATGGGACGCGAGTTCAAACATGCCTCGATCCGACACAGGAGTGTGGACAACTCCTCCATTGTATACTTCATCGTCGATGACCCCTTGTACACAAAGGCCTTGAAGCTCTTTACACCCGCTTCCCACAATCCGCCGATGTGGGGTGCGCCGGGTGGAATGAAATGCCATGAGCGGATGTGTTGACTGAAGGGGTTCAGTATGCAACCTTTGGAGGCTCCAACGAAGGTCTTGCCATTATCGGAATAAATGCGCTGGGGGCACTGGCGACGGGCTGCGAATCGGGAGAATGCAGCCATGAATTTTCCTGTGGTGAGATCCGACGTGGCTTCTAGGTGGATTCGCCTTGTACTGAAGCACACAAAGACGCACACGTACCCTTTGGTGATAAGGCAGGCTCTGCCAGTGAAATTCTTGATTTCGAATGGACCCGCGAAATCGATACCGGTATGGGTGAAGGGTCTGGAGAATGTGGTGCGCTCACGAGGGAGGTCTCCCAGGTGATGCGATGCGCGAAATCGACGAGCAGGAGCGTCAGACGGGCGCCGTACGGGAGCAGAATGGGATGACGCTCATCGTACGTTAAGGACTCCAACGCCCGAAGCCGACCACCGGACCGGAGAACCCCATGCCGATCCAGGAATGGGTTAAGATTGAGCAGCTTGCTCGAAGACGGAAGTGGAAGCTTCTCAGTGAAACGTGCGACTTCCGTGGAGTACTCATCGCGCTGGGTGATCCGGATAAGCGCTCTTTCCGCTGTCAGCATCTCTTCCTTGCTGAGCTGGGTTGTGGGAGGAAGAGAGGTCCTCGGCCGCATGAATCGCTGGACGTATGCGATCACCCTCACCCGTAATTGGAGAAGCGACCCATGACGCCCCCCGTTGGTGCCGTCGCGGATATGTGACACTGGATTCGTTTCTCGGGGTCTGTGTCAGGGACGTCGGATATGGATGTAGGCCAGCGATCGGGGTTTGCAGGAGCCAGTGTGGTCCATGCCACCATAGCTTGCTGGCAGCTAGGTTGTCAGCGGAGACTCCACGGCTAGCGAGATCCGCCGGGTTGTATTCGGATCGCACGTGAGACCAATTCCGGATGTTGGTGCTTCTTGAAATAGAGGAAACTCGGTTGGCAACAAATGTGGACCAGCTACAGGGGGGCTTGTTTAGCAAAACCAACACGATGGTAGAGTCAGTCCAGAAATGGACGTTGGAAGGCGAAATGGGGAGATTGGGGACTACCGCTGCGCACAAGTCTGCCAGGAGGACCGCACCGCACAACTCCAATCGTGGCAGGGAGACCGTTTTAACTGGAGCCACGCGGGTCTTGGCTGTCAGTAGATGGACGCTCGCCTCATCCTGGTGCTGGACCCGCACATATAGGGCTGCTCCGTACGCCTTTTGAGACGCGTCACAAAAGCCGTGTAGGTCCCACTTCAATTCGGTGCCGATTCCTAACCACCGAGGGATGAGTAATCGGCCAAGACCTGGATAGTCTTGGAGGAACTCAAGCCACGGCATCAGAAGGGCCGGAGGGAGCAGGTCGTCCCATCCGAGTCGTCATCTGCATACATGTAGTGGCGGAGGATTTCACTTGCCTTTGGATATAGCTGTCGCACTTCGTGTGCCAGCTGCAGCAGGACTCTGATCGCCAAGAACGGGGCGCAATTAACGCCGAAGGTGACCATTTGGAGCTCGTAATCGTAAACAGTCCCGTCGCGCTTGCGGTATGGGATCCGCTGGAAAGGCGTGTGTTTGGGGTCGACCAGGATTTGTCCATACGTCTACGTGATGTCGGCATTAAAGACGAACTGGAAGAATCGCCATTTGAGGATCTGGAGTGTCAGATTAGCTTGGAGTGTGGAGCCGATATGCAAGGCGCCATTCAAGTTGATCCCTCTGGTGGATGGACTTGAGGCATTAAAGACGACTCGAACCTTAGTGGTGATGCTCTCGGGTTTGAACACAGCGTGATGGGGGAGATAGAAGTTGTCACAAGTTGCGGGAGGAGTTACCCGAATCATGTGACCTAAATCGGCGTACTCTTGCAGCACGGCGTCATATTGCTTCTTTAGCGCTGGATTTTTCTGGAGGCGAGCTTCGTTCCTCAGGAATTGGGCCAAGGCGATGGATCAGAGAAAGGGGAATGGGGGAAAAAAAAGAAGAAAAAAGAGCAGAGCGAGCAGGAGCAAAGAGCAAAGAGGAGGAGCAAAGTGAGCAGAGCAAGGAGGAGCAAAGTGAGCAGAGCGAGCAGGAGCAAAGAGCAAAGAGGAGGAGCCAGAGCAGGTGGAGGAGCAATTGAAATTCCTCTTTAATACTCTCTCTCTCTTTGATATGCTCATTAACTACCACCACCAATTAACACCCACCTCTTACTCTCTTTTTTTCCCCTCATGATCAACAACCACCTTTTCCCTACTACCTCCTACTCTCTTACTCTCTTTTTTCCCCTCATGATCAACAACCACCTTTTCCCTACAACCTTACACAATTCCTCTCTAATACTCTCTCTCTCTCTTTGATATGCTCATTAACTACAATCACCAATTAACACCCACCTCTTACTCTCTTTTTTTTTCCCCTTATGATCAACCACACCCTTTTCCCTACTACCTTACACAAGATCGCTGACACTACCTGTTTTGGGCTAGGTTTGGTCAACGTGTATAACCAACAACCAATCAGGTATAAGGAGCAGTTTTTCTCTTCTTCATTTTCAAACCGTTTTTCTTTTTTGGTATGTAGGTAGATTTTCCTGTTCACCTGGTAAGCCACTTAGGACACATGTTTGATCGCGAACAAACACTGTACGTGTTATCCATACATAACTCCTAAATTGTCTCTAAACACGTCCAACAGAGTTATCAATCCTTAACATTCGGGGAAAATTATTAACATGTTAATAGCCTCATAAAATAGGTGACAAATGGATGAAACACATCAAATGAAATTATCAATGAACCTCTTGTGAAAACCTAGAGAATATGAACAGCATAACAATCATGATCGAGGATTGTACTAACACAATCCCATTAAGGTTTCTTTCTAGGAATAAAAACAGATACTCAGTTTGGATTTTTTTTTTTTTTTTTATTATGCGATTGAATATAAAAAAGATATAAATATATTACAAATTAAATTTTAAAATTTTATATTACATAATCGTTTATTTAAAAGTTTATAGCGTCGCATAATCTTCGAGCATTCTTGTAGGCGATTTACGTGATAGAAGCAAGCACAGGTATCCACTCTACAATTTGTTTCACCCTTCGACCAAGAACAGTTATATAAATGTACTCCATTTTGGGAAATAGTTAGCATATCCTTCTCATATTTCTCAATATAAGGAATGGCAATATTCAAAATATTCAAGTCCCGAAAACATAAAACGTTCTTAAACTCATTTAAAAATTCTTCAATTCGCTGCTTTGTGAGTTTCATTTTTAAATATACTTCTGCTTATAGAACTTTTCTAACTATCCCCGTCAATGGTGTGTACTCAACTAAACGATCATGAATTAACACGCAATATACTTTAGTACCCTTCGATGTATTTGCTTCAGTCTCTATTTGAATTTTTATATCGATAGAACCTGTTTTAACCATTTCGTTTTGATATGAAAGGTCCACAACAATAATTGGTGCCTCATCCTTAAATTGTGGGATTGAGAGAAGTGGCTCTGAAGTCTCTTTCATATAATAGCTTGATTGGAAATTGCTATACATATCATAGAGAGTTGCAATTCGTCCATGAGCAAACTTCAAGTTCATATCTCCATATGGAAAGGATTCTGAATTTAAAAATACTTTTAAATTTCTCAAATTAGAATGAATAATTTTATCATTCTCTTCAAATGCAATAATAGCATATCGTGGACGTTCTGTAGATGCTGCTAATTTAACATTCCAAATATGATTGGAACCATCAACTAATAGTGGATTCATATAACAATCCCAACTACGAAATGGAATGCTCAGAGGCTTGCCATGCTTTATCAAATTTAACTGTTTCAGTTTGGCACTATCGCTTAGTTGAATATGTGGAATTTTCCATGTAATATTTGTGATAATAATTTTTTGTTTTACTTCCTCTGTTTCCTTGTATAAAGATCTATTGAAATCCTTATTCATAATCAAAATTAACTCATGCTTGCAATTAACAATCATTTTTTTAAAGTCTTCAGCAAAACCCAAAATTTTTCTCAAAGGCAAAGAAAAGTTGAAGTATTCAGCCTCCACTTGTCCATTAAGAAACCATCCGGCATTTGCAAGCATATCACTTTCTCCTTTATTCAATGACACCAAATTTTTCAATGTTGTAGTAGTACCAACATAGCGAGTGCGATCAATTTCAATACCATTGATTTCATAACGCATTTCCTCAAAAAGATGTGAAACGCAATTGTTTAGTAGTTTACCTTTTACAGCTTTAATAGGACTAATATTAGATATAAATCCTTCAACATTAATATAACTCTCACAAGGTAGTACATATAGATCCTGATTTTGAATAGATATCCTAACTTCATCATTGTTATTAAATGTTTGTAAATATGATGAGTATGTATGATATTCTTTCTTCGTAATGTTCTCAAAAGAAAATGGTTTCTCTTCAATATTAATTACGTCCATTTTTAATATTCTTTACTTTTAGCCCAATAGACTTTAGAAATAGTTTATTTTGTATTGTTAGATTAGTGTTTGTAAAGCGTGTCGACTCTTTAACTGTGAAAGGTTGACTGATGGTGTTTTTATCAGTATTCCCTCTTTTATTAAAAATAATCATATTTATTTAGGCTTCAAGTGCAAGCGTATGGTAATTTCTTCACCACGAAAATCGATCAAGTCTCCGTCCTGATCAAGTACTCGAATTGTTAGACAACCTATCTCTTTAGTGTTCACTGGTAAATAGATAAGATTCTTTGGGACTTCAATCAATTTATATCCTGGTGCGACATTTATAGCAAATTCATGTAAGGTATGTGCTGGTGTGTTATTCATATAGGATGATTTTATAATACTACATTCGATTCTCACATCATTTACTTTAGTAATTTTTACAGGTAGCTCAGAAATATGTACTATGTTTTTTCGATAAATTTCAGATTTAAAACCAAAAAGTGAACCAATATTATTTTCCTTTTCAAAGTGTATATCATGCTTTTTAGAAAAAAGTGATGTCTGAAGCGTATTATTGTTTGCTTCGATTTTCAAATCCTCAATGTTATTTTCTTTTCCGACGAATTCTAAGCTTATTATGTTAACTATATCTGTAAATTCATAAGCTCCAGTTGGAATTGAAATAACTTTATCATCATAATAAAAACGATTATTACTTTCATTAACGTTTGCTATAGAGTTATATGAATGAAAATTTACTAAAGCACATTCATATTCATCCGATAATACAATGGGAGGGAAATAATGTGCTAATAATTTTGAGGAATTACCGCTAACCGTCAACGATAGTGACATTTTGATGGTATTAGATGAACTGATTACAATATAATGTTTGTAGTTTCTTTTATTTGAACTTATAAAATATCATCCTTATCGATCCAACTATTGTGCTCACTCGAGAAACCAAGCCACTTTACTAATACTTTATCCCCTTTTCTCCTTATAATTTTCTCTACTAGATAGCTGCTTGGATAATTGGTTTTTCTCAATTCCTCGTTATAAAAAGAGCCTTTAATTTCACATCCTTGATAGTCTTCTAATAAATATGTTCTTGGATGTGTGTTTTGTACTAGTCTAATTCTAAATATTTCGGTAGTCCAGTTGGGTGTATAGCCTTTTTCAAACACATGCTTATATTTACTTATGCGTACACTGTCACCGATGTTAAACTTGGGTTTTTTAAATATTTTTTTATCTGCATTATTATAAACTGTTTTTAACAGACTGCACTCATTTGCCTTGTTGACTTGAACAGGTTTCATTTTAATAGTTCTATGAAATGAATTATTATATTTGTCAACCAACTCTCTATATAATTCGATCCACTTGTAAGAACCATTAATGCTAAACTCCTTCCACATCATGTTTTTTAGAGTTCGATTAAAACGCTCGACAATTGAGGCCTTCAATACACTGTACGTTGAATAATGGTTAATTTTGTTCAATTTCATCAAGGTTTGAAATTGTGAATTGTAAAACTCTTTTCCATCATCAGTCTGTAGGTTTTTCGGTATACGTCCCAATTTGAAAATTCCGTCAATAGCAGCTGTTACTTCTTTTCCACTCTTGTTTTTAATAGCGACAGCCCAAGCAAACTTTGAAAATGTATCAATGACTGTGAGTAAAAATTTAAATCCATTATTTGATTGAGAGTGGTTCCCCATTTCTACCAAATCAGCTTGCCATAGATCATCTATACCTTTCATAACAACATGACGTCGTCTAAAGTTTTTACGCGCTTGTTGATGTATCTCATTAACGATATCCCTCTTACTCATTGTTTGGTATATTTTTAATATTTTATAATCACTTTATTATCACTATTTAATGTATATTTAATTTGTTCATGATATGTTTCACTTTTACGGAGTCTTGTCTCAAAATCATCATTTATGATCTTAAATTGTTCAATAACATTTTTCAACTCATTTTCAGAATGTAGTTTTAAGAGAACTTCTTGTTCTGCCAATAGATTTTCATATTTACTAGTTAAAACATTAAGCATGTTCTCAAATCTCCTTCTTTGACCCTTCAGGCGTTGTTCAACATTAGTTCGCAACTCATTTATTGAATTTTCAAAATACTTTTTAATAAAAACATCAGTTTGATTACTTTTATAAGAAGATCCCCTAGCAGAGTTAGAAGATCGTGCAAATTTATCCATTATTAATATTTACATTCATATGTTGTAGTTCTGAAACGTATGATTTTATCCTTGATCAGAATTTTAGTTGAAGTATACTTTTTAATAAACAAGATTCGAGTTATTTGAAAAAGTTTTTTCCATATTATGCTGCCAGCACTCATAATTTATAACATTAAAAATTATAACGACTATGCTCATTGAAGGATGGAGAATGAATAACAACAATTTGAGATAGAATATACATTATATATTTAATTTTTTTTATTAAAATGTATTTTCTTAAAATATAATATTGGCTTCCCTTAACTCTTCTATAATAGAAATAATCTCATTATTATGATTATTATGTCCGGCTGATTGTGATGAAATTAAAAGTCTCAGGCGTTCAACTAGCTCGTTGGGATCATCCCAATAGATATAGTTACTCTTTGTACTATTCAACTGCATGAGTCCACTTCCTTTAACTTTTATTGGAGTGGAGGTGCTCATCGATTTATTTTTTCTTATAAACGACTTTTCTTCCTCTATGAATTTTTTGATTAAATGAGTATATTTTTTAGCTTTAGACCCCCTTATTTGATTATTAGGATCAAAATTTTTTCTAAATACATTTGTTGACAATATCATATTTTTATAATTGTATTTGTCACCTTCAGTAAAGCCTATAGGTGTCTTGGAAAATATCAATGAAAATAATCCTGGTGTTACTTTGAATTTTTCATCTCCCAAAATGAAATATTCATTATCAATTTGAAATGGTAAGCTCCCCCAACTCCATTCACCAGTCGGGTGTTTATGTGGACCATAATTGGTGTCAACCAGTTTGTCCTTCTCAAATTCTATAAGGCGTTCATTGATAAAGTCTATACGAGGTAGCTCAACAGCGATAGAGCTATCTTGACCTGTATAATCATCAAACGAATGGAAGTCAGACTCATGTGAATCAACTGGAGTACCATCGATGTTCTCTTTAAAGCTGAGCGGTTTTTGCTTTTTAAGCTTGGGGACAGTGTTATCAAACGAACCCCCAAATTCATGATACTTTTCTTCAGGCGACTCTTGTTTTTCTTCCAATTTAGATGTTATAGATGTAGCTTTGCTTATGAAATCATTAAGCGGACGTGTAATTGGCTTGAATGTTTCTTCAAGTCTGAGTTCTGTTTCAACTTCGCCATGTTTTAGACTTTGAAATTTCCTTTTCAACTCCTTTCTCGTCTTGATGAGTTCTTTTAAAATTTCTTCATTCATTTTTGTAAAAATGGGGTCTGATTTTTTTAAAAATGAGGTCTGATTTTAAAAATGGGGTCTGATTTTTTAAAAATGGGGTCTGATTTTAAAATGGGATGGGGTTATTTTTTGTAAAAATGGGGTCTGATTTTAAAAATGGGGTCTGATTTTGGCTGATTTTTAAAAATGGGGTCTGATTTTTAAAATGATGGGGTCTAGGTATTTTGTAAAAATGGGGTCTGATTTTAAAAAAAGGTCTGATTTTAAAAATGGGGTCTGATTTTAAAAATGGGGTCTGATTTTAAAAATGAGGTCTGATTGTACTCCTTCGACAGTTTAAATCGTACTAATCTAAATATTCTTATATCAAATTTATTTAAACTTCAACAAAAGTGTCAAATCCCAATCTATAACGACCCAAGTTCAAGGGATCGTCCTTACTAATGCATAAAAATCCATATTTATCTTTCCAACACAGACGACATAGTTGTGTAAATTTATCATAAGTCATGTCACCACTGACATGATCATTATATATATGTTTCATATTTAATTCATCTTGCTTAAACATAAGAATTACATTTGCATTATCTCTAACAAGTTGTTTGGGAATTCGTGTATATGTTTGTGAAAGATAAAATGAATCAATGTTCTTATGACGACCCATACAAAAATATGCTCTAACATTATTTTGATTTTCCGTAGCTATGTCATCAAAAATCATGATTGAATTATTCTTAGCCTGATCTGGTGCTATAACCTCAGCATTATCAGAAAAGGTAAAAAATCCCATACCTTTAATGGGCTTGATTAATTGTTCTAGGTACTGATATTTTGGTTGATATAATGACTTTGAGTACAAGTATATATTTGCAAACTTTAATCCATTTGGACTCTCTATCAAACTCATCATAACATTTGTTTTCCCACAATTTGACGGTCCGACAATAAGCGCTCTAATTGAATTTGGTAATAAACTGCTATGGCGAGTTCTTATAGGCGAATCGGATGTGAAATCCATATTTCTCACTGTAATATTAGATTTCTGTTTAACGAATTTCATATTTAGAGAGATATTTATTTATTTTATCTTTATTCAACAAAAGACTCTCAACGAGTGATGAGTGTATAAATGAGCTATGCGTTTTTATAATAAATTCAGTTGCAAACCAAACGTTTATAAAGGAAGAGGTCTTATAAATAATTTAATTGACTCACTCCCATTTGAATTACATTTACCTGGATATCAGTTTTGTGGACCTGGAACTAAATTAAAAGAGCGATTGAAACGTGGGGATAAGGGAATAAATCCATTGGACTCCGCCTGTCGCGAACACGACATTGCTTACTCAGAGAGTAGTAATATTTCCAAACGTCACGAAGCTGATCAAAATTTAGCTGAAAGGGCTTGGTCAAGAGTAACAGCAGCAGATAGTAGTTTAGCTGAGCGAGCTAGCGCACTTTTAGTTACAAATGCAATGAAAGCCAAAGTAAAATTTGGTATGGGGATCAGGGATAATAAGAAATCTAAAAGAGTGAAAAGGGCGAAAAAGTCCTGTAAGAAAGTTGTAGTGAAAAAAATATTTCCCAATGCTATAAAGTTGGCAACTCATGCACTCAAAATTGAAAAACCAAATGATATTGAAAATGCGATTAAAATAGCCCATAAGCATGTAAATAATTCTTTGAGTGGAAAGAAAAAGCAAGCCATTATCCCTCGAATCATTAGCGTGCCAAAAACCGGAGGAGCCTTACCATTGATACCAATTTTAGCGGCTTTAAGTGCCCTTGGGGGTATAACATCTGCCGGTTCATCGATCATTAAAACGTTTAATGAAATCAAGGATGGAAAGAAGCAGTTGGAAGAAGCTATTCGTCATAATCGGAAAATGGAATCCATCGCTGTTGGTAAAGGCCTGTTTTTGAAACCATATAAGAGTGGATATGGATTGTATTTGGCTCCATATCGTCATGGAAATGGTATCAAGTCAAAAAACTTTTAAATAGGCTACCCAAAAGAGCACTTACTAATTTTGATATACAGAAATTTGCTAGGGATATTCCATATTTTAGAGGTGTTTTTATGAGAGACTCTCTTCCAAATCGACCGTTGTCAACAGAATGTGGTATCATCAACTTGGATTCTATTCAAGGTGAAGGTACTCACTGGGTAGCCTATTATAGAGATAATGGAAAAAACTATTATTTTGATAGTTTCGGGAATCTACAACCACCAAAAGAAATAATTCGCTATTTAGGCAAAGACATTGAATATAACTATAACCAAGTTCAACAATTTAACTCTGTAAATTGTGGACATTTGTGTCTACAATTTCTTTTTAGCTGTTTCTAAAAATAAATAAGATGAAATAAATATACAATGCAGTTTTTTATAATAAAATATTTATTAAAAAGGTTATAATACAGATAAATATTTAAACATTAGCATATCAAATATCTAAATCCATAAATATACAATCGCTTGAGTTATCATCATAAAATTCAGCAATGAAATCTTTTCTTTCTTGATTATAAATATTATTATCATTTTCTATACAATTAGAACTTATTTTGTAATTTCCCCATGCAAGGGTATTTATTTTATTTTGAAGAATGACTCTTTTATCATCATCAGTTGATAGAACTGTTTTGAATACCCGTTCTGAATAAATTTGATGGAGTCTAGTTCTAAACATTAGCATATCTCCTTTAAATATCTTATTATTTAGTAAGCATTCTCTATAACTTCCTAAAGATACTTTGTTTAATGCACATTTTTTTACTCCCTTTGCCTTTTTAATTTCACTGTGACCCTCTGTGGCAATGGAATACATTTTTGCTCGAAGGCCAATAAATTCAGTAATAATACTACCATTACTCTCATCTTTGAACATCCCTAATTTCTTTTTATTACACTTAACAATCTGATACTTGTCAATAAGTTTATCAGGATAGTCAGATGTATCAAACTTACTAGCAATGTCACTTGAAATTTCTCGAAAAAAATCATCAGTTTGAATGCTATAAATAAAAGAGTCAGTATCCATATAATTCAACTCCAATTTACTCATGAATTTCGGTTTCATGTATTGATAATGGAAATCATACATCTTCCATTTAGATAATTCTAAAACGCTAAATCCCAAGTAAATTGGCTTATTGTATATACAATTCATGCGTGTCATTTGAATTACGTAGACATCATCAGTTATTCTAAGACTACTATGGAAATTAGGTCGCGCTATTAAATCTCGAGCACCTCTAGCATTTTTATTCCTAGTCTCCCAGCTGTCGACAAACCTAACATCAACTCGTTTATCCACATTTTCCATTGTCTTGCCATAAACAGAGTTGTTCATTAGTTTAAAAAAATTCTTTTGAAAGGCATTCGTTGCTAAGGATCGTTTCTGGGTATTTAAATCAATGTACTTTCTTAACCATGGTGATTGATTAAATTCTAAAATTCTATGGACTGTTTTTAATATTAAACCGTTTTCTAAACACTGTTTTAATACTAAATAGTGAATTGGGTATTTAATTTTGTTTGTTAAGTCTGCAATCAACTTTTTCTGTTTATAATTGGGTGCAGTCTTATTCTCAGGACAGAATGGGAGATCATTATGATAATCATGAATGGTTTGCGGATATTCCAAATCAACCTCATATATTTGACCAATGCTACTATTTGAGTCCAAATTGATGGAAAAATTATTAATGTTAGCATTAATCATTGAAATGGTAGAGTCCTCTACCCACTTAAAACCATCCGTTGGAAGGCTTTGCGACATTGCCCAACCATATAAGTTGTTGGCATCCAAATAGGCTATATAAGGTGATTCTTTAGAGCTATCATAAGTAGACATATATTTATTGTTCGCAATTGCATGTCTTTTTGAACATTGTACCAATCCTCCTCTAATTCCTCTCTCTATAAAATTTATTTATCCCTCGGTTAGAAGTTGTAATATCAGTTGTTTTTATGACATTGCTCCCAACCATATAAGTTGTTGGCATCCAAATCAAGTACTATATAAGGTGATTCTTTAGAGCTATCATTTTAAAGTGATTGACTATAGTATTTATTGTTACTCAATTGCATGTCTTTTTTGATGACGTTTTGTATAAATCTTTGGCCTTACTAACAATTGAATCTACGAATTGTTTATTGCCGCATCTGGGCCAACACCAATTACAAACTCATATAAATCATGAGTCAAATGAGCATTTAACATAATAACTTTTAAAGGCATATGGGGTATGCTTTCTAACTTGTACATTTGTATTATCCCCAATTTTCTTATTTACATTTTCTAAAATACATTCAAAATCAGCATAAACTACAAAAGGTACATCTAAAGATCGTTCTATGTTTTTAAATTCTAGAAAATTCTCACCATTAATGGGAAATGAAGAGACTTTTTTGCGACAACCTCCATTGATATGCCGCTCCATAGAATCCCTTTGTGTTGTGTAGTATTAGCAAGCATTACAGATGAATTTCTTGGTCTTCCGCTTGGTTAGTTGAGCGCCCATCAGACTGAAATTAAAAATTTTAAATTTTTATTAATTGACTATAATATATAAAAAAATAAAAAGTTTAAGCTAACTTACCTCGAGACATCTTTAATCAGCACAAAGTGGGAGTGAGGATTTTCTTGAATTAGTAAAATATTGATGTGCACTGATTTTTCGTTGCTCGCTGTGTAGTAAGGTCCGACAACACTGTTATCCTGATAGGCAAAAGCATTTACGCTTATAGTAGGGTTCAGTTTCTCAAAATCACCAATTGGAACTGAAGTCCAGAGAAATCCAAAACTGCCCCATTTGGTAAATTTATAATTGGATCAGCAATGCTCGGTATTCCATAGGATGAAGTTAAATTTGCATCTTGACTAACATTAGTCAAAGCTGCGATGATGCAAAAAATATCCGAGTTCTCAATATTTAAAACCGCATTTTGTTTTTTAGATATAGCCTTTAATGGAGCATACTGATTTATGTTCATGTCCAGAAAATTTATTTTACTTAAACTCCATCCACTTCCTTCACCTTCAAATTCACTCATTTTTCGAGCTATGTTGTTAGCATGCTCATCGAAGATATCCGCACAATTGTTTGCCTTTGTTACAATCTGCATTTTTGTAATGTGGCTAAATATGACAGAGGCATTAGGGTCCAGTGCTGTCAATTTTATATATGAAGCATGAAGCTCAAAATTTATTTTAATTGAAATGTGTTTTTCCAAATCCTCATTCATTTGAGATTCAACATGTGGTTTCGCTGTGTTGAGAAACTCTGATGGTACAATGATGTTGTCACTTTTGTTTTCATATCTATATGTTGAAATTCTTTCCGAAAATCCCACATCGATCAAATCCAGTCCACAATTGCGGAAAACACAACATTTGTTCTTATGTTTTGTTGTCCTCAAATGGTATTGAAAATTATTTTTAATAACATTTTCATTGCTCACATTGCAATACCACATATTGATAACCTCAACCACTTTGTGGGATTTTCCATGATTTTTTAGGTGGATGTCAAAATGCTTTTTGTATCACATAAATATTTTTTAGATGCTTTATGGATCGCCATGTGAACCTTTAACTCAAATGCATAGTTAAATTTTTCATCACATATAAGACAATTGTGAATTTTAGGATTTTTTTGAGATTGTTGTGGTTTACTTAACTTAGATTCCTTCTGCGGAGTGATGACCGTCGAATGAGATGTCTCTTGTTGAGGGTTGCACGGATTAAGGAGTTCTTTTGAATGTATTTTAATGTGTCTTTGCAAATTAAACTTTTTAGAGAACACTGTGCCACAAATTGAACACTTGAAGTCTCCCTTCTTCACAGAAGCTTTATTAATTTTATAAGATGATGATGTTGAGGGCTCCATTTTTTTTTTTTTTTTTGTTTGTTATTGTTTAAATTTTTTTAATCAATAATTTTTTGGTTTTATTTTATTTTATTGTTGAAATTTTTTTTTTTTTTTTTTTTTTTTTTAATCAACAAACATATGTTTGGTTTTGTTTAATTTTTGAATTGAAAAACATACACTCAAATTTGATCACGGGAAAACTGAATATGCTACTTTCATTCTCGACTATCGACTGATTGTGTCAACGTCTAACTTGGAGTCACTTTTATATACACTAATCCTATCCAAATTTTCACCTTTTTCCATGTGCTATAATTTATGCTATTTCTAAGAAAGGTGTCTAGTGAAATTTATGATATGTAATTTTACTAGAAAAGTTGTGGGTGTAATAAAAAAAGGAACGCTCTCAGTAGTAGAAAAATTCTTGTCATGTACCTACAAGGTTTTTGTAAATATTACAACTACTCATTATAATTGTCTTTCTAATGGGACAAGCATCGAGTTCATATAAGGGAAGGTAAAAGTTATTAAAAAGACAATTGTTTTTTTTTTTTATTTATATTTATTTATTTATATTTCTCAAACGCTATTTTAAGGTTAAACAAATTTTTGTGTTCTTTTATTTAATTCTACTTTTTAATTTTCATTTAATTCTATTTTAAGTTGATAATGTTCCTCCCCTCCTCCAGTGTGATAATACCCTCGTTCGCCCGGAGGATATCAAATGTCCCATTATTGATAACCGTCATAGTATCATCTTGCATAGCATTATATTTTTTGGATAAAAATATAAGTTGATCGCTTACTTCCACAACAATGCAGGGTCCAAACTTGGTAGATGTTGCATTTGTTATACGATACTTCTGATCCGGTATCATGTCTTTGATTTTCAGAATAGTCTTTGTCCTCTTTGTGTTGAAGTCCTGAATTGCAGAGTTTGTTGACTTCATGATGATTTATTGTTTTACTTTATATTTTTTAAACAATATCTTTAAATATTTAAGCTTGACTAATTTTTAGCTTCCACGTTAACAGGAAAGATTTCAATGAATGACTATTGGGTAGACTTGTGATTCTTTTATATCAAAAAATTCTTGCTGGGAGCAGTGAAAAACATAATATAATGAACCTTTATTTATTCATTAAAATATTCAACTGTATGCTAATGTTCATATCCCAAAATTAATGCTCCTTTGCAAGGTCTGTTTCTATTCCTAGAAAGAAACCTTAATGGGATTGTGTTAGAATAATTGATCGTGATCAAACATGTTCAACAGAGCTATCAATCCAAACTGATTATCTGTTTTTATTCCTAGAAAGAAACCTTAATGCGATTGTGTAAGTACAATCCTCTATCATGATTGTTATGCTGTTCATATTCTCTAGGTTTTCAAAAGAGGTTCATTGATAATTTCGTTTGATGTGTTTCATCTATTTGTCACCTATTTTATGAGGTTATTAACATGTTAATAGTTTTGGCAACAGTGTTATCAAACGAACCCCAAATTTATAACATTAACATTACATTTCTTCAGGCGACTCTTGTTTTTCTTCCAATTTAGATGTTATAGATGTAGCTTTGCTTATGAAATCATTAGGCGGACGTGTAATTGGCTTGAATGTTTCTTCAAGTCTGAGTTCTGTTTCAACTTCGCCATGTCTTAGACTTTGAAATTTCCTTTTCAACTCCTTTCTCGTCTTGATGAGTTCTTTTAAATTTTCTTCATTTATTTTTGTAAAATTTTTTTTGTAAAAATGAGGTCTGATTTTGAAAATGAGGTCTGATTTTTGTAAAAATGGGATCTGATTTTAAAAATGGGGTCTGATTTTTTGTAAAAATGAGGTCTGATTTTAAAAATGGGGTCTGATTTTAAAAATGGTGTCTGATTTTAAAAATGGGGCCTGATTTTGTAAAAATGGGGTCTGATTTTAAAAATGGGGTCTGATTTTAAAAATGAGGTCTGATTGTACTCCTTTGACAGTTTAAATCGTACTAATCTAAATATTCTTATATCAAATTTATTTAAACTTCAACAAAAGTGTCAAATCCCAATCTATAACGACCCAAGTTCTTACTAATGCATAAAAATCCATATTTATCTTTCCAGCACAGACGACATAGTTGTGTAAATTTATCATAAGTCATATCACCACTGACATGATCATTATATATATGTTTCATATTTAATTCATATTGCTTAAACATAAGAATTACATTTGCATTATCTCTAACAAGTTATTTGGGAATTCGTGTATATGTTTGTGAAAGATAAAATGAATCAATGTTCTTATGACGACCCATACAAAAATATGCTCTAATATTATTTTGATTTTCCGTAGCTATGTCATCAAAAATCATGATTGAATTATTCTTAGCCTGACCTGGTGCTATAACCTCAGCATTATCAGAAAAGGTAAAAAATCCCATACCTTTAATGGGCTTGATTAATTGTTCTAGGTACTGATATTTTGGTTGATATAATGACTTTGAGTACAAGTATATATTTGCAAACTTCAATCAATTTGGACTCTCTATCAAACTCATCATAACATTTGTTTTCCCACAATTTGAGGGTCCGACAATAAGCGCTCTAATTGAATTTGGTAATAAACTGCTATGGCGAGCTCTTATAGGCGAATCGGATGTGAAATCCATATTTCTCACTGTAATATTAGATTTCTGTTTAACGAATTTCATATTTAGAGAGATATTTATTTATTTTATCTTTATTTAACAAAAGACTCTCAACGAGTGATGAGTGTATAAATGAGCTATGCGTTTTTATAATAAATTCAGTTGCAAACCAAACGTTTATAAAGGAAGAGGTCTTATAAATAATTTAATTGACTCACTCCCATTTGAATAACATTTACCTGGATATCAGTTTTGTGGACCTGGAACTAAATTAAAAGAGCGATTGAAACGTGAGGATAAGGGAATAAATCCATTGGACTCCGCCTGTCGCGAACACGACATTGCTTACTCAGAGAGTAGTAATAGAGTAACAGCAGCAGATAGTAGTTTAGCTGAGCAATGAAAGCCAAAGTAAAATTTGGTATGGGGATCAGGGATAATAAGAAATCTAAAAGAGTGAAAAGGGCGAAAAAGTCCTGTAAGAAAGTTGTAGTGAAAAAAATATTTCCCAATGCTATAAAGTTGGCAACTCATGCACTCAAATTGAAAAACCAAATGATATTGAAAATGCGATTAAAATAGCCCATAAGCATGTAAATAATTCTTTGAGTGGAAAGAAAAAGCAAGCCATTATCCCTCGTATCATTAGCTTGCCAAAAACCGGAGGAGCCTTACCATTGATACCAATTTTAGCGGCTTTAAGTGTCCTTGGGGGTATAACATCTGCCGGTTCATCGATCATTAAAACGTTTAATGAAATCAATGATGGAAAGAAGCAGTTGGAAGAAGCTATTCGTCATAATCGGAATATGGAATCCATCGCTGTTGGTAAAGGCCTGTTTTTGAAACCATATAAGAGTGGATATGGATTATATTTGGCTCCATATCGTCATGGAAATGGTATCAAGTCAAAAAACTTTTAAATAGGCTACCCAAAAGAGCACTTACTAATTTTGGTATACAGAAATTTGCTAGGGATATTCCATATTTTAGAGGTGTTTTTATGAGAGACTCTCTTCCAAATCGACCGTTGTCAACAGAATGTGGTATCATCAACTTGGATTCTATTCAAGGTGAAGGTACTCACTGGGTAGCCTATTATAGAGATAATGGAAAAAACTATTATTTTGATAGTTTCGGGATTCTACAACCACCGAAAGAAATAATTCGCTATTTAGGCAAAGACATTGAATATAACTATAACCAAGTTCAATAATTTAACTCTGTAAATTGTGGGCATTTGTGTCTACAATTTCTTTTTAGCTGTTTCTAAAAATAAATAAGATGAAATAAATATACAATGCAGTTTTTTATAATAAAATATTTATTAAAAAGGTTATAATACAGATAAATATTTAAACATTAGCATATCAAATATCTAAATCCATAAATATACAATCGCTTGAGTTATCATCATAAAATTCAGCAATGAAATCTTTTCTCTCTTGATTATAAATATTATTATCATTTTCTATACAATTAGAACTTATTTTGTAATTTCCCCATGCAAGGGTATTTATTTTATTTTGATGAATGAATCTTTTATCATCATCAGTTGATAGAACTGTTTTGAATACCCGTTCTGAATAAATTTGATGGAGTCTAGTTCTAAACATTAGCATATCTCCTTTAAATATCTTATTATTTAGTAAGCATTCTCTATAACTTCCTAAAGATACTTTGTTTAATGCACATTTTTTTACTCCCTTTGCCTTTTTAATTTCACTGTGACCCTCTGTGGCAATGGAATACATTTTTGCTTGAAGGCCAATAAATTCAGTAATAATACTACCATTACTCTCATCTTTGAACATCCCTAATTTCGTTTTATTACACTTAACAATCTGATACTTATCAATAAGTTTATCAGGATAGTCAGATGTATCAAACTTACTAGCAATGTCACTTGAAATTTCTCGAAAAAAGTCATCAGTTTGTATGCTATAAATAAAAGAGTCAGTATCCACATAATTCAACTTCAATTTACTCATAAATTTCGGTTTCATGTATTGATAATGGAAATCATACATCTTCCATTTAGATAATTCTAATACGCTAAATCCCAAGTAAATTGGCTTATTGTATATACATTTCATGCGTGTCATTTGAATTACGTAGACATTATCAGTTATTCTAAGACTACTATGGAAATTAGGTCGCGCTATTAAATCTCGAGCACCTCTAGCATTTTTATTCTTAGTCTCCCTAACATCAACTCGTTTATCCACATTTTCCATTGTCTTGCCATAAACAGAGTTGTTCATTAGTTTAAAAAAATTCTTTTGAAAGGCATTCGTTGCTAAGGATCGTTTCTGGGTATTTAAATCAATGTACTTTCTTAACCATGGTGATTGATTAAATTCTAAAATTCTATGGACTGTTTTTAATATTAAACTGTTTTCTAAACACTGTTTTAATACTAAATAGTGAATTGGGTATTTAATTTTGTTTGTTAAGTCTGCAATCAACTTTTTCTGTTTAGAATTGGGTGCAGTCTTATTCTCAGGACAGAATGGGAGATCATTATGGTAATCATGAATGGTTTGCGGATATTCCAAATCAACCTCATATATTTGACCAATGCTACTATTTGAGTCCAAATTTATGGAAAAATTATTAATGTTAGCATTAATCATTGAAATGGTAGAATCCTCTACCCACTTAAAACCACCCGTTGGAAGGCTTTGCGACATTGCCCAACCATATAAGTTGTTGGCATCCAAATAGGCTATATGAGATGATTCTTTAGAGCTATCATAAGTAGACATATATTTATTGTTCGCAATTGCATGTCTTTTTGAACATTGTACCAATCCTCCTCTAATTCCTCTCTCTATAAAATTATATTTATCACCATCGGTTAGAAGTTCTAATTTAATGCCAGTTGTTTTTAACATTGCATCCCAAGACAATCCTGGGATGGTATAGTATTGACATGGATCGAGCGAATAAATTTCCTTACAAATCCCCCTAAAGTTTTGAAAAACATCCGCCAATAGTAAAACATCTGTTTTTAAATATAGTTTGGCATAATCTGCCAATGTTTGGCAGTTGAATGTATTCCAAACATTCTTTGCATGTTCATAATCCTCTATTGAACATTCTTCTTCTGTAAGATCATTATAAAACATTTCTTTAGTGGGTAGAGAAGTTTCATTGAGCTTTTCGGGAGAGTCAAAATAGCTGTATGGAAATACACCTTTCCTGCGCATCATTTTAAAATGATTTACATCAGGATAGTATTTATTTAAAATTTTCAAATCATTATCATTGAGATTTTTAGCAAGACTGTCTAGACTTGAAGGCATGAATCTTACTGAATCTAAAAACCTTAGAGAAATTCCATTCCTATGAGAATGCTTTTTTTATTTTTCTCTCTGTTACGACTTCATCTTCTACTTCAATAAATTTGGAAACTGATATATAGAGCTCTTTGTTTAAAGGAATAACTTTAGTTTCACCCTTAATTTCACAGAGCTCTTTTATAAATAAGTGTGAGTCATACTTTGAGAAATTATGAAAAAATATAGGCAAAAACTTAAGAACTTGATATCTCAAGTTACAAATGTTATGAGCTGCTCCTCTATATTCTCCCGTAAGGTGATCGTGATCACGAACCTTATAGTCTTCAACCGAAAAAGGTTTGCTGCAAATGTGACATGAACGCGCTGCATTGAAAGAAGATTTTTCATCTTCAGTTAAATTCATTTGAATAATTTTACCCAAATGACGTTTGTATAAATCTTTGGCCTTACTAACAATTGAATCTACGAATTGTTTAGCCGCATCTGGGCCAACACCAATTACAAACTCATCTAAATCAGAGTCAAATGTGCATTTAACATAATAACTAAAGGCATATGGGGTATGCTTTCTAACTTGTACAGTATTATCCCCAATTTTCTTATTTACATTTTCTAAAATACATTCAAAATCAGCATAAACTACAAAAGGTACATCTAAAGATCGTTCTATGTTTTTAAATTCTAGAAAATTCTCACCATTAATGGGAAATGAAGAGACTTTTTTGCGACAACCTCCATTGATATGCCGCTCCATAGAATCCTTTTGTGTTGTGTAGTATAAGCAAGCATTACAGATGAATTTCTTGGTCTTCCGCTTGGTTAGTTGAGCGCCCATCAGACTGAAATTAAAAATTTTAAATTTTTATTAATTGACTATAATATATAAAAAAAATAAAAAGTTTAAGCTAACTTACCTCGAGACATCTTTAATCAGCACAAAGTGGGAGTGAGGATTTTCTTGAATTAGTAAAATATTGATGTGCACTGATTTTTCGTTGCTCGCTGTGTAGTAAGGTCCGACAACACTGTTATCCTGATAGGCAAAAGCATTTACGCTTATAGTAGGGTTCAGTTTCTCAAAATCACCAATTTTTTTGTAGTCTAATGGGAACTGAAGTCCAGAGAAATCCAAAACTGCCCCATTTGGTAAATTTATAATTGGATCAGCAATGTTCGGTATTCCATAGGATGAAGTTAAATTTGCATCTTGACTAACATTAGTCAAAGCTGCGATGATGACCCATTTAAAGCAAAAAATATCCGAGTTCTCAATGTTTAAAACCGCATTTTGTTTTTTAGATAGGGATTTTGGTAATGCCGCCTTTAATGGAGCATACTGATTTATGTTCATGTCCAGAAAATTTATTTTACTTAAACTCCATCCACTTCCTTCACCTTCAAATTCACTCATTTTTCGAGCTATGTTGTTAGCATGCTCATCGAAGATATCCGCACAATTGTTTGCCTTTGTTACAATCTGCATTTTTGTAATGTGGCTAAATATGACAGAGGCATTAGGGTCCAGTGCTGTCAATTTTATATATGAAGCATGAAGCTCAAAATTTATTTTAATTGAAATGTGTTTTTCCAAATCCTCATTCATTTGAGATTCAACATGTGGTTTCGCTGTGTTGAGAAACTCTGATGGTACAATGATGTTGTCACTTTTGTTTTCATATCTATATGTTGAAATTCTTTCCGAAAATCCCACATCGATCAAATCCAGTCCACAATTGCGGAAAACACAACATTTGTTCTTATGTTTTGTTGTCCTCAAATGGTATTGAAAATTATTTTTAATAACATTTTCATTGCTCACATTGCAATACCACATATTGATAACCTCAACCACTTTGTGGGATTTTCCATGATTTTTTAATGCTTTTTTTAATATTTTTTAGATGATTTATGGATCGCCATGTGAACCTTTAACTCAAATGCATAGTTAAATTTTTCATCACATATAAGACAATTGTGAATTTTAGGATTTTTTTGAGATTGTTTGAGATTCCTTCTGCGGAGTGATGACCGTCGAATGAGATGTCTCTTGTTGAGGGTTGCACGGATTGAGGAGTTCTTTTGAATGTATTTTAATGTGTCGTTGCAAATTAAACTTTTTAGAGAACACTGTGCCACAAATTGAACACTTGAAGTCTCCCTTCTTCACAGAAGCTTTATTAATTTTATAAGATGATGATGTTGAGGGCTCCATTTTTTTTTTTTTTTTTGTTTGTTATTGTTTAAATTTTTTTAATCAATAATTTTTTGGTTTTATTTTATTTTATTGTTAAAATTTTTTTTTTTTTTTTTTTTTTTTTTTATCAACAAACATATATTTTTGAATTGAAAAACATACACTCAAATTTGATCACGGGAAAACTGAATATGCTACTTTCATTCTCGACTATCGACTGATTGTGTCAACGTCTAACTTGGAGTCACTTTTATATACACTAATCCTATCCAACATTTTTCACCTTTTTCCATGTGCTATAATTTATGCTATTTCTAAGAAAGGTGTCTAGTGAAATTTAGGATATGTAATTTTACTAGAAAAGTTGGGGGTGTAATAAAAAAAAGGAACGCTCTCAGTAGTAGAACAATTCTTGTCATGTACCTACAAGGTTTTTGTAAATATTACAACTACTCATTATAATTGTCTTTCTAATGGGACAAGCATCGAGTTCATATAAGGGAAGGTAAAAGTTATTAAAAAAGACAATTGTTTTTTTTTTTTTATTTATATTTATTTATTTATATTTCTCAAACGCTATTTTAAAGGTTAAACAAATTTTTGATGTTCTTTTTATTTAATTCTACTTTTTAATTTTCATTTAATTCTATTTTAAGTTGATAATGTTCCTCCCCTCCTCCAGTGTATAATACCTTCGCTCGGATATCAAATGTCCCATTATTGATAACCGTCATAGTATCATCTTGCATAGCATTATATTTTTTGGATAAAAATATAAGTTGATCGCTTACTTCCACAACAATGCAGTGTCCAAACTTGGTAGATGTTCATTTGTTATACGATACTTCTGATCCGGTATCATGTCTTTGATTTTCAGAATAGTCTTTGTCCTCTTTGTGTTGAAGTCCTGAATTGCAGAGTTTGTTGACTTCATGATAATTTATTGTTTTACTTTATATTTTTTAAACAATATCTTTAAATATTTAAGCTTGACTAATTTTTAGCTTCCACGTTAACAGGAAAGATTTCAATGAATGACTATTGGGTAGACTTGTGATTCTTTTATATCAAAAAATTCTAGCTGGGAGCAGTGAAAAACATAATATAATGAACCTTTATTTATTCATTAAAATATTCAACTGTATGCTAATGTTCATATCCCAAAATTAATGATCCTTTGCAAGGTCTGTTTCTATTCCTAGAAAGAAACCTTAATGGGATTGTGTTAGAATAATTGATTGTGATCAAACATGTTCAACAGAGCTATCAATCCAAACTGATTATCTGTTTTTATACCATGCATTCATAGAATGAAATGGTATATTAAAGTCGCCAAAATGTATGTAACAGGGAGAAGGAAGCTTCTCCGACCCTATAAAGTATATATATTCTTGATCAGTATCAATAGCCGAGTCGATTGAGACATGTCCGTCTGTCTGTCCGTCTGTCCGACTGTCCGTCTGTCCGTCTGAAGAATCATCGAGATCTCGGAGACTATAAGAGCTAGAGCTACCAAACTTGGCATGTAGACCCGTTTGCTCTGCAGGCAGATCGAGTTTATTTTTTTTTTCGCCCCGCCCCTTCCGCCCCCGCTATTTGAAAAACAATATTTTGAGCCTCTATATCTCGGGAGCTATAAAAGATAGAGCTTTCGGATTTGGACATTAGATGCGTGCAGTGTGCACGCAGACCAAGTTTGTTTCAAATTTTGACCACGCCCCCTTCCGCCCCCGAAATTTGAAAAATTCGATTTTCAGCCGAAATATTTATCGTATCGTAATTTAATTTGGCACACTAATACATGTCGTTTACGTTTTTCACTCATAGCGGTGCAAGGCAGATGCACGCGAAAAAGAGCGAGATAGCATATGCTGCAAATCACCGATTTGGTCGGGGGCGCTAAAGTGCTCGTTTCCACATAAGAGTGATAGCATTTGAAAGAAATTTAATATATATCTCTTCACCTAATGCATGGTATATCCAAGTCGGCCCGGCGACTTACTTACTTTATTATTCCTAGAAAGAAACCATAATGGGATTGTGTTAGTACAATCCTCTATCATGATTGTTATGCTGTTCATATTCTCTAGGTTTTCACAAGAGGTTCATTGATAATTTCGTTTGATGTGTTTCATCCATTTGTCACCTATTTTATGAGGTTATTAACATGTTAATAGTTTTCCCCGAATGTTAAGGATTGATAACTCTGTTGGACGTGTTTGATCGCGAGCCCACAATTTTCCCTAGGAGTTATGTATGGATAACACGTACAGTGTTTGTTCGCGATCAAACATGTGTCCTATCTGGCTTACCAGGTGAACAGGAAAATCTACCTACATACCAAAAAAGAAAAACGGTTTGAAAATGAAGAAGAGAAAAACCTGATTGGTTGTTGGTTATACACGTTGACCATACCTACCCCAAAACAGGTAGTGTCAGCGATCTTGTGTAAGGTAGTAGGGAAAAGGGTGTGGTTGATCATGAGGGGGAAAAAAAAGAGAGAGTAAGAGGTCGGTGTTAATTGGTGATGGTAGTTGATGAGCATATCAAAGAGAGAGAGTATTAGAGAGGAATTGTGTAAGGTTGTGGGGAAAAGGTGGTTGTTGATCATGAGAGGAAAAAAGAGAGTAAGAGAGTAGGAGGTAGTAGGGAAAAGGTGGTTGTTGATCATGAGGGGAAAAAAAGAGAGTAAGAGGTGGGTGTTAATTGGTAGTGGTAGTTAATGAGCATATCAAAGAGAGAGAGAGAGCATTAAAGAGGAATTTCAATTGCTCCTCCACCTGCTCTGGCTCCTCCTCTTTGCTCTTTGCTCCTGCTCGCTCTGCTCACTTTGCTCCTCCTTGCTCTGCTCACTTTGCTCCTCCTCTTTGCTCTTTGCTCCTGCTCGCTCTGCTCACTTTGCTCATACTTTTTGCATCCCCAATTCCCTACTACTGATCTGGAATGACCCAGCTCTGTATTCTTTGGATCCTTGAACGGGAGGGAGACCACGTAACGCCCATCCTTCCTTCTCCTGGTGGTCTCTTGGAACCTTTGCTCGCAAATCTGATCTTCTTCCTTTTCCGTCTTCGCTGGAAGATCTTCCACCTCCCAAAACTTGGTGAGAAGTTCATCAAGTTTTGCCTCTGGCGGACCCGTCTGATCGGTGTAATCCGGCCGCGGATGGTGTGAGTCGGTCAGTCCACACACCACCCAGCCAAACATGGTTTCGATCCCGATCAGGCCGCCTCCGATGTCCTTATTGATGCGTTCGCCGAGGTCGACCGGAAGGCATCCACTCCGATGATCAGATCGACCTGTGCTGGCTTGTTAAAATGCGGGTCAGCCAGAGGGGATCAGGTAAGGCGCATCTCGGCATGGTGCCAGTCAACTTCGGCAGGACCAAGGCTAGCACCTCGATCTGGAAACCTCGATTGTAGGGAGCGGATAGCGTCAACAGACATGCCATGGAGGCCGGACCAAATTGAACACACGTTCAGACAGAAAGCTGGAGTCAGCTCCTTAGTCAACCCTTGCACGGACATGGAAATCTTCGCCTAAGTGGCTGAGGGTCACAATTGCAGTGCCCAGCAGACCCCTGGCTGGGGTGGAAGCGATATACCCTATGGCGTTTAGCGGCTGCTGGCTGGTTGACGGACAATCACCGAAATTGGGTTGCTGTAGGTGCGAAGCAATTGTGCGCACTGGAGCAATCCTTGACCTAATGACCACGCGCAAAGCAGTTCAGGCATAAGCCTTGTTGCCTTATTGTCTCAGATCGCTGGGGGATGGCCATGTCGATGAACCGTGGACACACGCGTATCGGATGGTTCTCTTGGTTGCAGAGTTTACACGAAGCCGGTTTTGGAAGGGCCTTCGCGGGAAATGCCTGGACTCTCACGGCCGAGGCGGACCTACGAGGTACGAATTGGGAGACCGGGGCGCTCTGATTCGACTGATGGTCATCGGTGGCCTCGAGCACACGACAACGATCAGTGAGGAAATTATTCAACTCTTCTTCCCATGAGGACACTGCTGTTTTATTCGGAACGGATTGTTCCCACAGCAGAATAGTTGATTTGGGCAACTTACTGGTACAGATCGCGATGAGAAGGTGTCCCAATTCTCTGTACTGGCCCCCGAGCGTTCAAGGGCTGTCAAACACCCCTGAAACGTCGTTTGCAGTTGCCTAAGAGCCTTAGCTGACTCCTGAGCAACCACGGGAATTTGTAGGAGCTGCTTGGCCTGCGTCGTGATGAGCAACCGACTGTTCTCATAAGGAAAGGTTCTTCCATGCGGACTGGAGACCTTCATTGGTCAAAGGGGATTAGGAATTCAAGTGGTACAATTTCTCCACTTCCGCTAAACACGGTCGCGATCACGACGAAGAGCTGGAAGGGTTTGCGCGAGTCCCAGGCGTTCCGCCCACCTCCCGCCCTACCGAACGAGGGGCGCAGTCGCATAACGTACGACACGTTATCGCGTGGCGAAGACAAGTAACAAAAAATGGAATAACTAAGGCTAATTACGAGCTAAGTAACATAAAATAGACGTTTTTAGTATAGGAAGAGAGGACTCTGTGCTGATCGCTCGGTACAACCGATTGTAGTCAGCACAAAGGACACGAAAGGGTTCATGCAAAGCATAGTTAGTAGTACAGCGAGTCAAAGATAAAGGAATAAAGTTTCTGGTAGGTCTACATGGAACAGATAGATAAACCTGAGATAATAACTCAGGCGAATCTATATCACCATTCAAAAGCTTGTGCATAAAGATTACACGAAGCATAATTCTACGGTTAATGAGAGAAGGAAGGTTAATCAAAAGAAGTCTACTGGAGTACGAAGGCAAATTGGCATTGCGATTCCAGTTTAAGCCACGAAGAGCGAGAAATACAAATTGTTTCTGTACAGATTCTATTCTAGTTTGGTGCGTCTCATACTGAGGCGACCATACACAAGAACCGTACTCTAGAATAGGCCGTACAAGTGATGTGATGAGAATCTTGGTTATGTATGGGTCGGTGAATTCCTTCGACCACCGCTTTATAAAACCAAGAACACCCATTGCTTTACCGACCATGCTGGAAATGTGGGTATTAAAAGTTAGTTTGCTGTCCATAAGCACACCTAAATCGTTCATCTCAGTTAGACGTTCCAATAGACTATGATTAAGAAAATAGGTTACCAGTTGAGGAGAAGTTCTATGAAAAGTCATTACTTTACACTTAGTAGTATTGAGGTTAAGCAAGTTGAGCCGGCACCAAGACTCGAAATTGTTAAGATCGGCTTGTAAGCAAATTATAGTAATTATCTTTTCAAAAGCTTTAGGAATAGCAGACAATTTGGAAATACCCCTATAGTTTGAAGCTTCGGACTTTTTACCAGTTTTATGGAGAGGAATAATATATTATTCCTTCCAAAAAGCTGGGAAGGAGGACGAGTCAACAGACAACAAAAATAACTTCAATATTGGCTGACATAAAGCATTTGCACAAAACCGGAGTACGCAACCAGGTATACCATCAGGTCCTGGTGAATACACAGGTTTCACTAAATTAAGCACGCTGAGAAGCGAACTTTCATCAATCACTTGATTAAAAATACAGTTCGACTTTTTTAACTTGATTGATATTCCGTTGAGGAGTAGGTAGTCTTGAGCCGTAAGGGTTACGCCTGATGGTGGAAGGTGTGCTAAGCGCCTTGGGTCTAGAAGGCGGGGTTCAAGGGGACGCGGTGCGGCCCGGAACGGTGAGGCTAGCGGATTTCTTGCTCGCCTTGGAGGGGTCGATTGGCATTATCGACGTCGTTGAAGGGGATAAGGGCTACCGAGAGAGGATATTCTCTGCCCTAACGGATATCGAAATGAAGGAAAAACGAGTGGACTGTATGAATGAATGACCGTACGCGAGTATACACGTCGAAAATCGGGGATTATAAGGATATATAATAAGCTGGAAAGGAAACGTTATTGTATATTATAATTGTGGAGGAAAACGTAAATTTCGCTTATAAGGATATATAATGAAATTTTGTTAGTTCAATTTATAATATAAGTATGGAGAAAACGTGTATTTTTCTTATAAGGATATATAAGCAAAAATCGAAATATTCGAGGAAATTATAAGGATACATAATAAAAAAAAAAATGATTTTTTTGTAGTTTTAGTTTCGAACACAAAGTTTCCTTATAAGGATATATAAGGAAATTAGAGATATTCTTATTATACAAAAAAATAAAAATATCGCTCAAAGGGATGTCGATTGGATTAAAGACGGATTTGTTTTTGCCGATTGAGTCTTAAAGGACGCTCGCAATGGGTTTGAGCCGGTGGGTGGTGTGGCGTGTGCTAGGATCGGATTAAATTGGGTTTTTAGTTTTTTGACCTCAGACGTTATTTTTATACCCTTGCAAAAAGGGTATATTAATTTTGGTCAGAAGTGTGCAACGCGAAGAAGGAGGCATCTCCGACCATATAAAATATATATATTCTTGATCAGCATGACAAAGCGAGTTCAAATCCGTTGATCCGGATTCATCCGGATCGGACGACTATATCATATAGCTCTCATAGGAACCGTCGGTCGAAAATAGAGTTTTAGATCAATAACTTCGTTGTTTTTCATCTGATTGGTATAAAACTTAACATAGCAGTTTACTATACATCTATACGTCCTTGCCAAATTTGATCAAGATCGGACTACTATATCATATAGCTCCCATAGGAACAATCGGACCAAATATAGTTTTGCTTCTAAAAACTGTTTTGTTTCTATTGCGATCATCACCAAACTTAGTAAATAACATTTGCACATAATAAATTATAATCCTGCCAAATTTGATCAAAATCGGGTAACTATATGATATAGCTGTCATACAAACAAATGGCAAACTAAATGCTGCATATCTACATACATGCATATGCATGCGTGCCGTGCTATAGCGTGTGGATTGAGGTTTTTTCACAAAAGCCTATTCATTTTGCGATCTCCATTTAGGGACTGAGTAACGCAAGAACTTGCAAGGGTATACAAACTTCGGCATGGTCGAAGTTAGCCCGGCCTTCTGGTTTTCTCTTTATGTAGTTTTTCTTGTTTTATGTATTTATTTATTTTTTGTTTGGCGATTTTGGCCGGAAAAAGATAGGACTAAGGTTGCTAGGATATGGCGAGTCCTTGTGATAATTGCCGATGAAATTTGTTTTATAACAAAAAAATTGGAAATTTTAAATTCGGACTTGACTGAAGCACCAAAAAACCAAAATATTAAATTTTCGCACTTTTGTTCGCCGTTCACACCGGAATCCACTATTCGAATATTTGTATTTTTATTTATTTTACTCAATGTGGCCAATAATATTTTTTTGCGATAATATAAATAACTTTGAAATTAATTTAATTATTTCTGAATCACCAAATGTGACTTAGCGGTAAAAGGCTAAAATCGTGACTCAGTCACGACTTGGACTCGCGGGCCACCACTAAAAGCGAATCAGGTGGTAGGCCTTTGTTTTGATTTTAATGTGATCCAAAAAAATTAAATTTTATCGCGTTGTGAATTATTATCGTTGCGTGGGATTCAATTGCGAAAAGCCAAAAACGAAGTGGCTGCAATGATTACTTGACCGTAGTGCGGGTGACGGAGCGAGGAAAGACACTGGTGCAACTATGACAAGTATGTCTGTTGGTGTTGCGAATTTGCGGCCACAATTTTTTTGGACTTTAATTTTGAAAATTTCGGAGCGCACACGGATTAAGCCCACAAGGACGCACAACACAATTAGCCCACGGTAAGTGGCTTGAGACATAAACAACGCGATATTAATTTTTTCACACTTTGCAGATGGCGACTGCTGGACATATGTATGTAATGATGTCCGGATGTACATACATACATATATATGTGAATTAAATGGATAATCAACGCGCACTTTATCACAATGGACAGACACAGGATAGTTCGGAGGATACCATGAAACCTTTGGAGAGGTCAAGTATGTACATATAAGCGCTTGAAGATGGAAAAGTCGCTATAGTGGAGCGAAAATTCTCACCTTTAAGTGTGTATGTGTATATGTGTTAGTGCCAAATAATAATAAAATATACAACTTATCAGATTTCCACCGACGCGATGCTCGATGAGCGGAAGGATATCCGGCTCGAAAGACCAAATGTTCGGAGGGGGGCGGAAAACTTCCTTCAATTATATATTTGGCGGTTACCGACAAGGAAAACTTCTTCGCTGGGGGTTTTGTGGGTGAGTTATTTTGGAATTAAAACGCACGGATTCTCGTTTTGATAAGATAACTTTATTGCAGCACTCGCGTATGCACAAAACTGGGTGCTTTCGAGTTGAAAGTAAACTTGGGTTTTATCTCGGGGTCGAACGCGTCCGAATATAATGGCGGTTTCCATGAATACTGCCGGTCATTACTTTTAGTGCGACCGCCCTCGCCTTTGGACCGAAATCCCCCTCTCCGCTCCTTGCTGGTCACGATCTGGCGTGAGCATTCCCTTTAATCAAATTATTATGATTAGCTATCCATGATTTCTTTATTTCTTCTACTTCTTTTACAATTTCCTGAGTTACCCTACGCGTCTCTAACTGCCTTAGTTTGTCCACCAACTTGGACTGCTCCTCTAATAACCGGATTGTTGCTTCGGATAACATTTTGTTTGGATTTTGTATATATGTGAGTTTCGTGTGCATCCAGATCTCATAAAGGACTGCCCTCTTAACTCCCAGAGTTCATCTAATTATATTGTGCTTAGCAAACACCGCTCGAACCATGTTCTAACCACGCTCGAACAATGTTTTAACCACGCTCGAACCACGCTCGGCGACAGGTTCCAGCGCTGTCGCCTCGCTAAAACAGTACTACACCAAACCACAACACAAGACGACCAATAACGACGCATATGTAAATGGCTGATGCAATGTCAGGCCATATTACCGTTGCGATTCCAATGAAAAACCCAAAGACGCACAACTACACTTTATATGTGTTTCTCTTACACGCATTTCTAGCTCCGACACGGCCATCCTGACCATTACACGACCTCGTGAAATTCCATAAAAATAAATCATTTTATTCATAAATCAAATAATTATCAAATAGAACTTAATATTACCATTTCAATTTTCCATACAATTTTATCAATTACAACTACCAGATTTTAGTTTCAACTTTAAATCTCTTACAAATTTTAAACTCAACTCTTTGTTTCATTCTTAAACAATTCATCTTTAAATTAATTTATTTCTCTTATAGTTCTTTTCATTATCGTAAACCCAACTGGTTTTAATTTCCATCATCTTATGCGCCACACGCCATGATCAAAACATTTGTTTTGCACTTGTGCTTGCATTATGACAAATTCTTTCAAGTTTTATAATCAGCCCTTCAGGCATCCATACTGTCTCTTTCAACAGTTTCAATTATGTCAGTACTGTCTCTTTCAACAGTTTCTTTTTCATTCATTTCATTACTGTCTCTTTCAACAGTTTCCTTTTCACTATCATTTAAAGCCTCTTCACTACTTTCTAGTTCAACTGGTATATACTCATCTGGCAATTTTCTTATATCTTCGTGAGCATACTTATATTTTCTATTATTTTTCAATGATCTAAGGATATATCTATCTCCGTCTAACAGTTCGGCTATTTGTAAAGGACCTCTAAACTTTGGACTTAATTTTGTTTGATGCCTCTCTTCATTTTTTAACAACACAAAATCTCCTACTTTGTATCCAACAACCTTAGCCTTGGTTTTATCAAAGTGGTCTTTACTATATGCTGCAGCTGCTGATATATGTTGCACCGCTCGAGCTCTTGATTCTACCAAAGCAACCTCTTGTGTCATGTCACATGGTGGAAGCAACCCCAACGGACGAGCAACCTTTCCAATAAACAATTCCAAAGGACTTGCCTTTGTCACTCGACTTACTGTACAATTTAAGGCTAACTGTACCTCGCTCAATGCGTCCTGCCAAGATCTGTTGCTAGTCTCAACTGCCGTTAGTAAGTTTTTCAAAGTGCTCATAATGCGTTCCACCTGACCGTTGGCCTTGCAATTAAATGCAAATTTATTTTTTGTTGAGAACAAAACTCACTAAATTTAGAGCTGGCAAAGCACCTACCCTGGTCTGTTATTACGGGGTTTGGTACTCCAAACAAAGATACAGCCGATTTTACAGCACCTATACAATTGTCAGCATCAATCTTGAGTGTGTGTGTTAAATAAACAAATTTAGTAAAAGCGTCTACCTGGACAATGACATTTTTTTTGTGTCAGACTTGCCACTCAACTTCCCAGTTATATCTATGTGTATCGTGTGCCAAGGTGTGTCAATTTTTGGTATTGGATGAAGTCTAGCCTGGATTTTACGTGATGATGACTTTGACATTTTGCAAGTAATACAGTTTTCAACAAACTTTCCTATGTACATGTGATCGAACCAATAATAATCATAGCCCTTATCTAAAGTCTTCTCCCAACGTAAGTGCATAATTGACTCGTGAATCTGATTTATTACAGACCATCTAAATGCTCTTGGAACAATTGGCAAGGAATGAGTTCTACCATTTCTCTGAATCTTCCGATAAATTATTCCTGCTCTTATCTCGTAAGTTCGTGCAATGTCCTCGGCAAGAGAATTATCTTTTAATTTATTCACAATATCAAGAAAATCGGGATCCTTACGCTGTTCAGCCATAAGCCATTCACTAGATTTCTCTGCCAGATTGACTCGTTTCTAAGAAATTTTACAAGTATCAACTGCATCCGCGGATGGAAGATTTCTGGAAAAGAAGTCAGCATGAGCCATTCGTTTACCCTCTCTATACTGCAAAACAAATGAGAACGACTGTAAATAAGCCCACCATCTTTGAGCCCTGGGAGATAGTTCACGTTTGGTTCTTGATGCTTTAAGTGAATTACAATCGATAAACACAACAAAATCTCTACCGGTTAAATAATGACGGAAATGCTTCATAGCCATGACAACCGCAAGAGTCTCCAATTCATAGGAATATTGATTCTATGTAATAAGATAGCACCGTATCCCCAAGAACTTGCATCAGTATGCAATTCGATTGGATATTGCGGGTCAAAAATAACTAACACTGGCTTCCTTGTAAGGACAGAAATAACTTTCTGTCTTATTTGTTCATGTTCAGGCTTCCAAGCAAAATAGTTATTTTCCGATGTTAACAGATATAAAGGCTTCATAAAACAGGAAAATCCTTTCATGTATTGCCGAAAATATGACGCCCATCCAATAAATTGTCTTAAAGCAGAGACCGACTTAGGAGGCGGTAAAGCAGTTAACACTGGAATCTTAAGTGAATTCGGACGAATTTGACCTGCGCTCACCTCATATCCCAAATATTGGACTGTCGACTTTAGAAACGAACACTTTTTGATATTGAACAAAAATCCAGCTTTCGTTAGAATGTCAAGAGTAACCTGTAATCTTTCTAAAGCCTCACTTTTTGTTGCAGCCACAACTAATACATCATCCATATAGACAACCACAAATGTATTTGCAAGTTCTCCAAGTGTATGCATCACTGTACGTTGGAACACTAAAGGTGCATTTTTAAGTCCAAACGGCATTGATAAAAACCCATACTGGCCATCGGGGATGACAAAAGCCGTACACTCTATCGATTCTTCATGCATGGGGATTTGGTAATATCCACTTGCCATATCTAAACATGTAAAATATTTAGCTCCATGAAGTCTAGCTATTTGATCCGTTATAAGAGGTAGAGGATATCTGTCTGAAACTGTATTAGCATTCAATTCACGGTAATCAACGCACAAACGTTGAGAACCATCCTTTTTCTTCACTAACATCATAGGGCTTGCATAGGGTGAACAACTTGCCCTTATGACTTTGCATTCTAACAACTCTTTAATCTTGTCGCGCACCAACTCCCTTTCATTTGGTCTAAGTCTGTATGGTCTTCTCTGAACAACTTTTCTGGGGTCTAGTAATTTAATTTTCATTTCACCCGCACTGACTGTAGAAGAAGGAATCCCCTGTGTAAAATTTATTTATTTATTTTTTAATTTAGGATATAGTTGTAAACTATCAACCTAACAATTTTTACAAGCACTAGCAACTATGGCCATCGGCTTAGACGATAACAACATCCATACACTAGCCTGGGATTCGAACCCGGATCCTCGTTGTTCAGTTGCCTTTATGACAAGGCCACTTAGACAACTCATCTACCGAGGACTGCCCTGTGTAAAATACTTCGAGTAATTTTCCAATAACTTATTTAATTCATCCTCATCTTCACCGACAAGATCAGTATTCACTTTAGACAATGTATCGTTATTTGAACAACAGTTTACAATTTTTGATCGGGCAATTTCAAATTTCCCGAGTGACATAATGACTTGAAAACCCTGCGATAATATTTCTCGGCCAATAACAACTTCGTTCTTCAAATATTCATCGCCCAGAACATGTAATAACATTTCAATATAATGGTTGTTAATTTCTAATTTGCTAAGTATTTGCAATGTACTACAAATGCTGTCTTTGCCAATACCCTCTAGTAATACTACATTGTTAATTCTTTTACCAACTAACTTAGCACTTATCTTTTGTTGAATCAAAGAACATTCCGATCCAGAGTCAAATGTTGTCGTGAAAACCTCGCCGTAATGATGCATCTCTCCTTTGAGTTAGACAACTTCACAGAACTGTACTCTCTTCACCTGATACGTATCCTTGGCCTTGTCCATTTTGGGCTTACTGCAATGAGTTGAAATGTGTACAACTTCGCCACACTTGAAACAGGTTACATTTGACTGCTGTTGTCGACCAAACACGCTCTTGCCACTATGCTCTGCAACACGGGGAGCAAAACTACGTTGCTGTCTAGCTCTACAGTCAGCCATTTTGTGACTTAGGATCCCGGCTCTAAGTCACTTCGGGCAGCTAGCTTGGAGTATTGAGCATTCATGAAGGGTTCTAAGGCTGCCATTTGATTTAAAATGACTACTTCAAGTCTCAAAAGCCCGGCTCTAAGTCACTTCCGGCAGCTAGTCTGGACTATTGGGCATCCATCAAGGACCCTTAGACTGGCATATGACTTAAAATGACTGCTAAAAATCTTAAGATCCCGGCTCTAAGTCACTTCCGGCAGCTAGTCTGTACTATTGGGCACCCATCAAGGACCCTTAGACTGCCATATGACTTAAGATGACTACTACAAGTCTCAAGAGCCCGGCTCTAAGTCACTTCGGGCAGCTAGCTTGGAGTATTGCGCATTCATGAAGGGTTCTAAGGCTGCCATTTGATTTAAAATGACTACTTCAAGTCTCAAAAGCCCGGCTCTAAGTCACTTCCGGCAGCTAGTCTGGACTATTGGGCATCCATCAAGGACCCTTAGACTGCCATATGACTTAAGATGACTATTACAGGTCTCAAAACCCCGGCTCTAAGTCACTTCGGGCAGCTAGGTTGGAGTATTGAGCATTCATGAAGAGTTCTAAGGCTGCCATTTGATTTAAGATAGCTGCTACAAGTCTCAAGAGCCCGGCTTTAAGTCACTTGCGGCAGCTAGCTTGGAGTATTGAGCATTCATGAAGGGTTCTAAGGCTGCCATTTGATTTAAGATAGCTGCTACAAGTCTCAAGAGCCCGGCTCTAAATCACTTCCGGCAGCTAGTCTGGACTATTGGGCATCCATCAAGGACCCTTAAACTGCCATATGACTTAAGATGACTATTACAGGTCTCAAAACCCCGGCTCTAAGTCACTTCCGGCAGCTAGTCTGGACTATTGGGCATCCATCAAGGACCCTTAGACTGCCATATGACTAAAGATGACTGCTAAAAATCTTAAGATCCCGGCTCTAAGTCACTTCGGGCAGCTAGCTTGGAGTATTGAGCATTCATAGAGGGTTCTAAGGCTGCCATTTGATTTAAGATAGCTGCTACAAGTCTCAAGAGCCCAGCTCTAAGTCACTTTCGGCAGCTAGCTTGGAGTATTGAGCATTCATGAAGAGTTCTAAGGCTGCAATATGATTTAAGATGACTACTACAAGTCTCAAAAGCCCTGCTCTAAGTCACTTCCGGCAGCTAGTCTGGACTATTGGGCACCCATCAAGGACCCCTAGACTGCCATATGACTTAAGATGACTATTACAGGTCTCAAAACCCCGGCTCTAAGTCACTTCGGGCAGCTAGGTTGGAGTATTGAGCATTCGTGAAGGGTTCTAAGGCTGGAATATGATTTAAGATAGCTGCTACAAGTCTCAAGAGCCCGGCTCTAAGTCACTTCGGGCAGCTAGCTTGGAGTATTGAGCATTCATGAAGGGTTCTATGGCTACCATTTGATTGAAGATAGCTGCTACAAGTCTCAAGAGCCCGGCGCTAAATCACTTCCGGCAGCTAGTCTGGACTATTGGGCATCCATCAAGGACCCTTAGACTGCCATATGACTTAAGATGACTATTACAGGTCTCAAAACCCCGGCTCTAAGTCACTTCCGGCAGCTAGTCTGGACTATTGGGCATCCATCAAGGAACCTTAGACTGCCATATGACTTAAGATGACTACTAAAAGTCTCAAGAGCCCGGTTCTAAGTCACTTCGGGCAGCTAGCTTGGAGTATTGAGCATTCATGAAGGGTTCTAAGGCTGCCATTTGATTTAAAATGACTACTTCAAGTCTCAAGAGCCCGGCTCTAAGTCACTTCCGGCAGCTAGTCTGGACTATTGGGCATCCATCATGGACCCTTAGACTGCCATATGACTTAAGATGACTGCTAAAAATCTTAAGATCCCGGCTCTAAGTCACTTCCGGCAGCTAGTCTGTACTATTGGGCACCCATCAAGGACCCTTAGACTGCCATATGAATTAAGATGACTACTACAAGTCTCAAGAGCCCGGCTCTAAGTCACTTCGGGCAGCTAGCTTGGAGTATTGAGCATTCATGAAGAGTTCTAAGGCTGCAATATGATTTAAGATGACTACTACAAGTCTCAAGAGCCCGGCTCTAAGTCACTTCCGGCAGCTAGTCTGGACTATTGGGCATCCATCATGGACCCTTAGACTGACATATGACTTAAGATGACTGCTAAAAATCTTAAGATCCCGGCTCTAAGTCACTTCCGGCAGCTAGTCTGTACTATTGGGCACCCATCAAGGACCCTTAGACTGCCATATGAATTAAGATGACTACTACAAGTCTCAAGAGCCCGGCTCTAAGTCACTTCGGGCAGCTAGCTTGGAGTATTGAGCATTCATGGAGGGTTCTAAGGCTGCCATTTGATTTAAGATAGCTGCTACAAGTCTCAAGAGCCCAGCTCTAAGTCACTTTCGGCAGCTAGTCTGGACTATTGGGCATCCATCATGGACCCTTAGACTGCCATATGACTTAAGATGACTGCTAAAAATCTTAAGATCCCGGCTCTAAGTCACTTCGGGCAGCTAGCTTGGAGTATTGAGCATTCATGAAGAGTTCTAAGGCTGCAATATGATTTAAGATGACTACTACAAGTCTCAAAAGCCCTGCTCTAAGTCACTTCCGGCAGCTAGTCTGGACTATTGGGCACCCATCAAGGACCCCTAGACTGCCATATGACTTAAGATGACTATTACAGGTCTCAAAACCCCGGCTCTAAGTCACTTCCGGCAGCTAGTCTGGACTATTGGGCATCCATCAAGGAACCTTAGACTGCCATATGACTTAAGATGACTACTAAAAGTCTCAAGAGCCCGGCTCTAAGTCACTTCGGGCAGCTAGCTTGGAGTATTGAGCATTCGTGAAGGGTTCTAAGGCTGAAATATGATTTAAGATAGCTGCTACAAGTCTCAAGAGCCCGGCTCTAAGTCACTTTCGGCAGCTAGCTTGGAGTATTGAGCATTCATGAAGGGTTCTAAGGCTACCATTTGATTGAAGATAGCTGCTACAAGTCTCAAGAGCCCGGCGCTAAATCACTTCCGGCAGCTAGTCTGGACTATTGGGCATCCATCAAGGACCCTTAGACTGCCATATGACTTAAGATGACTATTACAGGTCTCAAAACCCCGGCTCTAAGTCACTTCCGGCAGCTAGTCTGTACTATTGGGCACCCATCAAGGACCCTTAGACTGCCATATGACTTAAGATGACTACTACAAGTCTCAAGAGCCCGGCTCTAAGTCACTTCGGGCAGCTAGCTTGGAGTATTGAGCATTCACGAAGGGTTCTAAGGCTGCCATTTGATTTAAAATGACTACTTCAAGTCTCAAAAGCCCGGCTCTAAGTCACTTCCGGCAGCTAGTCTGGACTATTGGGCATCCATCAAGGACCCTTAGACTGCCATATGACTTAAGATGACTACTAAAAGTCTCAAAACCCCGGCTCTAAGTCACTTCGGGCAGCTAGGTTGGAGAGTATTGAGCATTCATGAAGAGTTCTAAGGCTGCCATTTGATTTAAGATAGCTGCTACAAGTCTCAAGAGCCCGGCTCTAAGTCACTTGCGGCAGCTAGCTTGGAGTATTGAGCATTCATGAAGGGTTCTAAGGCTGCCATTTGATTTAAGATAGCTGCTACAAGTGTCAAGAGCCCGGCTCTAAATCACTTCCGGCAGCTAGTCTGGACTATTGGGCATCCATCAAGGACCCTTAAACTGCCATATGACTTAAGATGACTATTACAGGTCTCAAAACCCCGGCTCTAAGTCACTTCCGGCAGCTAGTCTGGACTATTGGGCATCCATCAAGGACCCTTAGACTGCCATATGACTAAAGATGACTGCTAAAAATCTTAAGATCCCGGCTCTAAGTCACTTCGGGCAGCTAGCTTGGAGTATTGAGCATTCATGGAGGGTTCTAAGGCTGCCATTTGATTTAAGATAGCTGCTACAAGTCTCAAGAGCCCAGCTCTAAGTCACTTTCGGCAGCTAGCTTGGAGTATTGAGCATTCATGAAGAGTTCTAAGGCTGCAATATGATTTAAGATGACTACTACAAGTCTCAAAAGCCCTGCTCTAAGTCACTTCCGGCAGCTAGTCTGGACTATTGGGCACCCATCAAGGACCCCTAGACTGCCATATGACTTAAGATGACTGCTAAAAATCTTAAGATCCCGGCTCTAAGTCACTTCGGGCAGCTAGGTTGGAGTATTGAGCATTCATGAAGAGTTCTAAGGCTTCCATTTGATTTAAGATAGCTGCTACAAGTCTTAAGAGCCCGGCTCTAAGTCACTTCGGGCAGCTAGCTTGGAGTATTGAGCATTCATGAAGGGTTCTAAGGCTACCATTTGATTGAAGATAGCTGCTACAAGTCTCAAGAGCCCGGCGCTAAATCACTTCCGGCAGCTAGTCTGGACTATTGGGCATCCATCAAGGACCCTTAGACTGCCATATGACTTAAGATGACTATTACAGGTCTCAAAACCCCGGCTCTAAGTCACTTCCGGCAGCTTGTCTGGACTATTGGGCATCCATCAAGGAACCTTAGACTGCCATATGACTTAAGATGACTACTAAAAGTCTCAAGAGCCCGGCTCTAAGTCACTTCGGGCAGCTAGCTTGGAGTATTGAGCATTCATGAAGGGTTCTAAGGCTGCCATTTGATTTAAAATGACTACTTCAAGTCTCAAAAGCCCGGCTCTAAGTCACTTCCGGCAGCTAGTCTGGACTATTGGGCATCCATCATGGACCCTTAGACTGCCATATGACTTAAGATGACTGCTAAAAATCTTAAGATCCCGGCTCTAAGTCACTTCCGGCAGCTAGTTTGTACTATTGGGCACCCATCAAGGACCCTTAGACTGCCATATGAATTAAGATGACTACTACAAGTCTCAAGAGCCCGGCTCTAAGTCACTTCGGGCAGCTAGCTTGGAGTATTGAGCATTCATGGAGGGTTCTAAGGCTGCCATTTGATTTAAGATAGCTGCTACAAGTCTCAAGAGCCCAGCTCTAAGTCACTTTCGGCAGCTAGCTTGGAGTATTGAGCATTCATGAAGAGTTCTAAGGCTGCAATATGATTTAAGATGACTACTACAAGTCTCAAAAGCCCTGCTCTAAGTCACTTCCGGCAGCTAGTCTGGACTATTGGGCACCCATCAAGGACCCCTAGACTGCCATATGACTTAAGATGACTGCTAAAAATCTTAAGATCCCGGCTCTAAGTCACTTCGGGCAGCTAGGTTGGAGTATTGAGCATTCATGAAGAGTTCTAAGGCTTCCATTTGATTTAAGATAGCTGCTACAAGTCTCAAGAGCCCGGCTCTAAGTCACTTCCGGCAGCTAGTCTGGACTATTGGGCATCCATCAAGGACCCTTAGACTGCCATATGACTTAAGATGACTATTACAGGTCTCAAAACCCCTGCTCTAAGTCACTTCCGGCAGCTAGTCTGGACTATTGGGCATCCATCAAGGAACCTTAGACTGCCATATGACTTAAGATGACTACTAAAAGTCTCAAGAGCCCGGCTCTAAGTCACTTCGGGCAGCTAGCTTGGAGTATTGAGCATTCATGAAGGGTTCTAAGGCTGCCATTTGATTTAAAAAGACTACTTCAAGTCTCAAAAGCCCGGCTCTAAGTCACTTCCGGCAGCTAGTCTGGACTATTGGGCACCCATCAAGGACCCCTAGACTGCCATATGACTTAAGATGACTGCTAAAAATCTTAAGATCCCGGCTCTAAGTCACTTCGGGCAGCTAGGTTGGAGTATTGAGCATTCATGAAGAGTTCTAAGGCTTCCATTTGATTTAAGATAGCTGCTACAAGTCTTAAGAGCCCGGCTCTAAGTCACTTCCGGCAGCTAGTCTGGACTATTGGGCATCCATCATGGACCCTTAGACTGCCATATGACTTAAGATGACTATTACAGGTCTCAAAACCCCGGCTCTAAGTCACTTCCGGCAGCTAGTCTGGACTATTGGGCATCCATCAAGGACCCTTAGACTGCCATATGACTTAAGATGACTATTACAGGTCTCAAAACCCCGGCTCTAAGTCACTTCCGGCAGCTAGTCTGGACTATTGGGCATCCATCAAGGAACCTTAGACTGCCATATGACTTAAGATGACTACTAAAAGTCTCAAGAGCCCGGCTCTAAGTCACTTCGGGCAGCTAGCTTGGAGTATTGAGCATTCATGAAGGGTTCTAAGGCTGCCATTTGATTTAAGATAGCTGCTACAAGTCTCAAGAGCCCAGCTCTAAGTCACTTTCGGCAGCTAGCTTGGAGTATTGAGCATTCATGGAGGGTTCTAAGGCTGCCATTTGATTTAAGATAGCTGCTACAAGTCTCAAGAGCCCAGCTCTAAGTCACTTTCGGCAGCTAGCTTGGAGTATTGAGCATTCATGAAGAGTTCTAAGGCTGCAATATGATTTAAGATGACTACTACAAGTCTCAAAACCCCGGCTCTAAGTCACTTCCGGCAGCTAGTCTGGACTATTGGGCATCCATCAAGGACCCTTAGACTGCCATATGACTAAAGATGACTGCTAAAAATCTTAAGATCCCGGCTCTAAGTCACTTCGGGCAGCTAGCTTGGAGTATTGAGCATTCATGGAGGGTTCTAAGGCTGCCATTTGATTTAAGATAGCTGCTACAAGTCTCAAGAGCCCAGCTCTAAGTCACTTTCGGCAGCGAGCTTGGAGTATTGAGCATTCATGAAGAGTTCTAAGGCTGCAATATGATTTAAGATGACTACTACAAGTCTCAAAAGCCCTGCTCTAAGTCACTTCCGGCAGCTAGTCTGGACTATTGGGCACCCATCAAGGACCCCTAGACTGCCATATGACTTAAGATGACTGCTAAAAATCTTAAGATCCCGGCTCTAAGTCACTTCGGGCAGCTAGGTTGGAGTATTGAGCATTCATGAAGAGTTCTAAGGCTTCCATTTGATTTAAGATAGCTGCTACAAGTCTTAAGAGCCCGGCTCTAAGTCACTTCGGGCAGCTAGCTTGGAGTATTGAGCATTCATGAAGGGTTCTAAGGCTACCATTTGATTGAAGATAGCTGCTACAAGTCTCAAGAGCCCGGCGCTAAATCACTTCCGGCAGCTAGTCTGGACTATTGGGCATCCATCAAGGACCCTTAGACTGCCATATGACTTAAGATGACTATTACAGGTCTCAAAACCCCGGCTCTAAGTCACTTCCGGCAGCTAGTCTGGACTATTGGGCATCCATCAAGGAACCTTAGACTGCCATATGACTTAAGATGACTACTAAAAGTCTCAAGAGCCCGGCTCTAAGTCACTTCGGGCAGCTAGCTTGGAGTATTGAGCATTCATGAAGGGTTCTAAGGCTGCCATTTGATTTAAAATGACTACTTCAAGTCTCAAGAGCCCGGCTCTAAGTCACTTCCGGCAGCTAGTCTGGACTATTGGGCATCCATCATGGACCCTTAGACTGCCATATGACTTAAGATGACTGCTAAAAATCTTAAGATCCCGGCTCTAAGTCACTTCCGGCAGCTAGTCTGTACTATTGGGCACCCATCAAGGACCCTTAGACTGCCATATGAATTAAGATGACTACTACAAGTCTCAAGAGCCCGGCTCTAAGTCACTTCGGGCAGCTAGCTTGGAGTATTGAGCATTCATGGAGGGTTCTAAGGCTGCCATTTGATTTAAGATAGCTGCTACAAGTCTCAAGAGCCCAGCTCTAAGTCACTTTCGGCATCTAGCTTGGAGTATTGAGCATTCATGAAGAGTTCTAAGGCTGCAATATGATTTAAGATGACTACTACAAGTCTCAGAAGCCCTGCTCTAAGTCACTTCCGGCAGCTAGTCTGGACTATTGGGCATCCATCAAGGACCCTTAGACTGCCATATGACTTAAGATGACTACTACAAGTCTCAAGAGCCCGGCTCTAAGTCACTTCCGGCAGCTAGCTTGGAGTATTGAGCATTGATGAAGGGTTCTAAGGCTGCAATATGATTTAAGATAGCTGCTACAAGTCTCAAGAGCCCGGCTCTAAATCACTTCCGGCAGCTAGTCTGGACTATTGGGCATGCATCAAGGAACCTTAGACTGCCATATGACTTAAGATGACTACTAAAAGTCTCAAGAGCCCGGCTCTAAGTCACTTCGGGCAGCTAGCTTGGAGTATTGAGCATTCATGAAGGGTTCTAAGGCGGCTAGCTAGTCTGGACTATTGGGCATCCATCATGGACCCTTAGACTGCCATATGACTTAAGATGACTGCTAAAAATCTTAAGATCCCGGCTCTAAGTCACTTCCGGCAGCTAGTCTGTACTATTGGGCACCCATCAAGGACCCTTAGACTGCCATATGAATTAAGATGACTACTACAAGTCTCAAGAGCCCGGCTCTAAGTCACTTCGGGCAGCTAGCTTGGAGTATTGAGCATTCATGGAGGGTTCTAAGGCTGCCATTTGATTTAAGATAGCTGCTACAAGTCTCAAGAGCCCAGCTCTAAGTCACTTTCGGCAGCTAGCTTGGAGTATTGAGCATTCATGAAGAGTTCTAAGGCTGCAATATGATTTAAGATGACTACTACAAGTCTCAAAAGCCCTGCTCTAAGTCACTTCCGGCAGCTAGTCTGGACTATTGGGCACCCATCAAGGACCCCTAGACTGCCATATGACTTAAGATGACTGCTAAAAATCTTAAGATCCCGGCTCTAAGTCACTTCGGGCAGCTAGGTTGGAGTATTGAGCATTCATGAAGAGTTCTAAGGCTTCCATTTGATTTAAGATAGCTGCTACAAGTCTCAAGAGCCCGGCTCTAAGTCACTTCCGGCAGCTAGTCTGGACTATTGGGCATCCATCAAGGACCCTTAGACTGCCATATGACTTAAGATGACTATTACAGGTCTCAAAACCCCTGCTCTAAGTCACTTCCGGCAGCTAGTCTGGACTATTGGGCATCCATCAAGGAACCTTAGACTGCCATATGACTTAAGATGACTACTAAAAGTCTCAAGAGCCCGGCTCTAAGTCACTTCGGGCAGCTAGCTTGGAGTATTGAGCATTCATGAAGGGTTCTAAGGCTGCCATTTGATTTAAAATGACTACTTCAAGTCTCAAAAGCCCGGCTCTAAGTCACATCCGGCAGCTAGTCTGGACTATTGGGCATCCATCATGGACCCTTAGACTGCCATATGACTTAAGATGACTATTACAGGTCTCAAAACCCCGGCTCTAAGTCACTTCCGGCAGCTAGTCTGGACTATTGGGCATCCATCAAGGACCCTTAGACTGCCATATGACTTAAGATGACTATTACAGGTCTCAAAACCCCGGCTCTAAGTCACTTCCGGCAGCTAGTCTGGACTATTGGGCATCCATCAAGGACCCTTAGACTGCCATATGACTTAAGATGAGTGCTAAAAATCTTAAGATCCCGGCTCTAAGTCACTTCGGGCAGCTAGCTTGGAGTATTGAGCATTCATGGAGGGTTCTAAGGCTGCCATTTGATTTAAGATAGCTGCTACAAGTCTCAAGAGCCCAGCTCTAAGTCACTTTCGGCAGCTAGCTTGGAGTATTGAGCACTCATGGAGGGTTCTAAGGCTGCCATTTGATTTAAGATAGCTGCTACAAGTCTCAAGAGCCCAGCTCTAAGTCACTTTCGGCAGCTAGCTTGGAGTATTGAGCATTCATGAAGAGTTCTAAGGCTGCAATATGATTTAAGATGACTACTACAAGTCTCAAAAGCCCTGCTCTAAGTCACTTCCGGCAGCTAGTCTGGACTATTGGGCACCCATCAAGGACCCCTAGACTGCCATATGACTTAAGATGACTGCTAAAAATCTTAAGATCCCGGCTCTAAGTCACTTCGGGCAGCTAGGTTGGAGTATTGAGCATTCATGAAGAGTTCTAAGGCTTCCATTTGATTTAAGATAGCTGCTACAAGTCTCAAGAGCCCGGCTCTAAGTCACTTCCGGCAGCTAGTCTGGACTATTGGGCATCCATCAAGGACCCTTAGACTGCCATATGACTTAAGATGACTATTACAGGTCTCAAAACCCCGGCTCTAAGTCACTTCCGGCAGCTAGTCTGGACTATTGGGCATCCATCAAGGAACCTTAGACTGCCATATGACTTAAGATGACTGCTAAAAATCTTAAGATCCCGGCTCTAAGTCACTTCCGGCAGCTAGTCTGTACTATTGGGCACCCATCAAGGACCCTTAGACTGCCATATGAATTAAGATGACTACTACAAGTCTCAAGAGCCCGGCTCTAAGTCACTTCGGGCAGCTAGCTTGGAGTATTGAGCATTCATGGTGGGTTCTAAGGCTGCCATTTGATTTAAAATGACTACTTCAAGTCTCAAAAGCCCGGCTATAAGTCACTTCCGGCAGCTAGTCTGGACTATTGGGCATCCATCATGGACCCTTAGACTGCCATATGACTTAAGATGACTGCTAAAAATCTTAAGATCCCGGCTCTAAGTCACTTCCGGCAGCTAGTCTGTACTATTGGGCACCCATCAAGGACCCTTAGACTGCCATATGAATTAAGATGACTACTACAAGTCTCAAGAGCCCGGCTCTAAGTCACTTCGGGCAGCTAGCTTGGAGTATTGAGCATTCATGGTGGGTTCTAAGGCTGCCATTTGATTTAAGATAGCTGCTACAAGTCTCAAGAGCCCAGCTCTAAGTCATTTTCGGCAGCTAGCTTGGAGTATTGAGCATTCATGAAGAGTTCTAAGGCTGCAATATGATTTAAGATGACTACTACAAGTCTCAAAAGCCCTGCTCTAAGTCACTTCCGGCAGCTAGTCTGGACTATTGGGCACCCATCAAGGACCCCTAGACTGCCATATGACTTAAGATGACTGCTAAAAATCTTAAGATCCCGGCTCTAAGTCACTTCGGGCAGCTAGGTTGGAGTATTGAGCATTCATGAAGAGTTCTAAGGCTTCCATTTGATTTAAGATAGCTGCTACAAGTCTCAAGAGCCCGGCTCTAAGTCACTTCCGGCAGCTAGTCTGGACTATTGGGCATCCATCAAGGACCCTTAGACTGCCATATGACTTAAGATGACTATTACAGGTCTCAAAACCCCGGCTCTAAGTCACTTCCGGCAGCTAGTCTGGACTATTGGGCATCCATCAAGGAACCTTAGACTGCCATATGACTTAAGATGACTACTAAAAGTCTCAAGAGCCCGGCTCTAAGTCACTTCGGGCAGCTAGCTTGGAGTATTGAGCATTCATGAAGGGTTCTAAGGCTGCCATTTGATTTAAAATGACTACTTCAAGTCTCAAAAGCCCGGCTCTAAGTCACTTCCGGCAGCTATTCTGGACTATTGGGCATCCATCAAGGACCCTTAGACTGCCATATGACTTAAGATGACTATTACAGGTCTCAAAACCCCGGCTCTAAGTCACTTCCGGCAGCTAGTCTGGACTATTGGGCATCCATCAAGGACCCTTAGACTGCCATATGACTTAAGATGACTATTACAGGTCTCAAAACCCCGGCTCTAAGTCACTTCCGGCAGCTAGTCTGGACTATTGGGCATCCATCAAGGACCCTTAGACTGCCATATGACTTAAGATGAGTGCTAAAAATCTTAAGATCCCGGCTCTAAGTCACTTCGGGCAGCTAGCTTGGAGTATTGAGCATTCATGAAGGGTTCTAAGGCTGCCATTTGATTTAAGATAGCTGCTACAAGTCTCAAGAGCCCAGCTCTAAGTCACTTTCGGCAGCTAGCTTGGAGTATTGAGCATTCATGAAGAGTTCTAAGGCTGCAATATGATTTAAGATGACTACTACAAGTCTCAAAAGCCCTGCTCTAAGTCACTTTCGGCAGCTAGTCTGGACTATTGGGCACCCATCAAGGACCCCTAGACTGCCATATGACTTAAGATGACTGCTAAAAATCTTAAGATCCCGGCTCTAAGTCACTTCGGGCAGCTAGGTTGGAGTATTGAGCATTCATGAAGAGTTCTAAGGCTTCCATTTGATTTAAGATAGCTGCTACAAGTCTCAAGAGCCCGGCTCTAAGTCACTTCCGGCAGCTAGTCTGGACTATTGGGCATCCATCAAGGAACCTTAGACTGCCATATGACTTAAGATGACTATTACAGGTCTCAAAACCCCGGCTCTAAGTCACTTCCGGCAGCTAGTCTGGACTATTGGGCATCCATCAAGGAACCTTAGACTGCCATATGACTTAAGATGACTACTAAAAGTCTCAAGAGCCCGGCTCTAAGTCACTTCGGGCAGCTAGCTTGAAGTATTGAGCATTCATGAAGGGTTCTAAGGCTGCCATTTGATTTAAAATGACTACTTCAAGTCTCAAAAGCCCGGCTCTAAGTCACATCCGGCAGTTAGTCTGGACTATTGGGCATCCATCAAGGACCCTTAGACTGCCATATGACTTAAGATGACTATTACAGGTCTCAAAACCCCGGCTCTAAGTCACTTCCGGCAGCTAATCTGGACTATTGGGCATCCATCAAGGATCCTTAGACTGCCATATGACTTAAGATGACTGCTAAAAATCTTAAGATCCCGGCTCTAAGTCACTTCCGGCAGCTAGTCTGTACTATTGGGCACCCATCAAGGTCCCTTAGACTGCCATATGAATTAAGATGACTACTACAAGTCTCAAGAGCCCGGCTCTAAGTCACTTCGGGCAGCTAGCTTGGAGTATTGAGCATTCATGAAGGGTTCTAAGGCTGCCATTTGATTTAAAATGACTACTTCAAGTCTCAAAAGCCCGGCTCTAAGTCACTTCCGGCAGTTAGTCTGGACTATTGGGCATCCATCAAGGACCCTTAGACTGCCATATGACTTAAGATGACTATTACAGGTCTCAAAACCCCGGCTCTAAGTCACTTCCGGCAGCTAATCTGGACTATTGGGCATCCATCAAGGATCCTTAGACTGCCATATGACTAAAGATGACTTCTAAAAATCTTAAGATCCCGGCTCTAAGTCACTTCGGGCAGCTAGGTTGGAGTATTGAGCATTCATGAAGAGTTCTAAGGCTGCCATTTGATTTAAGATAGCTGCTACAAGTCTCAAGAGCCCGGCTCTAAGTCACTTCGGGCAGCTAGCTTGGAGTATTGAGCATTCATGAAGAGTTCTAAGGCTGCCATTTGATTTAAGATAGCTGCTACAAGTCTCAAGAGCCCGGCTCTAAGTCACTTTCGGCAGCTAGCTTGGAGTATTGAGCATTCGTGAAGGGTTCTAAGGCTGGAATATGATTTAAGATAGCTGTTACAAGTCTCAAGAGCCCGGCTCTAAGTCACTTCGGGCAGCTAGCTTGGAGTATTGAGCATTCATGAAGGGTTCTAAGGCTGCCATTTGAATTAAGATAGCTGCTACAAGTCTCAAGAGCCCGGCTCTAAATCACTTCCGGCAGCTAGTCTGGACTATTGGGCATCCATCAAGGACCCTTAGACTGCCATATGACTTAAGATGACTATTACAGGTCTCAAAACCCCGGCTCTAAGTCACTTCCGGCAGCTAGTCTGGACTATTGGGCATCCATCAAGGACCCTTAGACTGCCATATGACTTAAGATGACTGCTAAAAATCTTAAGATCCCGGCTCTAAGTCACTTCGGGCAGCTAGATTGGAGTATTGAGCATTGATGAAGGGTTCTAAGGCTGCCATTTGATTTAAGATAGCTACTACAAGTCTCAAGAGCCCGGCTCTAAGTCACTTCCGGCAGCTAGTCTGGACTATTGGGCATCCATCAAGGACCCTTAGACAACCATATGACTTAAGATGACTACTACAAGTCTCAAAAGATGACTGCTACAAGTCTCAAGAGTTATTTCCCGCAGCTAGTTTGGACTATTGGGCATCTATCAAGGTCCCTTAGACTGCCATATGACTTAAGATGACTGCTAAAAATCTTAAGATCCCGGCTCTAAGTCACTTCGGGCAGCTAGCTTGGAGTATTGAGCATTCATGAAGGGTTCTAAGGCTGCCATTTGATTTAAGATAGCTGCTATAAGTCTCAAGAGCCATCAAGGACCCTTAGACTGCCATATGACTTAAGATGAGTGCTAAAAATCTTAAGATCCCGGCTCTAAGTCACTTCGGGCAGCTAGCTTGGAGTATTGAGCATTCATGGAGGGTTCTAAGGCTGCCATTTGATTTAAGATAGCTGCTCAAGTCTCAAGAGCCCAGCTCTAAGTCACTTAGACAGCCATATGACTTAAGATGACTACTACAAGTCTCAAAAGATGACTGCTACAAGTCTCAAGAGTTATTTCCCGCAGCTAGTTTGGACTATTGGGCATCTATCAAGGTCCCTTAGACTGCCATATGACTTAAGATGACTGCTAAAAATCTTAAGATCCCGGCTCTAAGTCACTTCGGGCAGCTAGCTTGGAGTATTGAGCATTCATGAAGGGTTCTAAGGCTGCCATTTGATTTAAGATAGCTGCTATAAGTCTCAAGAGCCCGGCTCTAAGTCACTTCCGGCAGCTAGTCTGGACTATTGGGCATCCATCAAGGACCCTTAGACAGCCATATGACTTAAGATGACTACTACAAGTCTCAAAAGATGACTGCTACAAGTCTCAAGAGTTATTTCCCGCAGCTAGTTTGGACTATTGGGCATCCATCAAGGAGCCTTAGACTGCCATATGACTTAAGATGACTATTACAGGTCTCAAAACCCCGGCTCTAAGTCACTTCCGGCAGCTAGTCTGGACTATTGGGCATCCATCAAGGACCCTTAGACAGCCATATGATTAAGATGACTGCTACAAATCTCAAGAGCCCGGCTCTAAGTCACTTCGGGCAGCTAGCTTGGAGTATTGAGCATTCATGAAGGGTTCTAAGGCTGCCATTTGATTTAAAATGACTACTTCAAGTCTCAAAAGCCCGGCTCTAAGTCACTTCCGGCAGCTAGTCTGGACTATTGGGCATCCATCAAGGACCCTTAGACTGCCATATGACTTAAGATGACTGCTAAAAATCTTAAGATCCCGGCTCTAAGTCACTTCGGGCAGCTAGCTTGGAGTATTGAGCATTCATGAAGGGTTCTAAGGCTGCCATTTGATTTAAAATGACTACTTCAAGTCTCAAAAGCCCGGCTCTAAGTCACTTCCGGCAGCTAGTCTGTACTATTGGGCACCCATTAAGGACCCATGACTGCTACAAGTCTCAAGAGTTATTTCCCGCAGCTAGTTTGGACTATTGGGCATCCATCAAGGACCCTTAGACTGCCATTTGATTTAAGATAGCTGCTACAAGTCTCAAGAGCCCGGCTCTAAGTCACTTTCGGCAGCTAGCTTGGAGTATTGAGCATTCGTGAAGGGTTCTAAGGCTGGAATATGATTTAAGATAGCTGTTACAAGTCTCAAGAGCCCGGCTCTAAGTCACTTTCGGCAGCTAGCTTGGAGTATTGAGCATTCATGAAGGGTTCTAAGGCTGCAATATGATTTAAGATGACTACTACAAGTCTCAAAAGCCCTGCTCTAAGTCACTTCCGGCAGCTAGTCTGGACTATTGGGCATCCATCGAGGACCCTTAGACTGCCATATGACTTAAGATGACTGCTAAAAATCTTAAGATCCCGGCTCTAAGTCACTTCGGGCAGCTAGCTTGGAGTATTGAGCATTGATGAAGGGTTCTAAGGCTGCCATTTGATTTAAGATAGCTGCTACAAGTCTCAAGAGCCCGGCTCTAAGTCACTTTCGGCAGCTAGCTTGGAGTATTGAGCTTTGATGAAGGGTTCTAAGGCTGCAATATGACTAAAGATTACTGCTACAAGTCTCAAGAGCCCAGATCTAAGTCACTTCCGGCAGCTAGTCTGGACTATTGGGCATCCATCAAGGACCCTTAGACTGCCATATGACTTAAGATGACTGCTAAAAATCTTAAGATCCCGGCTCTAAGTCACTTTGGGCAGCTAGCTTGGAGTATTGAGCATTCATGAAGGGTTCTAAGGCTGCCATTTGATTTAAGATAGCTGCTACAAGTCTCAAGAGCCCGGCTCTAAGTTACTTCCGGCAGCTAGTCTGGACTATTGGGCATCCATCAAGGTCCCTTGACTGCCATATGACTTAAGATGACTGCTACAAGTCTCAAGAGCTCGGCTCTAAGTCACTTCCGGCAGCTAGTTTGGACTATTGGGCATCTATCAAGGTCCCTTAGACTGCCATATGACTAAAGATGACTGCTACAAGTCTCAAGAGCCCAGATCTAAGTCACTTCCGGCAGCTAGTTTGCACTATTGGGCATCCATCAAGGACCCTTAGACTGCCATATGACTTAAGATGACTGCTACAAGTCTCAAGAGTTATTTCCCGCAGCTAGTTTGGACTATTGGGCATCTATCAAGGTCCCTTAGACTGCCATATGACTAAAGATGACTGCTACAAGTCTTAAGAGCCCAGATCTAAGTCACTTCCGGCAGCTAGTTTGCACTATTGGGCATCCATCAAGGACCCTTAGACTGCCATATGACTTAAGATGACTGCTATAAGTCTCAAGAGTTATTTCCCGCAGCTAGTTTGGACTATTGGGCATCCATCAAGGACCCTTAGACTGCCATATGACTTAAGATGACTGCTAAAAATCTTAAGATCCCGGCTCTAAGTCACTTCGGGCAGCTAGCTTGGAGTATTGAGCATTGATGAAGGGTTCTAAGGCTGCCATTTGATTTAAGATAGCTGCTACAAGTCTCAAGAGCCCGGCTCTAAGTCACTTTCGGCAGCTAGCTTGGAGTATTGAGCATTCATGAAGGGTTTTAAGGCTGCAATATGATTTAAGATGACTACTACAAGTCTCAAAAGCCCTGCTCTAAGTCACTTCCGGCAGCTAGTCTGGATTATTGGGCATCCATCAAGGACCCTTAGACTGCCATATGACTTAAGATGACTGCTAAAAATCTTAAGATCCCGGCTCTAAGTCACTTCGGGCAGAAGGTTGGAGTATTGAGCATTCGTGAAGTGTTCTAAGGCTGCAATATGATTTAAGATAGCTGCTACAAGTCTCAAGAGCCCGGCTCTAAGTCACTTCCGGCAGCTAGTCTGGACTATTGGGCATCCATCAAGGACCCTTAGACTGCCATATGACTTAAGATGACTATTACAAGTCTTAAGATCCCGGCTCTAAGTCACTTCCGGCAGCTAGTCTGGACTATTGGGCATCCATCAAGGACCCCTAGACTGCCATATGACTTAAGATGACTATTACAAGTCTTAAGATCCCGGCTCTAAGTTACTTCCGGCAGCTAGTCTGGACTATTGGGCATCCATCAAGGACCCTAAGACTGCCATATGACTTAAGATGACTGCTACAAGTCTCAAGAGCTCGGCTCTAAGTCACTTCCGGCAGCTAGTTTGGACTATTGGGCATCTATCAAGGTCCCTTAGACTGCCATATGACTAAAGGTGACTGCTACAAGTCTCAAGAGCCCAGATCTAAGTCACTTCCGGCAGCTAGTTTGCACTATTGGGCATCCATCAAGGACCCTTAGACTGCCATATGACTTAAGATGACTGCTACAAGTCTCAAGAGTTATTTCCCGCAGCTAGTTTGAACTATTGGGCATCTATCAAGGTCCCTTAGACTGCCATATGACTAAAGATGTGTGCTACAAGTCTCAAGAGCCCAGATCTAAGTCACTTTCGGCAGCTAGTTTGCACTATTGGGCATCCATCAAGGACCCTTAGACTGCCATATGACTTAAGATGACTGCTACAAGTCTCAAGAGTTATTTCCCGCAGCTAGTTTGGACTATTGGGCATCTATCAAGGTCCCTTAGACTGCCATATGACTAAAGATTACTGCTACAAGTCTCAAGAGCCCAGATCTAAGTCACTTCCGGCAGCTAGTCTGGACTATTGGGCATCCATCAAGGACCCTTAGACTGCCATATGTCTTAAGATGACTGCTAAAAATCTTAAGATCCCGGCTCTAAGTCACTTTGGGCAGCTAGCTTGGAGTATTGAGCATTCATGAAGGGTTCTAAGGCTGCCATTTGATTTAAGATAGCTGCTACAAGTCTCAAGAGCCCGGCTCTAAGTTACTTCCGGCAGCTAGTTTGGACTATTGGGCATCCATCAAGGTCCCTTAGACTGCCATATGACTAAAGATGACTGCTACAAGTCTCAAGAGCCCAGATCTAAGTCACTTCCGGCAGCTAGTTTGCACTATTGGGCATCCATCAAGGACCCTTAGACTGCCATATGACTTAAGATGACTGATACAAGTCTCAAGAGTTATTTCCCGCAGCTAGTTTGGACTATTGGGCATCTATCAAGGTCCCTTAGACTGCCATATGACTAAAGATGACTGCTACAAGTCTCAAGAGCCCAGATCTAAGTCACTTCCGGCAGCTAGTTTGCACTATTGGGCATCCATCAAGGACCCTTAGACTGCCATATGACTTAAGATGACTGCTACAAGTCTCAAGAGTTATTTCCCGCAGCTAGTTTGGACTATTGGGCATCTATCAAGGTCCCTTAGACTGCCATATGACTAAAGATGACTGCTACAAGTCTCAAGAGCCCAGATCTAAGTCACTTCCGGCAGCTAGTTTGCACTATTGGGCATCCATCAAGGACCCTTAGACTGCCATATGACTTAAGATGACTGCTATAAGTCTCAAGAGTTATTTCCCGCAGCTAGTTTGGACTATTGGGCATCCATCAAGGACCCTTAGACTGCCATATGACTTAAGATGACTGCTAAAAATCTTAAGATCCCGGCTCTAAGTCACTTCGGGCAGCTAGCTTGGAGTATTGAGCATTGATGAAGGGTTCTAAGGCTGCCATTTGATTTAAGATAGCTGCTACAAGTCTCAAGAGCCCGGCTCTAAGTCACTTTCGGCAGCTAGCTTGGAGTATTGAGCATTCATGAAGGGTTCTAAGGCTGCAATATGATTTAAGATGACTACTACAAGTCTCAAAAGCCCTGCTCTAAGTCACCTCCGGCAGCTAGTCTGGACTATTGGGCATCCATCAAGGACCCTTAGACTGCCATATGACTTAAGATGACTGCTAAAAATCTTAAGATCCCGGCTCTAAGTCACTTCGGGCAGCTAGCTTGGAGTATTGAGCATTGATGAAGGGTTCTAAGGCTGCCATTTGATTTAAGATAGCTGCTACAAGTCTCAAGAGCCCGGCTCTAAGTCACTTTCGGCAGCTAGCTTGGAGTATTGAGCATTCATGAAGGGTTCTAAGGCTGCAATATGATTTAAGATGACTACTACAAGTCTCAAAAGCCCTGCTCTAAGTCACTTCCGGCAGCTAGTCTGGACTATTGGGCATCCATCAAGGACCCTTAGACTGCCATATGACTTAAGATGACTGCTAAAAATCTTAAGATCCCGGCTCTAAGTCACTTCGGGCAGAAGGTTGGAGTATTGAGCATTCGTGAAGTGTTCTAAGGCTGCAATATGATTTAAGATAGCTGCTACAAGTCTCAAGAGCCCGGCTCTAAGTCACTTCCGGCAGCTAGTCTGGACTATTGGGCATCCATCAAGGACCCTTAGACTGCCATATGACTTAAGATGACTATTACAAGTCTCAAGAGCCCGGCTCTAAGTCACTTCCGGCAGCTAGTCTGGACTATTGGGCATCCATCAAGGACCCTTAGACTGCCATATGACTTAAGATGACTATTACAAGTCTTAAGATCCCATATGACTAAAGATGACTGCTACAAGTCTCAAGAGCCCAGATCTAAGTCACTTCCGGCAGGTAGTTTGCACTATTGGGCATCCATCAAGGACCCTTAGACTGCCATATGACTTAAGATGACTGCTACAAGTCTCAAGAGCTCGGCTCTAAGTCACTTCCGGCAGCTAGTCTGGACTATTGGGCATCCATCAAGGACCCTTAGACTGCCATATGACTTAAGATGACTGCTAAAAATCTTAAGATCCCGGCTCTAAGTCACTTTGGGCAGCTAGCTTGGAGTATTGAGCATTCATGAAGGGTTCTAAGGCTGCCATTTATTTAAGATAGCTGCTACAAGTCTCAAGAGCCCGGCTCTAAGTTACTTCCGGCAGCTAGTCTGGACTATTGGGCATCCATCAAGGTCCCTTAGACTGCCATATGACTTAAGATGACTGCTACAAGTCTCAAGAGCTCGGCTCTAAGTCACTTCCGGCAGCTAGTTTAAACTATTGGGCATCTATCAAGGTCCCTTAGACTGCCATATGACTAAAGATGACTGCTACAAGTCTCAAGAGCCCAGATCTAAGTCACTTCCGGCAGCTAGTTTGCACTATTGGGCATCCATCAAGGACCCTTAGACTGCCATATGACTTAAGATGACTGCTACAAGTCTCAAGAGTTATTTCCCGCAGCTAGTTTGGACTATTGGGCATCTATCAAGGTCCCTTAGACTGCCATATGACTAAAGATGACTGCTACAAGTCTCAAGAGCCCAGATCTAAGTCACTTCCGGCAGCTAGTTTGCACTATTGGGCATCCATCAAGGACCCTTAGACTGCCATATGACTTAAGATGACTGCTACAAGTCTCAAGAGTTATTTCCCGCAGCTAGTTTGGACTATTGGGCATCCATCATGGACCCTTAGACTGCCATATGACTTAAGATGACTGCTAAAAATCTTAAGATCCCGGCTCTAAGTCACTTCGGGCAGAAGGTTGGAGTATTGAGCATTCGTGAAGTGTTCTAAGGCTGCAATATGATTTAAGATAGCTGCTACAAGTCTCAAGAGCCCGGCTCTAAGTCACTTCCGGCAGCTAGTCTGGACTATTGGGCATCCATCAAGGACCCTTAGACTGCCATATGACTTAAGATGACTATTACAAGTCTTAAGATCCCGGCTCTAAGACACTTCCGGCAGCTAGTCTGGACTATTGGGCTGTAAGTCACTTCGGGCAGCTAGGTTGGAGTATTGAGCATTGATGAAGTGTTCTAAGGCTGCAATATGATTTAAGATAGCTGCTACAAGTCTCAAGAGCCCGGCTCTAAGTCACTTCCGGCAGCTAGTCTGGACTATTGGGCATCCATCAAGGACCCTTAGACTGCCATATGACTTAAGATGACTATTACAAGTCTTAAGATCCCGGCTCTAAGACACTTCCGGCAGCTAGTCTGGACTATTGGGCTGTAAGTCACTTCGGGCAGCTAGGTTGGAGTATTGAGCATTCATGAAGAGTTCTAAGGCTGCCATTTGATTTAAGATAGCTGCTACAAGTCTCAAGAGCCCGGCTCTAAGTCACTTTCGGCAGCTAGCTTGGAGTATTGAGCATTCGTGAAGGGTTCTAAGGCTGGAATATGATTTAAGATAGCTGCTACAAGTCTCAAGAGCCCGGCTCTAAGTCACTTCGGGCAGCTAGCTTGGAGTATTGAGCATTCATGAAGGGTTCTAAGGCTGCCATTTGATTTAAGATACCTGCTACAAGTCTCAAGAGCCCGGCTCTAAGTTACTTCCGGCAGCTAGTCTGGACTATTGGGCATCCATCAAGGTCCCTTAGACTGCCATATGACTTAAGATGACTGCTACAGGTCTCAAGAGCTCGGCTCTAAGTCACTTCCGGCAGCTAGTCTGGACTATTGGGCATCCATCAAGGACCCTTAGACTGCCATATGACTTAAGATGACTGCTACAAGTCTCAAGAGTTATTTCCCGCAGCTAGTTTGGACTATTGGGCATCCATCATGGACCCTTAGACTGCCATATGACTTCAGATGACTGCTAAAAATCTTAAGATCCCGGCTCTAAGTCACTTCGGGCAGCTAGGTTGGAGTATTGAGCATTCATGAAGAGTTCTAAGGCTGCCATTTGATTTAAGATAGCTGCTACAAGTCTCAAGAGCCCGGCTCTAAGTCACTTCCGGCAGCTAGTCTGGACTATTGGGCATCCATCAAGGACCCTTAGACTGCCATATGACTTAAGATGACTGCTACAAGTCTCAAGAGTTATTTCCCGCAGCTAGTTTGGACTATTGGGCATCCATCATGGACCCTTAGACTGCCATATGACTTCAGATGACTGCTAAAAATCTTAAGATCCCGGCTCTAAGTCACTTCGGGCAGCTAGGTTGGAGTATTGAGCATTCATGAAGAGTTCTAAGGCTGCCATTTGATTTAAGATAGCTGCTACAAGTCTCAAGAGCCCGGCTCTAAGTCACTTTCGGCAGCTAGCTTGGAGTATTGAGCATTCGTGAAGGGTTCTAAGGCTGGAATATGATTTAAGATAGCTGCTACAAGTCTCAAGAGCCCGGCTCTAAGTCACTTCGGGCAGCTAGCTTGGAGTATTGAGCATTCATGAAGGGTTCTAAGGCTGCCATTTGATTTAAGATAGCTGCTACAAGTCTCAAGAGCCCGGCTCTAAGTTACTTCCGGCAGCTAGTCTGGACTATTGGGCATCCATCAAGGACCCTTAGACTGCCATATGACTTAAGATGACTGCTACAAGTCTCAAGAGTTATTTCCCGCAGCTAGTTTGGACTATTGGGCATCCATCAAGGACCCTTAGACTGCCATATGACTTAAGATGACTGCTAAAAATCTTAAGATCCCGGCTCTAAGTCACTTCGGGCAGCTAGGTTGGAGTATTGAGCATTCATGAAGAGTTCTAAGGCTGGAATATGATTTAAGATAGCTGCTAGAAGTCTCAAGAGCTCGGCTCTAAGTCACTTCGGGCAGCTAGGTTGGAGTATTGAGCATTCATGAAGAGTTCTAAGGCTGGAATATGATTTAAGATAACTGCTAGAAGTCTCAAGAGCTCGGCTCTAAGTCACTTTCGGCAGCTAGCTTGGAGTATTGAGCATTCGTGAAGAGTATTGAGCATTCGGGCAGCTAGGTTGGAGTATTGAGCATTCATGAAGAGTTCTAAGGCTGGAATATGATTTAAGATAACTGCTAGAAGTCTCAAGAGCTCGGCTCTAAGTCACTTTCGGCAGCTAGCTTGGAGTATTGAGCATTCGTGAAGGGTTCTAAGGCTGGAATATGATTTAAGATAGCTGCTACAAGTCTCAAGAGCCCGGCTCTAAGTCACTTCGGGCAGCTAGCTTGGAGTATTGAGCATTCATGAAGGGTTCTAAGGCTGCCATTTGATTTAAGATAGCTGCTACAAGTCTCAAGAGCCCGGCTCTAAGTCACTTTCGGCAGCTAGCTTGGAGTATTGAGCATTCGTGAAGGGTTCTAAGGCTGGAATATGATTTAAGATAGCTGCTACAAGTCTCAAGAGCCCGGCTCTAAGTCACTTCGGGCAGCTAGCTTGGAGTATTGAGCATTCATGAAGGGTTCTAAGGCTGCCATTTGATTTAAGATAGCTGCTACAAGTCTCAAGAGCCCGGCTCTAAGTTACTTCCGGCAGCTAGTCTGGACTATTGGGCATCCATCAAGGACCCTTAGACTGCCATATGACTTAAGATGACTGCTACAAGTCTCAAGAGTTATTTCCCGCAGCTAGTTTGGACTATTGGGCATCCATCAAGGACCCTTAGACTGCCATATGACTTAAGATGACTGCTAAAAATCTTAAGATCCCGGCTCTAAGTCACTTCGGGCAGCTAGGTTGGAGTATTGAGCATTCATGAAGAGTTCTAAGGCTGCCATTTGATTTAAGATAGCTGCTAGAAGTCTCAAGAGCTCGGCTCTAAGTCACTTCCGGCAGCTAGTTTGGACTATTGGGAATCCATCAAGGTCCCTTAGACTGCCATATGACTAAAGATGACTGCTACAAGTCTCAAGAGCCCAGATCTAAGTCACTTCCGGCAGCTAGTTTGCACTATTGGGAATCCATCAAGGACCCTTAGACTGCCATATGACTTAAGATGACTGCTACAAGTCTCAAGAGTTATTTCCCGCAGCTAGTTTGGAGTATTGGGCATCCATCAAGGACCCTTAGACTGCCATATGACTTAAGATGACTGCTAAAAATCTTAAGATCCCGGCTCTAAGTCACTTCGGGCAGCTAGGTTGGAGTATTGAGCATTCATGAAGAGTTCTAAGGCTGCCATTTGATTTAAGATAGCTGCTAGAAGTCTCAAGAGCTCGGCTCTAAGTCACTTCCGGCAGCTAGTTTGGACTATTGGGAATCCATCAAGGTCCCTTAGACTGCCATATGACTAAAGATGACTGCTACAAGTCTCAAGAGCCCAGATCTAAGTCACTTCCGGCAGCTAGTTTGCACTATTGGGCATCCATCAAGGACCCTTAGACTGCCATATGACTTAAGATGACTGCTACAAGTCTCAAGAGTTATTTCCCGCAGCTAGTTTGGACTATTGGGCATCCATCAAGGACCCTTAGACAGCCATATGACTTAAGATGACTACTACAAGTCTCAAAAGCCCTGCTCTAAGTCACTTCCGGCAGCTAGTCTGGACTATTGGGCACCCATCAAGGACCCCTAGACTGCCATATGACTTAAGATGACTGCTAAAAATCTTAAGAGCCCGGCTCTAAGTCACTTTCGGCAGCTAGCTTGGAGTATTGAGCATTCGTGAAGGGTTCTAAGGCTGGAATATGATTTAAGATAGCTGCTACAAGTCTCAAGAGCCCGGCTCTAAGTCACTTCAAGCAGCTAGTTTGTACTATTGGGCACCCATCAAGGACTCTTAGACTGCCATTTGATTTAAGATACCTGCTACAAGTCTCAACAGCCCGGCTCTAAGTTACTTCCGGCAGCTAGTCTGGACTATTGGGCATCCATCAAGGTCCCTTAGACTGCCATATGACTTCAGATGACTGCTACAAGTCTCAAGAGATCGGCTCTAAGTCACTTCGGGCAGCTAGTTTGGACTATTGGGCATCCATCAAGGTCCCTTAGACTGCCATATGACTAAAGATGACTGCTACAAGTCTCAAGAGCCCAGATCTAAGTCACTTCGGGCAGCTAGCTTGGAGTATTGAGCATTCGTGAAGGGTTCTAAGGCTGCCATTTAAGATAGCTGCTACAAGTCTCAAGAGCCCGGCTCTAAGTTACTTCCGGCAGCTAGTCTGGACTATTGGGCATCCATCAAGGTCCCTTAGACTGCCATATGACTTAAGATGACTGCTACAAGTCTCAAGAGCTCGGCTCTAAGACACTTCCGGCAGCTAGTTTGGACTATTGGGCATCCATCAAGGTCCCTTAGACTGCCATAGGACTAAAGACTACTGCTACAAGTCTCAAGAGCCCAGATCTAAGTCACTTCCGGCAGCTAGTTTGCACTATTGGGCATCCATCAAGGACCCTTAACCTGCCATATGACTTAAGATGACTGCTATAAGTCTCAAGAGTTATTTCCCGCAGCTAGTTTGGACTATTGGGCATCCATCAAGGACCCTTAGAGTGCCATATGACGTAAGATGACTGCTAAAAATCTTAAGATCCCGGCTCTAAGTCACTTCGGGCGGCTAGGTTGGAGTATTGAGCATTCGTGAAGTGTTCTAAGGCTGCAATATGATTTAAGATAGCTGCTACAAGTCTCAAGAGCCCGGCTCTAAGTCACTTCCGGCAGCTAGTCTGGACTATTGGGCATCCATCAAGGACCCTAAGACTGCCATATGACTTCAGATGACTGCTAAAAATCTGAAGATCCCGGCTCTAAGTCACTTCGGGCAGCTAGCTTGGAGTATTGATCATTGATGAAGGGTTCTAAGGCTGCCATTTGATTTAAGATAGCTGCTACAAGTCTCAAGAGACCGGCTCTAAGTCACTTCCGGCAGCTAGCTTGGAGTATTGAGCATTCATGAAGGGTTTTAAGGCTGCAATATGATTTAAGATGACTACTACAAGTCTCAAAAGCCCTGCTCTAAGTCACTTCCGGCAGCTAGTCTGGACTATTGGGCACCCATCAAGGACCCTTAGACTGCCATATGACTTCAGATGACTGCTAAAAATCTTAAGATCCCGGCTCTAAGTCACTTCGGGCAGCTAGCTTGGAGTATTGATCATTGATGAAGGGTTCTAAGGCTGCCATTTGATTTAAGATAGCTGCTACAAGTCTCAAGAGACCGGCTCTAAGTCACTTCCGGCAGCTAGCTTGGAGTATTGAGCATTCATGAAGGGTTTTAAGGCTGCAATATGATTTAAGATGACTACTACAAGTCTCAAAAGCCCTGCTCTAAGTCACTTCCGGCAGCTAGTCTGCACTATTGGGCATCCATCAAGGACCCTTAGACAGCCATATGACTTAAGATGACTACTACAAGTCTCAAAAGATGACTGCTACAAGTCTCAAGAGTTATTTCCCGCAGCTAGTTTGGACTATTGGGCATCCATCAAGGACCCTTAGACTGCCATATGACTTAAGATGACTGCTAAAAATCTTAAGATCCCGGCTCTAAGTCACTTCGGGCAGCTAGCTTGGAGTATTGAGCTTTCATGGAGGGTTCTTAGGCTGCCATTTGATTTAAGATAGCTACTACAAGTCTCAAGAGCCCGGCTCTAAGTCACTTTCGGCAGCTAGCTTGGAGTATTGAGCATTCGTGAAGGGTTCTAAGGCTGGAATATGATTTAAGATGATTACTACAAGTCTCAAAAGCCCTGCTCTAAGTCACTTCCGGCAGCTAGTCTGGACTATTGGGCACCCATCAAGGACCCTTAGACTGCCATATGACTTCAGATGACTGCTAAAAATCTTAAGATCCCGGCTCTAAGTCACTTCGGGCAGCTAGGTTGGAGTATTGAGCATTCATGAAGAGTTCTAAGGCTGCCATTTGATTTAAGATAGCTGCTACAAGTCTCAAGAGCCCGGCTCTAAGTCACTTTCGGCAGCTAGCTAGGAGTATTGAGCATTCGTGAAGGGTTCTAAGGCTGGAATATGATTTAAGATAGCTGCTACAAGTCTCAAGAGCCCGGCTCTAAGTCACTTCGGGCAGCTAGCTTGGAGTATTGAGCATTCACGAAGGGTTCTAAGGCTGCCATTTGATTTAAGATAGCTGCTACAAGTCTCAAGAGCCCGGCTCTAAGTTACTTCCGGCAGCTAGTCTGGACTATTGGGCATCCATCAAGGTCCCTTAGACTGCCATATGACTTAAGATGACTGCTACAAGTCTCAAGAGCTCGGCTCTAAGTCACTTCCGGCAGCTAGTTTGGACTATTGGGCATCCATCAAGGTCCCTTAGACTGCCATATGACTAAAGATGACTGCTACAAGTCTCAAGAGCCCAGATCTAAGTCACTTCCGGCAGCTAGTTTGCACTATTGGGCATCCATCAAGGACCATTAGACTGCCATATGACTTAAGATGACTGCTACAAGTCTCAAGAGTTATTTCCCGCAGCTAGTTTAGACTATTGGGCATCCATCAAGGACCCTTAGACTGCCATATGACTTAAGATGACTGCTAAATATCTTAAGATCCCGGCTCTAAGTCACTTCGGGCAGCTAGGTTGGAGTATTGAGCATTCATGAAGGGTTCTAAGGCTGCCATTTGATTTAAGATAGCTGCTACAAGTCTCAAGAGCCCGGCTCTAAGTCACTTTCGGCAGCTAGCTTGGAGTATTGAGCATTCGTGAAGGGTTCTAGACTGCAATATGATTTAAGATAGCTGCTACAAGTTTCAAGAGTCCGGCTCTAGGTCACTTCCGGCAGCTAGTCTGGACTATTGGGCATCCATCAAGGACCCTTAGACAGCCATATGACTTAAGATGACTACTACAAGTCTCAAAAGCCCGGCTCTAAGTCACTTCCGGCAGCTAGTCTGGACTATTGGGCATCCATCAAGGACCCTTAGACTGCCATATGACTTAAGATGACTGCTAAAAATCTTAAGATCCCGGCTCTAAGTCACTTCGGGCAGCTAGCTTGGAGTATTGAGCATTGATGAAGGGTTCTAAGGCTGCCATTTGATTTAAGATAGCTACTACAAGTCTCAAGAGCCCGGCTCTAAGTCACTTCCGGCAGCTAGTCTGGACTATTGGGCATCCATCAAGGACCCTTAGACAGCCATATGACTTAAGATGACTACTACAAGTCTCAAAAGATGACTGCTACAAGTCTCAAGAGTTATTTCCCGCAGCTAGTTTGGAGTATTGGGCATCCATCAAGGACCCTTAGACTGCCATATGACTTAAGATGACTGCTAAAAATCTTAAGAGCCCGGCTCTAAGTCACTTTCGGCAGCTAGCTTGGAGTATTGAGCATTCATGAAGAGTTCTAAGGCTGCCATTTGATTTAAGATAGCTGCTACAAGTCTCAAGAGCCCGGCTCTAAGTCACTTTCGGCAGCTAGCTTGGAGTATTGAGCATTCGTGAAGGGTTCTAAGGCTGGAATATGATTTAAGATAGCAGCTACAAGTCTCAAGAGCCCGGCTCTAAGTCACTTCCGGCAGCTAGTCTGGACTATTGGGCATCCATCATGGACCCTTAGACAGCCATATGACTTAAGATGACTACTACAAGTCTCAAAAGCCCTGCTCTAAGTCACTTCCGGCAGCTAGTCTGGACTATTGGGCACCCATCAAGGACCCCTAGACTGCCATATGACTTAAGATGACTGCTAAAAATCTTAAGATCCCGGCTCTTAGTCACTTTGGGCAGCTAGTTTGGAGTATTGAGCATTCATGAAGGGTTCTAAAACTGCCATTTGATTTAAGATGACTGCTACAAGTCTCAAGAGCCCAGATCTAAGTCACTTCCGGCAGCTAGTTTGCACTATTGGGCATCCATCAAGGACCCTTAGACTGCCATATGATTTAAGATGACTGCTACAAATCTTAAGATCCCGGCTCTAAGTCACTTCGGGCAGCTAGGTTGGAGTATTGAGCATTCATGAAGGGTTCTAAGGCTGCCATTTGATTTAAGATAGCTGCTAAAAGTCTCAAGAGCCCGGCTCTAAGTCACTTTCGGCAGCTAGCTTGGGGTATTGAGCATTCGTGAAGGGTTCTAAGGCTTAAGATAGCTGCTACAAGTCTCAAGAGCCCGGCTCTAAGTCACTTCCGGCAGCTACTCTGGACTATTGGGCATCCATCAAGGACCCTTAGACACCCATATGACTTAAGATGACTACTACAAGTCTCAAAAGATGACTGCTACAAGTCTCAAGAGTTATTTCCCGCAGCTAGTTTGGACTATTGGACATCTATCAAGGTCCCTTAGACTGCCATATGACTTAAGATGACTGCTACAAGTCTCAAGAGCCCAGATCTAAGTCACTTCCGGCAGCTAGTTTGCACTATTGGGCATCCATCAAGGACCCTTAGACTGCCATATGATTTAAGATGACTGCTACAAGTCTCAAGAGTTATTTCCCGCAGCTAGTTTGGACTATTGGGCATCCATCAAGGACCCTTAGACTGCCATATGACTTAAGATGACTGCTAAAAATCTTAAGATCCCGGCTCTAAGTCACTTCGGGCAGCTAGGTTGGAGTATTGAGCATTCATGAAGGGTTCTAAGGCTGCCATTTGATTTAAGATAGCTGCTACAAGTCTCAAGAGCCCGGCTCTAAGTCACTTTCGGCAGCTAGCTTGGGGTATTGAGCATTCGTGAAGGGTTCTAAGGCTGGAATATGATTTAAGATAGCTGCTACAAGTCTCAAGAGCCCGGCTCTAAGTCACTTCCGGCAGCTACTCTGGACTATTGGGCATCCATCAAGGACCCTTAGACAGCCATATGACTTAAGATGACTACTACAAGTCTCAAAAGATGACTGCTACAAGTCTCAAGAGTTATTTCCCGCAGCTAGTTTGGACTATTGGACATCTATCAAGGTCCCTTAGACTGCCATATGACTTAAGATGACTGCTAAAAAGTCACTATCTAAGTCACTTCCGGCAGCTAGTTTGCACTATTGGGCATCCATCAAGGACCCTTAGACTGCCATATGATTTAAGATGACTGCTACAAGTCTCAAGAGTTATTTCCCGCAGCTAGTTTGGACTATTGGGCATCCATCAAGGACCCTTAGACTGCCATATGACTTAAGATGACTGCTAAAAATCTTAAGATCCCGGCTCTAAGTCACTTCGGGCAGCTAGGTTGGAGTATTGAGCATTCATGAAGGGTTCTAAGGCTGCCATTTGATTTAAGATAGCTGCTACAAGTCTCAAGAGCCCGGCTCTAAGTCACTTTCGGCAGCTAGCTTGGGGTATTGAGCATTCGTGAAGGGTTCTAAGGCTGGAATATGATTTAAGATAGCTGCTACAAGTCTCAAGAGCCCGGCTCTAAGTCACTTCCGGCAGCTACTCTGGACTATTGGGCATCCATCAAGGACCCTTAGACAGCCATATGACTTAAGATGACTACTACAAGTCTCAAAAGATGACTGCTACAAGTCTCAAGAGTTATTTCCCGCAGCTAGTTTGGACTATTGGACATCTATCAAGGTCCCTTAGACTGCCATATGACTTAAGATGACTGCTAAAAGTCACTATCTAAGTCACTTCCGGCAGCTAGTTTGCACTATTGGGCATCCATCAAGGACCCTTAGACTGCCATATGATTTAAGATGACTGCTACAAGTCTCAAGAGTTATTTCCCGCAGCTAGTTTGGACTATTGGGCATCCATCAAGGACCCTTAGACTGCCATATGACTTAAGATGACTGCTAAAAATCTTAAGATCCCGGCTCTAAGTCACTTCGGGCAGCTAGGTTGGAGTATTGAGCATTCATGAAGGGTTCTAAGGCTGCCATTTGATTTAAGATAGCTGCTACAAGTCTCAAGAGCCCGGCTCTAAGTCACTTTCGGCAGCTAGCTTGGGGTATTGAGCATTCGTGAAGGGTTCTAAGGCTGGAATATGATTTAAGATAGCTGCTACAAGTCTCAAGAGCCCGGCTCTAAGTCACTTCCGGCAGCTACTCTGGACTATTGGGCATCCATCAAGGACCCTTAGACAGCCATATGACTTAAGATGACTACTACAAGTCTCAAAAGATGACTGCTACAAGTCTCAAGAGTTATTTCCCGCAGCTAGTTTGGACTATTGGACATCTATCAAGGTCCCTTAGACTGCCATATGACTTAAGATGACTGCTAAAAATCTTAAGATCCCGGCTCTAAGTCACTTCGGGCAGCTAGCTTGGAGTATTGAGCATTCATAAAGGGTTCTAAGGCTGCCATTTGATTTAAGATAGCTGCTATAAGTCTCAAGAGCCTGGCTCTAAGTCACTTTCGGCAGCTAGCTTGGAGTATTGAGCATTCGTGAAGGGTTCTAAGGCTGGAATATGATTTAAGATAGCAGCTACAAGTCTCAAGAGCCCGGCTCTAAGTCACTTCCGGCAGCTAGTCTGGACTATTGGGCATCCATCAAGGACCCTTAGACTGCCATATGACTTAAGATGACTACTACAAGTCTCAAAAGATGACTGCTACAAGTCTCAAGAGTTATTTCCCGCAGCTAGTTTGGACTATTGGGCATCCATCAAGGACCCTTAGACTGCCATATGACTTAAGATGACTGCTAAAAATCTTAAGAGCCCGGCTCTAAGTCACTTTCGGCAGCTAGCTTGGAGTATTGAGCATTCATAAAGGGTTCTAAGGCTGCCATTTGATTTAAGATAGCAGCTACAAGTCTCAAGAGCCCGGCTCTAAGTCACTTCCGGCAGCTAGTCTGGACTATTGGACATCTATCAAGGTCCCTTAGACTGCCATATGACTTAAGATGACTGCTAAAAATCTTAAGATCCCGGCTCTAAGTCACTTCGGGCAGCTAGCTTGGAGTATTGAGCATTCATAAAGGGTTCTAAGGCTGCCATTTGATTTAAGATAGCTGCTATAAGTCTCAAGAGCCCGGCTCTAAGTCACTTCCGGCAGCTAGTCTGGACTATTGGGCATCCATCAAGGACCCTTAGACTGCCATATGACTTAAGATGACTACTACAAGTCTCAAAAGATGACTGCTACAAGTCTCAAGAGTTATTTCCCGCAGCTAGTTTGGACTATTGGGCATCCATCAAGGACCCTTAGACTGCCATATGACTTAAGATGACTGCTAAAAATCTTAAGAGCCCGGCTCTAAGTCACTTTCGGCAGCTAGCTTGGAGTATTGAGCATTCGTGAAGGGTTCTAAGGCTGGAATATGATTTAAGATAGCAGCTACAAGTCTCAAGAGCCCGGCTCTAAGTCACTTCCGGCAGCTAGTCTGGACTATTGGGCATCCATCAAGGACCCTTAGACTGCCATATGACTTAAGATGACTACTACAAGTCTCAAAAGATGACTGCTACAAGTCTCAAGAGTTATTTCCCGCAGCTAGTTTGGACTATTGGGCATCCATCAAGGACCCTTAGACTGCCATATGACTTAAGATGACTGCTAAAAATCTTAAGATCCCGGCTCTAAGTCACTTCGGGCAGCTAGCTTAGAGTATTGAGCATTCATAAAGGGTTCTAAGGCTGCCATTTGATTTAAGATAGCTGCCCAAGAGCCCGGCTCTAAGTCACTTCCAGCAGCTAGTCTGGACTATTGGGCATCCATCAAGGACCCTTAGACTGCCATATGACTTAAGATGACTGCTAAAAATCTTAAGATCCCGGCTCTAAGTCACTTCGGGCAGCTAGCTTAGAGTATTGAGCATTCATAAAGGGTTCTAAGGCTGCCATTTGATTTAAGATAGCTGCCCAAGAGCCCGGCTCTAAGTCACTTCCAGCAGCTAGTCTGGACTATTGGGCATCCATCAAGGACCCTTAGACAGCCATATGACTTAAGATGACTACTACAAGTCTCAAAAGATGACTGCTACAAGTCTCAAGAGTTATTTCCCGCAGCTAGTTTGGACTATTGGGCATCCATCAAGGACCCTTAGACTGCCATATGACTTAAGATGACTGCTAAAAATCTTAAGAGCCCGGCTCTAAGTCACTTTCGGCAGCTAGCTTGGAGTATTGAGCATTCGTGAAGGGTTCTAAGGCTGGAATATGATTTAAGATAGCAGCTACAAGTCTCAAGAGCCCGGCTCTAAGTCACTTCCGGCAGCTAGTCTCGACTATTGGGCATCCATCATGGACCCTTAGACAGCCATATGACTTAATATGACTACTACAAGTCTCAAAAGCCCTGCTGTAAGTCACTTCCGGCAGCTAGTCTGGACTATTGGGCACCCATCAAGGACCCCTAGACTGCCATATGACTTAAGATGACTGCTAAAAATCTTAAGATCCCGGCTCTAAGTCACTTCGGGCAGCTAGCTTGGAGTATTGAGCATTCATGAAGGGTTCTAAGGCTGCCATTTGATTTAAGATAACTACTATAAGTCTCAAGAGCCCGGCTCTAAGTCATTTTCGGCAGCTAGTCTGGACTATTGGGCATCCATCAAGGACCCTTAGACTGCCATATGACTTAAGATGACTGCTAAAAATCTTAAAATCCCGGCTCTAAGTCACTTTGGGCAGCTAGCTTGGAGTATTGAGCATTCATGAAGGGTTCTAAGGCTGCCATTTGATTTAAGATAGCTGCTACAAGTCTCAAGAGCCCGGCTCTAAGTTACTTCCGGCAGCTAGTCTGGACTATTGGGCATCCATCAAGGTCCCTTAGACTGCCATATGACTTAAGATGACTGCTACAAGTGTCAAGAGCTCGGCTCTAAGTCACTTCCGGCAGCTAGTTTGGACTATTGGGCATCTATCAAGGTCCGTTAGACTGCCATATGACTTAAGATGACTGCTACAAGTCTCAAGAGTTATTTCCCGCAGCTAGTTTGGACTATTGGGCATCTATCAAGGTCTGCCATATGACTAAAGATGACTGCTACAAGTCTCAAGAGCGCAGATCTAAATCACTTCCGGCAGCTAGTTTGCACTATTGGGCATCCATCAAGGACCCTTAGACTGCCATATGACTTAAGATGACTGCTACAAGTCTCAAGAGTTATTTCCCGCAGCTAGTTTGGACTATTGGGCATCTATCAAGGTCCCTTAGACTGCCATATGACTAAAGATGACTGCTACAAGTCTCAAGAGCCCGGCTCTAAGTCACTTCCGGCAGCTAGTTTGCACTATTGGGCATCCATCATGGACCCTTAGACTGCCATATGACTTAAGATGACTGCTACAAGTCTCAAGAGTTATTTCCCGCAGCTAGTTTGGACTATTGGGCATTCATCAAGGACCCTTAGACTGCCATATGACTTAAGATGACTGCTAAAAATCTTAAGATCCCGGCTCTAAGTCACTTCGGGCGGCTAGGTTGGAGTATTGAGCATTCATGAAGGGTTCTAAGGCTGCTATTTGATTTAAGATAGCTGCTACAAGTCTCAAGAGCCCGGCTCTAAGTCACTTTCGGCAGCTAGCTTGGAGTATTGAGCATTTGTGAAGGGTTCTAAGGCTGCAATATGATTTAAGATAGCTGCTACAAGTCTCAAGAGCCCGGCTCTAAGTCACTTCCGGCAGCTAGTCTGTACTATTGGGCATCCATCAAGGACCCTTAGACAGCCATATGACTTAAGATGACTACTACAAGTCTCAAAAGCCCGGCTCTAAGTCACTTCCGGCAGCTAGTCTGGACTATTGGGCATCCATCAAGGACCCTTAGACTGCCATATGACTTAAGATGACTGCTAAAAATCTTAAGATCCCGGCTCTAAGTCACTTCGGGCAGCTAGCTTGGAGTATTGAGCATTCATGAAGGGTTCTAAGGCTGCCATTTGATTTAAGATAGCTGCTATAAGTCTCAAGAGCCCGGCTCTAAGTCACTTCCGGCAGCTAGCTTGGAGTATTGGGCATCCATCAAGGACCCTTAGACAGCCATATGACTTAAGATGACTACTACAAGTCTCAAAAGATGACTGCTACAAGTCTCAAGAGTTATTTCCCGCAGCAAGTTTGGACTATTGGGCATCCATCAAGGACTGCCATATGACTTAAGATGAATGCTAAAAATCTTAAGAGCCCGGCTCTAAGTCACTTTCGGCAGCTAGCTTGGAGTATTGAGCATTCATGAAGAGTTCTAAGGCTGCTATTTGATTTAAGATAGCTGCTACAAGTCTCAAGAGCCCGGCTCTAAGTCACTTTCGGCAGCTAGCTTGGAGTATTGAGCATTCGTGAAGGGTTCTAAGGCTGGAATATGATTTAAGATAGCAGCTACAAGTCTCAAGAGCCCGGCTCTAAGTCACTTCCGGCAGCTAGTCTGGACTATTGGGCATCCATCATGGACCCTTAGACAGCCATATGACTTAAGATGACTACTACAAGTCTCAAAAGATGACTGCTACAAGTCTCAAGAGTTATTTCCCGCAGCTAGTTTGGACTATTGGGCATCCATCAAGGACCCTTAGACTGCCATATGACTTAAGATGACTGCTAAAAATCTTAAGAGCCCGGCTCTAAGTCACTTTCGGCAGCTAGCTTGGAGTATTGAGCATTCATGAAGAGTTCTAAGGCTGCTATTTGAATTAAGATAGCTGCTACAAGTCTCAAGAGCCCGGCTCTAAGTCACTTTCGGCAGCTAGCTTGGAGTATTGAGCATTCGTGAAGGGTTCTAAGGCTGGAATATGATTTAAGATAGCAGCTACAAGTCTCAAGAGCCCGGCTCTAAGTCACTTCCGGCAGCTAGTCTGGACTATTGGGCATCCATCAAGGACCCTTAGACAGCCATATGACTTAAGATGACTACTACAAGTCTCAAAAGCCCTGCTCTAAGTCACTTCCGGCAACTAGTCTGGACTATTGGGCGCCCATCAAGGACCCCTAGACTGCCATATGACTTAAGATGACTGCTAAAAATCTTAAGATCCTGGCTCTAAGTCACTTCGGGCAGCTAGCTTGGAGTATTGAGCATTCATGAAGGGTTCTAAGGCTGCCATTTGATTTAAGATAGCTGCTATAAGTCTCAAGAGCCCGGCTCTAAGTCATTTCCGGCAGCTAGTCTGGACTATTGGGCATCCATCAAGGACCCTTAGACAGCCATATGACTTAAGATGACTACTACAAGTCTCAAAAGCCCGGCTCTAAGTCACTTCCGGCAGCTAGTCTGGACTATTGGGCATCCATCAAGGACCCTTAGACTGCCATATGACTTAAGATGACTACTACAAGTCTCAAAAGCCCTGCTCTAAGTCACTTCCGGCAACTAGTCTGGACTATTGGGCGCCCATCAAGGACCCTTAGACAGCCATATGACTTAAGATGACTACTACAAGTCTCAAAAGCCCGGCTCTAAGTCACTTCCGGCAGCTAGTCTGGACTATTGGGCATCCATCAAGGACCCTTAGACTGCCATATGACTTAAGATGACTACTACAAGTCTCAAAAGATGACTGCTACAAGTCTCAAGAGTTATTTCCCGCAGCTAGTTTGGACTATTGGGCATCCATCAAGGACCCTTAGACTGCCATATGACTTAAGATGACTGCTAAAAATCTTAAGAGCCCGGCTCTAAGTCACTTTCGGCAGCTAGCTTGGAGTATTGAGCATTCATGAAGAGTTCTAAGGCTGCTATTTGAATTAAGATAGCTGCTACAAGTCTCAAGAGCCCGGCTCTAAGTCACTTTCGGCAGCTAGCTTGGAGTATTGAGCATTCGTGAAGGGTTCTAAGGCTGCTATTTGAATTAAGATAGCTGCTACAAGTCTCAAAAGCCCTGCTCTAAGTCACTTCCGGCAGCTATTCTGTACTATTGGGCATCCATCAAGGACCCTTAGACTGCCATATGACTTAAGATGACTACTACAAGTCTCAAAAGATGACTGCTACAAGTCTCAAGAGTTATTTCCCGCAGCTAGTTTGGACTATTGGGCATCCATCAAGGACCCTTAGACTGCCATATGACTTAAGATGACTGCTAAAAATCTTAAGAGCCCGGCTCTAAGTCACTTTCGGCAGCTAGCTTGGAGTATTGAGCATTCATGAAGGGTTCTAAGGCTGCTATTTGAATTAAGATAGCTGCTACAAGTCTCAAAAGCCCTGCTCTAAGTCACTTCCGGCAGCTATTCTGTACTATTGGGCATCCATCAAGGACCCTTAGACAGCCATATGACTTAAGATGACTACTACAAGTCTCAAAAGCCCGGCTCTAAGTCACTTCCGGCAGCTAGTCTGGACTATTGGGCATCCATCAAGGACCCTTAGACTGCCATATGACTTAAGATGACTACTACAAGTCTCAAAAGATGACTGCTACAAGTCTCAAGAGTTATTTCCCGCAGCTAGTTTGGACTATTGGGCATCCATCAAGGACCCTTAGACTGCCATATGACTTAAGATGACTGCTAAAAATCTTAAGAGCCCGGCTCTAAGTCACTTTCGGCAGCTAGCTTGGAGTATTGAGCATTCATGAAGAGTTCTAAGGCTGCTATTTGAATTAAGATAGCTGCTACAAGTCTCAAGAGCCCGGCTCTAAGTCACTTTCGGCAGCTAGCTTGGAGTATTGAGCATTCGTGAAGGGTTCTAAGGCTGGAATATGATTTAAGATAGCAGCTACAAGTCTCAAGAGCCCGGCTCTAAGTCACTTCCGGCAGCTAGTCTGGACTATTGGGCATCCATCAAGGACCCTTAGACAGCCATATGACTTAAGATGACTACTACAAGTCTCAAAAGCCCTGCTCTAAGTCACTTCCGGCAACTAGTCTGGACTATTGGGCACCCATCAAGGACCCCTAGACTGCCATATGACTTAAGATGACTGCTAAAAATCTTAAGATCCTGGCTCTAAGTCACTTCGGGCAGCTAGCTTGGAGTATTGAGCATTCATGAAGGGTTCTAAGGCTGCCATTTGATTTAAGATAGCTGCTATAAGTCTCAAGAGCCCGGCTCTAAGTCATTTCCGGCAGCTAGTCTGGACTATTGGGCATCCATCAAGGACCCTTAGACTGCCATATGACTTAAGATGACTGCTAAAAATCTTAAAATCCCGGCTCTAAGTCACTTTGGGCAGCTAGCTTGGAGTATTGAGCATTCATGAAGGGTTCTAAGGCTGCAATATGATTTAAGATAGCTGCTACAAGTCTCAAGAGCCCGGCTCTAAGTCACTTCCGGCAGCTAGTCTGTACTATTGGGCATCCATCAAGGACCCTTAGACAGCCATATGACTTAAGATGACTACTACAAGTCTCAAAAGCCCGGCTCTAAGTCACTTCCGGCAGCTAGTCTGGACTATTGGGCATCCATCAAGGACCCTTAGACTGCCATATGACTTAAGATGACTGCTAAAAATCTTAAGATCCCGGCTCTAAGTCACTTCGGGCAGCTAGCTTGGAGTATTGAGCATTGATGAAGGGTTCTAAGGCTGCCATTTGATTTAAGATAGCTACTGCAAGTCTCAAGAGTTATTTCCCGCAGCTAGTTTGGACTATTGGGCATCCATCAAGGACTGCCATATGACTTAAGATGAATGCTAAAAATCTTAAGAGCCCGGCTCTAAGTCACTTTCGGCAGCTAGCTTGGAGTATTGAGCATTCATGAAGAGTTCTAAGGCTGCTATTTGATTTAAGATAGCTGCTACAAGTCTCAAGAGCCCGGCTCTAAGTCACTTTCGGCAGCTAGCTTGGAGTATTGAGCATTCGTGAAGGGTTCTAAGGCTGGAATATGATTTAAGATAGCAGCTACAAGTCTCAAGAGCCCGGCTCTAAGTCACTTCCGGCAGCTAGTCTGGACTATTGGGCATCCATCAAGGACCCTTCGACAGCCATATGACTTAAGATGACTACTACAAGTCTCAAAAGCCCGGCTCTAAGTCACTTCCGGCAGCTAGTCTGGACTATTGGGCATCCATCAAGGACCCTTAGACTGCCATATGACTTAAGATGACTGCTAAAAATCTTAAAATCCCTGCTCTAAGTCACTTTGGGCAGCTAGCTTGGAGTATTGAGCATTCATGAAGGGTTCTAAGGCTGCCATTTGATTTAAGATAGCTGCTACAAGTCTCAAGAGCCCGGCTCTAAGTTACTTCCGGCAGCTAGTCTGGACTATTGGGCATCCATCAAGGTCCCTTAGACTGCCATATGACTTAAGATGACTGCTACAAGTCTCAAGAGCTCGGCTCTAAGTCACTTCCGGCAGCTAGTTTGGACTATTGGGCATCTATCAAGGTCCGTTAGACTGCCATATGACTTAAGATGACTGCTACAAGTCTCAAGAGTTATTTCCCGCAGCTAGTTTGGACTATTGGGCATCTATCAAGGTCTGCCATATGACTAAAGATGACTGCTACAAGTCTCAAGAGCCCATATCTAAATCACTTCCGGCAGCTAGTTTGCACTATTGGGCATCCATCAAGGACCCTTAGACTGCCATATGACTTAAGATGACTGCTACAAGTCTCAAGAGCAGTTATTTCCGGCAGCTAGTTTGGACTATTGGGCATCCATCAAGGTCCCTTAGACTGCCATATGACTAAAGATGACTGCTACAAGTCTCAAGAGCCCGGCTCTAAGTCACTTCCGGCAGCAAGTCTGGACTATTGGGCATCCATCAAGGACCCTTAGACTGCCATATGGCTAAAGATGACTGCTACAAGTCTCAAGAGCCCAGATCTAAGTCGCTTCCGGCAGCTAGTTTGCACTATTGGGCATCCATCATGGACCCTTAGACTGCCATATGACTTAAGATGACTGCTACAAGTCTCAAGAGTTATTTCCCGCAGCTAGTTTGGACTATTGGGCATCCATCAAGGACCCTTAGACTGCCATATGACTTAAGATGACTGCTAAAAATCTTAAGATCCCGGCTCTAAGTCACTTCGGGCAGCTAGCTTGGAGTATTGAGCATTCATGAAGGGTTCTAAGGCTGCCATTTGATTTAAGATAGCTGCTACAAGTCTCAAGAGCCCGGCTCTAAGTCACTTCCGGCAGCTAGTCTGTACTATTGGGCATCCATCAAGGACCCTTAGACAGCCATATGACTTAAGATGACTACTACAAGTCTCAAAAGATGACTGCTACAAGTCTCAAGAGTTATTTCCCGCAGCTAGTTTGGACTATTGGGCATCCATCAAGGACCCTTAGACTGCCATATGACTTAAGATGAATGCTAAAAATCTTAAGAGCCCGGCTCTAAGTCACTTTCGGCAGCTAGCTTGGAGTATTGAGCATTCATGAAGAGTTCTAAGGCTGCCATTTGATTTAAGATAGCTGCTACAAGTCTCAAGAGCCCGGCTCTAAGTCACTTTCGGCAGCTAGCTTGGAGTATTGAGCATTCGTGAAGGGTTCTAAGGCTGGAATATGATTTAAGATAGCAGCTACAAGTCTCAAGAGCCCGGCTCTAAGTCACTTCCGGCAGCTAGTCTGGACTATTGGGCATCCATCATGGACCCTTAGACAGCCATATGACTTAAGATGACTACTACAAGTCTCAAAAGCCCGGCTCTAAGTCACTTCCGGCAGCTAGTCTGGACTATTGGGCATCCATCAAGGACCCTTAGACTGCCATATGACTTAAGATGACTACTACAAGTCTCAAAAGATGACTGCTACAAGTCTCAAGAGTTATTTCCCGCAGCTAGTTTGGACTATTGGGCATCCATCAAGGACCCTTAGACTGCCATATGACTTAAGATGACTGCTAAAAATCTTAAGAGCCCGGCTCTAAGTCACTTTCGGCAGCTAGCTTGGAGTATTGAGCATTCATGAAGAGTTCTAAGGCTGCTATTTGATTTAAGATAGCTGCTACAAGTCTGAAGAGCCCGGCTCTAAGTCACTTCCGGCAGCTAGTCTGTACTATTGGGCATCCATCAAGGACCCTTAGACAGCCATATGACTTAAGATGACTACTACAAGTCTCAAAAGATGACTGCTACAAGTCTCAAGAGTTATTTCCCGCAGCTAGTTTGGACTATTGGGCATCCATCAAGGACCCTTAGACTGCCATATGACTTAAGATGACTGCTAAAAATCTTAAAATCCCGGCTCTAAGTCACTTTGGGTAGCTAGCTTGGAGTATTGAGCATTCATGAAGGGTTCTAAGGCTGCAATATGATTTAAGATAGCTGCTACAAGTCTCAAGAGCCCGGCTCTAAGTCACTTCCGGCAGCTAGTCTGTACTATTGGGCATCCATCAAGGACCCTTAGACAGCCATATGACTTAAGATGACTACTACAAGTCTCAAAAGCCCGGCTCTAAGTCACTTCCGGCAGCTAGTCTGTACTATTGGGCATCCATCAAGGACCCTTAGACAGCCATATGACTTAAGATGACTACTACAAGTCTCAAGAGCCCGGCTCTAAGTCACTTCCGGCAGCTAGTCTGGACTATTGGGCATCCATCAAGGACCCTTAGACAGCCATATGACTTAAGATGACTACTACAAGTCTCAAAAGCCCTGCTCTAAGTCACTTCCGGCAGCTAGTCTGGACTATTGGTCACCCATCAAGGACCCTTAGACTGCCATATGACTTAAGATGACTGCTAAAAATCTTAAGATCCCGGCTCTAAGTCACTTCGGGCAGCTAGCTTGGAGTATTGAGCATTCATGAAGGGTTCTAAGGCTGCCATTTGATTTAAGATAGCTGCTATAAGTCTCAAGAGCCCGGCTCTAAGTCATTTCCGTCAGCTAGTCTGGACTATTGGGCATCCATCAAGGACCCTTAGACTGCCATATGACTTAAGATGACTGCTACAAGTCTCAAGAGTTATTTCCCGCAGCTAGTTTGGACTATTGGGCATCTATCAAGGTCCCTTAGACTGCCATATGACTAAAGATGACTGCTACAAGTCTCAAGAGCCCGGCTCTAAGTCACTTCCGGCAGCAAGTCTGGACTATTGGGCATCCATCAAGGACCCTTAGACTGCCATATGGCTAAAGATGACTGCTACAAGTCTCAAGAGCCCAGCTCTAAGTCACTTCCGGCAGCTAGTTTGCACTATTGGGCATCCATCAAGGACCCTTAGACTGCCATATGACTTAAGATGACTGCTACAAGTCTCAAAAGCCTAAGTTATTTCCCGCAGCTAGTTTGGACTATTGGGCATCCATCAAGGACCCTTAGACTGCCATATGACTTAAGATGACTGCTAAAAATCTTAAGATCCCGGCTCTAAGTCACTTCGGGCAGCTAGGTTGGAGTATTGAGCATTCATGAAGGGTTCTAAGGCTGCCATTTGATTTAAGATAGCTGCTACAAGTCTCAAGAGCCCGGCTCTAAGTCACTTTCGGCAGCTAGCTTGGAGTATTGAGCATTCGTGAAGGGTTCTAAGGCTGCAATATGATTTAAGATAGCTGCTACAAGTCTCAAGAGCCCGGCTCTAAGTCACTTCCGGCAGCTAGTCTGTACTATTGGGCATCCATCAAGGACCCTTAGACAGCCATATGACTTAAGATGACTACTACAAGTCTCAAAAGCCCGGCTCTAAGTCACTTCCGGCAGCTAGTCTGAACTATTGGGCATCCATCAAGGACCCTTAGACTGCCATATGACTTAAGATGACTGCTAAAAATCTTAAGATCCCGGCTCTAAGTCACTTCGGGCAGCTAGCTTGGAGTATTGAGCATTCATGAAGGGTTCTAAGGCTGCCATTTGATTTAAGATAGCTGCTACAAGTCTCAAAAGCCCGGCTCTAAGTCACTTCCGGCAGCTAGTCTGGACTATTGGGCATCCATCAAGGACCCTTAGACAGCCATATGACTTAAGATGACTACTACAAGTCTCAAAAGATGACTGCTACAAGTCTCAAGAGTTATTTCCCGCAGCTAGTTTGGACTATTGGGCATCCATCAAGGACCCTTAGACTGCCATATGACTTAAGATGACTGCTAAAAATCTTAAGATCCCGGCTCTAAGTCACTTCGGGCAGCTAGCTTGGAGTATTGAGCATTCATGAAGGGTTCTTAGGCTGCAATATGATTTAAGATAGCTGCTACAAGTCTCAAGAGCCCGGCTCTAAGTCACTTTCGGCAGCTAGTCTGTACTATTGGGCATCCATCAAGGACCCTTAGACAGCCATATGACTTAAGATGACTACTACAAGTCTCAAGAGTTATTTCCCGCAGCTAGTTTGGACTATTGGGCATCTATCAAGGTCTGCCATATGACTAAAGATGACTGCTACAAGTCTCAAGAGCCCATATCTAAATCACTTCCGGCAGCTAGTTTGCACTATTGGGCATCCATCAAGGACCCTTAGACTGCCATATGACTTAAGATGACTGCTACAAGTCTCAAAGAGTCTAAGTTTCCGGCAGCTAGTTTGGACTATTGGGCATCTATCAAGGTCCCTTAGACTGCCATATGACTAAAGATGACTGCTACAAGTCTCAAGAGCCCGGCTCTAAGTCACTTCCGGCAGCTAGTCTGGACTATTGGGCATCCATCAAGGACCCTTAGACTGCCATATGACTTAAGATGACTGCTACAAGTCTCAAGAGTTATTTCCCGCAGCTAGTCTGAACTATTGGGCATCCATCAAGGACCCTTAGACTGCCATATGACTTAAGATGACTGCTAAAAATCTTAAGATCCCGGCTCTAAGTCACTTCGGGCAGCTAGCTTGGAGTATTGAGCATTCATGAAGGGTTCTAAGGCTGCCATTTGATTTAAGATAGCTGCTATAAGTCTCAAAAGCCCGGCTCTAAGTCACTTCCGGCAGCTAGCTTGGAGTATTGGGCATCCATCAAGGACCCTTAGACAGCCATATGACTTAAGATGACTACTACAAGTCTCAAAAGATGACTGCTACAAGTCTCAAGAGTTATTTCCCGCAGCTAGTTTGGACTATTGGGCATCCATCAAGGACCCTTAGACTGCCATATGACTTAAGATGACTGCTAAAAATCTTAAGATCCCGGCTCTAAGTCACTTCGGGCAGCTAGCTTGGAGTATTGAGCATTGATGAAGGGTTCTTAGGCTGCAATATGATTTAAGATAGCTGCTACAAGTCTCAAGAGCCCGGCTCTAAGTCACTTTCGGCAGCTAGTCTTGACTATTGGGCATCCATCAAGGACCCTTAGACTGCCATATGACCCAAGATGACTGCTAAAAATCTTAAGATCCCGGCTCTAAGTCACTTTGGGCGGCTAGGTTGGAGTATTGAGCATTCATGAAGGGTTCTAAGGCTGCCATTTGATTTAAGATAGCTACTACAAGTCTCAAGAGTCACTTCGGGCAGCTAGCTTGGAGTATTGAGCATTGATGAAGGGTTCTTAGGCTGCAATATGATTTAAGATAGCTGCTACAAGTCTCAAGAGCCCGGCTCTAAGTCACTTTCGGCAGCTAGTCTTGACTATTGGGCATCCATCAAGGACCCTTAGACTGCCATATGACCCAAGATGACTGCTAAAAATCTTAAGATCCCGGCTCTAAGTCACTTTGGGCGGCTAGGTTGGAGTATTGAGCATTCATGAAGGGTTCTAAGGCTGCCATTTGATTTAAGATAGCTACTACAAGTCTCAAGAGCCCGGCTCTAAGTCACTTTCGGCAGCTAGCTTGGAGTATTGAGCATTCGTGAAGGGTTCTAAGGCTGCAATATGATTTAAGATAGCTGCTACAAGTCTCAAGAGCCCGGCTCTAAGTCACTTCCGGCAGCTAGTCTGTACTATTGGGCATCCATCAAGGACCCTTAGACAGCCATATGACTTAAGATGACTACTACAAGTCTCAAAAGCCCGGCTCTAAGTCACTTCGGGCAGCTAGCTTGGAGTATTGAGCATTGATGAAGGGTTCTTAGGCTGCCGTTTGATTTAAGATAGCTACTACAAGTCTCAAGAGCCCGGCTCTAAGTCACTTCCGGCAGCTAATCTGGACTATTGGGCACCCATCAAGGGCCCTTAGACTGCCATATGACTTAAGATGACTGCTAAAAATCTTAAGATCACGGCTCTAAGTCACTTCGGGCAGCTAGCTTGGAGTATTGAGCATTGATGAAGGGTTCTTAGGCTGCCGTTTGATTTAAGATAGCTACTACAAGTCTCAAGAGCCCGGCTCTAAGTCACTTCCGGCAGCTAATCTGGACTATTGGGCACCCATCAAGGGCCCTTAGACTGCCATATGACTTAAGATGACTGCTAAAAATCTTAAGATCACGGCTCTAAGTCACTTCGGGCAGCTAGCTTGGAGTATTGAGCATTGATGAAGGGTTCTAAGGCTGCCATTTGATTTAAGATAGCTACTACAAGTCTCAAGAGCCCGGCTCTAAGTCACTTCCGGCAGCTAGTCTGGACTATTGGGCATCCATCAAGGACCCTTAGACAGCCATATGACTTAAGATGACTACTACAAGTCTCAAAAGATGACTGCTACAAGTCTCAAGAGTTATTTTCCGCAGCTAGTTTGGACTATTGGGCATCCATCAAGGACCCTTAGACTGCCATATGACTTAAGATGACTGCTAAAAATCTTAAGAGCCCGGCTCTAAGTCACTTTCGGCAGCTAGCTTGGAGTATTGAGCATTCATGAAGGGTTCTAAGGTTGCAATATGATTTAAGATAGCTGCTACAAGTCTCAAGAGCCCGGCTCTAAGTCACTTCCGGCAGCTAGTCTGGACTATTGGGCATCCATCAAGGACCCTTAGACAGCCATATGACTTAAGATGACTACTACAAGTCTCAAAAGCCCTGCTCTAAGTCACTTCCGGCAGCTAGTCTGGACTATTGGGCACCCATCAAGGACCCCTAGACTGCCATATGACTTAAGATGACTACTACAAGTCTCAAAAGCCCGGCTCTAAGTCACTTCCGGCAGCTAGTCTGTACTATTGGGCATCCATCAAGGACCCTTAGACAGCCATATGACTTAAGATGACTACTTCAAGTCTCAAAAGCCCGGCTCTAAGTCACTTCCGGTAGCTAGTCTGGACTATTGGGCATCCATCAAGGGCCCTTAGACTGCCATATGACTTAAGATGACTGCTAAAAATCTTAAGATCACGGCTCTAAGTCACTTCGGGCAGCTAGTCTGGACTATTGGGCACCCATCAAGGGCCCTTAGACTGCCATATGACTTAAGATGACTGCTAAAAATCTTAAGATCACGGCTCTAAGTCACTTCGGGCAGCTAGCTTGGAGTATTGAGCATTGATGAAGGGTTCTTAGGCTGCCGTTTGATTTAAGATAGCTACTACAAGTCTCAAGAGCCCGGCTCTAAGTCACTTCCGGCAGCTAATCTGGACTATTGGGCACCCATCAAGGGCCCTTAGACTGCCATATGACTTAAGATGACTGCTAAAAATCTTAAGATCACGGCTCTAAGTCACTTCGGGCAGCTAGCTTGGAGTATTGAGCATTGATGAAGGGTTCTAAGGCTGCCATTTGATTTAAGATAGCTACTACAAGTCTCAAGAGCCCGGCTCTAAGTCACTTCCGGCAGCTAGTCTGGACTATTGGGCATCCATCAAGGACCCTTAGACAGCCATATGACTTAAGATGACTACTACAAGTCTCAAAAGATGACTGCTACAAGTCTCAAGAGTTATTTTCCGAAGCTAGTTTGGACTATTGGGCATCCATCAAGGACCCTTAGACTGCCATATGACTTAAGATGACTGCTAAAAATCTTAAGAGCCCGGCTCTAAGTCACTTTCGGCAGCTAGCTTGGAGTATTGAGCATTCATGAAGGGTTCTAAGGTTGCAATATGATTTAAGATAGCTGCTACAAGTCTCAAGAGCCCGGCTCTAAGTCACTTCAGGCAGCTAGTCTGGACTATTGGGCATCCATCAAGGACCCTTAGACAGCCATATGACTTAAGATGACTACTACAAGTCTCAAAAGCCCTGCTCTAAGTCACTTCCGGCAGCTAGTCTGGACTATTGGGCACCCATCAAGGACCCTTAGACTGCCATATGACTTAAGATGACTACTACAAGTCTCAAAAGCCCGGCTCTAAGTCACTTCCGGCAGCTAGTCTGTACTATTGGGCATCCATCAAGGACCCTTAGACAGCCATATGACTTAAGATGACTACTTCAAGTCTCAAAAGCCCGGCTCTAAGTCACTTCCGGTAGCTAGTCTGGACTATTGGGCATCCATCAAGGACCCTTAGACTGCCATATGACTTAAGATGACTGCTAAAATCTTAAGATCCCGGCTCTAAGTCACTTCGGGCAGCTAGCTTGGAGTATTGAGCATTGATGAAGGGTTCTAAGGCTGCCATTTGATTTAAGATAGCTACTACAAGTCTCAAGAGCCCGGCTCTAAGTCACTTCCGGCAGCTAGTCTGGACTATTGGGCATCCATCAAGGACCCTTAGACAGCCATATGACTTAAGATGACTACTACAAGTCTCAAAAGATGACTGCTACAAATCTCAAGAGTTATTTCCCGCAGCTAGTTTGGACTATTGGGCATCCATCAAGGACCCTTAGACTGCCATACGACTTAAGATGACTGCTAAAAATCTTAAGAGCCCGGCTCTAAGTCACTTCGGGCAGCTAGCTTGGAGTATTGAGCATTCATGAAGGGTTCTAAGGCTGCCATTTGATTTAAGATAGCTACTACAAGTCTCAAGAGCCCGGCTCTAAGTCACTTTCGGCAGCTAGTCTGGACTATTGGGCATCCATCAAGGACCCTTAGACAGCCATATGACTTAAGATGACTACTACAAGTCTCAAAAGATGACTGCTACAAATCTCAAGAGTTATTTCCCGGAGCTAGTTTGGTCTATTGGCCATCCATCAAGGACCCTTAGACTGCCATATGACTTAAGATGACTGCTATAAGTCTCAAGAGCCCGGCTCTAAGTCACTTCCGGCAGCTAGCTAGGAGTATTGAGCATTCGTGAAGGGTTCTAAGGCTGGAATATGATTTAAGATAGCTGCTTTAAGTCTCTAAGTCACTTCCGGCAGCTAGCTTGGAGTATTGAGCATTCATGAAGGGTTCTAAGGCTGCAATATGATTGAGGATAGCTGCTACAAGTCTCGGCTCTAAGTCACTTCCGGCAGCTGGTCTGGACTATTGGGCATCCATCAAGGACCCTTAGACTGCCATATGACTTAAAATGACTGCTAAAATCTTAAGAGCCCGGCTCTAAGTCACTTCCGGCAGCTAGTCTGGACTATTGGTCATCCATCAAGGACCCTTAGACAGCCATATGACTTAAGATGACTACTACAAGTCTCAAAAGCCCGGCTCTAAGTCACTTCCGGCAGCTAGTCTGTACTATTGGGCACCCATCAAGGACCCTTAGACTGCCATATGACTTAAGATGACTACTACAAGTCTCAAGAGCCCGGCTCTAAGTCACTTCCGGCAGCTAGCTTGGAGTATTGAGCATTCATGAAGGGTTCTAAGGTTGCCATTTGATTTAAGATAGCTGCTTTAAGTCTCTAAGTCACTTTCGGCAGCTAGCTTGGAGTATTGAGCATTCATGAAGGGTTCTAAGGCTGCAATATGATTGAGGATAGCTGCTACAAGTCTCAAAAGCCCGGCTCTAAGTCACTTCCGGCAGCTGGTCTGGACTATTGGGCATCCATTAAGGACCCTTAGACTGCCATATAACTTAAGATGACTGCTAAAAATCTAAAGATCCCGGCACGAAGTCACTTCGGGCAGCTAGCTTGGAGTATTGAGCATTCATGAAGGGTTCTAAGGCTGCCATTTGATTTAAGATAGCTGCTTCAAGTCTCAAGAGCCCGGCTCTAAGTCACTTCCGGCAGCTAGTCTGGACTATTGGTCATCCATCAAGGACCCTTAGACAGCCATATGACTTAAGATGACTACTACAAGTCTCAAAAGCCCGGCTCTAAGTCACTTCCGGCAGCTAGTCTGTACTATTGGGCACCCATCAAGGACCCTTAGACTGCCATATGACTTAAGATGACTACTACAATTCTCAAGAGCCCGGCTCTAAGTCACTTCCGGCAGCTAGCTTGGAGTATTGAGCATTCATGAAGGGTTCTAAGGCTGCAATATGATTGAGGATAGCTGCTACAAGTCTCAAAAGCCCGGCTCTAAGTCACTTCCGGCAGCTGGTCTGGACTATTGGGCATCCATTAAGGACCCTTAGACTGCCATATAACTTAAGATGACTGCTAAAAATCTAAAGATCCCGGCACGAAGTCACTTCGGGCAGCTAGCTTGGAGTATTGAGCATTCATGAAGGGTTCTAAGGCTGCCATTTGATTTAAGATAGCTGCTTCAAGTCTCAAGAGCCCGGCTCTAAGTCACTTCCGGCAGCTAGCTTGGAGTATTGAGCATTCGTGAAGGGTTCTAAGGCTGCAATATGATTGAGCATAGCTGCTACAAGTCTCCAGAGCCCGGCTCTAAGTCACTTCCGGCAGCTGGTCTGGACTATTGGGCATCCATCAAGGACCCTTAGACAGCCATATGACTTAAGATGACTACTTCAAGTCTCAAAAGCCCGGCTCTAAGTCACTTCCGGCAGCTAGTCTGGACTATTGGGCATCCATCAAGGACCCTTAGACTGCCATATAACTTAAGATGACTACTACAAGTCTCAAAAGCCCTGCTCTAAGTCACTTCCGGCAGCTAGTCTGGACTATTGGGCACCCATCAAGGACCCCTAGACTGCCATATGACTTAAGATGACTACTACAAGTCTCAAAAGCCCGGCTCTAAGTCACTTCCGGCAGCTAGTCTGGACTATTGGGCATCCATCAAGGACCCTTAGACTGCCATATGACTTAAGATGACTGCTAAAAATCTTAAGATCCCGGCTCTAAGTCACTTCGGGCAGCTAGCTTGGAGTATTGAGCATTGATGAAGGGTTCTAAGGCTGCCATTTGATTTAAGATAGCTACTACAAGTCTCAAGAGCCCGGCTCTAAGTCACTTTCGGCAGCTAGTCTGGACTATTGGGCATCCATCAAGGACCCTTAGACAGCTATATGACTTAAGATGACTACTACAAGTCTCAAAAGATGACTGCTACAAATCTCAAGAGTTATTTCCCGCAGCTAGTTTGGACTATTGGGCATCCATCAAGAACCCTTAGACTGCCATATGACTTAAGATGACTGCTAAAAATCTTAAGAGCCCGGCTCTAAGTCACTTTCGGCAGCTAGCTTGGAGTATTGAGCATTCATGAAGGGTTCTAAGGCTGCCATTTGATTTAAGATAGCTGCTATAAGTCTCAAGAGCCCGGCTCTAAGTCACTTCCGGCAGCTAGCTTGGAGTATTGAGCATTCATGAAGGGTTCTAAGGCTGCAATATGATTGAGGATAGCTGCTACAAGTCTCAAAAGCCCGGCTCTAAGTCACTTCCGGCAGCTGGTCTGGACTATTGGGCATCCATTAAGGACCCTTAGACTGCCATATAACTTAAGATGACTGCTAAAAATCTAAAGATCCCGGCACGAAGTCACTTCGGGCAGCTAGCTTGGAGTATTGAGCATTCATGAAGGGTTCTAAGGCTGCCATTTGATTTAAGATAGCTGCTTCAAGTCTCAAGAGCCCGGCTCTAAGTCACTTCCGGCAGCTAGCTTGGAGTATTGAGCATTCGTGAAGGGTTCTAAGGCTGCAATATGATTGAGCATAGCTGCTACAAGTCTCAAGAGCCCGGCTCTAAGTCACTTCCGGCAGCTGGTCTGGACTATTGGGCATCCATCAAGGACCCTTAGACTGCCATATAACTTAAGATGACTACTACAAGTCTCAAAAGCCCTGCTCTAAGTCACTTCCGGCAGCTAGTCTGGACTATTGGGCACCCATCAAGGACCCCTAGACTGCCATATGACTTAAGATGACTACTACAAGTCTCAAAAGCCCGGCTCTAAGTCACTTCCGGCAGCTAGTCTGTACTATTGGGCATCCATCAAGGACCCTTAGACAGCCATATGACTTAAGATGACTACTTCAAGTCTCAAAAGCCCGGCTCTAAGTCACTTCCGGCAGCTAGTCTGGACTATTGGGCATCCATCAAGGACCCTTAGACTGCCATATAACTTAAGATGACTACTACAAGTCTCAAAAGCCCTGCTCTAAGTCACTTCCGGCAGCTAGTCTGGACTATTGGGCACCCATCAAGGACCCCTAGACTGCCATATGACTTAAGATGACTACTACAAGTCTCAAAAGCCCGGCTCTAAGTCACTTCCGGCAGCTAGTCTGGACTATTGGGCATCCATCAAGGACCCTTAGACTGCCATATGACTTAAGATGACTGCTAAAAATCTTAAGATCCCGGCTCTAAGTCACTTCGGGCAGCTAGCTTGGAGTATTGAGCATTGATGAAGGGTTCTAAGGCTGCCATTTGATTTAAGATAGCTACTACAAGTCTCAAGAGCCCGGCTCTAAGTCACTTTCGGCAGCTAGTCTGGACTATTGGGCATCCATCAAGGACCCTTAGACAGCTATATGACTTAAGATGACTACTACAAGTCTCAAAAGATGACTGCTACAAATCTCAAGAGTTATTTCCCGCAGCTAGTTTGGACTATTGGGCATCCATCAAGGACCCTTAGACTGCCATATGACTTAAGATGACTGCTAAAAATCTTAAGAGCCCGGCTCTAAGTCACTTTCGGCAGCTAGCTTGGAGTATTGAGCATTCATGAAGGGTTCTAAGGCTGCCATTTGATTTAAGATAGCTGCTATAAGTCTCAAGAGCCCGGCTCTAAGTCACTTCCGGCAGCTAGCTAGGAGTATTGAGCATTCGTGAAGGGTTCTAAGGCTGGAATATGATTTAAGATAGCTGCTTTAAGTCTCTAAGTCACTTCCGGCAGCTAGCTTGGAGTATTGAGCATTCATGAAGGGTTCTAAGGCTGCAATATGATTGAGGATAGCTGCTACAAGTCTCAAAAGCCCGGCTCTAAGTCACTTCCGGCAGCTAGTCTGGACTATTGGGCATCCATCAAGGACCCTTAGACTGCCATATAACTTAAGATGACTACTACAAGTCTCAAAAGCCCGGCTCTAAGTCACTTCCGGCAGCTAGTCTGTACTATTGGGCACCCATCAAGGACCCTTAGACTGCCATATGACTTAAGATGACGGCTAAAAATCTTAAGATCCCGGCTCTAAGTCACTTCGGGCAGCTGGTCTGGACTATTGGGCATCCATTAAGGACCCTTAGACTGCCATATAACTTAAGATGACTGCTAAAAATCGAAAGATCCCGGCACGAAGTCACTTCGGGCAGCTAGCTTGGAGTATTGAGCATTCATGAAGGGTTCTAAGGCTGCCATTTGATTTAAGATAGCTGCTTCAAGTCTCAAGAGCCCGGCTCTAAGTCACTTTCGCTAGCTAGCTTGGAGTATTGAGCATTCGTGAAGGGTTCTAAGGCTGCAATATGATTGAGCATAGCTGCTACAAGTCTCAAGAGCCCGGCTCTAAGTCACTTCCGGCAGCTGGTCTGGACTATTGGGCATCCATCAAGGACCCTTAGACTGCCATATAACTTAAGATGACTACTACAAGTCTCAAAAGATGACTGCTACAAGTCTCAAGAGTTATTTCCCGCAGCTAGTTTGGACTATTGGGCATCCATCAAGGACCCTTAGACTGCCATATGACTTAAGAACTACTACAAGTCTCAAAAGCCCGGCTCTAAGTCACTTCCGGCAGCTAGTCTGGATTATTGGGCATCCATCAAGGACCCTTAGACAGCCATATGACTTGAGACGACTGCTAAAAATCTTAAGATCCCGGCTCTAAGTCACTTCGGGCAGCTAGGTTGGAGTATTGAGCATTCATGAAGGGTTCTAAGGTTGCCATTTGATTTAAGATAGCTGCTTTAAGTCTCTTAGTCACTTTCGGCAGCTAGCTTGGAGTATTGAGCATTCATGAAGGGTTCTAAGGCTGCAATATGATTGAGGATAGCTGCTACAAGTTTCAAAAGCCCGGCTCTAAGTCACTTCCGGCAGCTGGTCTGGACTATTGGGCACCCATCAAGGACCCCTAGACTGCCATATGACTTAAGATGACTACTACAAGTCTCAAGAGCCCGGCTCTAAGTCACTTCCGGCAGCTAGCTTGGAGTATTGAGCATTCATGAAGGGTTCTAAGGTTGCCATTTGATTTAAGATAGCTGCTTTAAGTCTCTTAGTCACTTTCGGCAGCTAGCTTGGAGTATTGAGCATTCATGAAGGGTTCTAAGGCTGCAATATGATTGAGGATAGCTGCTACAAGTTTCAAAAGCCCGGCTCTAAGTCACTTCCGGCAGCTGGTCTGGACTATTGGGCATCCATTAAGGACCCTTAGACTGCCATATAACTTAAGATGACTGCTAAAAATCGAAAGATCCCGGCACGAAGTCACTTCGGGCAGCTAGCTTGGAGTATTGAGCATTCATGAAGGGTTCTAAGGCTGCCATTTGATTTAAGATAGCTGCTTCAAGTCTCAAGAGCCCGGCTCTAAGTCACTTTCGCTAGCTAGCTTGGAGTATTGAGCATTCGTGAAGGGTTCTAAGGCTGCAATATGATTGAGCATAGCTGCTACAAGTCTCAAGAGCCCGGCTCTAAGTCACTTCCGGCAGCTGGTCTGGACTATTGGGCATCCATCAAGGACCCTTAGACTGCCATATAACTTAAGATGACTGCTAAAAATCTAAAGATCCCGGCACGAAGTCACTTCGGGCAGCTAGCTTGGAGTATTGAGCATTCATGAAGGGTTCTAAGGCTGCCATTTGATTTAAGATAGCTGCTTCAAGTCTCAAGAGCCCGGCTCTAAGTCACTTCCGGCAGCTAGCTTGGAGTATTGAGCATTCGTGAAGGGTTCTAAGGCTGCAATATGATTGAGCATAGCTGCTACAAGTCTCAAGAGCCCGGCTCTAAGTCACTTCCGGCAGCTGGTCTGGACTATTGGGCATCCATCAAGGACCCTTAGACTGCCATATAACTTAAGATGACTGCTAAAAATCTAAAGATCCCGGCACGAAGTCACTTCATGCAGCTAGCTTGGAGTATTGAGCATTCATGAAGGGTTCTAAGGTTGCCATTTGATTTAAGATAGCTGCTTTAAGTCTCTAAGTCACTTCCGGCAGCTAGCTTGGAGTATTGAGCATTCATGAAGGGTTCTAAGGCTGCCATTTGATTTAAGATAGCTGCTTCAAGTCTCAAGAGCCCGGCTCTAAGTTACTTTCGCCAGCTAGCTTGGAGTATTGAGCATTCGTGAAGGGTTCTAAGGCTGCAATATGATTGAGCATAGCTGCTACAAGTCTCAAGAGCCCGGCTCTAAGTCACTTCCGGCAGCTGGTCTGGACTATTGGGCATCCATCAAGGACCCTTAGACTGCCATATAACTTAAGATGACTGCTAAAAATCTAAAGATCCCGGCACGAAGTCACTTCGGGCAGCTAGCTTGGAGTATTGAGCATTCATGAAGGGTTCTAAGGCTGCCATTTGATTTAAGATAGCTGCTTCAAGTCTCAAGAGCCCGGCTCTAAGTCACTTTCGCCAGCTAGCTTGGAGTATTGAGCATTCGTGAAGGGTTCTAAGGCTGCAATATGATTGAGCATAGCTGCTACAAGTCTCAAGAGCCCGGCTCTAAGTCACTTCCGGCAGCTGGTCTGGACTAGTGGGCATCCATCAAGGACCCTTAGACTGCCATATAACTTAAGATGACTGCTAAAAATCTAAAGATCCCGGCACGAAGTCACTTCGGGCAGCTAGCTTGGAGTATTGAGCATTCATGAAGGGTTCTAAGGCTGCCATTTGATTTAAGATGACTACTTCAAGTCTCAAGAGCCCGGCTCTAAGTCACTTCCGGCAGCTAGCTTGGAGTATTGAGCATTCATGAAGGGTTCTAAGGCTGCAATATGATTGAGGATAGCTGCTACAAGTCTCAAGACCCCGGCTCTAAGTCACTTCCGGCAGCTAGTCTGGACTATTGGGCATCCATCAAGGACCCTTAGACTGCCATATGACTTAAGATGACTGCTAAAAATCTTAAGATCCCGGCTCTAAGTCACTTCGGGCAGCTAGCTTGGAGTTTTGAGCATTCATGAAGGGTTCTAAGGCTGCCATTTGATTTAAGATAGCTGCTACAAGTCTCAGGAGCCCGGCTCTTAGTCACTTCCGGCAGCTAGTCTAGACTATTGGGCATCCATCAAGGACCCTTAGACTGCCATATGACTTAAGAACTACTACAAGTCTCAAAAGCCCGGCTCTAAGTCACTTCCGGCAGCTAGTCTGGATTATTGGGCATCCATCAAGGACCCTTAGACAGCCATATGACTTGAGACGACTGCTAAAAATCTTAAGATCCCGGCTCTAAGTCACTTCGGGCAGCTAGGTTGGAGTATTGAGCATTCATGAAGAGTTCTAAGGCTGCCATTTGATTTAAGATAGCTGCTACAAGTCTCAAGAGCCCGGCTCTAAGTCACTTTCGGCAGCTAGCTTGGAGTATTGAGCATTCGTGAAGGGTTCTAATGCTGGAATATGATTTAAGATAGCTGCTACAAGTCTCAAGAGACCGGCTCTAAGTCACTTCCGGCAGCTAGTTTGCACTATTGGGCATCCATCAAGGACCCTTAGACTGCCATATGACTTAAGATGACTGCTACAAGTCTCAAAAGTTATTTCCCGCAGCTAGTTTGGACTATTGGGCATCCATCAAGGACCCTTAGACTGCCATATGACTTAAGATGACTGCTAAAAATCTTAAGATCCCGGCTCTAAGTCACTTCGGGCAGCTAGGTTGGAGTATTGAGCATTCATGAAGGGTTCTAAGGCTGCCATTTGATTTAAGATAGCTGCTACAAGTCTCAAGAGCCCGGCTCTAAGTCACTTTCGGCAGCTAGCTTGGAGTATTGAGCATTCGTGAAGGGTTCTAAGGCTGCAATATGATTTAAGATAGCTGCTACAAGTCTCAAGAGCCCGGCTCTAAGTCACTTCCGGCAGCTAGTCTGGACTATTGGGCATCCATCAAGGACCCTAAGACTGCCATATAACTTAAGATGACTGCTAAAATCTTAAGATCCCGGCTCTAAGTCACTTCGGGCAGCTAGCTTGGAGTATTGAGCATTCATGGAGGGTTCTAAGGCTGCCATTTGATTTAAGATAGCTGCTACAAGTCTCAAGAGCCCGGCTCTAAGTCACTTTCGGCAGCTAGCTTGGAGTATTGAGCATTCGTGAAGGGTTCTAAGGCTGCAATATGATTGAAGATAGCTGCTACAAGTCTCAAAAGCCCTGCTCTAAGTCACTTCCGGCAGCTAGTCTGGACTATTGGGCACCCATCAAGGACCCCTAAACTGCCATATGACTTAAGATGACGGCTAAAAATCTTAAGATCCCGGCTCTAAGTCACTTCGGGCAGCTAGCTTGGAGTATTGAGCATTCATGAATGGTTCTAAGGCTGCCATTTGATTTAAGATAGCTGCTACAAGTCTCAAGAGCCCGGCTCTAAGTCACTTCCGGCAGCTAGTCTGGACTATTGGGCATCCATCAAGGACCCTTAGACTGCCATATGACTTAAGATGACTGCTAAAAATCTTAAGATCCCGGCTCTAAGTCACTTTCGGCAGCTAGCTTGGAGTATTGAGCATTCGTGAAGGGTTCTAAGGCTGCAATATGATTTAAGATGACTACTACAAGTCTCAAAAGCCCTGCTCTAAGTCACTTCCGGCAGCTAGTCTGGACTATTGGGCATCCATCAAGGACCCTAAGACTGCCATATAACTTAAGATGACTGCTAAAATCTTAAGATCCCGGCTCTAAGTCACTTCGGGCAGCTAGTTTGGAGTATTGAGCATTCATGGAGGGTTCTAAGGCTGCCATTTGATTTAAGATAGCTGCTACAAGTCTCAAGAGCCCGGCTCTAAGTCACTTTCGGCAGCTAGCTTGGAGTATTCAGCATTCGTGAAGGGTTCTAAGGCTGCAATATGATTTAAGATGACTACTACAAGTCTCAAAAGCCCTGCTCTAAGTCACTTCCGGCAGCTAGTCTGGACTATTGGGCATCCATCAAGGACCCTAAGACTGCCATATAACTTAAGATGACTGCTAAAATCTTAAGATCCCGGCTCTAAGTCACTTCGGGCAGCTAGCTTGGAGTATTGAGCATTCATGGAGGGTTCTAAGGCTGCCATTTGATTTAAGATAGCTGCTACAAGTCTCAAGAGCCCGGCTCTAAGTCACTTTCGGCAGCTAGCTTGGAGTATTGAGCATTCGTGAAGGGTTCTAAGGCTGCAATATGATTTAAGATAGCTGCTACAAGTCTCAAAAGCCCTGCTCTAAGTCACTTCCGGCAGCTAGTCTGGACTATTGGGCACCCATCAAGGACCCCTAAACTGCCATATGACTTAAGATGACGGCTAAAAATCTTAAGATCCCGGCTCTAAGTCACTTCGGGCAGCTAGCTTGGAGTATTGAGCATTCATGAATGGTTCTAAGGCTGCCATTTGATTTAAGATAGCTGCTACAAGTCTCAAGAGCCCGGCTCTAAGTCACTTCCGGCAGCTAGTCTGGACTATTGGGCATCCATCAAGGACCCTAAGACTGCCATATAACTTAAGATGACTGCTAAAATCTTAAGATCCCGGCTCTAAGTCACTTCGGGCAGCTAGCTTGGAGTATTGAGCATTCATGGAGGGTTCTAAGGCTGCCATTTGATTTAAGATAGCTGCTACAAGTCTCAAGAGCCCGGCTCTAAGTCACTTTCGGCAGCTAGCTTGGAGTATTGAGCATTCGTGAAGGGTTCTAAGGCTGCAATATGATTTAAGATAGCTGCTACAAGTCTCAAAAGCCCTGCTCTAAGTCACTTCCGGCAGCTAGTCTGGACTATTGGGCACCCATCAAGGACCCCTAAACTGCCATATGACTTAAGATGACGGCTAAAAATCTTAAGATCCCGGCTCTAAGTCACTTCGGGCAGCTAGCTTGGAGTATTGAGCATTCATGAATGGTTCTAAGGCTGCCATTTGATTTAAGATAGCTGCTACAAGTCTCAAGAGCCCGGCTCTAAGTCACTTCCGGCAGCTAGTCTGGACTATTGGGCATCCATCAAGGACCCTTAGACTGCCATATGACTTAAGATGACTGCTAAAAATCTTAAGATCCCGGCTCTAAGTCACTTTCGGCAGCTAGCTTGGAGTATTGAGCATTCGTGAAGGGTTCTAAGGCTGCAATATGATTTAAGATGACTACTACAAGTCTCAAAAGCCCTGCTCTAAGTCACTTCCGGCAGCTAGTCTGGACTATTGGGCATCCATCAAGGACCCTAAGACTGCCATATAACTTAAGATGACTGCTAAAATCTTAAGATCCCGGCTCTAAGTCACTTCGGGCAGCTAGTTTGGAGTATTGAGCATTCATGGAGGGTTCTAAGGCTGCCATTTGATTTAAGATAGCTGCTACAAGTCTCAAGAGCCCGGCTCTAAGTCACTTCCGGCAGCTAGCTTGGAGTATTGAGCATTCGTGAAGGGTTCTAAGGCTGCAATATGATTTAAGATGACTACTACAAGTCTCAAAAGCCCTGCTCTAAGTCACTTCCGGCAGCTAGTCTGGACTATTGGGCATCCATCAAGGACCCTAAGACTGCCATATAACTTAAGATGACTGCTAAAATCTTAAGATCCCGGCTCTAAGTCACTTCGGGCAGCTAGCTTGGAGTATTGAGCATTCATGGAGGGTTCTAAGGCTGCCATTTGATTTAAGATAGCTGCTACAAGTCTCAAGAGCCCGGCTCTAAGTCACTTCCGGCAGCTAGCTTGGAGTATTGAGCATTCGTGAAGGGTTCTAAGGCTGCAATATGATTTAAGATGACTACTACAAGTCTCAAAAGCCCTGCTCTAAGTCACTTCCGGCAGCTAGTCTGGACTATTGGGCATCCATCAAGGACCCTAAGACTGCCATATAACTTAAGATGACTGCTAAAATCTTAAGATCCCGGCTCTAAGTCACTTCGGGCAGCTAGCTTGGAGTATTGAGCATTCATGGAGGGTTCTAAGGCTGCCATTTGATTTAAGATAGCTGCTACAAGTCTCAAGAGCCCGGCTCTAAGTCACTTTCGGCAGCTAGCTTGGAGTATTGAGCATTCGTGAAGGGTTCTAAGGCTGCAATATGATTTAAGATAGCTGCTACAAGTCTCAAAAGCCCTGCTCTAAGTCACTTCCGGCAGCTAGTCTGGACTATTGGGCACCCATCAAGGACCCCTAAACTGCCATATGACTTAAGATGACGGCTAAAAATCTTAAGATCCCGGCTCTAAGTCACTTCGGGCAGCTAGCTTGGAGTATTGAGCATTCATGAATGGTTCTAAGGCTGCCATTTGATTTAAGATAGCTGCTACAAGTCTCAAGAGCCCGGCTCTAAGTCACTTCCGGCAGCTAGTCTGGACTATTGGGCACCCATCAAGGACCCCTAAACTGCCATATAACTTAAGATGACTGCTAAAATCTTAAGATCCCGGCTCTAAGTCACTTCGGGCAGCTAGCTTGGAGTATTGAGCATTCATGGAGGGTTCTAAGGCTGCCATTTGATTTAAGATAGCTGCTACAAGTCTCAAGAGCCCGGCTCTAAGTCACTTTCGGCAGCTAGCTTGGAGTATTGAGCATTCGTGAAGGGTTCTAAGGCTGCAATATGATTTAAGATAGCTGCTACAAGTCTCAAAAGCCCTGCTCTAAGTCACTTCCGGCAGCTAGTCTGGACTATTGGGCACCCATCAAGGACCCCTAAACTGCCATATGACTTAAGATGACGGCTAAAAATCTTAAGATCCCGGCTCTAAGTCACTTCGGGCAGCTAGCTTGGAGTATTGAGCATTCATGAATGGTTCTAAGGCTGCCATTTGATTTAAGATAGCTGCTACAAGTCTCAAGAGCCCGGCTCTAAGTCACTTCCGGCAGCTAGTCTGGACTATTGGGCATCCATCAAGGACCCTTAGACTGCCATATGACTTAAGATGACTGCTAAAAATCTTAAGATCCCGGCTCTAAGTCACTTTCGGCAGCTAGCTTGGAGTATTGAGCATTCGTGAAGGGTTCTAAGGCTGCAATATGATTTAAGATGACTACTACAAGTCTCAAAAGCCCTGCTCTAAGTCACTTCCGGCAGCTAGTCTGGACTATTGGGCACCCATCAAGGACCCCTAAACTTACATATGACTTAAGATGACGGCTAAAAATCTTAAGATCCCGGCTCTAAGTCACTTTCGGCAGCTAGCTTGGAGTATTGAGCATTCGTGAAGGGTTCTAAGGCTGCAATATGATTTAAGATGACTACTACAAGTCTCAAAAGCCCTGCTCTAAGTCACTTCCGGCAGCTAGTCTGGACTATTGGGCACCCATCAAGGACCCCTAAACTTACATATGACTTAAGATGACGGCTAAAAATCTTAAGATCCCGGCTCTAAGTCACTTCGGGCAGCTAGCTTGGAGTATTGAGCATTCATGAAGGGTTCTAAGGCTGCCATTTGATTTAAGATAGCTGCTACAAGTCTCAAGAGCCCGGCTCTAAGTCACTTTCGGCAGCTAGCTTGGAGTATTGAGCATTCGTGAAGGGTTCTAAGGCTGGAATATGATTTAAGATAGCTGCTACAAGTCTCAAGAGCCCTGCTCTAAGTCACTTCCGGCAGCTAGTCTGGACTATTGGGCACCCATCAAGGACCCCTAGACTGCCATATGACTTAAGATGACTGCTAAAAATCTTAAGATCCCGGCTCTAAGTCACTTCGGGCAGCTAGCTTGGAGTATTAAGCATTCATGAAGGGTTCTACGGCTGCCATTTGATTTAAGATAGCTGCTACAAGTCTCAAGAGCCCGGCTCTAAGTTACTTCCGGCAACTAGTCTGGACTATTGGGCATCCATCAAGGACCCTTAGACTGCCATATGACTTAAGATGACTGCTAAAAATCTTAAGATCCCGGCTCTAAGTCACTTCGGGCAGCTAGCTTGGAGTATTGAGCATTCATGAAGGGTTCTAAGGCTGCCATTTGATTTAAGATAGCTGCTACAAGTCTCAAGAGCCCGGCTCTAAGTCACTTTCGGCAGCTAGCTTGGAGTATTGAGCATTCGTGAAGGGTTCTAAGGCTGGAATATGATTTAACATAGCTGCTACAAGTCTCAAGAGCCCTGCTCTAAGTCACTTCCGGCAGCTAGTCTGGACTATTGGGCACCCATCAAGGACCCCTAGACTGCCATATGACTTAAGATGACGGCTAAAAATCTTAAGATCCCGGCTCTAAGTCACTTCGGGCAGCTAGCTTGGAGTATTGAGCATTCATGAAGGGTTCTAAGGCTGCCATTTGATTTAAGATAGCTGCTACAAGTCTCAAGAGCCCGGCTCTAAGTCACTTTCGGCAGCTAGCTTGGAGTATTGAGCATTCGTGAAGGGTTCTAAGGCTGCAATATGATTTAAGATGACTACTACAAGTCTCAAAAGCCCTGCTCTAAGTCACTTCCGGCAGCTAGTCTGGACTATTGGGCACCCATCAAGGACCCCTAGACTGCCATATGACTTAAGATGACGGCTAAAAATCTTAAGATCCCGGCTCTAAGTCACTTCGGGCAGCTAGCTTGGAGTATTAAGCATTCATGAAGGGTTCTACGGCTGCCATTTGATTTAAGATAGCTGCTACAAGTCTCAAGAGCCCGGCTCTAAGTTACTTCCGGCAGCTAGTCTGGACTATTGGGCATCCATCAAGGACCCTTAGACTGCCATATGACTTAAGATGACTGCTACAAGTCTCAAGAGCTCGGCTCTAAGTCACTTTCGGCAGCTAGCTTGGAGTATTGAGCATTCGTGAAGGGTTCTAAGGCTGGAATATGATTTAAGATAGCTGCTACAAGTCTCAAGAGCCCGGCTCTAAGTCACTTCCGGCAGCTAGTTTGGACTATTGGGAATCCATCAAGGTCCCTTAGACTGCCATATGACTAAAGATGACTGCTACAAGTCTCAAGAGCCCAGACCTAAGTCACTTCCGGCAGCTAGTTTGCACTATTGGGCATCCATCAAGGACCCTTAGACTGCCATATGACTTAAGATGACTGCTACAAGTCTCAAGAGTTATTTCCCGCAGCTAGTTTGGACTATTGGGCATCCATCAAGGACCCTTAGACTGCCATATGACTTAAGATGACTGCTAAAAATCTTAAGATCCCGGCTCTAAGTCACTTCGGGCAGCTACCTTGGAGTATTGAGCATTCATGGAGGGTTCTAAGGCTGCCATTTGATTTAAGATAGCTGCTACAAGTCTCAAGAGCCCGGCTCTAAGTCACTTTCGGCAGCTAGCTTGGAGTATTGGGCACCCATCAAGGTCCCTTAGACTGCCATATGACTAAAGATGACTGCTACAAGTCTCAAGAGCCCAGATCTAAGTCACTTCCGGCAGCTAGTTTGCACTATTGGGCATCCATCAAGGACCCTTAGACTGCCATATGACTTAAGATGACTGCTACAAGTCTCAAGAGTTATTTCCCGCAGCTAGTTTGGACTATTGGGCATCCATCAAGGACCCTTAGACTGCCATATGACTTAAGATGACTGCTAAAAATCTTAAGATCCCGGCTCTAAGTCACTTCGGGCAGCTAGCTTGGAGTATTGAGCATTCATGGAGGGTTCTAAGGCTGCCATTTGATTTAAGATAGCTGCTACAAGTCTCAAGAGCCCGGCTCTAAGTCACTTTCGGCAGCTAGCTTGGAGTATTGGGCACCCATCAAGGACCCCAAGACTGCCATGTGACTTAAGATGACTGCTAAAAATCTTAAGATCCCGGCTCTAAGTCACTTCGGGCAGCTAGCTTGGACTATTGAGCATTCATTAAGGGTTCTAAGGCTGCCATTTGATTTAAGATAGCTGCTTCAAGTCTCAAGAGCCCGGCTCTAAGTCACTTCCGGCAGCTAGTCTGTACTATTGGGCACCCATCAAGGACCCTTAGACTGCCATATGACTTAAGATGACTACTACAAGTCTCAAGAGCCCGGCTCTAAGTCACTTCCGGCAGCTAGCTTGGAGTATTGAGCATTCGTGAAGGGTTCTAAGGCTGCAATATGATTGAGCATAGCTGCTACAAGTCTCAAGAGCCCGGCTCTAAGTCACTTCCGGCAGCTGGTCTGGACTATTGGGCATCCATCAAGGACCCTTAGACTGCCATATGACTTAAGATGACTGCTAAAAATCTTAAGATCCCGGTTCTAAGTCACTTCGGGCAGCTAGCTTGGAGTTTTGAGCATTCATGAAGGGTTCTAAGGCTGCCATTTGATTTAAGATAGCTGCTACAAGTCTCAGGAGCCCGGCTCTTAGTCACTTCCGGCAGCTAGTCTAGACTATTGGGCATCCATCAAGGACCCTTAGACTGCCATATGACTTAAGAACTACTACAAGTCTCAAATGCCCGGCTCTAAGTCACTTCCGGCAGCTAGTCTGGATTATTGGGCATCCATCAAGGACCCTTAGACAGCCATATGACTTGAGACGACTGCTAAAAATCTTAAGATCCCGGCTCTAAGTCACTTCGGGCAGCTAGGTTGGAGTATTGAGCATTCATGAAGAGTTCTAAGGCTGCCATTTGATTTAAGATAGCTGCTACAAGTCTCAAGAGCCCGGCTCTAAGTCACTTTCGGCAGCTAGCTTGGAGTATTGAGCATTCGTGAAGGGTTCTAATGCTGGAATATGATTTAAGATAGCTGCTACAAGTCTCAAGAGCCCGGCTCTAAGTCACTTCCGGCAGCTAGTTTGCACTATTGGGCATCCATCAAGGACCCTTAGACTGCCATATGACTTAAGATGACTGCTACAAGTCTCAAGAGTTATTTCCCGCAGCTAGTTTGGACTATTGGGCATCCATCAAGGACCCTTAGACTGCCATATGACTTAAGATGACTGCTAAAAATCTTAAGATCCCGGCTCTAAGTCACTTCGGGCAGCTAGGTTGGAGTATTGAGCATTCATGAAGGGTTCTAAGGCTGCCATTTGATTTAAGATAGCTGCTACAAGTCTCAAGAGCCCGGCTCTAAGTCACTTCCGGCAGCTAGTCTGGACTATTGGGCATCCATCAAGGACCCTTAGACAGCCATATGACTTAAGATGACTACTACAAGTCTCAAAAGATGACTGCTACAAGTCTCAAGAGTTATTTCCCGCAGCTAGTTTGGACTATTGGGCATCCATCAAGGACCCTTAGACTGCCATATGACTTAAGATGACTGCTAAAAATCTTAAGATCCCGGCTCTAAGTCACTTCGGGCAGCTAGCTTGGAGTATTGAGCATTCATGAAGGGTTCTAAGGCTGCAATATGATTTAAGATGACTACTACAAGTCTCAAAAGCCCTGCTCTAAGTCACTTCCGGCAGCTAGTCTGGACTATTGGGCACCCATCAAGGACCCCTAAACTGCCATATGACTTAAGATGACGGCTAAAAATCTTAAGATCCCGGCTCTAAGTCACTTCGGGCAGCTAGCTTGGAGTATTGAGCATTCATGAAGGGTTCTAAGGCTGCCATTTGATTTAAGATAGCTGCTACAAGTCTCAAGAGCCCGGCTCTAAGTCAGTTCCGGCAGCTAGTCTGAACTATTGGGCATCCATCAAGGACCCTTAGACTGCCATATGACTTAAGATGACTGCTAAAAATCTTAAGATCCCGGCTCTAAGTCACTTCGGGCAGCTAGCTTGGAGTATTGAGCATTCATGAAGGATTCTAAGGCTGCCATTTGATTTAAGATAGCTGCTACAAGTCTCAAGAGCCCGGCTCTAAGTCACTTTCGGCAGCTAGCTTGGAGTATTGAGCATTCGTGAAGGGTTCTAAGGCTGGAATATGATTTAACATAGCTGCTACAAGTCTCAAGAGCCCTGCTCTAAGTCACTTCCGGCAGCTAGTCTGGACTATTGGGCACCCATCAAGGACCCCTAGACTGCCATATGACTTAAGATGACGGCTAAAAATCTTAAGATCCCGGCTCTAAGTCACTTCGGGCAGCTAGCTTGGAGTATTGAGCATTCATGAAGGGTTCTAAGGCTGCCATTTGATTTAAGATAGCTGCTACAAGTCTCAAGAGCCCGGCTCTAAGTCACTTTCGGCAGCTAGCTTGGAGTATTGAGCATTCGTGAAGGGTTCTAAGGCTGCAATATGATTTAAGATGACTACTACAAGTCTCAAAAGCCCTGCTCTAAGTCACTTCCGGCAGCTAGTCTGGACTATTGGGCACCCATCAAGGACCCCTAAACTTCCATATGACTTAAGATGACGGCTAAAAATCTTAAGATCCCGGCTCTAAGTCACTTCGGGCAGCTAGCTTGGAGTATTGAGCATTCATGAAGGGTTCTAAGGCTGCCATTTGATTTAAGATAGCTGCTACAAGTCTCAAGAGCCCGGCTCTAAGTCACTTTCGGCAGCTAGCTTGGAGTATTGAGCATTCGTGAAGGGTTCTAAGGCTGGAATATGATTTAAGATAGCTGCTACAAGTCTCAAGAGCCCTGCTCTAAGTCACTTCCGGCAGCTAGTCTGGACTATTGGGCACCCATCAAGGACCCCTAGACTGCCATATGACTTAAGATGACTGCTAAAAATCTTAAGATCCCGGCTCTAAGTCACTTCGGGCAGCTAGCTTGGAGTATTAAGCATTCATGAAGGGTTCTACGGCTGCCATTTGATTTAAGATAGCTGCTACAAGTCTCAAGAGCCCGGCTCTAAGTTACTTCCGGCAGCTAGTCTGGACTATTGGGCATCCATCAAGGTCCCTTAGACTGCCATATGACTTAAGATGACTGCTACAAGTCTCAAGAGCTCGGCTCTAAGTCACTTTCGGCAGCTAGCTTGGAGTATTGAGCATTCGTGAAGGGTTCTAAGGCTGGAATATGATTTAAGATAGCTGCTACAAGTCTCAAGAGCCCGGCTCTAAGTCACTTCCGGCAGCTAGTTTGGACTATTGGGAATCCATCAAGGTCCCTTAGACTGCCATATGACTAAAGATGACTGCTACAAGTCTCAAGAGCCCAGATCTAAGTCACTTCCGGCAGCTAGTTTGCACTATTGGGCATCCATCAAGGACCCTTAGACTGCCATATGACTTAAGATGACTGCTACAAGTCTCAAGAGTTATTTCCCGCAGCTAGTTTGGACTATTGGGCATCCATCAAGGACCCTTAGACTGCCATATGACTTAAGATGACTGCTAAAAATCTTAAGATCCCGGCTCTAAGTCACTTCGGGCAGCTAGCTTGGAGTATTGAGCATTCATGGAGGGTTCTAAGGCTGCCATTTGATTTAAGATAGCTGCTACAAGTCTCAAGAGCCCGGCTCTAAGTCACTTTCGGCAGCTAGCTTGGAGTATTGGGCACCCATCAAGGACCCCAAGACTGCCATGTGACTTAAGATGACTGCTAAAAATCTTAAGATCCCGGCTCTAAGTCACTTCGGGCAGCTAGCTTGGAGTATTGAGCATTCATGAAGGGTTCTAAGGCTGCCATTTGATTTAAGATAGCTGCTTCAAGTCTCAAGAGCCCGGCTCTAAGTCACTTCCGGCAGCTAGTCTGGACTATTGGTCATCCATCAAGGACCCTTAGACAGCCATATGACTTAAGATGACTACTACAAGTCTCAAAAGCCCGGCTCTAAGTCACTTCCGGCAGCTAGTCTGTACTATTGGGCACCCATCAAGGACCCTTAGACTGCCATATGACTTAAGATGACTACTACAAGTCTCAAGAGCCCGGCTCTAAGTCACTTCCGGCAGCTAGCTTGGAGTATTGAGCATTCGTGAAGGGTTCTAAGGCTGCAATATGATTGAGCATAGCTGCTACAAGTCTCAAGAGCCCGGCTCTAAGTCACTTCCGGCAGCTGGTCTGGACTATTGGGCATCCATCAAGGACCCTTAGACTGCCATATAACTTAAGATGACTGCTAAAAATCTAAAGATCCCGGCACGAAGTCACTTCGGGCAGCTAGCTTGGAGTATTGAGCATTCATGAAGGGTTCTAAGGTTGCTATTTGATTTAAGATAGCTGCTTTAAGTCTCTAAGTCACTTCCGGCAGCTAGCTTGGAGTATTGAGCATTCATGAAGGGTTCGAAGGCTGCCATTTGATTTAAGATAGCTGCTTCAAGTCTCAAGAGCCCGGCTCTAAGTTACTTTCGCCAGCTAGCTTGGAGTATTGAGCATTCGTGAAGGCTTCTAAGGCTGCAATATGATTGAGCATAGCTGCTACAAGTCTCAAGAGCCCGGCTCTAAGTCACTTCCGGCAGCTGGTCTGGACTATTGGGCATCCATCAAGGACCCTTAGACTGCCATATAACTTAAGATGACTGCTAAAAATCTAAAGATCCCGGCACGAAGTCACTTCGGGCAGCTAGCTTGGAGTATTGAGCATTCATGAAGGGTTCTAAGGCTGCCATTTGATTTAAGATAGCTGCTTCAAGTCTCAAGAGCCCGGCTCTAAGTCACTTTCGCCAGCTAGCTTGGAGTATTGAGCATTCGTGAAGGGTTCTAAGGCTGCAATATGATTGAGCATAGCTGCTACAAGTCTCAAGAGCCCGGCTCTAAGTCACTTCCGGCAGCTGGTCTGGACTATTGGGCATCCATCAAGGACCCTTAGACTGCCATATAACTTAAGATGACTGCTAAAAATCTAAAGATCCCGGCACGAAGTCACTTCGGGCAGCTAGCTTGGAGTATTGAGCATTCATGAAGGGTTCTAAGGTTGCTATTTGATTTAAGATAGCTGCTTTAAGTCTCTAAGTCACTTCCGGCAGCTAGCTTGGAGTATTGAGCATTCATGAAGGGTTCGAAGGCTGCCATTTGATTTAAGATAGCTGCTTCAAGTCTCAAGAGCCCGGCTCTAAGTTACTTTCGCCAGCTAGCTTGGAGTATTGAGCATTCGTGAAGGGTTCTAAGGCTGCAATATGATTGAGCATAGCTGCTACAAGTCTCAAGAGCCCGGCTCTAAGTCACTTCCGGCAGCTGGTCTGGACTATTGGGCATCCATCAAGGACCCTTAGACTGCCATATAACTTAAGATGACTGCTAAAAATCTAAAGATCCCGGCACGAAGTCACTTCGGGCAGCTAGCTTGGAGTATTGAGCATTCATGAAGGGTTCTAAGGCTGCCATTTGATTTAAGATAGCTGCTTCAAGTCTCAAGAGCCCGGCTCTAAGTCACTTTCGCCAGCTAGCTTGGAGTATTGAGCATTCATGAAGGGTTCTAAGGCTGCAATATGATTGAGGATAGCTGCTACAAGTCTCAAGACCCCGGCTCTAAGTCACTTCCGGCAGCTAGTCTGGACTATTGGGCATCCATCAAGGACCCTTAGAAAGCCATATGACTTAAGATGACTACTACAAGTCTCAAAAGCCCGGCTCTAAGTCACTTCCGGCAGCTAGTCTGGACTATTGGGCATCCATCAAGGACTCTTAGACTGCCATATGACTTAAGATGACTGCTAAAAATCTTAAGATCCCGGTTCTAAGTCACTTCGGGCAGCTAGCTTGGAGTTTTGAGCATTCATGAAGGGTTCTAAGGCTGCCATTTGATTTAAGATAGCTGCTACAAGTCTCAGGAGCCCGGCTCTTAGTCACTTCCGGCAGCTAGTCTAGACTATTGGGCATCCATCAAGGACCCTTAGACTGCCATATGACTTAAGAACTACTACAAGTCTCAAAAGCCCGGCTCTAAGTCACTTCCGGCAGCTAGTCTGGATTATTGGGCATCCATCAAGGACCCTTAGACAGCCATATGACTTGAGACGACTGCTAAAAATCTTAAGATCCCGGCTCTAAGTCACTTCGGGCAGCTAGGTTGGAGTATTGAGCATTCATGAAGAGTTCTAAGGCTGCCATTTGATTTAAGATAGCTGCTACAAGTCTCAAGAGCCCGGCTCTAAGTCACTTTCGGCAGCTAGCTTGGAGTATTGAGCATTCGTGAAGGGTTCTAATGCTGGAATATGATTTAAGATAGCTGCTACAAGTCTCAAGAGCCCGGCTCTAAGTCACTTCCGGCAGCTAGTTTGCACTATTGGGCATCCATCAAGGACCCTTAGACTGCCATATGACTTAAGATGACTGCTACAAGTCTCAAGAGTTATTTCCCGCAGCTAGTTTGGACTATTGGGCATCCATCAAGGACCCTTAGACTGCCATATGACTTAAGATGACTGCTAAAAATCTTAAGATCCCGGCTCTAAGTCACTAGGTTGGAGTATTGAGCATTCATGAAGGGTTCTAAGGCTGCCATTTGATTTAAGATAGCTGCTACAAGTCTCAAGAGCCCGACTCTAAATCACTTCCGGCAGCTAGTCTGGACTATTGGGCATCCATCAAGGACCCTTAGACAGCCATATGACTTAAGATGACTACTACAAGTCTCAAAAGATGACTGCTACAAGTCTCAAGAGTTATTTTCCGAAGCTAGTTTGGACTATTGGGCATCCATCAAGGACCCTTAGACTGCCATATGACTTAAGATGACTGCTAAAAATCTTAAGATCCCGGCTCTAAGTCACTAGGTTGGAGTATTGAGCATTCATGAAGGGTTCTAAGGCTGCCATTTGATTTAAGATAGCTGCTACAAGTCTCAAGAGCCCGGCTCTAAGTCACTTTCGGCAGCTAGCTTGGAGTATTGAGCATTCGTGAAGGGTTCTAAGGCTGCAATATGATTTAAGACAGCTGCTACAAGTCTCAAGAGCCCGGCTCTAAGTCACTTCCGGCAGCTAGTCTGGACTATTGGGCATCCATCAAGGACCCTAAGACTGCCATATGACTTAAGATGACTGTTAAAATCTTAAGATCCCGGCTCTAAGTCACTTCGGGCAGCTTGCTTGGAGTATTGAGCATTGATGAAGGGTTCTAACGCTGCCATTTGATTTAAGATAGCTGCTACAAGTCTCAAGAGCCCGACTCTAAATCACTTCCGGCAGCTAGTCTGGACTATTGGGCATCCATCAAGGACCCTTAGACAGCCATATGACTTAAGATGACTACTACAAGTCTCAAAAGATGACTGCTACAAGTCTCAAGAGTTATTTTCCGAAGCTAGTTTGGACTATTGGGCATCCATCAAGGACCCTTAGACTGCCATATGACTTAAGATGACTGCTAAAAATCTTAAGATCCCGGCTCTAAGTCACTAGGTTGGAGTATTGAGCATTCATGAAGGGTTCTAAGGCTGCCATTTGATTTAAGATAGCTGCTACAAGTCTCAAGAGCCCGGCTCTAAGTCACTTTCGGCAGCTAGCTTGGAGTATTGAGCATTCGTGAAGGGTTCTAAGGCTGCAATATAATTTAAGACAGCTGCTACAAGTCTCAAGAGCCCGGCTCTAAGTCACTTCCGGCAGCTAGTCTGGACTATTGGGCATCCATCAAGGACCCTAAGACTGCCATATGACTTAAGATGACTGCTAAAATCTTAAGATCCCGGCTCTAAGTCACTTCGGGCAGCTAGCTTGGAGTATTGAGCATTCATGGAGGGTTCTAAGGCTGCCATTTGATTTAAGATAGCTGCTACAAGTCTCAAGAGCCCGGCTCTAAGTCACTTTCGGCAGCTAGCTTGGAGTATTGGGCACCCATCAAGGTCCCTTAGACTGCCATATGACTAAAGATGACTGCTACAAGTCTCAAGAGCCCAGATCTAAGTCACTTCCGGCAGCTAGTTTGCACTATTGGGCATCCATCAAGGACCCTTAGACTGCCATATGACTTAAGATGACTGCTACAAGTCTCAAAAGATGACTGCTACAAGTCTCAAGAGTTATTTCCCGCAGCTAGTTTGGACTATTGGGCATCCATCAAGGACCCTTAGACTGCCATATGACTTAAGATGACTGCTAAAAATCTTAAGATCCCGGCTCTAAGTCACTTCGGGCAGCTAGCTTGGAGTATTGAGCATTCATGGAGGGTTCTAAGGCTGCCATTTGATTTAAGATAGCTGCTACAAGTCTTAAGAGCCCGGCTCAAAGTTACTTCCGGCAGCTAGTCTGGACTATTGGGCATCCATCAAGGACCCTTAGACTGCCATATGACTTAAGATGACTACTACAAGTCTCAAAAGATGACTGCTACAAGTCTCAAGAGTTATTTCCCGCAGCTAGTTTGGACTATTGGGCATCCATCAAGGACCCTTAGACTGCCATATGACTTAAGATGACTGCTAAAAATCTTAAGATCCCGGCTCTAAGTCACTTCGGGCAGCTAGCTTGGAGTATTGAGCATTCATGGAGGGTTCTAAGGCTGCCATTTGATTTAAGATAGCTGCTACAAGTCTTAAGAGCCCGGCTCAAAGTTACTTCCGGCAGCTAGTCTGGACTATTGGGCATCCATCAAGGACCCTTAGACTGCCATATGACTTAAGATGACTGCTAAAAATCTTAAGATCCCGGCTCTAAGTCACTTCGGGCAGCTAGCTTGGAGTATTGAGCATTCATGGAGGGTTCTAAGGCTGCCATTTGATTTAAGATAGCTGCTACAAGTCTCAAGAGCCCGGCTCTAAGTCACTTTCGGCAGCTAGCTTGGAGTATTGAGCATTCATGAAGGGTTCTAAGGCTGCCATTTGATTTAAGATAGCTGCTACAAGTCTCAAGAGCCCGGCTCTAAGTCACTTCCGGCAGCTAGTCTGAACTATTGGGCATCCATCAAGGACCCTTAGACTGCCATATGACTTAAGATGACTGCTAAAAATCTTAAGATCCCGGCTCTAAGTCACTTCGGGCAGCTAGCTTGGAGTATTGAGCATTCATGAAGGGTTCTAAGGCTGCCATTTGATTTAAGATAGCTGCTACAAGTCTCAAGAGCCCGGCTCTAAGTCACTTTCGGCAGCTAGCTTGGAGTATTGAGCATTCGTAAAGGGTTCTAAGGCTGGAATATGATTTAACATAGCTGCTACAAGTCTCAAGAGCCCTGCTCTAAGTCACTTCCGGCAGCTACTCTGGACTATTGGGCACCCATCAAGGACCCTTAGACTGCCATATGACTTAAGATGACGGCTAAAAATCTTAAGATCCCGGCTCTAAGTCACTTCGGGCAGCTAGCTTGGAGTATTGAGCATTCATGAAGGGTTCTTAGGCTGCCATTTGATTTAAGATAGCTGCTACAAGTCTCAAGAGCCCGGCTCTAAGTCACTTTCGGCAGCTAGCTTGGAGTATTGAGCATTCGTGAAGGGTTCTAAGGCTGGAATATGATTTAAGATAGCTGCTACAAGTCTCAAGAGCCCTGCTCTAAGTCACTTCCGGCAGCTAGTCTGGACTATTGGGCACCCATCAAGGACCCCTAGACTGCCATATGACTTAAGATGACTGCTAAAAATCTTAAGATCCCGGCTCTAAGTCACTTCGGGCAGCTAGCTTGGAGTATTGAGCATTCATGGAGGGTTCTAAGGCTGCCATTTGATTTAAGATAGCTGCTACAAGTCTCAAGAGCCCGGCTCTAAGTCACTTTCGGCAGCTAGCTTGGAGTATTGAGCATTCGTGAAGGGTTCTAAGGCTGGAATATGATTTAAGATAGCTGCTACAAGTCTCAAGAGCCCTGCTCTAAGTCACTTCCGGCAGCTAGTCTGGACTATTGGGCACCCATCAAGGACCCCAAGACTGCCATGTGACTTAAGATGACTGCTAAAAATCTTAAGATCCCGGCTCTAAGTCACTTCGGGCAGCTACCTTGGAGTATTGAGCATTCATGAAGGGTTCTAAGGCTGCCATTTGATTTAAGATAGCTGCTACAAGTCTTAAGAGCCCGGCTCAAAGTTACTTCCGGCAGCTAGTCTGGACTATTGGGCATCCATCAAGGTCCCTTAGACTGCCATATGACTTAAGATGACTGCTACAAGTCTCAAGAGCTCGGCATTAAGTCACTTTCGGCAGCTAGCTTGGAGTATTGAGCATTCGTGAAGGGTTCTAAGGCTGGAATATGATTTAAGATAGCTGCTACAAGTCTCAAGAGCCCTGCTCTAAGTCACTTCCGGCAGCTAGTCTGGACTATTGGGCACCCATCAAGGACCCCAAGACTGCCATGTGACTTAAGATGACTGCTAAAAATCTTAAGATCCCGGCTCTAAGTCACTTCGGGCAGCTAGCTTGGAGTATTGAGCATTCATGAAGGGTTCTAAGGCTGCCATTTGATTTAAGATAGCTGCTACAAGTCTTAAGAGCCCGGCTCAAAGTTACTTCCGGCAGCTAGTCTGGACTATTGGGCATCCATCAAGGTCCCTTAGACTGCCATATGACTTAAGATGACTGCTACAAGTCTCAAAAGCTCGGCTCTAAGTCACTTCCGGCAGCTAGTTTGGAGTATTGAGCATTCATGGAGGGTTCTAAGGCTGCCATTTGATTTAAGATAGCTGCTACAAGTCTCAAGAGCCCGGCTCTAAGTCACTTTCGGCAGCTAGCTTGGAGTATTGAGCATTCGTGAAGGATTCTAAGGCTGGAATATGATTTAAGATAGCTGTTACAAGTCTCAAGAGCCCTGCTCTAAGTCACTTCCGGCAGCTAGTCTGGACTATTAAGCACCCATCAAGGACCCCAAGACTGCCATGTGACTTAAGATGACTGCTAAAAATCTTAAGATCCCGGCTCTAAGTCACTTCGGGCAGCTAGCTTGGAGTATTGAGCATTCATGAAGGGTTCTAAGGCTGCCATTTGATTTAAGATAGCTGCTACAAGTCTTAAGAGCCCGGCTCAAAGTTACTTCCGGCAGCTAGTCTGGACTATTGGGCATCCATCAAGGTCCCTTAGACTGCCATATGACTTAAGATGACTGCTACAAGTCTCAAAAGCTCGGCTCTAAGTCACTTCCGGCAGCTAGTTTGGACTATTGGGCATCCATCAAGGTCCCTTAGACTGCCATATGACTAAAGATGACTGCTACAAGTCTCAAGAGCCCAGATCTAAGTCACTTCCGGCAGCTAGTTTGCACTATTGGGCATCCATCAAGGACCCTTAGACTGCCATATGACTTAAGATGACTGCTAAAAATCTTAAGATCCCGGCTCTAAGTCACTTCGGGCAGCTAGCTTGGAGTATTGAGCATTCATGGAGGGTTCTAAGGCTGCCATTTGATTTAAGATAGCTGCTACAAGTCTCAAGAGCCCGGCTCTAAGTCACTTTCGGCAGCTAGCTTGGAGTATTGGGCACCCATCAAGGACCCCAAGACTGCCATGTGACTTAAGATGACTGCTAAAAATCTTAAGATCCCGGCTCTAAGTCACTTCGGGCAGCTAGCTTGGAGTATTGAGCATTCATGAAGGGTTCTAAGGCTGCCATTTGATTTAAGATAGCTGCTTCAAGTCTTAAGAGCCCGGCTCAAAGTTTTTTCCGGCAGCTAGTCTGGACTATTGGGCATCCATCAAGGTCCCTTAGACTGCCATATGACTTAAGATGACTGCTACAAGTCTCAAGAGCTCGGCTCTAAGTCACTTCCGGCAGCTAGTTTGGACTATTGGGCATCCATCAAGGTCCCTTAGACTGCCATATGACTAAAGATGACTGCTACAAGTCTCAAGAGCCCAGATCTAAGTCACTTCCGGCAGCTAGTTTGCACTATTGGGCATCCATCAAGGACCCTTAGACTGCCATATGACTTAAGATGACTGCTAAAAATCTTAAGATCCCGGCTCTAAGTCACTTCGGGCAGCTAGCTTGGAGTATTGAGCATTCATGGAGGGTTCTAAGGCTGCCATTTGATTTAAGATAGCTGCTACAAGTCTCAAGAGCCCGGCTCTAAGTCACTTTCGGCAGCTAGCTTGGAGTATTGGGCACCCATCAAGGACCCCAAGACTGCCATGTGACTTAAGATGACTGCTAAAAATCTTAAGATCCCGGCTCTAAGTCACTTCGGGCAGCTAGCTTGGAGTATTGAGCATTCATGAAGGGTTCTAAGGCTGCCATTTGATTTAAGATAGCTGCTACAAGTCTTAAGAGCCCGGCTCAAAGTTACTTCCGACAGCTAGTCTGGACTATTGGGCATCCATCGAGGTCCCTTAGACTGCCATATGACTTAAGATGACTGCTACAAGTCTCAAGAGCTCGGCTCTAAGTCACTTCCGGCAGCTAGTTTGGACTATTGGGCATCCATCAAGGTCCCTTAGACTGCCATATGACTAAAGATGACTGCTACAAGTCTCAAGAGCCCAGATCTAAGTCACTTCCGGCAGCTAGTTTGCACTATTGGGCATCCATCAAGGACCCTTAGACTGCCATATGACTTAAGATAACTGCTACAAGTCTCAAGAGCTCGGCTCTAAGTCACTTCCGGCAGCTAGTTTGGACTATTGGGCATCCATCAAGGACCCTTAGACTGCCATATGACTTAAGATGACTGCTACAAGTCTCAAGAGTTATTTCCCGCAGCTAGTTTGGACTATTGAGCATCCATCAAGGACCCTTAGACTGCCATATGACTAAAGATGACTGCTACAAGTCTCAAGAGCCCAGATCTAAGTCACTTCCGGCAGCTAGTCTGGACTATTGGGCATCCATCAAGGACCCTTAGACAGCCATATGACTTAAGATGACTACTACAAGTCTCAAATGCCCGGCTCTAAGTCACTTCCGGCAGCTAGTCTGTACTATTGGGCACCCATCAAGGACCCTTAGACTGCCATATGACTTAAGATGACTGCTACAAGTCTCAAGAGCTCGGCTCTAAGTCACTTCCGGCAGCTAGTTTGGACTATTGGGAATCCATCAAGGTCCCTTAGACTGCCATTTGACTAAAGATGACTTCTACAAGTCTCAAGAGCCCAGATCTAAGTCACTTCCGGCAGCTAGACTGGACTATTGGGCATCCATCAAGGACCCTTAGACAGCCATATGACTTAAGATGACTACTACAAGTCTCAAATGCCCGGCTCTAAGTCACTTCCGGCAGCTAGTCTGTACTATTGGGCACCCATCAAGGACCCTTAGACTGCCATATGACTTAAGATGACTACTACAAGTCTCAAGAGCCCGGCTCTAAGTCACTTCCGGCAGCTAGCTTGGAGTATTGAGCATTCATGAAGGGTTCTAAGGCTGCCATTTGATTTAAGATAGCTGCTATAAGTCTCAAGAGCCCGGCTCTAAGTCACTTCCGGCAGCTAGTCTGGACTATTGGGCATCCATCAAGGACCCTTAGACTGCCATATGACTTAAGATGACTGCTAAAAATCTTAAGATCCCGGCTCTAAGTCACTTCGGTCAGCTAGCTTGGAGTATTGAGCATTGATGAAGGGTTTGGACTATCAAGGACCCTTAGACAGCCATATGACTTAAGATGACTACTACAAGTCTCAAAAGATGACTGCTACAAGTCTCAAGAGTTATTTCCCGAAGCTAGTTTGGACTATTGGGCATCCATCAAGGACCCTTAGACTGCCATATGACTTAAGATGACTGCTAAAAATCTTAAGAGCCCGGCTCTAAGTCACTTTCGGCAGCTAGCTTGGAGTATTGAGCATTCATGAAGGGATCTAAGGCTGCAGTATGATTTAAGATAGCTGCTACAAGTCTCAAGAGCCCGGCTCTAAGTCACTTCAGGCAGCTAGTCTGGACTATTGGGCATCCATCAAGGACCCTTAGACAGCCATATGACTTAAGATGACTACTACAAGTCTCAAAAGCCCTGCTCTACGTCACTTCCGGCAGCTAGTCTGGACTATTGGGCACCCATAAAGGTCCCCTAGACTGCCATATGACTTAAGATGACTACTACAAGTCTCAAAAGCCCGGCTCTAAGTCACTTCCGACAGCTAGTCTGGACTATTGGGCATCCATCAAGGACCCTTAGACTGCCATATGACTTAAGATGACTGCTAAAAATCTTAAGATCCCGGCTCTAAGTCACTTCGGGCAGCTAGCTTGGAGTATTGAGCATTGATGAAGGGTTCTAAGGCTGCCATTTGATTTAAGATAGCTACTACAAGTCTCAAGAGCCCGGCTCTAAATCACTTCCAGCAGCTACTACAAGTCTCAAGAGCCCGGCTCTAAGTCACTTCCAGCAGCTAGTCTGGACTATTGGGCATCCATCAAGGACCCTTAGACAGCCATATGACTTAAGATGACTACTACAAGTCTCAAAAGCCCTGCTCTAAGTAACTTCCGGCAGCTAGTCTGGACTATTGGGCATCCATCAAGGACCCATAGACTGCCATATGACTTAAGATGACTGCTAAAAATCTTAAGATCCCGGCTCTAAGTCACTTTGGGCAGCTAGCTTGGAGTATTGAGCATTAATGAAGGGTTCTAAGGCTGCCATTTGATTTAAGATAGCTGCTACAAGTCTCAAGAGCCCGGCTCTAAGTTACTTCCGGCAGCTAGTCTGGACTATTGGGCATCCATCGAGGTCCCTTAGACTGCCATATGACTTAAGGTGACTGCTACAAGTCTCAAGAGCTCGGCTCTAAGTCACTTCCGGCAGCTAGTTTGGACTATTGGGCATCTATTAAGGTCCTTTAGACTGCCATATGACTAAAGATGACTGCTACAAGTCTCAAGAGCCCAGATCTAAGTCGCTTCCGGCGCTAGTTTGCACTATTGGGCATCCATCAAGGACCCTTAGACTGCCATATGACTTAAGATGACTGCTACAAGTCTCAAGAGTTATTTCCCGCAGCTAGTTTGGACTATTGGGCATCTATCAAGGTCCCTTAGACTGCCATATGACTAAAGCCCGGCTCTAAGTCACTTCCGGCAGCTAGTCTGGACTATTGGGCATCCATCAAGGACCCTTAGACTGCCATATGACTAAAGATGACTGCTACAAGTCTCAAGAGCCCAGATCTAAGTCACTTCCGGCAGCTAGTTTGCACTATTGGGCATCCATCAAGGACCCTTAGACTGCCATATGACTTAAGATGACTGCTACAAGTCTCAAGAGTTATTTCCCGCAGCTAGTTTGGACTATTGGGCATCCATCAAGGACCCTTAGACTGCCATATGACTTAAGATTACTGCTAAAAGTCTTAAGATCCCGGCTCTAAGTCACTTCGGGCAGCTAGGTTGGAGTATTGAGCATTCATGAATGGTTCTAAGGCTGCCATTTGATTTAAGATAGCTACTACAAGTCTCAAGAGCCCGGCTCTAAGTCACTTCAGGCAGCTAGTCTGGACTATTGGGCATCCATCAAGGACCCTTAGACAGCCATATGACTTAAGATGACTACTACAAGTCTCAAAAGCCCTGCTCTAAGTCACTTCCGGCAGCTAGTCTGGACTATTGGGCACCCATAAAGGTCCCCTAGACTGCCATATGACTTAAGATGACTACTACAAGTCTCAAAAGCCCGGCTCTAAGTCACTTCCGACAGCTAGTCTGGACTATTGGGCATCCATCAAGGACCCTTAGACTGCCATATGACTTAAGATGACTGCTAAAAATCTTAAGATCCCGGCTCTAAGTCACTTCGGGCAGCTAGCTTGGAGTATTGAGCATTGATGAAGGGTTCTAAGGCTGCCATTTGATTTAAGATAGCTACTACAAGTCTCAAGAGCCCGGCTCTAAGTCACTTCCAGCAGCTACTACAAGTCTCAAGAGCCCGGCTCTAAGTCACTTCCAGCAGCTAGTCTGGACTATTGGGCATCCATCAAGGACCCTTAGACAGCCATATGACTTAAGATGACTACTACAAGTCTCAAAAGCCCTGCTCTAAGTAACTTCCGGCAGCTAGTCTGGACTATTGGGCATCCATCAAGGACCCATAGACTGCCATATGACTTAAGATGACTGCTAAAAATCTTAAGATCCCGGCTCTAAGTCACTTTAGGCAGCTAGCTTGGAGTATTGAGCATTAATGAAGGGTTCTAAGGCTGCCATTTGATTTAAGATAGCTGCTACAAGTCTCAAGAGCCCGGCTCTAAGTCACTTTCGGCAGCTAGCTTGGAGTATTGAGCATTCGTGAAGGGTTCTAAGGCTGGAATATGATTTAACATAGCTGCTACAAGTCTCAAGAGCCCTGCTCTAAGTCACTTCCGGCAGCTAGTCTGGACTATTGGGCACCCATCAAGGACCCTTAGACTGCCATATGACTTAAGATGACGGCTAAAAATCTTAAGATCCCGGCTCTAAGTCACTTCGGGCAGCTAGCTTGGAGTATTGAGCATTCATGAAGGGTTCTAAGGCTGCCATTTGATTTAAGATAGCTGCTACAAGTCTCAAGAGCCCGGCTCTAAGTCACTTTCGGCAGCTAGCTTGGAGTATTGAGCATTCGTGAAGGGTTCTAAGGCTGGAATATGATTTAAGATAGCTGCTACAAGTCTCAAGAGCCCTGCTCTAAGTCACTTCCGGCAGCTAGTCTGGACTATTGGGCACCCATCAAGGACCCCTAGACTGCCATATGACTTAAGATGACTGCTAAAAATCTTAAGATCCCGGCTCTAAGTCACTTCGGGCAGCTAGCTTGGAGTATTGAGCATTCATGGAGGGTTCTAAGGCTGCCATTTGATTTAAGATAGCTGCTACAAGTCTCAAGAGCCCGGCTCTAAGTCACTTTCGGCAGCTAGCTTGGAGTATTGAGCATTCGTGAAGGGTTCTAAGGCTGGAATATGATTTAAGATAGCTGCTACAAGTCTCAAGAGCCCTGCTCTAAGTCACTTCCGGCAGCTAGTCTGGACTATTGGGCACCCATCAAGGACCCCAAGACTGCCATGTGACTTAAGATGACTGCTAAAAATCTTAAGATCCCGGCTCTAAGTCACTTCGGGCAGCTAGCTTGGAGTATTGAGCATTCATGAAGGGTTCTAAGGCTGCCATTTGATTTAAGATAGCTGCTACAAGTCTTAAGAGCCCGGCTCAAAGTTACTTCCGGCAGCTAGTCTGGACTATTGGGCATCCATCAAGGTCCCTTAGACTGCCATATGACTTAAGATGACTGCTACAAGTCTCAAGAGCTCGGCTCTAAGTCACTTTCGGCAGCTAGCTTGGAGTATTGAGCATTCGTGAAGGGTTCTAAGGCTGGAATATGATTTAAGATAGCTGCTACAAGTCTCAAGAGCCCTGCTCTAAGTCACTTCCGGCAGCTAGTCTGGACTATTGGGCACCCATCAAGGACCCCAAGACTGCCATGTGACTTAAGATGACTGCTAAAAATCTTAAGATCCCGGCTCTAAGTCACTTCGGGCAGCTAGCTTGGAGTATTGAGCATTCATGAAGGGTTCTAAGGCTGCCATTTGATTTAAGATAGCTGCTACAAGTCTTAAGAGCCCGGCTCAAAGTTACTTCCGGCAGCTAGTCTGGACTATTGGGCATCCATCAAGGTCCCTTAGACTGCCATATGACTTAAGATGACTGCTACAAGTCTCAAAAGCTCGGCTCTAAGTCACTTCCGGCAGCTAGTTTGGAGTATTGAGCATTCATGGAGGGTTCTAAGGCTGCCATTTGATTTAAGATAGCTGCTACAAGTCTCAAGAGCCCGGCTCTAAGTCACTTTCGGCAGCTAGCTTGGAGTATTGAGCATTCGTGAAGGGTTCTAAGGCTGGAATATGATTTAAGATAGCTGTTACAAGTCTCAAGAGCCCTGCTCTAAGTCACTTCCGGCAGCTAGTCTGGACTATTGGGCACCCATCAAGGACCCCAAGACTGCCATGTGACTTAAGATGACTGCTAAAAATCTTAAGATCCCGGCTCTAAGTCACTTCGGGCAGCTAGCTTGGAGTATTGAGCATTCATGAAGGGTTCTAAGGCTGCCATTTGATTTAAGATAGCTGCTACAAGTCTTAAGAGCCCGGCTCAAAGTTACTTCCGGCAGCTAGTCTGGACTATTGGGCATCCATCAAGGTCCCTTAGACTGCCATATGACTTAAGATGACTGCTACAAGTCTCAAAAGCTCGGCTCTAAGTCACTTCCGGCAGCTAGTTTGGACTATTGGGCATCCATCAAGGTCCCTTAGACTGCCATATGACTAAAGATGACTGCTACAAGTCTCAAGAGCCCAGATCTAAGTCACTTCCGGCAGCTAGTTTGCACTATTGGGCATCCATCAAGGACCCTTAGACTGCCATATGACTTAAGATGACTGCTAAAAATCTTAAGATCCCGGCTCTAAGTCACTTCGGGCAGCTAGCTTGGAGTATTGAGCATTCATGGAGGGTTCTAAGGCTGCCATTTGATTTAAGATAGCTGCTACAAGTCTCAAGAGCCCGGCTCTAAGTCACTTTCGGCAGCTAGCTTGGAGTATTGGGCACCCATCAAGGACCCCAAGACTGCCATGTGACTTAAGATGACTGCTAAAAATCTTAAGATCCCGGCTCTAAGTCACTTCGGGCAGCTAGCTTGGAGTATTGAGCATTCATGAAGGGTTCTAAGGCTGCTATTTGATTTAAGATAGCTGCTTCAAGTCTTAAGAGCCCGGCTCAAAGTTTTTTCCGGCAGCTAGTCTGGACTATTGGGCATCCATCAAGGTCCCTTAGACTGCCATATGACTTAAGATGACTGCTACAAGTCTCAAGAGCTCGGCTCTAAGTCACTTCCGGCAGCTAGTTTGGACTATTGGGCATCCATCAAGGTCCCTTAGACTGCCATATGACTAAAGATGACTGCTACAAGTCTCAAGAGCCCAGATCTAAGTCACTTCCGGCAGCTAGTTTGCACTATTGGGCATCCATCAAGGACCCTTAGACTGCCATATGACTTAAGATGACTGCTAAAAATCTTAAGATCCCGGCTCTAAGTCACTTCGGGCAGCTAGCTTGGAGTATTGAGCATTCATGGAGGGTTCTAAGGCTGCCATTTGATTTAAGATAGCTGCTACAAGTCTCAAGAGCCCGGCTCAAAGTTACTTCCGGCAGCTAGTCTGGACTATTGGGCATCCATCGAGGTCCCTTAGACTGCCATATGACTTAAGATGACTGCTACAAGTCTCAAGAGCTCGGCTCTAAGTCACTTCCGGCAGCTAGTTTGGACTATTGGGCATCCATCAAGGTCCCTTAGACTGCCATATGACTAAAGATGACTGCTACAAGTCTCAAGAGCCCAGATCTAAGTCACTTCCGGCGCTAGTTTGCACTATTGGGCATCCATCAAGGACCCTTAGACTGCCATATGACTTAAGATAACTGCTACAAGTCTCAAGAGCTCGGCTCTAAGTCTATTCCGGCAGCTAGTTTGGACTATTGGGCATCCATCAAGGACCCTTAGACTGCCATATGACTTAAGATGACTGCTACAAGTCTCAAGAGTTATTTCCCGCAGCTAGTTTGGACTATTGAGCATCCATCAAGGACCCTTAGACTGCCATATGACTAAAGATGACTGCTACAAGTCTCAAGAGCCCAGATCTAAGTCACTTCCGGCAGCTAGTCTGGACTATTGGGCATCCATCAAGGACCCTTAGACAGCCATATGACTTAAGATGACTACTACAAGTCTCAAATGCCCGGCTCTAAGTCACTTCCGGCAGCTAGTCTGTACTATTGGGCACCCATCAAGGACCCTTAGACTGCCATATGACTTAAGATGACTGCTACAAGTCTCAAGAGCTCGGCTCTAAGTCACTTCCGGCAGCTAGTTTGGACTATTGGGAATCCATCAAGGTCCCTTAGACTGCCATTTGACTAAAGATGAATGCTACAAGTCTCAAGAGCCCAGATCTAAGTCACTTCCGGCAGCTAGTCTGGACTATTGGGCATCCATCAAGGACCCTTAGACAGCCATATGACTTAAGATGACTACTACAAGTCTCAAATGCCCGGCTCTAAGTCACTTCCGGCAGCTAGTCTGGACTATTGGGCATCCATCAAGGACCCTTAGACTGCCATATGACTTAAGATGACTGCTAAAAATCTTAAGATCCCGGCTCTAAGTCACTTCGGTCAGCTAGCTTGGAGTATTGAGCATTGATGAAGGGTTTGGACTATCAAGGACCCTTAGACAGCCATATGACTTAAGATGACTACTACAAGTCTCAAAAGATGACTGCTACAAGTCTCAAGAGTTATTTCCCGAAGCTAGTTTGGACTATTGGGCATCCATCAAGGACCCTTAGACTGCCATATGACTTAAGATGACTGCTAAAAATCTTAAGAGCCCGGCTCTAAGTCACTTTCGGCAGCTAGCTTGGAGTATTGAGCATTCATGAAGGGATCTAAGGCTGCAGTATGATTTAAGATAGCTGCTACAAGTCTCAAGAGCCCGGCTCTAAGTCACTTCAGGCAGCTAGTCTGGACTATTGGGCATCCATCAAGGACCCTTAGACAGCCATATGACTTAAGATGACTACTACAAGTCTCAAAAGCCCTGCTCTAAGTCACTTCCGGCAGCTAGTCTGGACTATTGGGCACCCATAAAGGTCCCCTAGACTGCCATATGACTTAAGATGACTACTACAAGTCTCAAAAGCCCGGCTCTAAGTCACTTCCGACAGCTAGTCTGGACTATTGGGCATCCATCAAGGACCCTTAGACTGCCATATGACTTAAGATGACTGCTAAAAATCTTAAGATCCCGGCTCTAAGTCACTTCGGGCAGCTAGCTTGGAGTATTGAGCATTGATGAAGGGTTCTAAGGCTGCCATTTGATTTAAGATAGCTACTACAAGTCTCAAGAGCCCGGCTCTATGTCACTTCCAGCAGCTACTACAAGTCTCAAGAGCCCGGCTCTAAGTCACTTCCAGCAGCTAGTCTGGACTATTGGGCATCCATCAAGGACCCTTAGACAGCCATATGACTTAAGATGACTACTACAAGTCTCAAAAGCCCTGCTCTAAGTAACTTCCGGCAGCTAGTCTGGACTATTGGGCATCCATCAAGGACCCATAGACTGCCATATGACTTAAGGTGACTGCTACAAGTCTCAAGAGCTCGGCTCTAAGTCACTTCCGGCAGCTAGTTTGGACTATTGGGCATCTATTAAGGTCCTTTAGACTGCCATATGACTAAAGATGACTGCTACAAGTCTCAAGAGCCCAGATCTAAGTCGCTTCCGGCGCTAGTTTGCACTATTGGGCATCCATCAAGGACCCTTAGACTGCCATATGACTTAAGATGACTGCTACAAGTCTTAAGAGTTATTTCCCGCAGCTAGTTTGGACTATTGGGCATCTATCAAGGTCCCTTAGACTGCCATATGACTAAAGCCCGGCTCTAAGTCACTTCCGGCAGCTAGTCTGGACTATTGGGCATCCATCAAGGACCCTTAGACTGCCATATGACAAAAGATGACTGCTACAAGTCTCAAGAGCCCAGATCTAAGTCACTTCCGGCAGCTAGTTTGCACTATTGGGCATCCATCAAGGACCCTTAGACTGCCATATGACTTAAGATGACTGCTACAAGTCTCAAGAGTTATTTCCCGCAGCTAGTTTGGACTATTGGGCATCCATCAAGGACCCTTAGATTGCCATATGACTTAAGATTACTGCTAAAAATCTTAAGATCCCGGCTCTAAGTCACTTCGGGCAGCTAGGTTGGAGTATTGAGCATTCATGAAGGGTTCTAAGGCTGCCATTTGATTTAAGATAGCTACTACAAGTCTCAAGAGCCCGGCTCTAAGTCACTTCAGGCAGCTAGTCTGGACTATTGGGCATCCATCAAGGACCCTTAGACAGCCATATGACTTAAGATGACTACTACAAGTCTCAAAAGCCCTGCTCTAAGTCACTTCCGGCAGCTAGTCTGGACTATTGGGCACCCATAAAGGTCCCCTAGACTGCCATATGACTTAAGATGACTACTACAAGTCTCAAAAGCCCGGCTCTAAGTCACTTCCGACAGCTAGTCTGGACTATTGGGCATCCATCAAGGACCCTTAGACTGCCATATGACTTAAGATGACTGCTAAAAATCTTAAGATCCCGGCTCTAAGTCACTTCGGGCAGCTAGCTTGGAGTATTGAGCATTGATGAAGGGTTCTAAGGCTGCCATTTGATTTAAGATAGCTACTACAAGTCTCAAGAGCCCGGCTCTAAGTCACTTCCAGCAGCTACTACAAGTCTCAAGAGCCCGGCTCTAAGTCACTTCCAGCAGCTAGTCTGGACTATTGGGCATCCATCAAGGACCCTTAGACAGCCATATGACTTAAGATGACTACTACAAGTCTCAAAAGCCCTGCTCTAAGTAACTTCCGGCAGCTAGTCTGGACTATTGGGCATCCATCAAGGACCCATAGACTGCCATATGACTTAAGATGACTGCTAAAAATCTTAAGATCCCGGCTCTAAGTCACTTTGGGCAGCTAGCTTGGAGTATTGAGCATTAATGAAGGGTTCTAAGGCTGCCATTTGATTTAAGATAGCTGCTACAAGTCTCAAGAGCCCGGCTCTAAGTTAATTCCGGCAGCTAGTCTGGACTATTGGGCATCCATCGAGGTCCCTTAGACTGCCATATGACTTAAGATGACTGCTACAAGTCTCAAGAGCTCGGCTCTAAGTCACTTCCGGCAGCTAGTTTGGACTATTGGGCATCTATTAAGGTCCTTTAGACTGCCATATGACTAAAGATGACTGCTACAAGTCTCAAGAGCCCAGATCTAAGTCGCTTCCGGCAGCTAGTTTGCACTATTGGGCATCCATCAAGGACCCTTAGACTGCCATATGACTTAAGATGACTGCTACAAGTCTCAAGAGTTATTTCCCGCAGCTAGTTTGGACTATTGGGCATCTATCAAGGTCCCTTAGACTGCCATATGACTAAAGCCCGGCTCTAAGTCACTTCCGGCAGCTAGTCTGGACTATTGGGCATCCATCAAGGACCCTTAGACTGCCATATGACAAAAGATGACTGCTACAAGTCTCAAGAGCCCAGATCTAAGTCACTTCCGGCAGCTAGTTTGCACTATTGGGCATCCATCAAGGACCCTTAGACTGCCATATGACTTAAGATGACTGCTACAAGTCTCAAGAGTTATTTCCCGCAGCTAGTTTGGACTATTGGGCATCCATCAAGGACCCTTAGACTGCCATATGACTTAAGATTACTGCTAAAAATCTTAAGATCCCGGCTCTAAGTCACTTCGGGCAGCTAGGTTGGAGTATTGAGCATTCATGAAGGGTTCTAAGGCTGCCATTTGATTTAAGATAGCTACTACAAGTCTCAAGAGCCCGGCTCTAAGTCACTTTCGGCAGCTAGCTTGGAGTATTGAGCATTCGTGAAGGGTTCTAAGGCTGCAATATGATTTAAGATAGCTGGTACAAGTCTCAAGAGCCCGGCTCTAAGTCACTTCCGGCGGCTAGTCTGGACTATTGGGCATCCATCAAGGACCCTTAGACAGCCATATGACTTAAGATGACTACTACAAGTCTCAAAAGCCCGGCTCTAAGTCACTTCCGGCAGCTAGTCTGGACTATTGGGCATCCATCAAGGACCCTTAGACTGCCATATGACTTAAGATGACTGCTAAAAATCTTAAGATCCCGGCTCTAAGTCACTTCGGTCAGCTAGCTTGGAGTATTGAGCATTCATGAAGGGTTCTAAGGCTGCCATTTGATTTAAGATAGCTGCTATAAGTCTCAAGAGCCCGGCTCTAAGTCACTTCCGGCAGCTAGTCTGGACTATTGGGCATCCATCAAGGACCCTTAGACAGCCATATGACTTAAGATGACTACTGCAAGTCTCAAAAGATGACTGCTACAAGTCTCAAGAGTTATTTCCCGAAGCTAGTTTGGACTATTGGGCATCCATCAAGGACCCTTAGACTGCCATATGACTTAAGATGACTGCTAAAAATCTTAAGAGCCCGGCTCTAAATCACTTTCGGCAGCTAGCTTGGAGTATTGAGCATTCATGAAGGGTTCTAAGGCTGCAATATATGATTTAAGATAGCTGCTACAAGTCTACAGAGCCCGGCTCTAAGTCACTTCCGGCAGCTAGTCTGGACTATTGGGCACCCATCAAGGACCCCTAGACTGCCATATGACTTAAGATGACTACTACAAGTCTCAAGAGCCCGGCTCTAAGTCACTTCCAGCAGCTAGTCTGGACTATTGGGCATCCATCAAGGACCCATAGACTGCCATATGACTTAAGATGACTACTGCAAGTCTCAAAAGATGACTGCTACAAGTCTCAAGAGTTATTTCCCGAAGCTAGTTTGGACTATTGGGCATCCATCAAGGACCCTTAGACTGCCATATGACTTAAGATGACTGCTAAAAATCTTAAGAGCCCGGCTCTAAATCACTTTCGGCAGCTAGCTTGGAGTATTGAGCATTCATGAAGGGTTCTAAGGCTGCAATATATGATTTAAGATAGCTGCTACAAGTCTACAGAGCCCGGCTCTAAGTCACTTCCGGCAGCTAGTCTGGACTATTGGGCACCCATCAAGGACCCCTAGACTGCCATATGACTTAAGATAGCTGCTATAAGTCTCAAGAGCCCGGCTCTAAGTCACTTCCGGCAGCTAGTCTGGACTATTGGGCATCCATCAAGGACCCTTAGACAGCCATATGACTACTGCAAGTCTCAAAAGATGACTGCTACAAGTCTCAAGAGTTATTTCCCGAAGCTAGTTTGCACTATTGGGCATCCATCAAGGACCCTTAGACTGCCATATGACTTAAGATGACTGCTACAAGTCTCAAGAGTTATTTCCCGCAGCTAGTTTGGACTATTGGGCATCCCTCAAGGACCCTTAGACTGCCATATGACTTAAGATGACTGCTAAAAATCTTAAGATCCCGGCTCTAAGTCACTTCGGGCAGCTAGGTTGGAGTATTGAGCATTCATGAAGGGTTCTAAGGCTGCCATTTGATTTAAGATAGCTGCTACAAGTCTCAAGAGCCCGGCTCTAAGTCACTTTCGGCAGCTAGGTTGGAGTATTGAGCATTCATGAAGGGTTCTAAGGCTGCGATTTGATTTAAGATAGCTACTACAAGTCTCAAGAGCCCGGCTCTAAGTCACTTTCGGCAGCTAGCTTGGAGTATTGAGCATTCGTGAAGGGTTCTAAGGCTGCAATATGATTTAAGATAGCTGCTATAAGTCTCAAGAGCCCGGCTCTAAGTCACTTCCGGCAGCTAGTCTGGACTATTGGGCATCCATCAAGGACCCTTAGACAGCCATATGACTTAAGATGACTACTACAAGTCTCAAAAGATGACTGCTACAAGTCTCAAGAGTTATTTCCCTAAGCTAGTTTGGACTATTGGGCATTCATCAAGGACCCTTAGACTGCCATATGACTTAAGATGACTGCTAAAAATCTTAAGAGCCCGGCTCTAAATCACTTTCGGCAGCTAGCTTGGAGTATTGAGCATTCATGAAGGGTTCTAAGGCTGCAATATATGATTTAAGATAGCTGCTACAAGTCTCAAGAGCCCGGCTCTAAGTCACTTCAGGCAGCTAGTTTGGACTATTGGGCATCCCTCAAGGACCCTTAGACTGCCATATGACTTAAGATGACTGCTAAAAATCTTAAGAGCCCGGCTCTAAGTCAATTTCGGCAGCTAGCTTGGAGTATTGAGCATTCATGAAGAGTTCTAAGGCTGCCATTTGATTTAAGATAGCTGCTACAAGTCTCAAGAGCCCGGCTCTAAGTCACTTTCGGCAGCTAGGTTGGAGTATTGAGCATTCATGAAGGGTTCTAAGGCTGCCATTTGATTTAAGATAGCTACTACAAGTCTCAAGAGCCCGGCTCTAAGTCACTTTCGGCAGCTGGCTTGGAGTATTGAGCATTCGTGAAGGGTTCTAAGGCTGCAATATGATTTAAGATAGCTGCTATAAGTCTCAAGAGCCCGGCTCTAAGTCACTTCCGGCAGCTAGTCTGGACTATTGGGCATCCATCAAGGACCCTTAGACAGCCATATGACTTAAGATGACTACTACAAGTCTCAAAAGATGACTGCTACAAGTCTCAAGAGTTGTTTCCCGAAGCTAGTTTGGACTATTGGGCATCCATCAAGGACCCTTAGACTGCCATATGACTTAAGATGACTGCTAAAAATCTTAAGAGCCCGGCTCTAAATCACTTTCGGCAGCTAGCTTGGAGTATTGAGCATTCATGAAGGGTTCTAAGGCTGCAATATATGATTTAAGATAGCTGCTACAAGTCTCAAGAGCCCGGCTCTAAGTCACTTCAGGCAGCTAGTCTGGACTATTGGGCATCCATCAAGGACCCTTAGACAGCCATATGACTTAAGATGACTGCTAAAAATCTTAAGAGCCCGGCTCTAAGTCAATTTCGGCAGCTAGCTTGGAGTATTGAGCATTCATGAAGAGTTCTAAGGCTGCCATTTGATTTAAGATAGCTGCTACAAGTCTCAAGAGCCTGGCTCTAAGTCACTTTCGGCAGCTAGGTTGGAGTACTGAGCATTCATGAAGGGTTCTAAGGCTGCCATTTGATTTAAGATAGCTACTACAAGTCTCAAGAGCCCGGCTCTAAGTCACTTCAGGCAGCTAGTCTGGACTATTGGGCATCCATCAAGGACCCTTAGACAGCCATATGACTTAAGATGACTGCTAAAAATCTTAAGAGCCCGGCTCTAAATCACTTTCGGCAGCTAGCTTGGAGTATTGAGCATTCATGAAGGGTTCTAAGGCTGCAATATATGATTTAAGATAGCTGCTACAAATCTCAAGAGCCCGGCTCTAAGTCACTTCAGGCAGCTAGTCTGGACTATTGGGCATCCATCAAGGACCCTTAGACAGCCATATGACTTAAGATGACTGCTAAAAATCTTAAGAGCCCGGCTCTAAGTCAATTTCGGCAGCTAGCTTCCATCTTAGACTGCCATTGAGCATTCGTGAAGGGTTCTAAGGCTGCAATATGATTTAAGATAGCTGCTATAAGTCTCAAGAGCTCGGCTCTAAGTCACTTCCGGCAGCTAGTCTGGACTATTGGGCATCCATCAAGGACCCTTAGACAGCCATATGACTTAAGATGACTACTACAAGTCTCAAAAGATGACTGCTACAAGTCTCAAGAGTTGTTTCCCGAAGCTAGTTTGGACTATTGGGCATCCATCAAGGACCCTTAGACTGCCATATGACTTAAGATGACTGCTAAAAATCTTAAGATCCCGGCTCTAAATCACTTTCGGCAGCTAGCTTGGAGTATTGAGCATTCATGAAGGGTTCTAAGGCTGCAATATATGATTTAAGATAGCTGCTACAAGTCTCAAGAGCCCGGCTCTAAGTCACTTCAGGCAGCTGGTCTGGACTATTGGGCATCCATCAAGGACCCTTAGACAGCCATATGACTTAAGATGACTGCTAAAAATCTTAAGAGCCCGGCTCTAAGTCAATTTCGGCAGCTAGCTTGAAGTATTGAGCATTCATGAAGGGTTCTAAGGCTGCAATATATGATTTAAGATAGCTGCTACAAGTCTCAAGAGCCCGGCTCTAAGTCACTTCAGGCAGCTAGTCTGGACTATTGGGCATCCATCAAGGACCCTTAGACAGCCATATGACTTAAGATGACTGCTAAAAATCTTAAGAGCCCGGCTCTAAGTCAATTTCGGCAGCTAGCTTGGAGTATTGAGCATTCATGAAGAGTTCTAAGGCTGCCATTTGATTTAAGATAGCTGCTACAAGTCTCAAGAGCCCGGCTCTAAGTCACTTTCGGCAGCTAGGTTGGAGTATTGAGCATTCATGAAGGGTTCTAAGGCTGCCATTTGATTTAAGATAGCTACTACAAGTCTCAAGAGCCCGGCTCTAAGTCACTTTCGGCAGCTGGCTTGGAGTATTGAGCATTCGTGAAGGGTTCTAAGGCTGCAATATGATTTAAGATAGCTGCTATAAGTCTCAAGAGCCCGGCTCTAAGTCACTTCCGGCAGCTAGTCTGGACTATTGGGCATCCATCAAGGACCCTTAGACAGCCATATGACTTAAGATGACTGCTAAAAATCTTAAGAGCCCGGCTCTAAGTCAATTTCGGCAGCTAGCTTGGAGTATTGAGCATTCATGAAGAGTTCTAAGGCTGCCATTTGATTTAAGATAGCTGCTACAAGTCTCAAGAGCCCGGCTCTAAGTCACTTTCGGCAGCTAGGTTGGAGTATTGAGCATTCATGAAGGGTTCTAAGGCTGCCATTTGATTTAAGATAGCTACTACAAGTCTCAAGAGCCCGGCTCTAAGTCACTTTCGGCAGCTGGCTTGGAGTATTGAGCATTCGTGAAGGGTTCTAAGGCTGCAATATGATTTAAGATAGCTGCTATAAGTCTCAAGAGCCCGGCTCTAAGTCACTTCCGGCAGCTAGTCTGGACTATTGGGCATCCATCAAGGACCCTTAGACAGCCATATGACTTAAGATGACTGCTAAAAATCTTAAGAGCCCGGCTCTAAGTCAATTTCGGCAGCTAGCTTGGAGTATTGAGCATTCATGAAGAGTTCTAAGGCTGCCATTTGATTAAAGATAGCTGCTACAAGTCTCAAGAGCCCGGCTCTAAGTCACTTTCGGCAGCTAGGTTGGAGTATTGAGCATTCATGAAGGGTTCTAAGGCTGCCATTTGATTTAAGATAGCTGCTATAAGTCTACAGAGCCCGGCTCTAAGTCACTTCCGGCAGCTAGTCTGGACTATTGGGCACCCATCAAGGACCCCTAGACTGCCATATGACTTAAGATGACTACTACAAGTCTCAAGAGCCCGGCTCTAAGTCACTTCCAGCAGCTAGTCTGGACTATTGGGCATCCATCAAGGACCCTTAGACTGCCATATGACTTAAGATGACTGCTAAAAATCTTAAGAGCCCGGCTCTAAGTCACTTTCGGCAGCTAGCTTGGAGTATTGAGCATTCATGAAGGGTTCTAAGGCTGCAATATGATTTAAGATAGCTGCTACAAGTCTCAAGAGCCCGGCTCTAAGTCACTTCAGGCAGCTAGTCTGGACTATTGGGCATCCATCAAGGACCCTTAGACAGCCATATGACTTAAGATGACTACTACAAGTCTCAAAAGCCCGGCTCTAAGTCACTTCCGGCAGCTAGTCTGGACTATTGGGCATCCATCAAGGACCCTTAGACTGCCATATGACTTAAGATGACTGCTAAAAATCTTAAGATCCCGGCTCTAAGTCACTTCGGTCAGCTAGCTTGGAGTATTGAGCATTCATGAAGGGTTCTAAGGCTGTCATTTGATTTAAGATAGCTGCGATAAGTCTCAAGAGCCCGGCTCTAAGTCACTTCCGGCAGCTAGTCTGGACTATTGGGCATTCGTGAAGGGTTCTAAGGCTGCAATATGATTTAAGATAGCTGCTACAAGTCTCAAGAGCCCGGCTCTAAGTCACTTCCGGCAGCTAGTCTGGACTATTGGGCATCCATCAAGGACCCTTAGACAGCCATATGACTTAAGATGACTACTACAAGTCTCAAAAGCCCGGCTCTAAGTCACTGCCGGCAGCTAGTCTGGACTATTGGGCATCCATCAAGGACCCTTAGACTGCCATATGACTTAAGATGACTGCTAAAAATCTTAAGATCCCGGCTCTAAGTCACTTCGGTCAGCTAGCTTGGAGTATTGAGCATTCATGAAGGGTTCTAAGGCTGCCATTTGATTTAAGATAGCTACTACAAGTCTCAAGAGCCCGGCTCTAAGTCACTTTCGGCAGCTAGCTTGGAGTATTGAGCATTCGTGAAGGGTTCTAAGGCTGCAATATGATTTAAGATAGCTGCTACAAGTCTCAAGAGCCCGGCTCTAAGTCACTTCAGGCAGCTAGTCTGGACTATTGGGCATCCATCAAGGACCCTTAGACAGCCATATGACTTAAGATGACTGCTAAAAATCTTAAGAGCCCGGCTCTAAGTCAATTTCGGCAGCTAGCTTGGAGTATTGAGCATTCATGAAGGGTTCTAAGGCTGCAATATATGATTTAAGATAGCTGCTACAAGTCTCAAGAGCCCGGCTCTAAGTCACTTCAGGCAGCTAGTCTGGACTATTGGGCATCCATCAAGGACCCTTAGACAGCCATTTGACTTAAGATGACTGCTAAAAATCTTAAGATCCCGGCTCTAAGTCACTTCGGGCAGTTAGCTTGGAGTATTGAGCATTCATGAAGGGTTCTAAGGCTGCCATTTGATTTAAGATAGCTGCTATAAGTCTACAGAGCCCGGCTCTAAGTCACTTCCGGCAGCTAGTCTGGACTATTGGGCACCCATCAAGGACCCCTAGACTGCCATATGACTTAAGATGACTACTACAAGTCTCAAGAGCCCGGCTCTAAGTCACTTTCGGCAGCTAGCTTGGAGTATTGAGCATTCATGAAGGGTTCTAAGGCTGCAATATGATTTAAGATAGCTGCTACAAGTCTCAAGAGCCCGGCTCTAAGTCACTTCAGGCAGCTAGTCTAGACTATTGGGCATCCATCAAGGACCCTTAGACAGCCATATGACTTAAGATGACTACTACAAGTCTCAAAAGCCCTGCTCTAAGTCACTTCCGGCAGCTAGTCTGGACTATTGGGCACCCATCAAGGACCCCTAGACTGCCATATGACTTAAGATGACTACTACAAGTCTCAAAAGCCCGTCTCTAAGTCACTTCCGGCAGCTAGTCTGGACTATTGGGCATCCATCAAGGACCCTTAGACTGCCATATGACTTAAGATGACTGATAAAAATCTTAAGATCCCGGCTCTAAGTCACTTCGGGCAGCTAGCTTGGAGTATTGAGCATTCATGAAGAGTTCTAAGGCTGCCATTTGATTTAAGATAGCTGCTACAAGTCTCAAGAGCCCGGCTCTAAGTCACTTTCGGCAGCTAGGTTGGAGTATTGAGCATTCATGAAGGGTTCTAAGGCTGCCATTTGATTTAAGATAGCTACTACAAGTCTCAAGAGCCCGGCTCTAAGTCACTTTCGGCAGCTAGTCTGGACTATTGGGCACCCATCAAGGACCCCTAGACTGCCATATGACTTAAGATGACTACTACAAGTCTCAAAAGCCCGTCTCTAAGTCACTTCCGGCAGCTAGTCTGGACTATTGGGCATCCATCAAGGACCCTTAGACTGCCATATGACTTAAGATGACTGCTAAAAATCTTAAGATCCCGGCTCTAAGTCACTTCGGTCAGCTAGCTTGGAGTATTGAGCATTCATGAAGGGTTCTAAGGCTGCCATTTGATTTAAGATAGCTGCTATAAGTCTCAAGAGCCCGGCTCTAAGTCACTTCCGGCAGCTAGTCTGGACTATTGGGCATCCATCAAGGACCCTTAGACAGCCATATGACTTAAGATGACTACTACAAGTCTCAAAAGATGACTGCTACAAGTCTCAAGAGTTATTTCCCGAAGCTAGTTTGGACTATTGGGCATCCATCAAGGGCCCTTAGACTGCCATATGACTTAAGATGACTGCTAAAAATCTTAAGAGCCCGGCTCTAAATAACTTTCGGCAGCTAGCTTGGAGTATTGAGCATTCATGAAGGGTTCTAAGGCTGCAATATATGATTTAAGATAGCTGCTACAAGTCTCAAGAGCCCGGCTCTAAGTCACTTCAGGCAGCTAGTCTGGACTATTGGGCATCCATCAAGGACCCTTAGACAGCCATATGACTTAAGATGACTGCTAAAAATCTTAAGAGCCCGGCTCTAAGTCAATTTCGGCAGCTAGCTTGGAGTATTGAGCATTCATGAAGGGTTCTAAGGCTGCAATATATGATTTAAGATAGCTGCTACAAGTCTCAAGAGCCCGGCTCTAAGTCACTTTCGGCAGCTAGTCTGGACTATTGGGCACCCATCAAGGACCCCTAGACTGCCATATGACTTAAGATGACTACTACAAGTCTCAAAAGCCCTGCTCTAAGTCACTTCCGGCAGCTAGTCTGGACTATTGGGCACCCATCAAGGACCCCTAGACTGCCATATGACTTAAGATGACTACTACAAGTCTCAAAAGCCCGTCTCTAAGTCACTTCCGGCAGCTAGTCTGGACTATTGGGCATCCATCAAGGACCCTTAGACAGCCATATGACTTAAGATGACTGCTAAAAATCTTAAGAGCCCGGCTCTAAGTCAATTTCGGCAGCTAGCTTGGAGTATTGAGCATTCATAAAGAGTTCTAAGGCTGCCATTTGATTTAAGATAGCTGCTACAAGTCTCAAGAGCCCGGCTCTAAGTCACTTTCGGCAGCTAGGTTGGAGTATTGAGCATTCATGAAGGGTTCTAAGGCTGCCATTTGATTTAAGATAGCTAGTACAAGTCTCAAGAGCCCGGCTCTAAGTCACTTTCGGCAGCTAGCTTGGAGTATTGAGCATTCGTGAAGGGTTCTAAGGCTGCAATATGATTTAAGATAGCTGCTATAAGTCTCAAGAGCCCGGCTCTAAGTCACTTCCGGCAGCTAGTCTGGACTATTGGGCATCCATCAAGGACCCTTAGACAGCCATATGACTTAAGATGACTACTACAAGTCTCAAAAGATGACTGCTACAAGTCTCAAGAGTTATTTCCCGAAGCTAGTTTGGACTATTGGGCATCCATCAAGGACCCTTAGACTGCCATATGACTTAAGATGACTGCTAAAAATCTTAAGAGCCCGGCTCTAAATCACTTTCGGCAGCTAGCTTGGAGTATTGAGCATTCATGAAGGGTTCTAAGGCTGCAATATATGATTTAAGATAGCTGCTACAAGTCTCAAGAGCCCGGCTCTAAGTCACTTCAGGCAGCTAGTCTGGACTATTGGGCATCCATCAAGGACCCTTAGACAGCCATATGACTTAAGATGACTGCTAAAAATCTTAAGAGCCCGGCTCTAAGTCAATTTCGGCAGCTAGCTTGGAGTATTGAGCATTCATGAAGGGTTCTAAGGCTGCAATATATGATTTAAGATAGCTGCTACAAGTCTCAAGAGCCCGGCTCTAAGTCACTTCAGGCAGCTAGTCTGGACTATTGGGCATCCATCAAGGACCCTTAGACAGCCATATGACTTAAGATGACTGCTAAAAATCTTAAGATCCCGGCTCTAAGTCACTTTCGGCAGCTAGCTTGGAGTATTGAGCATTCATGAAGGGTTCTAAGGCTGCAATATATGATTTAAGATAGCTGCTATAAGTCTACAGAGCCCGGCTCTAAGTCACTTCCGGCAGCTAGTCTGGACTATTGGGCACCCATCAAGGACCCCTAGACTGCCATATGACTTAAGATGACTACTACAAGTCTCAAGAGCCCGGCTCTAAGTCACTTCCAGCAGCTAGTCTGGACTATTGGGCATCCATCAAGGACCCTTAGACTGCCATATGACTTAAGATGACTGCTAAAAATCTTAAGAGCCCGGCTCTAAGTCACTTTCGGCAGCTAGCTTGGAGTATTGAGCATTCATGAAGGGTTCTAAGGCTGCAATATGATTTAAGATAGCTGCTACAAGTCTCAAGAGCCCGGCTCTAAGTCACTTCAGGCAGCTAGTCTGGACTATTGGGCATCCATCAAGGACCCTTAGACAGCCATATGACTTAAGATGACTACTACAAGTCTCAAAAGCCCTGCTCTAAGTCACTTCCGGCAGCTAGTCTGGACTATTGGGCACCCATCAAAGACCCCTAGACTGCCATATGACTTAAGATGACTACTACAAGTCTCAAAAGCCCGTCTCTAAGTCACTTCCGGCAGCTAGTCTGGACTATTGGGCATCCATCAAGGACCCTTAGACTGCCATATGACTTAAGATGACTGATAAAAATCTTAGGATCCCGGCTCTAAGTCACTTCGGGCAGCTAGCTTGGAGTATTGAGCATTCATGAAGGGTTCTAAGGCTGCAATATGATTTAAGATAGCTGCTACAAGTCTCAAGAGCCCGGCTCTAAGTCACTTCAGGCAGCTAGTCTGGACTATTGGGCATCCATCAAGGACTGCCATATGACTTAAGATGACTACCACAAGTCTCAAAAGCCCTGCTCTAAGTCACTTCCGGAAGCTAGTCTGGACTATTGGGCACCCATCAAGGACCCTTAGACTGCCATATGACTTAAGATGACTATTACAAGTCTCAAAAGCCCGGCTCTAAGTCACTTCCGGCAGCTAGTCTGGATTATTGGGCATCCATCAAGGACCCTAAGACTGCCATATGACTTAAGATGACTGCTAAAATCTTAAGATCCCGGCTCTAAGTCACTTTGGGCAGCTAGCTTGGAGTATTGAGCATTGATGAAGGGTTCTAAGGCTGCCATTTGATTTAAGATAGCTGCTACATGTCTCAAGAGCCCGGCTCTAAGTCACTTCCGGCAGCTAGTATGGACTATTGGGCATCCATCAAGGACCCTTCGCTTGAGTCCCAGGCGTTCCACCCACATCCCGCCCAACCGACCGAGGGGCGCAGTCGCATAACGTACGACACGTTATCGCGTGGACGAAGACAAGAAACATAAAATCGAATAACTAGGGCTAATTACGAGCTAAGTAACATAAAATAGACGTTTTTAGTATAGGAAGAGAGGACTCTGTGCTGATCGCTCGGTACAACCGATTGTAGTCGGCACAAAGAACACGAAAGGGTTCATGCAAAGCATAGTTAGTAGTACAGCGAGTCAAAGATAAAGGAATAAAGTTTCTGGTAGGTCTACATGGAACAGATAGATTAACCTGAGATAATAACTCAGGCGAATCTATATCACCATTCAAAAGCTTGTGCATAAAGATTACACCAAGCATAATTCTACGGTTAATGAGAGAAGGAAGGTTAATCAAAAGAAGTCTACTGGAGTACGAAGGCAAATTGGCATTGCGATTCCAGTTTAAGCCACGAAGAGCGAAAAGCAGAAATTGTTTCTGTACAGATTCTATTCTAGTTTGGTGTGTCTCATACTGAGGCGACCATACACAAGAACCGTACTCTAGAATAGGCCGTACAAGTGATGTGAAGAGAATCTTGGTTATGTATGGGTCGGTGAATTCCTTCGACCACCGCTTTATAAAACCAAGAACACCCATTGCTTTACCGACCATGTTGGAAATGTGGGTATAAAAAGTTAGTTTGCTGTCCATAAGCACACCTAAATCGTTCATCTCAGTTAGACGTTCCAATGGACTATGATTAAGAAAATAGGTTACCAGTTGAGGAGAAGTTCTATGAAAAGTCATTACTTTACACTTCGTAGTATTGAGATTTAACAAGTTGAGCCGGCACCAAGACTCGAAACTGTTAAGATCGGCTTGTAAGCAAGCAGGCGACTTCATATCTTTATAACTAAAACTAAGTTTAACGTCATCAGCATACATAAGCACACGCGAATGTATCATAACTGAGGGAAGATCATTAATAAAGAGTGTAAAAAGCAGAGGGCCCAGATGACTACCCTGCGGCACCCCAGACGTCACATGAATGGAACTGGAAAAGGAAGACTTGAACAGTACCTTCTGCGTTCTGTTTGTTAGATACTCGCGAATCCAACAAAGAAAAATTGGCGGAAAGCCAATGTCACTTAACTTAATAAGCAAAAGCGTATGATTAACAGAATCAAAAGCCTTACTGAAATCAGTATATATGACATCAGTTTGTTTTGCATTTCTGAATCCATCGATTGTTAAAGAAGTGAATTCTAAAAGGTTAGTGGTAGTGGATCTACGTTTCACAAACCCATGCTGGGATGTCGAAATAATAGACCTACAGAAGTGTTGCAATTGAGAAGTAATTATCTTTTCAAAAGCTTTAGGAATAGCAGACAATTTGGAAATACCCCTATAGTTTGAAGCTTCGGACTTTTTACCATTTTTATGGAGAGGAATAATATATGATTCCTTCCAAATAGCTGGGAAGGAGGACGAGTCAACAGACAACAAAAATAACTTCAAAATTGGCTTACATAAAGCATTTGCACAAAACCTGAGTACGCAACCAGGTATACCATCAGGTCCTGGTGAATACACAGGTTTCACTAAATTAAGCACGCTGAGAAGCGAACTTTCATCAATCACTGGATTAAAAATGCAGTTCGACTTTTTTAACTGATAAGGATACGGAAGTCTTGAATGATATTCCGCTGAGGAGTAGGTAGTCTTGAAAAAATCAGCAAACATATCGGCAATTGCCTGATCAGTGTTAGCTTTATTATTTTCAAACGACAAGGAAGACGGATGCACTGATGTCTTACGTTTAGTATTGACAAAGTTATAAAATTGCTTAGGATCGCGAGAAAACTGACATTTGCAGCGCCGTAGATAATCCTTATAGCATTGCATATTAAGGACCATAAATCTCGAGCGAGCAACAGAATACAGAATGAAATCAGACGAACGGCGAGTTTTTTTAAACTTTTTATAGCATCGTGACTTCACATTTTTCAAGTTGGATAACTCCCGAGAGAACCAAGGAGGTCTATTAGAAATCACTTGTCTCTTGAGAGGAACACAATTATCGAAAAGTGAATCAAGTGTACTATAAAAGAAAGAAATAGCTGAGTCCATGTCTATACAATTGTACAGATAAGACCAATCTGTAGCAAGAATGAAATCATTAAGATTAGAAAAATCTGTTTTACGAAAACATCGGGTTCGAGGTATCGTATTAGCACCAAGTAGTGGTGGAAGGAAAGGTGGATCAATTGTTAAATTTACAGTAGGATGAAATTTATCTTCCGGAAGAACAAAAGGTTCAATCCTGGAAACAGCACAATTGGAAGGATCAAGTACAAATATCAGATCTAATGATCTTCCATTTGTATTACGCACTGAATTGACTTGAGAAAGAGACATCTCAAGAAGGCCGTGAACAAAGTCATGTGACGTGGAAGGCAACAGTATAGTAGACTCATCCGCAAGGGACCATGCTATGGAAGGTAAATTAAAATCTCCTAGAACAATGAGAATATCACGATTAGAAGTTAAAGCAGAGACAGATCGAATTGCCTCTAAATGATTTAAATAAGCCACCATGTCAGACTGCGGTGGAATATAAGAACAAGTGATGTAGGCGGAAAAAGAATGATAATCTACCTTAACACTGACAAACTCAATCTCCTGATTATAAGAAGGCTGAATCTGTTCAGATGGTAAAGCAGCATCAACAGCAATCAAAACTCCTCCACCCACGCGAGGAGTTCGATCACATCTGAATACAGAAAATTTTGAAGCAAAAACAGATGCATCAGCAATGTCAGGTTTTAGCCACGTCTCCGTAAAAGCTAAAATGTTATTCGTAAAAGTAAGGCTATCTACATAGAGATTAGTAAGTTTTGATTTCAGTCCTCTCACATTCTGGTAACCCAGATTGAGGGACGAATCTAGTTTTTTGACACACTTGTAGATGCTGGTGTGCCCGAAACCGTATTAGTAGCTTGAGCAGCACTTGGCAGGCGAATCGGTGGCCGATTTTTCTTTTTCACAGTATATTCTTTAACTATAATGTGCTCCGGCCAAAAACGTTTATGACATATAGTGTCAAAACTGTTGGCAGAGACACTTATTTTAAATGACGAAATGTCACGGGCATACGAAAATTTAAACTTTTCCACTACAATATTCGGGTCTTTAACCACAGAACGAATATAGGCTATAACATCATCAGATGTGACTTCATGGGCAAGCCTAGAAACAAATACATGTTTCTTTGGTGGAACACCAATAAGATCCCTTGGCGGCTGTGCTACAATAACAGCTGCAACATTGGGAGTTGCAACTGCTGACGCAGCAAAGCCACTAACAGGGCCTCCTATAATAAAACTATCGGCAATTTCCATTCGATTGGAAGATTGCCCGGACAAATCGGATACTACGTCTACTATCGCATTAGATGCGAGGTTACTACCAGGCGATATGGAAGTAACCTCAATGCCCGGAATTACCGGGCTTTTAAACGATATTAGGCGCTGGTTACTGGGTGATGATATGGCATGAGACCCGCCAGGGACGAGAAGAGACGCCGGCGGAGCAGGAGATGCACCTCGAGGAGTGGTCTTTTTCCGTTAAGGCGACTCATTTAATAGCTTTAGGCTACTAAACTGAGCCTCCAACGACATAAACTCCGCTTCGAGTTTATTAAAACCAGCCCTCAGAGTGGTAAAGCCATCTCTAGTCCGCTTCATGAAAGTCCGCATCTCATTCTCGATACCGCGGCAAGAATCACATCCATACTTCAAGCCTCCACCGATTTTAATAGTGTCATGAATCTTCGGCGTGAGACCCGCACACTTCACATGTACGGGATTCTCACACAACCAGCAGAAGATATAGTCATGACAATCTTTAGCCTCGGTGGAAACTTTACAGTTTCTTTTGGAGCAGACAGACATTATAATTTTTTTAAATAAATTGAAGAAAATAATTTAAAATATAAATATACTGACCAGATCTGAGCACAAGGGTTAATATATTTAAAGCTTAAAAGCACAAAACGAAAGCACGTATCACTCAGACGTGAGAAAGGAATAGACGAGAGCGCGAACAAAAAGTAATAGAAAAGAGCGGGAGAGCGCGTCAAATTGAACGCATGCAACAACAATTTGTACGCGTAGGCGCGAGAGAAAGTTATAACGGAAATAGTATGCTAGAACGCAAGAGCAAAAGAATTAACAAAAACAACAACACCGCCTAGGGAGATTTTGTTGTATGTTAATAAACGTTTTGTTAAAATTTGATTTTGCGTTTGCACAAGTAAAGTACCAACAACAACCAAAACGCGAAATAGAAATAAAAAAATCGGAAATTATTTCAACTATGCCGAGTTGAATATTGAGAAATTTAGGAATTTTTTGTCGCGAGGAAAAAAATAAAAGTTTATAAGCGTAAAAAAAACACGTCCGTCTTCGTCAACGAGTGAAACGAATTCACTGCCATATGACTTAAGATGACTGCTAAAAATCTTAAGATCCCGGCTCTAAGTCACTTCAGGCAGCTAGCTTGGAGTATTGAGCATTCATGGAGGGTTCTAAGGCTGCCATTTGATTTAAGATAGCTGCTACAAGTCTCAAGAGCCCGGCTCTAAGTCACTTTCGGCAGCTAGCTTGGAGTATTGAGCATTCATGAAGGGTTCTAAGGCTGCAATATGATTTAAGATGACTACTACAAGTCTCAAAAGCCCTGCTCTAAGTCACTTCCGGCAGCTAGTCTGGACTATTGGGCACCCATCAAGGACCCCTAGACTGCCATATGACTTAAGATGACTGCTAAAAATCTTACGATCCCGGCTCTAAGTCACTTCGGGCAGCTAGCTTGGAGTATTGAGCATTCATGAAGGGTTCTAAGGCTGCCATTTGATTTAAGATAGCTGCTACAAGTCTCAAGAGCCCGGCTCTAAGTTACTTCCGGCAGCTAGTCTGGACTATTGGGCATCCATCAAGGTCCCTTAGACTGCCATATGACTTAAGATGACTGCTACAAGCCTCAAGAGCTCGGCTCTAAGTCACTTCCGGCAGCTAGTTTGGAATATTGGGCATCTATCAAGGTCCCTTAGACTGCCATATGACTAAAAATGACTGCTACAAGTCTCAAGAGCCCAGATCTAAGTCACTGCCGGCAGCTAGTTTGCACTATTGGGCATCCATCAAGGACCCTTAGACTGCCATATGACTTAAGATGACTGCTACAAGTCTCAAGAGTTATCTCCCGCAGCTAGTTTGGACTATTGGGCATCCATCAAGGACCCTTAGACTGCCATATGACTTAAGATGACTGCTAAAAATCTTAAGATCCCGGCTCTAAGTCACTTCGGGCAGCTAGGTTGGAGTATTGAGCATTTATGAAGGGTTCTAAGGCTGCCATTTGATTTAAGATAGCTGCTACAAGTCTCAAGAGCCCGGCTCTAAGTCACTTTCGGCAGCTAGCTTGGAGTATTGAGCATTCGTGAAGGGTTCTAAGGCTGGAATATGATTTAAGATAGCTGCTACAAGTCTCAAGAGCCCTGCTCTAAGTCACTTCCGGCAGCTAGTCTGGACTATTGGGCACCCATCAAGGACCCCTAGACTGCCATATGACTTAAGATGACTGCTAAAAATCTTAAGATCCCGGCTCTAAGTCACTTCGGGCAGCTAGCTTGGAGTATTAAGCATTCATGAAGGGTTCTACGGCTGCCATTTGATTTAAGATAGCTGCTACAAGTCTCAAGAGCCCGGCTCTAAGTTACTTCCGGCAGCTAGTCTGGACTATTGGGCATCCATGAAGGTCCCTTAGACTGCCATATGACTTAAGATGACTGCTAAAAATCTTAAGATCCCGGCTCTAAGTCACTTCGGGCAGCTAGGTTGGAGTATTGAGCATTCATGAAGGGTTCTAAGGCTGCCATTTGATTTAAGATAGCTGCTACAAGTCTCAAGAGCCCGGCTCTAAGTTACTTCCGGCAGCTAGTCTGGACTATTGGGCATCCATCAAGGTCCCTTAGACTGCCATATGACTTAAGATGACTGCTACAAGTCTCAAGAGCTCGGCTCTAAGTCACTTCCGGCAGCTAGTTTGGACTATTGGGCATCTATCAAGGTCCCTTAGACTGCCATATGACTAAAAATGACTGCTACAAGTCTCAAGAGCCCAGATCTAAGTCACTGCCGGCAGCTAGTTTGCACTATTGGGCATCCATCAAGGACCCTTAGACTGCCATATGACTTAAGATGACTGCTACATGTCTCAAGAGTTATCTCCCGCAGCTAGTTTGGACTATTGGGCATCCATCAAGGACCCTTAGACTGCCATATGACTTAAGATGACTGCTAAAAATCTTAAGATCCCGGCTCTAAGTCACTTCGGGCAGCTAGGTTGGAGTATTGAGCATTCATGAAGGGTTCTAAGGCTGCCATTTGATTTAAGATAGCTGCTACAAGTCTCAAGAGCCCGGCTCTAAGTCACTTCCGGCAGCTAGCTTGGAGTATTGAGCATTCATGAAGGGTTCTAAGGCTGCAATATGATTTAAGATGACTACTACAAGTCTCAAAAGCCCTGCTCTAAGTCACTTCCGGCAGCTAGTCTGGACTATTGGGCCTCAAGGACCCTTAGACAGCCATATGACTTAAGATGACTGCTAAAAATCTTAAGAGCCCGGCTCTAAGTCACTGCCGGCAGCTAGTTTGCACTATTGGGCACCCATCAAGGACCCCTAGACTGCCATATGACTTAAGATGACTACTACAAGTCTCAAAAGCCCGTCTCTAAGTCACTTCCGGCAGCTAGTCTGGACTATTGGGCATCCATCAAGGACCCTTAGACAGCCATATGACTTAAGATGACTGCTAAAAATCTTAAGAGCCCGGCTCTAAGTCACTTCCGGCAGCTAGTTTGGACTATTGGGCATCTATCAAGGTCCCTTAGACTGCCATATGACTAAAAATGACTGCTACAAGTCTCAAGAGCCCAGATCTAAGTCACTGCCGGCAGCTAGTTTGCACTATTGGGCATCCATCAAGGACCCTTAGACTGCCATATGACTTAAGATGACTGCTAAAAATCTTAAGATCCCAGCTCTAAGTCACTTCGGGCAGCTAGGTTGGAGTATTGAGCATTTATGAAGGGTTCTAAGGCTGCCATTTGATTTAAGATAGCTGCTACAAGTCTCAAGAGCCCGGCTCTAAGTCACTTTCGGCAGCTAGCTTGGAGTATTGAGATTTCGTGAAGGGTTCTAAGGCTGCAATATGATTTAAGATAGCTGCTACAAGTCTCAAGAGCCCGGCTCTAAGTCACTGCCGGCAGCTAGTTTGCACTATTGGGCATCCATCAAGGACCCTTAGACTGCCATATGACTTAAGATGACTGCTACAAGTCTCAAGAGTTATTTTCCGCAGCTAGTTTGGACTATTGGGCATCCATCAAGGACCCTTAGACTGCCATATGACTTAAGATGACTGCTAAAAATCTTAAGATCCCGGCTCTAAGTCACTTCGGGCAGCTAGGTTGGAGTATTGAGCATTCATGAAGGGTTCTAAGGCTGCCATTTGATTTAAGATAGCTGCTACAAGTCTCAAGAGCCCGGCTCTAAGTCACTTTCGGCAGCTAGCTTGGAGTATTGAGATTTCGTGAAGGGTTCTAAGGCTGCAATATGATTTAAGATAGCTGCTACAAGTCTCAAGAGCCCTGCTCTAAGTCACTTCCGGCAGCTAGTCTGGACTATTGGGCACCCATCAAGGACCCCTAGACTGCCATATGACTTAAGATGACTGCTAAAAATCTTAAGATCCCGGTTCTAAGTCACTTCGGGCAGCTAGCTTGGAGTATTAAGCATTCATGAAGGGTTCTACGGCTGCCATTTGATTTAAGATAGCTGCTACAAGTCTCAAGAGCCCGGCTCTAAGTTACTTCCGGCAGCTACTCTGGACTATTGGGCATCCATGAAGGTCCCTTAGACTGCCATATGACTTAAGATGACTGCTAAAAATCTTAAGATCCCGGCTCTAAGTCACTTCGGGCAGCTAGGTTGGAGTATTGAGCATTCATGAAGGGTTCTAAGGCTGCCATTTGATTTAAGATAGCTGCTACAAGTCTCAAGAGCCCGGCTCTAAGTTACTTCCGGCAGCTAGTCTGGACTATTGGGCATCCATCAAGGTCCCTTAGACTGCCATATGACTTAAGATGACTGCTACAAGTCTCAAGAGCTCGGCTCTAAGTCACTTCCGGCAGCTAGTTTGGACTATTGGGCATCTATCAAGGTCCCTTAGACTGCCATATGACTAAAAATGACTGCTACAAGTCTCAAGAGCCCAGATCTAAGTCACTGCCGGCAGCTAGTTTGCACTATTGGGCATCCATCAAGGACCCTTAGACTGCCATATGACTTAAGATGACTGCTACATGTCTCAAGAGTTATCTCCCGCAGCTAGTTTGGACTATTGGGCATCCATCAAGGACCCTTAGACTGCCATATGACTTAAGATGACTGCTAAAAATCTTAAGATCCCGGCTCTAAGTCACTTCGGTCAGCTAGGTTGGAGTATTGAGCATTTATGAAGGGTTCTAAGGCTGCCATTTGATTTAAGATAGCTGCTACAAGTCTCAAGAGCCCGGCTCTAAGTCACTTCCGGCAGCTAGCTTGGAGTATTGAGCATTCATGAAGGGTTCTAAGGCTGCAATATGATTTAAGATGACTACTACAAGTCTCAAAAGCCCTGCTCTAAGTCACTTCCGGCAGCTAGTCTGGACTATTGGGCATCCATCAAGGACCCTTAGACAGCCATATGACTTAAGATGACTGCTAAAAATCTTAAGAGCCCGGCTCTAAGTCACTGCCGGCAGCTAGTTTGCACTATTGGGCACCCATCAAGGACCCCTAGACTGCCATATGACTTAAGATGACTACTACAAGTCTCAAAAGCCCGTCTCTAAGTCACTTCCGGCAGCTAGTCTGGACTATTGGGCATCCATCAAGGACCCTTAGACAGCCATATGACTTAAGATGACTGCTAAAAATCTTAAGAGCCCGGCTCTAAGTCACTTCCGGCAGCTAGTTTGGACTATTGGGCATCTATCAAGGTCCCTTAGACTGCCATATGACTAAAAATGACTGCTACAAGTCTCAAGAGCCCAGATCTAAGTCACTGCCGGCAGCTAGTTTGCACTATTGGGCATCCATCAAGGACCCTTAGACTGCCATATGACTTAAGATGACTGCTAAAAATCTTAAGATCCCGGCTCTAAGTCACTTCGGGCAGCTAGGTTGGAGTATTGAGCATTTATGAAGGGTTCTAAGGCTGCCATTTGATTTAAGATAGCTGCTACAAGTCTCAAGAGCCCGGCTCTAAGTCACTTTCGGCAGCTAGCTTGGAGTATTGAGATTTCGTGAAGGGTTCTAAGGCTGCAATATGATTTAAGATAGCTGCTACAAGTCTCAAGAGCCCGGCTCTAAGTCACTGCCGGCAGCTAGTTTGCACTATTGGGCATCCATCAAGGACCCTTAGACTGCCATATGACTTAAGATGACTGCTACAAGTCTCAAGAGTTATTTTCCGCAGCTAGTTTGGACTATTGGGCATCCATCAAGGACCCTTAGACTGCCATATGACTTAAGATGACTGCTAAAAATCTTAAGATCCCGGCTCTAAGTCACTTCGGGCAGCTAGGTTGGAGTATTGAGCATTCATGAAGGGTTCTAAGGCTGCCATTTGATTTAAGATAGCTGCTACAAGTCTCAAGAACCCGGCTCTAAGTCACTTTCGGCAGCTAGCTTGGAGTATTGAGATTTCGTGAAGGGTTCTAAGGCTGCAATATGATTTAAGATAGCTGCTACAAGTCTCAAGAGCCCGGCTCTAAGTCACTTCCGGCAGCTAGTCTGGACTATTGGGCATCCATCAAGGACCCTTAGACAGCCATATGACTTAAGATGACTACCACAAGTCTCAAAAGCCTCGCTCTAAGTCACTTCCGGCAGCTAGTCTGGACTATTGGGCATCCATCAAGGACCCTAAGACTGCCATATGACTTAAGAAGACTGCTAAAATCTTAAGATCCCGGCTCTAAGTCACTTCGGGCAGCTAGCTTGGAGTATTGAGCATTGATGAAGGGTTCTAAGGCTGCCATTTGATCTAAGATAGCTGCTACAAGTCTCAAGAGCCCGGCTCTAAGTCACTTCCGGCAGCTAGTCTGGACTATTGGGCATCCATCAAGGACCCTTAGACAGACATATGACTTAAGATGACTACTACAAGTCTCAAAAGATGACTGCTACAAGTCTCAAGAGTTATTTCCCGCAGCTAGTTTGGACTATTGGGCATCCATCAAGGACCCTTAGACTGCCATATGACTAGAGATGACTGCTAAAAATCTTAAGATCCCGGCTCTAAGTCACTTCGGGCAGCTAGCTTGGAGTATTGAGCATTGATGAAGGGTTCTAAGGCTGCCATTTGATTTAAGATAGCTGCTACAAGTCTCAAGAGCCCGGCTCTAAGTCACTTCCGGCAGCTAGTCTGGACTATTGGGCACCCATCAAGGACCCTTAGACTGCCATATGACTTAAGATGACTATTACAAGTCTCAAAAGCCCGGCTTTAAGTCACTTCCGGCAGCTAGTCTGGACTATTGGGCATCCATCAAGGACCCTAAGACTGCCATATGACTTAAGATGACTATTACAAGTCTCAAAAGATGACTGCTACAAGTCTCAAGAGTTATTTCCCGCAGCTAGTTTGGACTATTGGGCATCCATCAAGGACCCTTAGACTGCCATATGACTAGAGATGACTGCTAAAAATCTTAAGAGCCCGGCTCTAAGTCACTTCCGGCAGCTAGCTTGGAGTATTGAGCATTCATGAAGGGTTCTAAGGCTGCAATATGATTTAAGATGACTACTACAAGTCTCAAAAGCCCTGCTCTAAGTCACTTCCGGCAGCTAGTCTGGACTATTGGGCACCCATCAAGGACCCTTAGACTGCCATATGACTTAAGATGACTATTACAAGTCTCAAAAGCCCGGCTCTAAGTCACTTCCGGCAGCTAGTCTGGACTATTGGGCATCCATCAAGGACCCTAAGACTGCCATATGACTTAAGAAGACTTCTAAAATCTTAAGATCCCGGCTCTAAGTCACTTCGGGCAGCTAGCTTGGAGTATTGAGCATTGATGAAGGGTTCTAAGGCTGCCATTTGATTTAAGATAGCTGCTACAAGTCTCAAGAGCCCGGCTCTAAGTCACTTCCGGCAGCTAGTCTGAACTATTGGGCACCCATCAAGGACCCTTAGACTGCCATATGACTTAAGATGACTATTACAAGTCTCAAAAGCCCGGCTTTAAGTCACTTCCGGCAGCTAGTCTGGACTATTGGGCATCCATCAAGGACCCTAAGACTGCCATATGACTTAAGATGACTGCTAAAATCTTAAGATCCCGGCTCTAAGTCACTTCGGGCAGCTAGCTTGGAGTATTGAGCATTGATGAAGGGTTCTAAGGCTGCCATTTGATTTAAGATAGCTACTACAAGTCTCAAGAGCCCGGCTCTAAGTCACTTCCGGCAGCTAGCTTGGAGTATTGAGCATTCATGAAGGGTTCTAAGGCTGCAATATGATTTAAGATGACTACTACAAGTCTCAAAAGCCCTGCTCTAAGTCACTTCCGGCAGCTAGTCTGGACTATTGGGCACCCATCAAGGACCCCTAGACTGCCATATGACTTAAGATGACTGCTAAAAATCTTAAGATCCCGGCTCTAAGTCACTTCGGGCAGCTAGGTTGGAGTATTGAGCATTCATGAAGGGTTCTAAGGCTGCCATTTGATTTAAGATAGCTGCTACAAGTCTCAAGAGCCCGGCTCTAAGTCACTTTCGGCAGCTAGCTTGGAGTATTGAGATTTCGTGAAGGGTTCTAAGGCTGCAATGTGATTTAAGATAGCTGCTACAAGTCTCAACAGCCCGGCTCTAAGTCACTTCCGGCAGCTAGCTTGGAGTATTGAGCATTCATGAAGGGTTCTAAGGCTGCCATTTGATTTAAGATAGCTACTTCAAGTCTCAAGAGCCCGGCTCTAAGTCACTTCCGGCAGCTAGTCTGGACTATTGGGCATCCATCAAGGACCCTTAGACAGCCATATGACTTAAGATGACTACTACAAGTCTCAAAAGATGACTGCTACAAGTCTCAAGAGTGATTTCCCGCAGCTAGTTTGGACTATTGGGCATCCATCAAGGACCATTAGACTGCCATATGACTTAAGATGACTGCTAAAAATCTTAAGATCCCGGCTCTAAGTCACTTCGGGCAGCTAGCTTGGAGTATTGAGCATTCATGAAGGGTTCTAAGGCTGCCATTTGATTTAAGATAGCTGCTATAAGTCTCAAGAGGCCGGCTCTAAGTCACTTCCGGCAGCTAGTCTGGACTATTGGGCATCCATCAAGGACCCTTAGACTGCCATATGACTTAAGATGACTACTACAAGTCTCAAAAGATGACTGCTACAAGTCTCAAGAGTTATTTCCCGCAGCTAGTTTGGACTATTGGGCATCCATCAAGGACCCTTAGACTGCCAAATGACTTAAGATGACTGCTAAAAATCTTAAGAGCCTGGCTCTAAGTCACTTTCGGCAGCTAGCTTGGAGTATTGAGCATTCGTGAAGGGTTCTAAGGCTGGAATATGATTTAAGATAGCTGCTACAAGTCTCAAAAGCCCGGCTCTAAGTCACTTCCGGCAGCTAGTCTGGGCTATTGGGCATCCATCAAGGACCATTAGACTGCCATATGACTTAAGATGACTACTACAAGTCTCAAAAGATGACTGCTACAAGTCTCAAGAGTTATTTCCCGCAGCTAGTTTGGACTATTGGGCATCCATCAAGGACCCTTAGACTGCCAAATGACTTAAGATGACTGCTAAAAATCTTAAGAGCCTGGCTCTAAGTCACTTTCGGCAGCTAGCTTGGAGTATTGAGCATTCGTGAAGGGTTCTAAGGCTGGAATATGATTTAAGATAGCTGCTACAAGTCTCAAGAGACCGGCTCTAAGTCACTTTCGGCAGCTAGCTTGGAGTATTGAGATTTCGTGAAGGGTTCTAAGGCTGCAATATGATTTAAGATAGCTGCTACAAGTCTCAAAAGCCCGGCTCTAAGTCACTTCCGGCAGCTAGTCTGGGCTATTGGGCATCCATCAAGGACCATTAGACTGCCATATGACTTAAGATGACTGCTAAAAATCATAAGATCCCGGCTCTAAGTCACTTCGGGCAGCTAGCTTGGAGTATTGAGCATTCATGAAGGGTTCTAAGGCTGCCATTTGATTTAAGATAGCTGCTACAAGTCTCAAGAGCCCGGCTCTAAGTCACTTCCGGCAGCTAGTCTGGACTATTGGGCATCCATCAAGGACCCTTAGACAGCCATATGACTTAAGATGACTACTACAAGTCTCAAAAGATGACTGCTACAAGTCTCAAGAGTTATTTCCCGCAGCAAGTTTGGACTATTGGGCATCTATCAAGGTCCCTTAGACTGCCATATGACTAAAGATGACTACTACAAGTCTCAAGAGCCCGGCTCTAAGTCACTTCTGGCAGCTAGTCTGGACTATTGGGCATCCATCAAGGACCCTTAGACTGCCATATGACTTAAGATGACTGCTAAAAATCTTAAGATCCCGGCTCTAAGTCACTACGGCCAGCAAGCTTGGAGTATTGAGCATTCATGAAGGGTTCTAAGGCTGCAATATGATTTAAGATAGCTGCTACAAGTCTCAAGAGACCGGCTCTAAGTCACTTTCGGCAGCTAGCTTGGAGTATTGAGATTTCGTGAAGGGTTCTAAGGCTGCAATATGATTTAAGATAGCTGCTACAAGTCTCAAAAGCCCGGCTCTAAGTCACTTCCGGCAGCTAGTCTGGCCTATTGGGCATCCATCAAGGACCCTTAGACTGCCAAATGACTTAAGATGACTGCTAAAAATCTTAAGAGCCCGGCTCTAAGTCACTTTCTGTAGCTAGCTTGGAGTATTGAGCATTCATGAAGAGTTCTAAGGCTGCCATTTGATTTAAGATAGCTGCTACAAGTCTCAAGAGCCCGGCTCTAAGTCACTTTCGGCAGCTAGCTTGGAGTATTGAGCATTCGTGAAGGGTTCTAAGGCTGCAATATGATGTAAGATAGCTGCTACAAGTCTCAAGAGCCCGGCGCTAAGTCACTTCCGGCAGCTAGTCTGGACTATTGGGCATCCATCAAGGACCCTTAGACTGCCATATGACTTAAGATGACTGCTAAAAATCTTAAGATCCTTAAGTCACTTCGGGCAGCTAGGTTGGAGTATTGAGCATTCATGAAGAGTTCTAAGGCTGCCATTTGATTTAAGATAGCTGCTACAAGTCTCAAGAGCCTGGCTCTAAGTCACTTTCGGCAGCTAGCTTGGAGTATTGAGCATTCGTGAAGGGTTCTAAGGCTGGAATATGATTTAAGATAGCTGCTACAAGTCTCAAGAGCCCGGCTCTAAGTCACTTCCGGCAGCTAGTCTGGACTATTGGGCATCCATCAAGGTCCCTTAGACTGCCATATGACTTAAGATGACTGCTACAAGTCTCAAGAATTATTTCCCGCAGCTAGTTTGGACTATTGGGCATCTATCAAGGTCCCTTAGACTGCCATATGACTAAAGATGACTGCTACAAGTCTCAAGAGCCCGGCTCTAAGTCACTTCTGGCAGCTAGTCTGGACTATTGGGCATCCATCAAGGACCCTTAGACTGCCATATGACTTAAGATGACTGCTAAAAATCTTAAGATCCTTAAGTCACTTCGGGCAGCTAGGTTGGAGTATTGAGCATTCATGAAGAGTTCTAAGGCTGCCATTTGATTTAAGATAGCTGCTACAAGTCTCAAGAGCCCGGCTCTAAGTCACTTTCGGCAGCTAGCTTGGAGTATTGAGCATTCGTGAAGGGTTCTAAGGCTGGAATATGATTTAAGATAGCTGCTACAAGTCTCAAGAGCCCGGCTCTAAGTCACTTCCGGCAGCTAGTCTGGACTATTGGGCATCCATCAAGGACCCTTAGACAGCCATATGACTTAAGATGACTACTACAAGTCTCAAAAGCCCGGCTCTAAGTCACTTCCGGCAGCTAGTCTGGACTATTGGGCATCCATCAAGGACCCTTAGACTGCCATATGACTTAAGATGACTGCTAAAAATCTTAAGATCCCGGCTCTAAGTCACTTCGGGCAGCTAGCTTGGAGTATTGAGCATTCATGAAGGGTTCTAAGGCTGCCGTTTGATTTAAGATAGCTACTTCAAGTCTCAAGTACCCGGCTCTAAGTCACTTCCGGCAGCTAGTCTGGACTATTGGGCATCCATCAAGGACCCTTAGACAGCCATATGACTTAAGATGACTACTACAAGTCTCAAAAGATGACTGCTACAAGTCTCAAGAGTTATTTCCCGCAGCTAGTTTGGACTATTGGGCATCCATCAAGGACCATTAGACTGCCATATGACTTAAGATAACTGCTAAAAATCTTAAGATCCCGGCTCTAAGTCACTTCGGGCAGCTAGCTTGGAGTATTGAGCATTCATGAAGGGTTCTAAGGCTGCCATTTGATTTAAGATAGCTACTTCAAGTCTCAAGAGCCCGGCTCTAAGTCACTTCCGGCAGCTAGTCTGGACTATTGGGCATCCATCAAGGACCATTAGACTGCCATATGACTTAAGATGACTGCTAAAAATCATAAGATCCCGGCTCTAAGTCACTTCGGGCAGCTAGCTTGGAGTATTGAGCATTCATGAAGGGTTCTAAGGCTGCCATTTGATTTAAGATAGCTGCTACAAGTCTCAAGAGCCCGGCTCTAAGTCACTTCCGGCAGCTAGTCTGGACTATTGGGCATCCATCAAGGACCCTTAGACAGCCATATGACTTAAGATGACTACTACAAGTCTCAAAAGATGACTGCTACAAGTCTCAAGAGTTATTTCCCGCAGCAAGTTTGGACTATTGGGCATCTATCAAGGTCCCTTAGACTGCCATATGACTAAAGATGACTACTACAAGTCTCAAGAGCCCGGCTCTAAGTCACTTCTGGCAGCTAGTCTGGACTATTGGGCATCCATCAAGGACCCTTAGACTGCCATATGACTTAAGATGACTGCTAAAAATCTTAAGATCCCGGCTCTAAGTCACTACGGCCAGCAAGCTTGGAGTATTGAGCATTCATGAAGGGTTCTAAGGCTGCAATATGATTTAAGATAGCTGCTACAAGTCTCAAGAGACCGGCTCTAAGTCACTTTCGGCAGCTAGCTTGGAGTATTGAGATTTCGTGAAGGGTTCTAAGGCTGCCATATGATTTAAGATAGCTGCTACAAGTCTCAAAAGCCCGGCTCTAAGTCACTTCCGGCAGCTAGTCTGGGCTATTGGGCATCCATCAAGGACCCTTAGACTGCCAAATGACTTAAGATGACTGCTAAAAATCTTAAGAGCCCGGCTCTAAGTCACTTTCTGTAGCTAGCTTGGAGTATTGAGCATTCATGAAGAGTTCTAAGGCTGCCATTTGATTTAAGATAGCTGCTACAAGTCTCAAGAGCCCGGCTCTAAGTCACTTTCGGCAGCTAGTCTTGGAGTATTGAGCATTCGTGAAGGGTTCTAAGGCTGCCATATGACTGTAAGATGAGCTGCTACAAGTCTCAAGAGCCCGGCGCTAAGTCACTTCCGGCAGCTAGTCTGGACTATTGGGCATCCATCAAGGACCCTTAGACTGCCATATGACTTAAGATGACTGCTAAAAATCTTAAGATCCTCTAAGTCACTTCGGGCAGCTAGGTTGGAGTATTGAGCATTCATGAAGAGTTCTAAGGCTGCCATTTGATTTAAGATAGCTGCTACAAGTCTCAAGAGCCTGGCTCTAAGTCACTTTCGGCAGCTAGCTTGGAGTATTGAGCATTCGTGAAGGGTTCTAAGGCTGGCATATGATTTAAGATAGCTGCTACAAGTCTCAAGAGCCCGGCTCTAAGTCACTTCCGGCAGCTAGTCTGGACTATTGGGCATCCATCAAGGTCCCTTAGACTGCCATATGACTTAAGATGACTGCTACAAGTCTCAAGAATTATTTCCCGCAGCTAGTTTGGACTATTGGGCATCTATCAAGGTCCCTTAGACTGCCATATGACTAAAGATGACTGCTACAAGTCTCAAGAGCCCGGCTCTAAGTCACTTCTGGCAGCTAGTCTGGACTATTGGGCATCCATCAAGGACCCTTAGACTGCCATATGACTTAAGATGACTGCTAAAAATCTTAAGATCCCGGCTCTAAGTCACTTCGGGCAGCTAGGTTGGAGTATTGAGCATTCATGAAGAGTTCTAAGGCTGCCATTTGATTTAAGATAGCTGCTACAAGTCTCAAGAGCCCGGCTCTAAGTCACTTTCGGCAGCTAGCTTGGAGTATTGAGCATTCGTGAAGGGTTCTAAGGCTGGAATATGATTTAAGATAGCTGCTACAAGTCTCAAGAGCCCGGCTCTAAGTCACTTCCGGCAGCTAGTCTGGACTATTGGGCATCCATCAAGGACCCTTAGACAGCCATATGACTTAAGATGACTACTACAAGTCTCAAAAGCCCGGCTCTAAGTCACTTCCGGCAGCTAGTCTGGACTATTGGGCATCCATCAAGGACCCTTAGACTGCCATATGACTTAAGATGACTGCTAAAAATCTTAAGATCCCGGCTCTAAGTCACTTCGGGCAGCTAGCTTGGAGTATTGAGCATTCATGAAGGGTTCTAAGGCTGCCGTTTGATTTAAGATAGCTACTTCAAGTCTCAAGTACCCGGCTCTAAGTCACTTCCGGCAGCTAGTCTGGACTATTGGGCATCCATCAAGGACCCTTAGACAGCCATATGACTTAAGATGACTACTACAAGTCTCAAAAGATGACTGCTACAAGTCTCAAGAGTTATTTCCCGCAGCTAGTTTGGACTATTGGGCATCCATCAAGGACCCTTAGACTGCCATATGACTTAAGATAACTGCTAAAAATCTTAAGATCCCGGCTCTAAGTCACTTCGGGCAGCTAGCTTGGAGTATTGAGCATTCATGAAGGGTTCTAAGGCTGCCATTTGATTTAAGATAGCTACTTCAAGTCTCAAGAGCCCGGCTCTAAGTCACTTCCGGCAGCTAGTCTGGACTATTGGGCATCCATCAAGGACCCTTAGACAGCCATATGACTTAAGATGACTACTACAAGTCTCAAAAGATGACTGCTACAAGTCTCAAGAGTTATTTCCCGCAGCTAGTTTGGACTATTGGGCATCCATCAAGGACCCTTAGACTGCCAAATGACTTGAGATGACTGCTAAAAATCTTAGGAGCCCGGCTCTAAGTCACTTTCTGCAGCTAGCTTGGAGTATTGAGCATTCATGAAGAGTTCTAAGGCTGCCATTTGATTTAAGATAGCTGCTACAACTCTGAAGAGCCCGGCTCTAAGTCACTTTCGGCAGCTAGCTTGGAGTATTGAGCATTCGTGAAGGGTTCTAAGGCTGCAATATGATTTAAGATAGCATTCGTGAAGGGTTCTAAGGCTGGAATATGATTTAAGATAGCTGCTACAAGTCTCAAGAGCCCGGCTCTAAGTCACGTCCGGCAGCTAGTCTGGACTATTGGGCATCCATCAAGGTCCCGTAGACTGCCATATGACTTAAGATGACTGCTACAAGTCTCAAGAGCTCGGCTCTAAGTCACTTCCGGCAGCTATTTTGGACTATTGGGCATCCATGAAGGTCCCTTAGACTGCCATATGACTAAAGATGACTGCTACAAGTCTCAAGAGCCCAGATCTAAGTCACTTCCGGCAGCTAGTTTGCACTATTGGGCATCCATCAAGGACCCTTAGACTGACATATGACTTAAGATGACTGCTACAAGTCTCAAGAGTTATTTCCCGCAGCTAGTTTGGACTATTGGGCATCTATCAAGGTCCCTTATACTGCCATATGACTAAAGATGACTACTACAAGTCTCAAGAGCCCGGCTCTAAGTCACTTCTGGCAGCTAGTCTGGACTATTGGGCATCCATCAAGGACCCTTAGACTGCCATATGACTTAAGATGACTGCTAAAAATCTTAAGATTCCGGCTCTAAGTCACTACGGCCAGCTAGCTTGGAGTATTGAGCATTCATGAAGGGTTCTAAGGGTGCAATATGATTTAAGATAGCTGCTACAAGTCTCAAGAGACCGGCTCTAAGTCACTTTCGGCAGCTAGCTTGGAGTATTGAGATTTCGTGAAGGGTTCTAAGGCTGCAATATGATTTAAGATAGCTGCTACAAGTCTCAAAAGCTGACTACTACAAGTCTCAAGAGCCCGGCTCTAAGTCACTTCTGGCAGCTAGTCTGGACTATTGGGCATCCATCAAGGACCCTTAGACTGCCATATGACTTAAGATGACTGCTAAAAATCTTAAGATCCCGGCTCTAAGTCACTACGGCCAGCTAGCTTGGAGTATTGAGCATTCATGAAGGGTTCTAAGGGTGCAATATGATTTAAGATAGCTGCTACAAGTCTCAAGAGACCGGCTCTAAGTCACTTTCGGCAGCTAGCTTGGAGTATTGAGATTTCGTGAAGGGTTCTAAGGCTGCAATATGATTTAAGATAGCTGCTACAAGTCTCAAAAGCTGACTACTACAAGTCTCAAGAGCCCGGCTCTAAGTCACTTCTGGCAGCTAGTCTGGACTATTGGGCATCCATCAAGGACCCTTAGACTGCCATATGACTTAAGATGACTGCTAAAAATCTTAAGATTCCGGCTCTAAGTCACTACGGCCAGCTAGCTTGGAGTATTGAGCATTCATGAAGGGTTCTAAGGCTGCAATATGATTTAAGATAGCTGCTACAAGTCTCAAGAGCCCGGCTCTAAGTCACTTCCGGCAGCTAGTCTGAACTATTGGGCATTCCGTGAAGGACCCTAAGGCTGCCATATGATTTAAGATGAGCTACTACAAGTCTCAAAAGCCCGGCTCTAAGTCACTTCTGGCAGCTAGTCTGGACTATTGGGCATCCATCAAGGACCCTTAGACTGCCATATGACTTAAGATGACTGCTAAAAATCTTGAGATCCCGGCTCTAAGTCACTTTCTGTAGCTAGCTTGGAGTATTGAGCATTCATGAAGAGTTCTAAGGCTGCCATTTGATTTAAGATAGCTGCTACAAGTCTCAAGAGCCCGGCTCTAAGTCACTTTCGGCAGCTAGCTTGGAGTATTGAGCATTCATGAAGGGTTCTAAGGCTGCAATATGATTTAAGATAGCTGCTACAAGTCTCAAGAGCCCGGCTCTAAGTCACTTCCGGCAGCTAGTCTGGACTATTGGGCATCCATCAAGGACCCTTAGACTGCCATATGACTTAAGATGACTACTACAAGTCTCAAAAGATGACTGCTACAAGTCTCAAGAGTTATTTCCCGCAGCTAGTTTGGACTATTGGGCATCCATCAAGGACCCTTAGACTGCCAAATGACTTAAGATGACTGCTAAAAATCTTAAGAGCCCGGCTCTAAGTCACTTTCTGTAGCTAGCTTGGAGTATTGAGCATTCATGAAGAGTTCTAAGGCTGCCATTTGATTTAAGATAGCTGCTACAAGTCTCAAGAGCCCGGCTCTAAGTCACTTTCGGCAGCTAGCTTGGAGTATTGAGCATTCGTGAAGGGTTCTAAGGCTGCAATATTCCGGCAGCTAGTCTGGACTATTGGGCATCCATCAAGGTCCCTTAGACTGCCATATGACTTAAGATGACTGCTAAAAATCTTAAGATCCTTAAGTCACTTCGGGCAGCTAGGTTGGAGTATTGAGCATCCATGAAGAGTTCCTAAGGCTGCCATTTGATTTAAGATAGCTGCTACAAGTCTCAAAGAGCCTGGCTCTAAGTCTAAGAGTTCTTTCGGCAGCTAGCTTGGACTATTGAGCATCCATGAAGGGTTCTAAGGCTGGCATATGATTTAAGATGGCTGCTACAAGTCTCAAGAGCCCGGCTCTAAGTCACTTCCGGCAGCTAGTCTGGACTATTGGGCATCCATCAAGGTCCCTTAGACTGCCATATGACTTAAGATGACTGGTACAAGTCTCAAGAGCCGGCTCTAAGTTACTTCCGCAGCTAGTTTGGACTATTGGGCATCCATCAAGGACCCTTAGACTGCCATATGACTAAAGATGACTACTACAAGTCTCAAAAGCCCGGCTGAATAAGTCAACTTCTTTCCGGCAGCTAGTCTGGACTATTGGGCATCCATCAAGGACCCTTAGACTGCCATATGACTTAAGATGACTGCTAAAAATCTGATCCCGGCTCTAAGTCACTTCGGGCAGCTAGGTTGGACTATTGCTGGCTTGGAGCATTCAGCATTCATGAAGGGTTCTAAGGCTGCCATATGATTTAAGATAGCTGCTACAAGTCTCAAGATCCCGGCTCTAACTCACTTTCGGCAGCTAGCTTGGCGTATTGAGCATTCATGAAGGGTTCTAAGGCTGCCATATGACTTAAAATCACTTCTACAAATCTTAAGATCACGGCTCTAAGTCACTTCCGGCAGCTAGTTTGGACTATTGCGCATCTATCAAGGACCCTTAGACTGCCATATGTCTTAAAATGACTGTTAAGATTAGACTGCTACAAGTCTCAAGAGTTATTTCCGGCAGCTAGTTTGGACTATTGGGCATCCATCAAGGACCCTTAGACTGCCATATGACTTAAGATGACTGCTACAAGTCTCAAGAGCCCGGCTCTAAGTCACTTCTGGCAGCTAGTCTGGACTATTGGGCATCCATCAAGGACCCTTAGACTGCCATATGACTTAAGATGACTGCTAAAAATCTTAAGAGCCCGGCTTTAAGTCACTTCGGGCAGCTAGGTTGGACTATTGGGCATTCATCAAGGAGTCCTTAGGCTGCCATATGACTTAAGATGACTGCTACAAGTCTCAAGAGCCCGGCTCTAAGTCACTTTCGGCAGCTAGCTTGGAGTATTCAGCATTCATGAAGGGTTCTAAGGCTGCCATATGATTTAAGATAGCTGCTACAAGTCTCATAGAGCCTTCTATCCGTCACTTCCGGAAGCTAGATTGGACTATTGGGCATCCATCAAGGACCCTTAGACTGCCATATGACTTAAGATGACTACTACAAGTCTCAAAAGCCCAGCTCTAAGTCACTTCCGGCAGCTAGTTTGGACTATTGGGCATCCATCAAGGACCCTTAGACTGCCATATGACTTAAGATGACTACTACAAGTCTCAAAAGATCCCTGCTACTAAGTCTCAAGTTATTTTCCGGCAGCTAGTTTGGACTATTGGGCATCCATGAAGGGCCCTTAGACTGCCATATGACTTAAGATGACTGCTACAAGTCTCAAGAGCCCAGCTCTAAGTCACTTCCGGCAGCTAGTTTGGACTATTGGGCATCCATCAAGGACCCTTAGACTGCCATATGACTTAAGATGACTACTACAAGTCTCAAGAGCCCGGCTCTAAGTCACTTCCGGCAGCTAGTTTGGACTATTGGGCATCCATCAAGGACCCTTAGACAGCCATATGACTTAAGATGACTACTACAAGTCTCAAAAGATGCCTTCAAGTCTCTAGAGTCATCTTCGGCAGCTAGTTTGGACTATTGGGCATCCATCAAGGACCCTTAGACTGCCATATGACTTAAGATGACTGCTACAAGTCTCAAGAGCCCGGCTCTAAGTCACTTCCGGCAGCTAGTTTGGACTATTGGGCATCCATCAAGGACCCTTAGACAGCCATATGACTTAAGATGACTGCTACAAGTCTTCAAAGCCCGGCTCTAAGTCACTTCCGGCAGCTAGTTTGGACTATTGGGCATCCATCAAGGACCCTTAGACAGCCATATGACTTAAGATGACTACTACAAGTCTCAAAAGATGCCTGGTCTCTAGAGTCATTTTCCGGCAGCTAGTCTGGACTATTGGGCATCCATCAAGGACCCTTAGACAGCCATATGACTTAAGATGACTACTACAAGTCTCAAAAGATGACTGCTACCGGCTCAAGAGTCATTTCCGGCAGCTAGTTTGGACTATTGGGCATCCATCAAGGACCCTTAGACTGCCATATGACTTAAGATGACTGCTAAAAATCTTAAGATCCCGGCTCTAAGTCACTTCCGGCAGCTAGTTTGGAATATTGGGCATCCATGAAGGGTTCTAAGGCTGCCATATGATTTAAGATGAGCTGCTAACAAGTCTCAAGAGCCCGGCTCTAAGTCACTACGGCCAGCTAGCTTGGAGTATTGAGCATTCATGAAGGGTTCTAAGGCTGCAATATGATTTAAGATAGCTGCTACAAGTCTCAAGAGCCCGGCTCTAAGTCACTTCCGGCAGCTAGTCTGGACTATTGGGCATCCATCAAGGACCCTTAGACTGCCATATGACTTAAGATGACTGCTAAAAATCTTAAGATCCCGGCTCTAAGTCACTTCGGGCAGCTAGCTTGGAGTATTGAGCATTCATGAAGGGTTCTAAGGCTGCCATTTGATTTAAGATAGCTGCTACAAGTCTCAAGAGCCCGGCTCTAAGTCACTTTCGGCAGATAGCTTGGAGTATTGAGCATTCGTGAAGGGTTCTAAGGCTGCAATATGATTAAGGATAGCTGCTACAAGTCTCAAGAGCCCGGCTCTAAGTCACTTCCGGCAGCTAGTCTGGACTATTGGGCATCCATCAAGGACCCTTAGACAGCCATATGACTTAAGATGACTACTACAAGTCTCAAAAGCCCGGCTCTAAGTCACTTCCGGCAGCTAGTCTGGACTATTGGGCATCCATCAAGGACCCTTAGACTGCCATATGACTTAAGATGACTGCTAAAAATCTTAAGATCCCGGCTCTAAGTCACTTCGGGCAGCTAGCTTGGAGTATTGAGCATTCATGAAGGGTTCTAAGGCTGCCATTTGATTTAAGATAGCTGCTACAAGTCTCAAGAGCCCGGCTCTAAGTCACTTCCGGCAGCTAGTCTGGACTATTGGGCATCCATCAAGGACCCTTAGACTGCCATATGACTTAAGATGACTGCTACAAGTCTCAAGAGCCCGGCTCTAAGTCACTTCCGGCAGCTAGTCTGGACTATTGGGCATCCATCAAGGACCCTTAGACAGCCATATGACTTAAGATGACTACTACAAGTCTCAAAAGTCCTGGCTCTAAGTCTCAACTTTCCGGCAGCTAGTTTGGACTATTGGGCATCCATCAAGGACCCTTAGGCTGCCATATGACTTAAGATGGCTGCTAAAAATCTTAAGAGCCCGGCTCTAAGTCACTTCCGGCAGCTAGTTTGGACTATTGGGCATCCATCAAGGGCCCTAAGGCTGCCATATGATTTAAGATGACTGCTACAAGTCTCAAGAGCCCGGCTCTAAGTCACTTCCGGCAGCTAGTCTGGACTATTGGGCATCCATCAAGGACCCTTAGACTGTCATATGACTTAAGATGACTGCTACAAGTCTCAAGAGCCCGGCTCTAAGTCACTTCCGGCAGCTAGTCTGGACTATTGGGCATCCATCAAGGACCCTTAGACTGCCATATGACTTAAGATGACTGCTACAAGTCTCAAAAGATGACTGCTACACGTCTCTAGAGTCACTTCCGGCAGCTAGTCTGGACTATTGGGCATCCATCAAGGACCCTTAGACAGCCATATGACTTAAGATGACTGCTACAAACCTTAAGAAAGTCCCGGCTCTAAGTCTAGATTACTTCCGGCAGCTAGTTTGGACTATTGGGCATCCATCAAGGACCCTTAGACTGCCATATGACTTAAGATGACTGCTACAAGTCTCAAGAGCCCGGCTCTAAGTCACTTCCGGCAGCTAGTCTGGACTATTGGGCATCCATCAAGGACCCTTAGACAGCCATATGACTTAAGATGACTACTACAAGTCTCAAAAGCCCGGCTCTAAGTCACTTCCGGCAGCTAGCTTGGAGTATTGAGCATTCATGAAGAGCTCTAAGGCTGCCATTTGATTTAAGATACCTGCTGCAAGTCTCAATAGCCCAGCTCTAAGTCACTTCCGGCAGCTATTCTGGACTATTGGGCATCCATAAAGAACCCTTAGACAGCCATATGACTTAAGATGACTACTACAAGTCTCAAAAGCCCGGCTCTAAGTCACTTCCGGCAGCTAGTCTGGACTATTGGGCATCCATCAAGGACCCTTAGACTGCCATATGACTTAAGATGACTGCTAAAAATCTTAAGATCCCGGCTCTAAGTCACTTCCGGCAGCTAGCTTGGAGTATTGAGCATTCATGAAGAGCTCTAAGGCTGCCATTTGATTTAAGATACCTGCTGCAAGTCTCAATAGCCCAGCTCTAAGTCACTTCCGGCAGCTATTCTGGACTATTGGGCATCCATAAAGAACCCTTAGACAGCCATATGACTTAAGATGACTACTACAAGTCTCAAGAGCCCGGCTCTAAGTCACTTCCGGCAGCTAGTCTGGACTATTGGGCATCCATCAAGGACCCTTAGACAGCCATATGACTTAAGATGACTACTACAAGTCTCAAAAGTGCCGGCTCCAAGTCTCAAATTCTTTCCGGCAGCTAGTCTGGACTATTGGGCATCCATCAAGGACCCTTAGACAGCCATATGACTTAAGATGACTGCTACAAGTCTCAAAAGCCCGGCTCTAAGTCACTTCCGGCAGCTAGTCTGGACTATTGGGCATCCATCAAGGACCCTTAGACAGCCATATGACTTAAGATGACTACTACAAGTCTCAAAAGCCCGGCTCTAAGTCACTTCCGGCAGCTAGTCTGGACTATTGGGCATCCATCAAGGACCCTTAGACTGCCATATGACTTAAGATGACTGCTACAAGTCTCAAAAGACCGGCTCTAAGTTCATTTCCGGCAGCTAGTTTGGACTATTGGGCATCCATCAAGGACCCTTAGACAGCCATATGACTTAAGATGACTACTACAAGTCTCAAAAGCCCGGCTCTAAGTCACTTCCGGCAGCTAGTCTGGACTATTGGGCATCCATCAAGGACCCTTAGACTGCCATATGACTTAAGATGACTGCTAAAAATCTTAAGATCCCGGCTCTAAGTCGAGTTCTTTCCGGGCAGCTAGTTTGGACTATTGGGCATCCATCAAGGGCCCTTAGGCTGCCATATGACTTAAGATGACTGCTACAAATCTTAAGAAAGAGCCCGCAGTCTCAAGTCACTTCCGGCAGCTAGTTTGGACTATTGGGCATCCATCAAGGACCCTTAGACTGCCATATGACTTAAGATGACTGCTAAAAATCTTAAGATCCCTGCTCTAAGTCACTTCGGGCAGCTAGCTTGGAGTATTGAGCATTCATGAAGGGTTCTAAGGCTGCCATTTGATTTAAGATAGCTGCTACAAGTCTCAAGAGCCCGGCTCTAAGTCACTTCCGGCAGCTAGTCTGGACTATTGGGCATCCATCAAGGACCCTTAGACAGCCATATGACTTAAGATGACTACTACAAGTCTCAAAAGCCCGACTCTAAGTCACTTCCGGCAGCTAGTCTGGACTATTGGGCATCCATCAAGGACCCTTAGACAGCCATATGACTTAAGATGACTACTACAAGTCTCAAAAGCCCGACTCTAAGTCACTTCCGGCAGCTAGTCTGGACTATTGGGCATCCATCAAGGACCCTTAGACAGCCATATGACTTAAGATGACTACTACAAGTCTCAAAAGATGACTTCTACAAGTCTCGAGAGTTCTTTCCCGCAGCTAGTTTGGACTGTTGGGCATCCATCAAGGACCCTTAGACAGCCATATGACTTAAGATGACTACTACAAGTCTCAAAAGCCCGACTCTAAGTCACTTCCGGCAGCTAGTCTCGACTATTGGGCATCCATCAAGGACCCTTAGACAGCCATATGACTTAAGATAGACCGCTACAAGTCTCAAAAGAGCCCGGCTCTAAGTCTCGAGTTCTTCCGGGCAGCTAGTTTGGACTATTGGGCATCCATCAAGGACCCTTAGACAGCCATATGACTTAAGATGTCTGCTACAAGTCTCATCGAGCCGGCTAAAAGTCACTTCCGGCAGCTAGGTTGGACTACTGGGCATCCATCAATGACCCTATAGGCTGCCATATGACTTAAGATGACTGCTACAAGTCTCAAAAGATGCCTCAGGCTCTCAAGAGTCATTTTCCGGCAGCTAGTTTGGACTATTGGGCATCCATCAAGGACCCTTAGACAGCCATATGACTTAAGATGACTGCTACAAGTCTCAAGAGCCCGGCTCTAAGTCACTTCCGGCAGCTAGCTTGGAGTATTGAGCATTCATGAAGAGCTCTAAGGCTGCCATTTAATTTAAGATAGCTGCTACAAGTCTCAAGAGCCCGGCTCTAAGTCACTTCCGGCAGCTAGTCTGGACTATTGGGCATCCATAAAGGACCCTTAGACAGCCATATGACTTAAGATGACTACTACAAGTCTCAAAAGCCCGGCTCTTAGTCACTTCCGGCAGCTAGGCTGGACTATTGGGCATCCATCAAGGACCCTTAGACTGCCATATGACTTAAGATGACTGCTACAACTCTCAAGAGCCCGGCTCTAAGTCACTTCCGGCAGCTAGTCTGGACTATTGGGCATCCATCAAGGACCCTTAGACAGCCATATGACTTAAGATGACTACTACAAGCCTCAAAAGCCCGGCTCTAAGTCACTTCCGGCAGCTAGTCTGGACTATTGGGCATCCATCAAGGACCCTTAGACTGCCATATGACTTAAGATGACTGCTAAAAATCTCAAGAGCCCGGCTCTAAGTCACTTCCGGCAGCTAGTCTGGAGTATTGGGCATTCATGAAGGGCCCTAAGGCTGCCATATGACTTAAGATGACTGCTACAAGTCTCAAGAGCCCGGCTCTAAGTCACTTCCGGCAGCTAGTCTGGACTATTGGGCATCCATCAAGGACCCTTAGACTGCCATATGACTTAAGATGACTACTACAAGCCTCAAAAGCCCGGCTCTAAGTCACTTCCGGCAGCTAGTCTGGACTATTGGGCATCCATCAAGGACCCTTAGACAGCCATATGACTTAAGATGACTGCTAAAAATCTTAAGATCCCGGCTCTAAGTCACTTCGGGCAGCTAGCTTGGAGTATTGAGCATTCATGAAGGGTTCTAAGGCTGCACATTTGATTTAAGATAGCTGCTACAAGTCTCAAGAGCCCGGCTCTAAGTCACTTCCGGCAGCTAGTCTGAACTATTGGGCATCCATCAAGGACCCTTAGACAGCCATATGACTTAAGATGACTACTACAAGCCTCAAAAGCCCGGCTCTAAGTCACTTCCGGCAGCTAGTCTGGACTATTGGGCATCCATCAAGGACCCTTAGACTGCCATATGACTTAAGATGACTGCTAAAAATCTTAAGATCCCGGCTCTAAGTCACTTCGGCCAGCTAGCTTGGAGTATTGAGCATTCATGAAGGGTTCTAAGGCTGCCATTTGATTTAAGATAGCTGCTACAAGTCTCAAGAGACCGGCTCTAAGTCACTTCCGGCAGCTGGTCTGGACTATTGGGCATCCATCAAGGACCCTTAGACTGCCATATGACTTAAGATGACTGCTAAAAATCTTAAAAGCCTGGCTCTAAGTCACTTCCGGCAGCTAGTCTGGACTATTGAGCATCCATGAAGGGACCCTTAGGCTGCCATATGACTTAAGATAGCTGCTACAAGTCTCAAAAGATGACCGGCTCTAAGTCACTTTTTCCGGCAGCTAGTTTGGACTATTGGGCATTCATGAAGGGCCCTTAGGCTGCCATATGATTTAAGATAGACTGCTAAAAATCTCAAGAGACCGGCTCTAAGTCACTTCCGTCCCAGCTAGTCTTGGACTATTGGGCATTCATCAAGGGCCCTAAGGCTGCCATATGATTTAAGATAGCTGCTACAAGTCTCAAGAGACCGGCTCTAAGTCACTTCCGGCAGCTAGTCTGGACTATTGCGCATCCATCAAGGACCCTTAGACTGCCATATGACTTAAGATGACTGCTACAAGTCTCAAAAGCCGCAGGCTCTAGAGTCATTTTCCGGCAGCTAGTTTGGACTATTGGGCATCCATCAAGGACCCTTAGACTGCCATATGACTTAAGATGACTGCTAAAAATTTTAAGATCCCGGCTCTAAGTCACTACGGCCAGCTAGCTTGGAGTATTGAGTATTCATGAAGGGTTCTAAGGCTGCAATATGATTTAAGATAGCTGCTACAAGTCTCAAGAGACCGGCTCTAAGTCACTTCCGGCAGCTAGGCTGGACTATTGGGCATCCATCAAGGACCCTTAGACTGCCATATGACTTAAGATGACTGCTAAAAATGTTAAGATCCCGGCTCTAAGTCACTACGGCCAGCTAGCTTGGAGTATTGAGCATTCATGAAGGGTTCTAAGGCTGCAATATGATTTAAGATAGCTGCTACAAGTCTCAAGAGACCGGCTCTAAGTCACTTCCGTCAGCTAGCTTGGAGTATTGAGCATTCATGAAGGGTTCTAAGGCTGCAATATGATTTAAGATAGCTGCTACAAGTCTCAAGAGACCGGCTCTAAGTCACTTCCGGCAGCTAGTCTGGACTATTGGGCATCCATCAAGGACCCTTAGACAGCCATATGACTTAAGATGACTACTACAAGTCTCAAAAGCCCGGCTCTTAGTCACTTCCGGCAGCTAGTCTGGACTATTGGGCATCCATCAAGGACCCTTAGACTGCCATATGACTTAAGATGACTGCTAAAAATCTTAAGATCCCGGCTCTAAGTCACTTCGGGCAGCTAGCTTGGAGTATTGAGCATTCATGAAGGGTTCTAAGGCTGCCATTTGATTTAAGATAGCTGCTACAAGTCTCAAGAGCCCGGCTTTAAGTCACTTCCGGCAGCTAGTCTGGACTATTGGGCATTCATAAAGGACCGTTAGACAGCCATATGACTTAAGATAGCTGCTACAAGTCTCAAGAGCTCGGCTCTAAGTCACTTCCTGCAGCTAGCTTGGAGTATTGAGCATTCATGAAGGGTTCTAAGGCTGCAATATGATTTAAGATAGCGGCTACAAGTCTCAAGAGACCGGCTCTAAGTCACTTCCGGCAGCTAGGCTGGACTATTGGGCATCCATCAAGGACCCTTAGACTGCCATATGACTTAAGATGACTGCTAAAAATCTTAAGATCCCGGCTCTAAGTCACTACGGCCAGCTAGCTTGGAGTATTGAGCATTCATGAAGGGTTCTAAGGCTGCCATTTGATTTAAGATAGCTGCTACAAGTCTCAAGAGCCCGGCTCTAAGTCACTTCTGGCAGCTAGCTTGGAGTATTGAGCATTCATGAAGGGTTCTAAGGCTGCCATTTGATTTAAGTCTCAAGAGACCGGCTCTAAGTCACTTCCGGCAGCTAGTCTGGACTATTGGGCATCCATCAAGGACCCTTAGACAGCCATATGACTTAAGATGACTACTACAAGTCTCAAAAGCCCGGCTCTTAGTCACTTCCGGCAGCTAGTCTGGACTATTGGAGCATCCATCAAGGACCCTTAGACTGCCATATGACTTAAGATGACTGCTAAAAATCTTAAGATCCCGGCTCTAAGTCACTTCGGGCAGCTAGCTTGGAGTATTGAGCATTCATGAAGGGTTCTAAGGCTGGCATTTGATTTAAGATAGCTGCTACAAGTCTCAAGAGACCGGTTTTAAGTCATTTCCGGCAGCTAGTCTGGACTATTGGGCATCCATCAAGGACCCTTAGACAGCCATATGACTTAAGATGACTACTACAAGTCTCAAAAGCCCGGCTCTAAGTCACTTCCGGCAGCTAGTCTGGACTATTGGACATCCATCAGGGACCCTTAGAATGCCATATGACTTAAGATGACTGCTAAAAATCTTAAGATCCCGGCTCTAAGTCACTTCGGGCAGCTAGCTTGGAGTATTGAGCATTCATGAAGGGTTCTAAGGCTGGCATTTGATTTAAGATAGCTGCTACAAGTCTCAAGAGACCGGTTTTAAGTCATTTCCGGCAGCTAGTCTGGACTATTGGGCATCCATCAAGGACCCTTAGACAGCCATATGACTTAAGATGAATACTACAAGTCTCAAAAGCCCGGCTCTAAGTCACTTCCGGCAGCTACTCTGGACTATTGGGCATCCATCAAGGACCCTAAGGCTGACATATGACTTAAAATGACTGCTATAAGTCTCAAGAGCCCGGCTCTAAGTCACTGCCGACAGCTAGTTTGGACTATTTGGCATCCATCAAGGACACTAAGGCTGCCATATGACTTAAAATGACTGCTACAAGTCTCAAGAGCCCGGCTCTAAGTCACTTCCGGCAGCTAGTTTGGAGTATTGAGCATTCATGAAGGGTTCTAAGGCTACCATATGATTTAAAGTAGCTGCTATAAATCTTAAGATCCCGGCTCTTAGTCACTTCCGGCAGCTAGTTTGTACTATTGGGCATCCATCAAGGTCCCTTAGACTGCCATATGACTTAAGATGACTGCTACAAGTCTCAAGAGCCCGATTTTAAGTCACTTCCGGCATCTAGTTTGAACTATTGGGCATCCATCAAGGACCCTTAGACTGCCATATGACTTAAGATAACTGCTACAAACCTTAAGATCTCGGCTCTAAATAACTTCCGGCAGCTAGTTTGGACTATTTGGCATCCATCAAGTACACTAAGGCTGCCATATGACTTAAAATGACTGCTACAAGTCTCAAGAGCCCGGCTCTAAGTCACTTCCGGCAGCTAGTTTGGAGTATTGAGCATTCATGAAGGGTTCTAAGGCTGTCATATGATTTAAGATACCTGTTATAAATCTTAAGATCCCGGCTCTAAGTCACTTCCGGCAGCAAGTTTGGAGTATTGAGCATTCATGAAGGGTTCTAAGGCTACCATATAATTTAAGGTAGCTGCTATAAATCTTAAGATCCCGGCTCTTAGTCACTTCCGGCAGCTAGTTTGGACTATTTGGCATCCATGAAGGACCCTAAGGCTGCCATATGACTTAAAATAACTGCTACAAGTCTCAAGAGCCCGATTTTAAGTCACTTCCGGCATCTAGTTTGGACTATTGGGCATCCATCAAGGACCCTTAGACTGCCATATGACTTAAGATAACTGCTACAAACCTTAAGATCTCGGCTCTAAATAACTTCCGGCAGCTAGTTTGGACTATTTGGCATCCATCAAGGACACTAAGGCTGCCATATGACTTAAAATGACTGCTACAAGTCTCAAGAGCCCGGCTCTAAGTCACTTCCGGCAGCTAGTTTGGAGTATTGAGCATTCATGAAGGGTTCTAAGGCTGTCATATGATTTAAGATAGCTGCTATAAATCTTAAGATCCCGGCTCTAAGTCACTTCCGGCAGCAAGTTTGGAGTATTGAGCATTCATGAAGGGTTCTAAGGCTACCATATGATTTAAGGTAGCTGCTATAAATCTTAAGATCCCGGCTCTTAGTCACTTCCGGCAGCTAGTTTGGACTATTTGGCATCCATGAAGGACCCTAAGGCTGCCATATGACTTAAAATAACTGCTACAAGTCTCAAGAGCCCGATTTTAAGTCACTTCCGGCATCTAGTTTGGACTATTGGGCATCCATCAAGGACCCTTAGACTGCCATATGACTTAAGATAACTGCTACAAACCTTAAGATCTCGGCTCTAAATAACTTCCGGCAGCTAGTTTGGACTATTTGGCATCCATGAAGGACCCTAAGGCTGCCATATGACTTAAAATGACTGCTACAAGTCTAAGTCACTTCCGGCAGCTAGTTTGGAGAATTGAGCATTCATGAAGGGTTCTAAGGCTGCCATATGATTTAAGATAGCTGCTATAAATCTTAAGATCCCGGCTCTAAGTCACTTCCGGCAGCTAGTTTGGACTATTGGGCATCCATCAAGAACCCTAAGGCTGCCATATGACTTAAAATGACTGCTACAAGTCTCAAGAGACCGGCTCTAAGTCACTTCCGGCAGCTAGTTTGGAGTATTCAGCATTCATGCAGGGTTCTAAGGCTGCCATATGATTTAAGATAGCTGCTATAAATCTTAAGATCCCGGCTCTAAGTCACTTCCGGCAGCTAGTCTGGACTATTGGGCATCCATCAAGGACCCTTAGACAGCCATATGACTTAAGATGACTACTACAAGTCTCAAAAGCCCGGCTCTTATTCACTTCCGGCAGCTACTTTGGACTATTGGGCATCCATCGAGGACTCTTAGACTGCCATATGACTTAAGATGACTGCTAAAAATCTTAAGATCCCGGCTCTAAGTCACTTCGGGCAGCTAGCTTGGAGTATTGAGCATTCATGAGCGGTTGTAAGGCTGGCATTTGATTTAAGATAGCTGCTACAAGTCTAAAGAGCCCGGCTCTAAGTCACTTCCGGCAGCTAGTCTGGACTGTTGGGCATCCATAAAGGACCCTTAGACTGCCATATGACTTAAGATGACTACCACAAGTCTCAAGAGCGCGGCTCTAAGTCACTTCCGGCAGCTAGCTTGGAGTATTGAGCATTCATGAAGGGTTCTAATGCTACAATATGATTTAAGATAGCTGCTACAAGTTTCAAGAGACCGGTTTTAAGTCACTTCCGGCAGCTAGTCTGGACTATTGGGCATCCATCAAGGACCCTTAGACTGCCATATGACTTAAGATGACTACCACAAGTCTCAAGAGCGCGGCTCTAAGTCACTTCCGGCAACTAATTTGGACTATTGGCATCCATCAAGGACCCTAAGGCTGCCATTTGACTTAAAATGACTGCTACAAGTCTCAAGAGCCCGGCTCTAAGTCACTTCCGACAGCTAGTTTGGATTATCAGGGATCCATCAAGGTCCTTAAGGCTGCCATATGACTTAAATTGACTGCTACAAATCGTAAGATCGCAGCTCTAAGTCACTTCCGGCAGCTAGTTTGGACTACTTGGCATCCAACAAGGACCCTAAGTCTGCCATATGACTTAAGATGACTACTACAAGTCTCAAAAGCCCGGCTCTAAGTCACTTCCGGCAGCTAGTTTAGACTATTGGGCATCCATCAAGCACCCTTAGACTGCCATATGCCGGCTCTAAGTCACTTCGGGCAGCTAGCTTGGAGTATTGCGCATTCATGAAGGGTTCTAAGGCTGCCATTTGATTTAAGATAGCTGCTACAAGTCTCAAGAGCCCGGCTCTAAGTCACTGCCGGCAGCTAGTTTGGAGTATTGAGCATTCATGAAGGGTTCTAAGGCTGCCATATGAATTAAGATAGCTGCTATAAATCTTAAGATCCCGGCTCTAAGTCACTTCCGGCAGCAAGTTTGGAGTATTGAGCATTCATGAAGGGTTTTAAGGCTACCATATGATTTAAGGTAGCTGCTATAAATCTTAAGATCCCGGCTCTTAGTCACTTCCGGCAGCTAGTTTGGACTATTGGGCATCCATCAAGGTCCCTTAGACTGCCATATGACTTAAGATGACTGCTACAAGTCTCAAGAGCCTGGCTCTAAGTCACTTCCGGCAGCTAGTTTGCACTATTGGGCATCCATCAAGGACCCTTAGACTGCCATATGACTTAAGATGACTGCTACAAACCTTAAGATCTCGGCTCTAAATAACTTCCGGCAGCTAGTTTGGACTATTTGGCATCCATCAAAGACACTAAGGCTGCCATATGACTTAAAATGACTGCTACAAGTCTCAAGAGCCCGGCTCTAAGTCACTTCCGGCAGCTAGTTTGGAGTATTGAACATTCATGAAGGGTTCTAAGGCTGTGTAAGGAAGTTTTTTCAGCTGGGGTACATATCTCAGTCTCCCCAGGGCCTCCTTACAAAAATATTTGTAAAGATGCCGAGACTCGAGATTAAGGGAGGATTATTTATTATAGATCGGACCACTACACTTGGACATGGGGAAGAGAGGAAGGGTACATGCAGGTTGACATCAATACAATACATATAGATTAGTTTAAGCTGAGATGGGGGGGGGGGAGGTCTGAGGTTTGAGGAGGGCGATGATGATCGTATCTCAGCGGGATTGACCCGGGCAGAGATACGACGCATCCTAAATACTGGTCGGCTTATTCTAAGGGTCGGTTTGTTCTCGATCTCTAGTCGAGGATTGACCTGGTGACTAGAGAGAACCGGGCGACTACTTAATATATAGCTGAGGCAAAGAGGGGGGAGAGAGGGGAAGAGCGGAATCCAGCAGGCTGAGATGGGGATCGACCCAGCATCCAGCCATACATGGATGAGCTACAGACTTAGATCTAGGTTAATGAGGACACATGGACACACAACACCAAAGGAGTACATACAAATACTAAACAATCTAGCTACCAAGGATGTATGAGAGTGGCGCGAGTGTACCTATGTTCGGCCAAGCCGAACAGCTAAAGGTCCTGATTCGGATTGGCGAGCCGGCATGGCCGACTAATCGCTTCCTTTCAGAAGCCCTAGCACACTATTCGGTCCGTCAGAACACTAGCCTACAGTGACCCGCAAGTCCTTAGGCCTCACCGAGGGGCCAACAAACAAATTCGATCTCACAGGATTCCTTCATATTTTCTTTTTGAATTAGGTACTCGATATAAATATTTAATTTTTTGCCACACTCTAACCGCCCCGACTAACCCCGGAGACACTCTCTAACCGTGGCGCTCACGCCGACTCACCTGGCCGTTTCCCTCCGCTGACTCGTTTGTCCGTCGTCCTCTTAGTCCTGATCGTGGTGTCTTAATCGTAGTCCTTGTCGATCGTCCTTGATCCGTGTCCTGATTGTGTTGTCCTTGGCGTAGTCCTTGTGGTATCCGGTGTCCTTGATCCTTACTGTTGTTATCCTTTGTGACTCGTCCTTGGTGTTCTATGTTTACTTCTTATTTGTTTTCACTCCACTTCACTTTTTAACTTTGGCATTTCTGACTCGGTCCGAGGTCTGTACTAGAATGAATGCCGGCCAGAATTTTCCATTCCTCTACGGCCTGCTTTTCGTACAGCTGCGCCATTGCATCAGCCGTTCTAAGCCCATGACCTAAGACAGGCTTGACAGACCTCCATGACCTAAGGCAGACTCGACAGACCCCCATGACCTAAGGCAGACTCGACAGACCCCCATGACCTAAGACAGACTCGACAGACCCCCATGACCTAAGGCAGACTCGACAGACCCCCATGACCTAAGACAGACTCGACAGACCCCCATGACCTAAGACAGACTCGACAGACCCCCATGACCTAAGGCAGACTCGACAGACCCCCATGACCTAAGGCAGACTGTCAGACCCCCATGACCTAAGGCAGACTCGACAGACCCCCATGACCTAAGACAGACCCCCATGACCTAAGACAGACTCGACAGACCCCCATGACCTAAGGCAGACTCGACAGACCCCCATGACCTAAGACAGACTCGACAGACCCCCATGACCTAAGACAGACTTGACAGACCCCCATGACCTAAGACAGACTTGACAGACCTCCATGACCTAAGACAGACTCGACAGACCCCCATGACCTAAGACAGACTCTATTTCCGTCTCTCTCTTACGCGTAGCCGCATATGCCCCGTGGCCTACGTGACTCATCGCATGCACGTGGCGCCGGCGCGTGGCGTCGGCCCGATCACCGTTACTTTTCGGGCTTTTCTAGAAAGCACCGGCGAAGAGCTTGAGCGGCGACAGCGAAGAGCAAAAGCGGCGAAAGCGAAGAGCATGATCGTGAGTGGCGAAATAGTTGAACGCCGAAACGGGCGAAACGAGTGAGCGGCGAGTATTGGTATAGGACAGGTGGCGCTGTAAAGAAATGAACTAGCTCTACCTAATGGTTCAGAGTCATTTGCACTTAAAAATAATATATTTGCCCTTTCATAGGGTGCTAAGGAACTTAATTCTAATAATGTTGCACATGGCTTAGGACTATGGGGGGTATGAAGAAATAAAAGTGTCGTGTGAACCTTATCGCTATCGATAGGTGTTGTGTCGATAACTTCGTCACACGTCCTCCCAACTCACCCGGCGAGACGAGAGAAGCGAACGGTGACCTGGCCCGTTGAGTTGATCTTGACGCTAAAGAGGCGATCCTCCGACTCCTTTAGGAATTTCACGGTCTTGCGGTGCCGAGGTCGGGTTAGTACCGCCTCCACCAGTCCTGGTGGTAGTTGGTCGCCGAAATTGCTGACTCGCCATCCTTCCGGGATCTCCACCCAAGGCTGACCTAGTCGGGGCGAATCGCCCCGATCGGCGACTGGTGGTCCCTCCACTCGTGTTGACTGCTGTTCCAGGGTACATCCTTCCAGTACCGGAATCGCCCGGCAATAGGCGTCAACGCATTCCTCCAGGTTAGGGTCGTCACGCGACGATTCCTGACTCATGGGGTCGTGTGGCGTGGACCCTGCCGAAATATCGAGGCGTGGCAAGGGTAACCCGATTGCTTCGCCGGTCTCGGGGTCCATGGTCCAGTTAGCCGGTGGACTAGGGGGAGGGCTGAACGGTGGGGTGCCCGGCCATGGGTGCATCTCACCTTCTAAGTCTAACCACCCAGCATGTGGAGACGGTGGATAGGTGGGCGATGACGGTGACGGAGTCCGTTGGTGGAGCGGCGCCTCGTGAACATCTGGGGGCGTCGGGGTCAATTGAGGGCGAGGAGGCGTGGTGACCCATCCTCGATATGCTGGGAACTGCCCCGGGTCGAAATGCGCGATAGTCTCTAGGTGCATGAAGCGAGGCCATTCTTCAACCGCGTTCATAATGACTCGCTGCGGCGCATCGGCTACCCGGAAACAGATTGCTGGGATGTTGTCATCTTCCGACCGGTTACTCACCGCGGAGGAGCCCTCGACGCGGTGGCCCACAGACGGATCCGGTGACTCCTGGAGCATCACTCCAGAGCAAGTAGTCGAGTTGACGGCCGCATGACAGGGCCGCCGTTGGCGAGGGTCCCGGTTGATGGGGGATGACGTCGCGGGGAATTCCTCCTCCCAGCGAACGACTACTTCCTCGATGATCATCCTCATCTCTTCGGACGAGTGCAGTGACGTAATACTGTGTGGAAGATAAGTTAAATGACTCTGACCAGTAATTTTAGACCCTACGACCCTACTGTGTGGCTTACAAAAGTACTTAGATTCTAACAATGTAACTTAGACTTAACAATGTGGTGAGATATTGGGTATTGGGATGACACGTATGTATGTGATGGTGGAGATCCCCCCTACGGGGGCAAGGACGTTGGGAGGGTATACCTCCAGCAAGTGGCCCTTGTGAACTAGTCAATCTTCCTCTCGAGGTCCTCCCGTCTTGTTGGTTACCTGAGTTGAGGAGGCATTGATCTCGGCCTGGATGTCGTCGGATTCGAAGTCGTCTGTTTCGCAAGCTTGGAATGGCATGAGGTCGCCCAAACTGGCAGTGCGGCGACGTCTCCCTGTGGTCTTTTGTAGTCGAACGATGTTTCTAGAAATAAACTTGATTACCTTGAAAGGTCCTTCGAACTTCGCAGCTAGCTTAGCAGCGAAGCCATCTGCAGCTTTAGAGAGGTGATGCTGTCGAAGCAACACAAGTAAACCCAGAGTAGGCCGCCATTCCCGACGCCTAAGGTCATAATGTCGACTTTGTTCGAGGGTGGATTGCGGCATCTTGAGATGCGCCAATTGATACACATCCGCCATTCTTTTCAGGCGTTCTTCGGGGGTCCAGGCAGGTGTTACGGGGTTTTGGTTGACTTCGTCGTATAAGGCTCCGGGTATCCGAGGCTCTCGACCCAGTACGAGATAGGCTGGAGTAAATCCCGTAGAATCGCAGACACTGGAGTTGATCGCCAGAGTGAATTCCGGTAGCAGCTGGTCCCATGTGTTTTGACCAGCTTCTAGGTATTGCGCGATCATCGTCTTTACTGTGCGATTGGCGCGTTCCGTGGGATTCTGCTGAGGGGTGTATGGTGCGGTGTACTGTAGTTTGATTCCAGATCGTTGACAGTAGAGCTTGAAGGACTTGCTCGTGAACTGTGCTCCATTGTCGCATACCACTGAAGAGGGGGTCCCAAATCGTCCGATGATCCTCTCTCGAAATGCTTTCTCTAGGGCTGTGGCGGTGGCCTTACGGAGTGGTATCAGTTCTACCCATCTGCTGTAGGCGTCCAAAAAGACTAGAAGAACCGTATTGCCTTGCTTACACCGGGGTAGTGGTCCCACGAAGTCCATGCAAACGACACTCCAAGGTTCTTGGACTTGTCTTGTTAGCATCTTTCCAGCTGGTTTCCTTTGGTCCGTTTTGTAGCGTTGACATTGTAGACAGCTGCGCACATGTCTGGAGACATCTCGAAAGAATCCCCGCCAGTAATCGTTGAGCCACACGGAGAGTGGTTTTTCGTATGCCCAAGTGTCCAGCGGTTGGTGCGTTGTGTAGGACTCGAGCTCGGTCTTCTTTGGCCACGCATAGTTTCCATTGGGTAGGATCGTGGTCCTCCGGATGGTGATCTCTACGACGATAAAGTTGATTAGATTCGCTCTTAAATTCTGGAAATTGCTCGGGATGTGCTTCTACTCGTTGCTTGAGCTTCCGCCACCAAGTGCATCTGGGTTCAGCGTCTCGGATAGTTTGTAATGTTTCCAATGGTTGACGGGACAGGGTGTCCGCCACTACGTTGAGTTTTCCTCGTCGAAATTGAATGTCGAACTCGTACTGCTGGAGCTCCAGAGCCCAGCGAGCGATGCGACCTGTGGGGTTATCAATAGAGTTTAGCCACTTGAGGGCTAAATGATCCGTGATTACGTCGAATTTATAACCTTCCAGATAGCATCGTAGCTTGCGGATAGCCCAGACTATCGCAGACTATCTCCGGTCCGATGACACGATCCAAAGTGCGTTTAAAAGTTCACCGAGGCCGAATGGAGTCCAAAGGGCATAACCTTCCACTGGAATAACCACGTCCGGGCACGGTGAAGGCTGTGCAGGCACGACTATCTTTGGCAAGGGGAATTTGCCAATATCCACTTTTGAGATCCAGTGTAGAAATGAACTTAGCTTCTCGAAGTTTCTCAAGGATATGGTTGATCTTTGGCAGGGGTAGGCATCTCGGATGGAATCTTCATTCAGTTGCCGGAAGTCGATGCACATGCGTGTATCTCCTGTCTTCTTGCCCACAAGTACTATAGGCGCACTGTGGGGGCTCTTCGAGGGCTCGATCCGATCTTCCCTCAGGAGTTGGTCTACGGTTTCGTTGATGATCTTCTGTTGTGACGGGTTCCTTGGATAATACCTTTGCTTTATTGGGTGGTCACTCTTTAGTGTGATGACGTGTTCGGCGATCTGTGTTACTCCTTCTAATCCATCGAACTTGGGTAGTTCCTCGGCAAGAAAGGCTGTAATAACTGGGTCAGAGGTGTCATCTTCTTCGGGTTCGGATGGTTCCTCCTCAAAGGATAACATAGCTGGATGCACTATCTCCGATGCAACTGCGTCTGAGCTGGTGATGTTCTTCACAGGTTCTTCAGTCACTGGTGTTTTCCTAAAGGGGTTTTTGCTGATAGCTAGAGCACAAGGTTGAGGCAAGGGGGAACTTCTGATTACGCGTCCTTCCGTCGTCGTAGACTCCTTAGGTTTTTGCATGGTAACAGACATGTTTATCGACGAGACGTAGTCTTCCAGAGTTAGTCGGTAGCCTCCACACTCGATGGTCGTTCCAATTTTCTTCAGAAAGTCTGTTCCAAGTAGCAACGGATCCATGAAGTTCGGCATGATGAGTAAAGGGACCTCAGCGACTCTTGCACCCAACTCTACCTGGATTAGTAGTGCCTGAGTGATCTCCTTGAGTGATCCGTCTGCTAGGTTGATGTGAGTACTGACTCCTGTCAGGCTTGCTGCCGATGTCACTTGTGAAGCTAAGTTTTCACTGATGAAGCATCGCGTTGCACCACAGTCCAACGTTGCGACCGCGGTCGTTCCATTCAGTTTGACTTGGGCTAGAACACGACCCTTGTCAAACCGAAGCATGGTCACATTGTCGAGGGAGGGCTTGCGCTGCTTTCGCTTGACCCCCGGGCAAGTGAAGGCGCGCGCCGTTTCCCGACCGGCGACAGCATTCGATAGTGCGGACATCTCGTTTTCCGCATTCCCAGCAGAATAGTATACGTTGGTTGGTACACTCCTTAGCAAAGTGGCCGTCTTGCCCACACTTCCGGCAGGCTTTGCGAGTGTCAATTGGTGCATCAGTCATCTGGTATGCGCTATGCTGGATTCGTCGAGTCTTCGTATGGGAATCCGATCCTGAGTCGGTGGGCATGAATTGAACGTTTTTCCTCGGAGGGTTTGTAACGAAGGCCATAGAGTTTCCTTCGGGGCTTCCGTTCCTTATGGTTTCGTAGTTGATCACTTACTGAGCTTACTGAGCTCTGCCAAGCTGCTGAAGTCGATGCGTCGGGTGTACAATTGATAATCCGGCTGTAGATTGTCGTAGATCCTCTCGAGCTCCTGTGCTGGCGAGTAGCTGGCTCGACGCATCATGATTCGTAGCTCGATCAAGTATTGCTTGAAGGGTTCCAAATACTTCTGACGGCGTGATCGTATGGCGTCTTCCAACTTTTCGAAATATCTGGGTGGCAAAAAGAAATCCAGGAATTCCTGTTTGAATCCACCCCAGGTCACGTTCAGTAGTCCACACGTTTGCCACCATCCTTCGGCTCTTCCGGAGAATAGAAGTGGCATCATGTTGGGCAGTGACTCCAAATCGATGTCGTAGGTGATTGATTAGATGTGGTGTGCGGTGGTCCATAGGTGGAGTCCTGTGCAGCCGTGGTACTTCCAGGATAAGATCCGTTGACTTGGACAAGGCAGACGTCAGTGCTAAGGGTTTCGCTTCGGGGATGAAATCTCGAAGTGACTCCATGTGTCCTTCCTTCGGGGTATCGCCAACGCTGGCCGGCGAGACTGGTCGAGATCGGGCTTTCACGTCACTTTTATCTCTGGTGGGTGGTCTTCTCGTGAAGCGAAACTAGCGAATCGGGTTCGCATTTCCTCCACTGTCCCTCCTGGGGTCAATCCGAACTCGATGAGGAAAGCTTCCAGCTCTCCTTTGCGTCGGTAACTGATCCATTTGACGCCCATGTTTGTTGGTTCAATGGTCCTTGAATGGTCCCGAATGAATGCGTTACGGTGCTCCGCTGATCCTTAAGTTGTCAACTGTGATCCTTAGGTTGGGCTGAGATGATAGCTCTATCAAGCGATAGTTGTGTCGTTGCTGAGTGAGGCTTCTTGCGATGTCTACTGATCGTCCTTGAAATGTGACATCAAGCGATTATCCTGGCGATGCTAAGCAACACTCCTTGCGATGACTTTCCTTGAACTGGTGCTATTGATTGATGATCCTTAGATATGGGCCTATGATCCTTGGCACGGATGATCCTTGCGTTGTCTGATAATGATCCTCGGATGGGAAGGGATTATCCTTGAAACGATGGTTATCCTTGAAGCAATGGTGATCCTGGGGGTTTTAGTCCTGTGTCCTTTGATTTTGTGTAAGCGAGACAACTTCGATGTTCACTCGTTGATGGTTTAAGTTAGACTCTCCTTCTGCTTCCGAAGGCCAGCGTTTATGTACCAGCGACGTCTGGACACGTGACCTGAGAAGAGGAGTGGATAGGTTCGTCGACGCGAGGGGCTCAACGTGTCGGGAGAAATTCCTCAGCCGGACCGGCAGCGATACAGCGTGGGCAATATTGTGGTGCAAAAGAATAGTCAAAAGGAAACGTGGGTTCTGAGTTTGAAATTTTCTTAAAATGCTAACTTTGGATTCTGTCGCTGATTCTACCGTGCTGATAATCTGGACTCTACTGATAGATGAGTTCTGTCCATGAAACTAACGTGAGTTCTATCGATGACTAACTGAGACTTGAGGTTCTGTCGATGATTCTACTGTGCTTGCCGTTGATTCTATTGCCTAATGAATTCTATCAATGGTCCTAGCGAAAGTTCTATCGGTGACTAACTAAGTTATTTGGTTCCGTCGATGATTCTACCGTGCTTGCCGTTGATTCTATCGCGTGATGAATTCTAACAATGGTCCTAGCGAGAGTTCTATCGTTGATTAACTGTGACTTTGGGGGTCCTGTCGGTGATTCTACTGTGCATGCCTTTAATTCTACCGCTTAATGGGTTATATCAAAGGTTCTCGCGTAAGTTCTATCGATGACTACCTGAGACGTTGTTCTCTTAAAGCATAGGAATTGGCGGCACCCGCACATAAAAAAAAACGATGACACAATATTATATTTTTGATGGGTTGTATGACCAATCCTTATGCAGGATTGATCTGATACACCAAAAAAAAATGAAAATGAATGGATACGATAAATAATTCGCGGGAATATTAAATATTCGTCTACTGCCGAATTATTAGAAACATGTGTTTTGGGTCGATCTTTGGTTATGGTGGGATTTTAAAAACGCTGATGTTAGTCTTCTTAAATCAAATTATATTTTTTTGAAAAAAAATAAAAATGTTATCTAAAATCTCGGGTCCCTGCTCGGGCGCCATCTGTAAGGAAGTTTTTTTCAGCTGGGTACATATCTCAGTCTCCCCAGGGCCTCCTCACAAAAATATTTGTAAAGATGCCGAGACTCGAGATTAAGGGAGGATTATTTATTATAGATCGGACCACTACACTTGGACATGGGGAAGAGAGGAAGGGTACATGCAGGTCGACATCAATACAATACATATAGATTAGTTTAAGCTGAGATGGGGGGGGTCTGAGGTCTGAGGAGGGCGATGATGATCGTATCTCAGCGGGATTGACCCGGACAGAGATACGACGCATCCTAAATACTGGTCGGCTTATTCTAAGGGTCGGTTTGTTCTCGATCTCTAGTCGAGGATTGACCTGGTGACTAGAGAGAACCGGGCGACTACTTAATATATAGCTGAGGCAAAGAGGGTGGAGAGAGGGGAAGAGGGGAATCCAGCAGGCTGAGATGGGGATCGACCCAGCATCCAGCCATACATGGATGAGCTACAGACTTAGATCTAGGTTAATGAGGACATCACATGGTCACACAACACCAAAGGAGTACATACAAATACTAAACAATCTAGCTACCAAGGATGTATGGAAGTGGCCCGAGTGTACCTATGTTCGGCCAAGCCGAACCGCTAAAGGTGCTGATTCGGATTGGCGAGCCGACATGGCCGACTAACCGCTTCCTTTCCGAAGCCCTAGCACACTATTCGGTCCGTCCGAACACTAGCCTACAGTGACCCGCAAGTCCTTAGGCCTCACCGGGTGGCCAGCAAACAAATTCGAACACACCGGCTTCCCACATATTTCCTTTTTATATTTTTTTATTTTTGATATCAATATTTATATTTTTTTTCTTGCCACACTCTAACCGCCCCGACTAACCCCGGAGACACTCTCCAACCGTGGCGCTCACGCCGACTCACCTGGCCGTTTCTCTCCGCTGACTCGTTTGTCCTTAATCTTCGTCCTTGATCCTTGTCCTTAGCGTAGCTCTGGTTATTGTGTGTCGCTCGTCCTTGATCCGTGTCATGATTGTGTTGTCCTTGGCGTAGTCCTTGGTATCTGGTGTCTGTTGTCCTTGATCCTTGCTGTTGTTATTCTCGGTGACTCGTCCTTGTTGTTCTAGGTCTTCTTTTTCTTTTCTTTTCACTCCACTTCACTTTTTCTTTTCGCACTTCTCACTCGGTCCGAGGTCTGTACTAGAATGACCGCCGGCCAAAATTTTCCATTCCACTGCGGCCTGTTTTTCGCCGCGAAGCTTTGGCACGCGTCGATGCCGGGTACAGCTGCGCCATTGCATCAGCCATTCTAAGCTTTCTATTTCCGTCCCTCTCTTACGCGTAGCCGCATATGCCCAGTGGCCTAAGTGACTCATCGCATGCACGTGTCGGCGGCGCGTGGCATCGGCCCGATCACCGTTACTTTTGGGCTTTTCTAGAAAGCGCCGGCGAAGAGCATGAGCGGCGAAGGCGAAGGCGAAGAGCATGAGGGGCGAAAGCGCAGAGCATGATCGTGAGTGGCAAAATGGTTGAACGGCGAAACGAGTAAGCGGCGAGTGGTTGGCCAGGCTAGGTGGCGCTGCAAAGAAAAGAAGAACTAGTTCTACCTATCGGGTCAGAGCCAGTTCATGAACTTAATACTAATAATCATATGAGCTTAATACTAATAATAATATTAATAAGCACTGCTCTTCATTGAGCGTTATCGCTATCGATAGGTGTTGTGTCGATGGATTTATATATCGTCACAGCGCAAACAATGTAATTGTGGCCGACTCCAAAATGGAGCTTCCATAACAAGATTACTTAGCGCAAACAGTGTTATTGTGGCCGACTCCAAAATGGAGCTCCCATACACGAGATAACCAAACAGGACTATTCCATTAGATAGCGCAAACAAAGTTATTGTGGCCGAATCCAAAATGGAGCTTCCATAACAAAATTACTTAGCGCAAACAATGTAATTGTGGCCGACTCCAAAATGGAGCGCTATCCATTAGATAGCGCAAACAATGTTATTATGGCCACATCCAAAATGGAGCTCCCATACACGTGATAACCAAGCAGGACTATTCCCATAGATAGCGCAAACAATGTTATTGTGGCCGAATCCAAAATGCAGCTTCCATAACAAAATTACTAAGCGCAAACAATGTAATTGTGGCCGACTCCAAAATGGAGCTTCCATAACAAAATAACTGACGCAGGACTTTACCATTACTTAGCGCAAACAGTGATATCATGGCCAAATCCAAAATTGAGCTCCCATACACGAGATAACCAAGCAGGACTATTCCAATAGATAGCGCAAACAATGTTATTGTGGCCGAATCAAAAATGAAGCTTCCATAACAAAATAACTGACGCAGGACTTTACCATTACTTAGCGCAAACAGTGATATCATGGCCAAATCCAAAATAGAGCTCCCATACACGAGATAACCAAACAGGACTATTCCATTAGATAGCGCAAACAAAGTTATTGTGGCCGAATCCAAAATGGAGCTTCCATAACAAAATTACTTAGCGCAAACAATGTAATTGTGGCCGACTCCAAAATGGAGCTTCCATAACAAAATAACTGACGCAGGACTTTACCATTACTTAGCGCAAACAGTGATATCATGGCCAAATCCAAAATGGAGCTCCCATACACGTGATAACCAAGCAGGACTATTCCATTAGATGGAGCAAACAATGTTATTGTGGCCGAATCCAAAATGGAGCTTCCATAACAAAATAACTGACGCATGACTTTACCATTACTTAGCGCAAACAGTGATATCATGGCCAAATCCAAAATGTAGCTTCCATATCAAAATTACTTAGCGCAAACAATGTAATTGTGGCCGACTCCAAAATGAAGCTTCCATAACAAAATAACTGATGCAGGACTTTACCATTACTTAGCGCAAACAGTGATATCATGGCCAAATCCAAAATGGAGCTCCCATACACGAGATAACCAAACAGGACTATTCCATTAGATAGAGCAAACAATGTTATTGTGGCCGAATCCAAAATGCAGCTTCTATAACAAAATAACTGACGCATGACTTTACCATTACTTAGCGCAAACAGTGATATCATGGCCAAATCCAAAATGTAGCTTCCATATCAAAATTACTTAGCGCAAACAATGTAATTGTGGCCGACTCCAAAATGAAGCTTCCATAACAAAATAACTGACGCAGGACTTTACCATTACTTAGCGCAAACAGTGATATCATGGCCAAATCCAAAATGGAGCTCCCATACACGAGATAACCAAACAGGACTATTCCATTAGATAGAGCAAACAATGTTATTGTGGCCGAATCCAAAATGGAGCTTCCATAACAAAACAACTGACGCATGACTTTACCATTAGATAGCGCAAACAATGTTATTATAGCCGAATACAAAATGCAGCTTCCATAGCAAAATTACTTAGCGCAAACAATGTAATTGTGGCCGACTCCAAATGGAGCGCTATCCATTAGATAGCGCAAACAATGTTATTATGGCCGAATCCAAAATGCAGCTTCCATAACAAAATAACTGACGCAGGACTTTACCATTACTTAGCGCAAACAGTGATATCAAAACAAAATAACTGACGCATGACTTTACCATTACTTAGCGCAAACAGTGATATCATGGCCAAATCCAAAATTGAGCTCCCATACACGAGATAACCAAGCAGGACTATTCCAATAGATAGCGCAAACAATGTTATTGTGGCCGAATCCAAAATGGAGCTTTCATAACAAAATAACTGACGCAGGACTTTACCATTACTTAGCGCAAACAGTGATATCAAAACAAAATAACTGACGCATGACTTTACCATTACTTAGCGCAAACAGTGATATCAAAACAAAATAACTGACGCATGACTTTACCATTACTTAGCGCAAACAGTGATATCATGGCCAAATCCAAAATTGAGCTCCCATACACGAGATAACCAAGCAGGACTATTCCAATAGATAGCGCAAACAATGTTATTGTGGCCGAATCAAAAATGAAGCTTCCATAACAAAATAACTGACGCAGGACTTTACCATTACTTAGCGCAAACAGTGATATCATGGCCAAATCCAAAATAGAGCTCCCATACACGAGATAACCAAACAGGACTATTCCATTAGATAGCGCAAACAAAGTTATTGTGGCCGAATCCAAAATGGAGCTTCCATAACAAAATTACTTAGCGCAAACAATGTTATTGTGGCCGAATCCAAAATGGAGCTTCCATAACAAAATAACTGACGCAGGACTTTACCATTACTTAGCGCAAACAGTGATATCATGGCCAAATCCAAAATGGAGCTCCCATACACGTGATAACCAAGCAGGACTATTCCATTAGATGGAGCAAACAATGTTATTGTGGCCGAATCCAAAATGGAGCTTCCATAACAAAATAACTGACGCATGACTTTACCATTACTTAGCGCAAACAGTGATATCATGGCCAAATCCAAAATGTAGCTTCCATATCAAAATTACTTAGCGCAAACAATGTAATTGTGGCCGACTCCAAAATGAAGCTTCCATAACAAAATAACTGATGCAGGACTTTACCATTACTTAGCGCAAACAGTGATATCATGGCCAAATCCAAAATGGAGCTCCCATACACGAGATAACCAAACAGGACTATTCCATTAGATAGAGCAAACAATGTTATTGTGGCCGAATCCAAAATGCAGCTTCTATAACAAAATAACTGACGCATGACTTTACCATTACTTAGCGCAAACAGTGATATCATGGCCAAATCCAAAATGTAGCTTCCATATCAAAATTACTTAGCGCAAACAATGTAATTGTGGCCGACTCCAAAATGAAGCTTCCATAACAAAATAACTGACGCAGGACTTTACCATTACTTAGCGCAAACAGTGATATCATGGCCAAATCCAAAATGGAGCTCCCATACACGAGATAACCAAGCAGGACTATTCCAATAGATAGCGCAAACAATGTTATTGTGGCCGAATCCAAAATGGAGCTTTCATAACAAAATAACTGACGCAGGACTTTACCATTACTTAGCGCAAACAGTGATATCAAAACAAAATAACTGACGCAGGACTTTACCATTACTTAGCGCAAACAGTGATATCAAAACAAAATAACTGACGCATGACTTTACCATTACTTAGCGCAAACAGTGATATCATGGCCAAATCCAAAATGTAGCTTCCATATCAAAATTATTTAGCGCAAACAATGTAATTGTGGCCGACTCCAAAATGAAGCTTCCATAACAAAATAACTGACGCAGGACTTTACCATTACTTAGCGCAAACAGTGATATCATGGCCAAATCCAAAATTGAGCTCCCATACACGAGATAACCAAGCAGGACTATTCCAATAGATAGCGCAAACAATGTTATTGTGGCCGAATCCAAAATGGAGCTTTCATAACAAAATAACTGACGCAGGACTTTACCATTACTTAGCGCAAACAGTGATATCAAAACAAAATAACTGACGCATGACTTTACCATTACTTAGCGCAAACAGTGATATCATGGCCAAATCCAAAATATAGCTTCCATATCAAAATTATTTAGCGCAAACAATGTAATTGTGGCCGACTCCAAAATGAAGCTTCCATAACAAAACAACTGACGCAGGACTTTACCATTACTTAGCGCAAACAGTGATATCATGGCCAAATCCAAAATTGAGCTCCCATACACGAGATAACCAAGCAGGACTATTCCAATAGATAGCGCAAACAATGTTATTGTGGCCGAATCAAAAATGAAGCTTTCATAACAAAATAACTGACGCAGGACTTTACCATTACTTAGCGCAAACAGTGATATCAAAACAAAATAACTGACGCATGACTTTACCATTACTTAGCGCAAACAGTGATATCATGGCCAAATCCAAAATGTAGCTTCCATATCAAAATTATTTAGCGCAAACAATGTAATTGTGGCCGACTCCAAAATGAAGCTTCCATAACAAAATAACTGACGCAGGACTTTACCATTACATAGCGCAAACAGTGATATCATGGCCAAATCCAAAATGGAGCTCCCATACACGAGATAACCAAACAGGACTATTCCATTGGATAGCGCAAACAATTTTATTATGGCCGAATCCAAAATGCAGCTTCCATAGCAAAATTACTTAGCGCAAACAATTTAATTGTGGCCGACTCCAAAATGGAGCTTCCATAACAAAATAACTGACGCATGACTTTACCATTGCTTAGCGCAAACAGTGATATCATGGCCAAATCCAAAATGTAGCTTCCATAACAAAATTACTTAGCGCAAACAATGTAATTGTGGCCGACTCCAAATGGAGCGCTATCCATTAGATAGCGCAAACAATGTTATTATGGCCGAATCCAAAATGCAGCTTCCATAGCAAAATTACTTAGCGCAAACAATGTAATTGTGGCCGACTCCAAAATGGAGCTTCCATAACAAAATAACTGACGCAGGACTTTACCATTACTTAGCGCAAACAGTGATATCATGGCCAAATCCAAAATTGAGCTCCCATACACGAGATAACCAAGCAGGACTATTCCAATAGATAGCGCAAACAATGTTATTGTGGCCGAATCAAAAATGAAGCTTCCATAACAAAATAACTGACGCAGGACTTTACCATTACTTAGCGCAAACAGTGATATCATGGCCAAATCCAAAATTGAGCTCCCATACACGAGATAACCAAGCAGGACTATTCCAATAGATAGCGCAAACAATGTTATTGTGGCCGAATCCAAAATGGAGCTTTCATAACAAAATAACTGACGCAGGACTTTACCATTACTTAGCGCAAACAGTGATATCAAAACAAAATAACTGACGCATGACTTTACCATTACTTAGCGCAAACAGTGATATCATGGCCAAATCCAAAATGTAGCTTCCATATCAAAATTATTTAGCGCAAACAATGTAATTGTGGCCGACTCCAAAATGAAGCTTCCATAACAAAATAACTGACGCAGGACTTTACCATTACTTAGCGCAAACAGTGATATCATGGCCAAATCCAAAATTGAGCTCCCATACACGAGATAACCAAGCAGGACTATTCCAATAGATAGCGCAAACAATGTTATTGTGGCCGAATCAAAAATGCAGCTTCCATAGCAAAATTACTTAGCGCAAACAATATAATTGTGGCCGACTCCAAAATGGAGCTTCCATAACAAAATAACTGACGCAGGACTTTACCATTACTTAGCGCAAACAGTGATATCATGGCCAAATCCAAAATTGAGCTCCCATACACGAGATAACCAAGCAGGACTATTCCATTAGATAGCGCAAACAATTTTATTGTGGCCGAATCCAAAATGGAGCTTTCATAACAAAATAACTGACGCAGGACTTTACCATTACTTAGCGCAAACAGTGATATCAAAACAAAATAACTGACGCATGACTTTACCATTACTTAGCGCAAACAGTGATATCATGGCCAAATCCAAAATGTAGCTTCCATATCAAAATTATTTAGCGCAAACAATGTTATTGTGGCCGAATCAAAAATGAAGCTTCCATAACAAAATAACTAACGCAGGACTTTACCATTACTTAGCGCAAACAGTGATATCATGGCCAAATCCAAAATTGAGCTCCCATACACGAGATAACCAAGCAGGACTATTCCAATAGATAGCGCAAACAATGTTATTGTGGCCGAATCAAAAATGAAGCTTCCATAACAAAATAACTTAGCGCAAACAATTTAATTGTGGCCGACTCCAAAATGGAGCTTCCATAACAAAATAACTGACGCATGACTTTACCATTGCTTAGCGCAAACAGTGATATCATGGCCAAATCCAAAATGTAGCTTCCATATCAAAATTATTTAGCGCAAACAATGTAATTGTGGCCGACTCCAAAATGAAGCTTCCATAACAAAATAACTGACGCAGGACTTTACCATTACATAGCGCAAACAGTGATATCATGGCCAAATCCAAAATGGAGCTCCCATACACGAGATAACCAAACAGGACTATTCCATTAGATAGCGCAAACAATTTTATTATGGCCGAATCCAAAATGCAGCTTCCATAGCAAAATTACTTAGCGCAAACAATTTAATTGTGGCCGACTCCAAAATGGAGCTTCCATAACAAAATAACTGACGCATGACTTTACCATTGCTTAGCGCAAACAGTGATATCATGGCCAAATCCAAAATGTAGCTTCCATAACAAAATTACTTTGCGCAAACAATGTAATTGTGGCCGACTCCAAAATGAAGCTTCCATAACAAAATAACTGACGCAGGACTTTACCATTACTTAGCGCAAACAGTGATATCATGGCCAAATCCAAAATTGAACTCCCATACACGAGATAACCAAGCA